>JALIGU010000011.1:1719734-2919734 GCA_023053565.1 Aquilegia eximia
TAAAATTGTAACTAAAACCATTTACGTGATTGAGTAGTTGTTGTTGTTGACTGAAGAAGCTAGAAGATGGAACACTAGTACTAATTGTATTTGTATAACTACCAATAGCAGTAGTAAAATGAACAATAACCCTTACATCAGATTAAGGTCAAAATAAATCAACAAATAATCCTCACATCATATTAAGTTGTTTACTTGATTGTGAGAAACTCGACATCATACTAACAGATTTTTTTTTATATAATACTAACAATTTTTTTTTTTTTTTTATATAATCAACCCCTAAACATACAACTAACAGATTGTATTGAAAACAAAATAAGTTTCTCAAAAAGACACAATCTTTCTAACTGATAATCAAATATTAAACATAAAAACAGAGTTTTCATCTATTTAAACAAAAAGCCCTAAGTTTTTCAAAAAAAAAAAAAATCAAAGCTTTAATTTTTAATAGTTGAAAATAACAAATTTTAGAAAAAGACGATCTTTTTAACAGATAATCAAACACTAAACATAAACACAGAGTTTTCAACTATTTATACAAAAAGCCCCAAGCTTTTCAAAAAAAAAAAAAAAATCAAAGCTTTGATTTGTAATAGTTGAAAAATAACAAATTTTAGAAAAATACATGATCTTTCTAACATATCATATCAACAAAGTAAAATTAAGAAGAAACCCCAAACAAATTTGTAATTTTTGACCACCAAAAAGGGTTTATTAGAAAATACATCAAATAAAAAAAAAAAATTAAAGCAACATCAAACAATGGATGGAATGCAAGCAAATACCATGATGAGACATAGATTTGGAGTTCAAAAGGATAAACTTTTACATACCTTAGTGGATCGAAGATATGCACCCTTCTTCAACCAACAAAACCCTTGTTCACACAATTAAGCCTTTGTCTTGCTTTGAAATCACCACGGAATTTTCTTTCACTCACATCATTGTTGAAATTTGATGAAAAAATACTAGAAATAGGGAAGAGTGAAGAGAGAGAGTGTAAAACCTAGGTTTTTTTTTGCAGAGCAGAGGAGCAAAGAGAGGGAGAAGAAAATAGAAGTTTCTAGTTACTTAGGGTTTTATGCAAGTTTTCCCGTGTGTAAAAGCTCGAGATCTGAAGAAAAATTATATGGACGCACGGATTTGGTCGATCTAGATCAAGTCGTCGCATGAACGCAACGTGTCACCTAAAAAGCTGAAAAGGTGAACTCGTGCAAATCACATGTAAGGGTAATTCGGCCATTTTGTAATATTATTTGGTTATTTTTCCGGTTGATCTCTGAACCCTAATAAAGAAAAAAACCATCTGTGAACCCTAATTTATACTAAAGTTTGGTGACCAAAACCTAAATCACCCCTATATTTATGGAAACAGACCTCTAATCACACAGACCTCTATTTATGGAAACAGACCTCTAATCACACAATTTATGGAAACCCTAAAGAAGGAGAAGAAGAAAAACGAATTTGATTCTCTGTTATATAATTTCTTAAAACAAAAATCATTTTTCTATTTTCGTACAAGTTGAAACCTTCATAAATAATCAAATTCGTTTTTCTTCTTCTCCTTCCTCCTCATAAGAGAAAAGAAAATAGCAAAGAGATCTAAGTTTTTTTCCATTTAAGAAAGTTTTTTTGAGAACTTGGGTTTGTGTTAAGGAAAGAGACGAACTGATTCAATTCTCTCTCCAATCTCCACAATACTTTCTTTTACAAATGTATGTTTCCACCGATACTTTAAGATATTTTCCACTTTTCAAATATTTCGTAATTTATCGCGAAATATCGATATATATCGGCCGAAAGTTTACCGATTCTTCAAGCCAGATATATCGGAAAGATGTAGTATCGTTTAGTTTTAAAACCGATAGATATCGAGATATATCGTGATATATCGCGATATTTTGTACTATGGTATATAGTATAGGGCTTAGACTTGAAGTGATCCAGTTTGCTACATAGTCTATGATATCTATTTAGTTTTTCTGATTGAATACTATTATTTTCCATCATTGTTTTCTATAAATAGGATTTGAAGCTCATCTCACTCTCAGCCATTTTGATATCCCAAACTCTTCAAGATGAATATCAAACTCCTTAGCCCAAAGTTCATGTCTAATCTATCATCACTTAGAGCAATCTTAATGGGATGGCATTTTAGAAGGGCGGTACTATGAAATGCCCTCTTAACGAAAATTCCATTGCCAATGGAACGGTAGGTCAAACATTCAACAGTCGTTAGAAGTTCCAATGGCATTTGAGAGGGGAATAGAGTGCCATCCAAAATGTCATGTTAATGGCATAAGACGGAAGACAGTGTTCCGGTTCAATACCTTTTCGGAACTGTGTGTTCCGTCTTATATACTTTATTCTCATTTGGAACTTGATGTTCTGTCTTATAAAATAAATTTGTATTAAAAACCAGAAACCACAATTCTGTCTTATAAAAATCGGAAACCATGGGTAAAATTACCGGAACTTTGAGTTCCGTTTTATAAGCCATTTAATTGTCATAAACTGGCATTTTCAAAATTTCCCATTGGCACAACTTTCCAGGTTTTAATAGCATGTGATAAATGCTATAAAAACTAAACCATATCATTTATCAAACGTTAAGCTATGCTTTTATCTATAGCGTTTTGTGTTAAAACGTTATCCTTTTCCATAGCGGTTTTTGTCAAACACAATCTTTTTTCATAGCATTGTTACTGAAACGCTATTAAGTTATAGCAGTTTTTAAATGCTATCGTTTCTGATTGATAGCATAATTGAAACGCTATGTTGTTTATTAAGCATAGTAGGGGTTCCAGGGACTCAGAAAATATTTGACTCAATTTTGACTCAATCCTATTTAGGGTACTTGTACATATTGGATTGTCATGATTTTTGGTAGATATGATCTATTTACTATAAAGATCTACTACATAAAAAATCAACTCATTTGAATATATTTAGACCCATCAAATGTAATATTAAATTCAACGGTAAAAATGAACGTTCCACAATACATCAACTTGTAATATGATTTTTTTAGCGTTATAAAATTCAGATTATGATAAATTTTGGTGAAGATGTCTTACATAATGAGAACATCCATCCTACAAAAAATCATGCCAATCCAACATGTACAAGTACTCTAAATAGGATTGAGTCAAAACTGAGTCAAATATCTCCTGAGTCCCTGGAACCCCTCCCAAAAAACAATTAGATTTTACTATAGAATTTAATTAAGATCCAGATGGATTCGAACCATCAACCTCTCAACTAGTGAGCGCTCTTCCCATTTTGAGCTTATGGATCCTTAAATAAATCCAAACAAGTAAAATAGGCAGTAACAACTAATAATATAAGCTTCTTTGTTGCAGTCATATCCACCACTATTCCTGATGGCAAGGTCTTGGTACCCTGTGATGCAATTACCAAATGTAAAATACCATGATCCATTTAATTTATTATATTAGACTAATCTAAAAATCATAAACCTACCAACTACTGGATCAAGCTGAAGCATATATACCTTCAAAAGGATGCAACTTCCTGGACAAATATGCCTATAAAAATGTTATGACACTAAATACTAGCAACAACTTGCAAGTCAAATGTAAGCTAATTAACTTGATAAAGCCGATCAGATTAATTTCAGAAAATAACTAAAGGCATTACCTGTAACTGTAATGAAGATAAATAATGTAAGTAGAGCAAGTAGGGGGTGTCTTCCACACAAAATATTGTCTTCACCTGGAAAGCATAGTTGATACAATAAACATCACATCCAAGCCATTATATAGAAGAGAAAGTATAAAACAAAGTCAAACCATGTCAAACACCATTAACAAATATACTACCATGAATTACAATCGTAAAGACATGTAAAAGCATAGAAATTTAGATTTTAAAGCAGTACATACCTTGTGTTTTTTCAGAGGAGTAACCAAAGAAATCCCAACAAGTTAACTAAAATACAAAAATTACTTTTTGTTGCAGTGTTGTTATTTCACATATGTGCTATTGAATAATGAATTCATGTTTGTAATTTTCTTTTAGTAAGAATATCAAACAAATTAAATGCAAGAACCCTCAACTAGCTAAAACAACTAGATTATCAAAGAAAAATGGTCATCATAAACCATAAACAAACTGTAAATGTAAGTAGAATGTAGGTCGGAGAAGATGATCGGAGAGGGGAGAGGAAGGAATTTATGGTGTTGAAGTGGCTGAGCTATCTGGAGAGATAGTTGCCTACGTATATGAGATTGACCAAGTCCCAGAATCAAGCCTACGTAGTTCATATTTATAGGTGATTGGGACAACTGATAGCTCATTAATTGTGCAACGGTGGGGTCAATTAATGAGCGGATATTCAGGGATCTTAAAGATATCGTAACTGAAGGAGATTAAAACGTATGAAGTTTGAATGAAGTCGATGGAGGTCGAGTGAGAAAGTGTTCACGTCGAGGGCGCTCGAGTAAAAATAGGCTCACGTCGAGTTAGGTCAATATTAAAAAGAATTAAGGTCGGATTACATTTGAAAATGATGGGCTCGAGTGAGCTCGAGTAAAAATAGGCTCACGTCGAGTTAGGTCGATATAAGTATTGATTGGTGAGCTTGACGAGCATGAATATAATGGTATATACATAGCCCCTTTTTCATTCGAATTGAAATGGGCAATTGAAATGTGTAGCATCATTTAGCCTCATGTTGAGCTGTAATGTGGTATCATTTAGGCGACTTTGATTTGAATAAAAACAAAGTCAATGGGTTGAAATGGGGAGTTGCCTTGAAGTAGGTGATTTCTTTGATTGAAAAGAAAGGCAAAGATTCCTTTGTGTGATGCATTTAATGCGAATTGGTTTTCGAGGAAACATAATGATTATAGTTATGGTAACCGTGTTGTATTGGCCATGTGGATTTTTATTTGAAATTGCTTTTTTGAAATAAAATTGAAAGAAGGGGGAAAATGAATCATTTGGGCGGTTAGATTCATCTTGCGAAATCTGGACGTTGATTTGAACGGCTAAGATGAAATGAGTGTTTTTTATAGGACCTAACCGTGGGGTTGGAAAACCAAGGGTTTTTGCATCGTGGTTATTAAGGCTTCTTCTCTCACTTGCGAAGGTATTTTCTTCTCCATTCTTCTGTAAGTTCTGTTCATCATATCTTTTTGCTCATTTCTGTATCTTGATTTTGAATCCTTGGTTTTGCTTTTGAATTCTCTATCTCTTGTTTTGCATCTTTGCTGTTTACTATGTTCGATTTTCTTGGTTTTTGAGTTCCTGTAAGTTCTGTTCTCTTCCTGTAGTAGTTGTTCAGAACTGTAATCTTCATTCTTCGGTGGAATTAAGATATTTTCTAGTGAAGGATATTGTGGGGTTTAGCTTAATTCTCTTGATTTCGGTAGGTGTAGTTGTTTTTTATTGATAAAAATGAGTGATATTGAGTCTGAAAGCATAAATGAGAATGAGAGGGAGGTTGATCTCGACCAATGGGTCGAGGTCAGCATTAGTACTACTCGAAGGTCGAGGGGTGAACATGAAGTTTTCAGTAGTAGGTCGTTCACAGTAGAGGAGGCTAGAAGGTCGTTTCCTGAGATTCGAGAGGCATATAATATTCGGATCATCCCTGACCTCGAGATGTATAGGGTGAGTGATAGGTTTTTTTACTTATGCAGGGATTTGACTTCGTCTTTGATATGCCTTGGTCAATTAAAGGCTGGGATGCGTCTCCCTTTTAGTAAATTTGTATGCGACGTTTTCAATCATTACGATGTGGCACTAAGTATGATGCCTAGCAATTTTTGGACGTCGATGCTGATATTCAAGGAATTGAATAAATTGCACGTTTAAGATATCTGTAAGGCTGATATAGTGCCTGACGTTTGCTATGTCACTGGTCGAAGTCGAGATTACGTGTGTTCTCTAAATAAGAAGAGAAGCTGTGGTAGGGCAAAGTTGTTTAACCCTCCGACTTCAAATGACGGGTGGAAGAATTCCCTAGTATACAGAATTCGTGGTCAATTTGTAGGGCCCAGTGCATGCTTGAATCGATATTCTATCCCATCCATAGGTATATGTTTGTTTGAATTTTATTGCCATTGTTGTTGATTGAGCTTGTTTTTTTGAATCTTTGGCGAATTTTGCAGGCCAGACAAAAGAATACAACGAGCCAATTGACGGACGACTCCACCCCAGCAATATTATCGAGTTTGCCGAGAAGACTTGGGCTGAGAAAAGAGAGCTGCTTCCGCACCTAGCTCGTTTCTTCCGAGGTCTAAAAGTCAAGTTTGACAAACAGTCTACGTCGGAGGTTGGGACGTCGAAAACTATTAGGTCAAGGAAGAAGAAAAAGATAGAGCTTGTCGTTGCTACCCCTGTTGCTAGCATAGTTGTTGCTCGTCCAAGTGATCTTCCCATCGAGATACAAGCTGCACTGCCAATGGCTCCCAAAAAAACTGCTTTGAGTTTTCCACTTACTAATGACATCGTGGCGCCAGTTAGTAAGATTCCCAATGCTCCTAGCCTGAGCGATGTCTTTGGGTCTCGATCTATTGAGCCCGTGGGTGCTCAAAAGAAGAGAAAGGTTGCTGCGAAGGATGTGGTTGCAACAGTTTCTACTGATTCTGAGAAATCTGTCAGGCTCAGCGAGAAGGAGAAGGGCAAGGAACGAGCTCCATCCCAATTCTCGAAAGAACATAAGTTGAAAGCTTTTGAGCTTGTTGACGACGCTGCTGAAGAGGCTCGTCGTTTTGCACCTGTATTCCCTTGCCATGGGATTTACATAAAGTCTGACAACTCTGCCTTAGATAACAAAGAAATGTGTTTGTCCCTGATGGAGAACACCATTTTGTTTGAGGATGCGAAGAAAATTCGACCTCAGTCCTTAGAGGATGACTCCATGGACTTTGTTGTTTGTGCTTACAATGTGTGTCAGTGCTAGATTTTTTTATTTCTGAATCCTTTTCCCATACTTTTATTGGATTATTTGACTGAATTGTTGTAATTTTCATAGATGAATTTGATTCACAACAAATGGATTTGTAAGCTCAAAAATGCTCAGAAGAAGTTTGAAAGGTTCCAAAAGGCGAATGCTGACAACAACACACTTCGAGCTTAACTGAGAGATGTGAAAACCAAACTTGAGGCTTCAAAGAAAGAGAATGCTCAGATGAATAAAGACATTGATGAGGCTCACCAGGCTTTTTTGAATCTCGAGGGTCAAGTTGCCTCTGTGACCTCAAGCTGGGATTCTGATGCGCAGAAGTCCATTGAAGTTATATCGCAATGGCGCAAGATTGCTTATGCTTGGGAGGATAGGTGCCTTAGGCGCGAAGCTCATATTGCTTCCTTGGTTGAGGGTTTCGATGTGAGCTCAGATCAAGAGGCAATCAAGATTTCTGCGCTTGAGAGATGTGAGTAGTGAGGCAGGCCACACGAGCTCGGTTGGGGTTGCTGCGGGAGGCGCTAATGAGCCAATGAATGGCATTGATGTAGATACTCCTTCCGAGCATCATGACGATGTGGTGATGGATGAGCAAACTTCACAGCTATAGTCTTGTCTTGATTTTGCTCATTGAGTGATGTGAGATGTGAGATATTTGTTTTTGGTCAAATATAAAACAATAGTAGGGAATTCCGACTTCGGTTGGCCCTACTTTTATTTTCGGTTGTATTTGAAATATTTTCTGATATGTTTGAATGAATGGTTAGTAGTTTGATTTTGAAGAGTAATGAATATTTTCTTTGGTAATTTTGTCTAAGGCATACGTCGAAGTAGGCTTTGATTGTAGATCTTTAGATGTATGAATAATTTAGCTCGCAAAATATCTGATTTACGCTTTTTGGCCCAATCTTTTGGCTTGAAAGAGAAAAGGAAAAAGGTTATTTATAGAATTAGTTAAGGGAAGTAAAGCTTTAGGAATTTTGAGTTCCAAGGTCTAGGTACTTGTTCACCTTCTGAGTCGATGAGTGTGTATGAACCGTTTTCGAGGTCATTGTTGACAATGTATGGACCTTCCCAATTAGGGTTTAGTTTCCCATCTCCTGATTTCTTAGTGTTTGAGAAAACTTACTTGTCTGAGAACGAGGTCACCTGTTTTGAATTTTCTCGTTCTGACATTTTGGTTGTAGCTTCGTTTAAGTATCTGTTGATAACGAGCTATTGTAATTGTAGCTTGGTCTCTCTTTTCTTCGAACGTATCTATTTTGTGTGCCGATAAGTCTCGGTTTTCCTCTGATTTGACGAGCTCAGACCTAGTTGTTAGGAAGTTGAGCTCGGTGGGTATGATAGCATATGTGCCATAGCATAATGTGAATGCTAACATTCCCGTGGATGTGCGAGGTCTCGTTGTGTACGCCCATAGGACTCGATCGAGCTCCTCTATCCATTTTTCCTTGTGTGCTTCTAGCTTTTTCTTCAAGTTATTCATTATGGTTTTATTGGTGGTTTTAGCTTGACTATTTCTTTGGGCATAGCGAGGTGTGGAGAGTGCATGGTTGATTTTTCAATCCAGATAAAATTCCTCTATTGTGTTACCACAGAACTGTTGCCCGTTGTCAGTAAATAGAGTATGTGGTAGTCCAAATCGAGTGATGATGAACTTCCATATGAAAGTTTTTACATCCTGTTGTCTTATGCGTCGTAGGGGTATTGCTTCGACCCATTTAGTAAAGTAGTTTGTTGCAATTAATAGAAATCTCTTATTGGTCTTATCCTTTAGGATGGGTCCTACAATGTCGAGTCCCCAAATTGCAAATGGCCAAGGACTTGAGATTGTCTTGAGCTCTCGAGCTGGCTGGTGGATGAATGGGGAGAACCTTTGGCACTTGTCACAATGTTGGACGAATTTTTCTGAGTCTGATTGCATATATATAAGGCCAAAAGTAGCCTTGGTTCCGTGCTTTTTGAGCTAGGGATCTAGCCCCTGCATGATTTCCACATTCGCCATGATGGATTTCAGCTAGAATTGTATGTGCTTGATTTGGTGGATAGCACAAAGTTGACTTTCTGTATAGTTTATTCTCAAGCAAGATGTAGCTTTTAGCTTTTCTTTCGAGCTTGCGTAGCTCAGAGTCGTCATCTGGATATATCCCCCTTAAGTAGTTGATGATTGGGCCCATCCATAAGTCGTCGATCTCAGTTTGGGGAATGTCTATGAAATCGGAGATCTCATTTACCTGGTGGATCTGAGTCTCGTATGCTGGAGCTTACTATATGTCGATTTGTATTAATCGAGGTGAATCTGTGTCAATCTGCGAGACTAGATATGCTATCGCTTGTTATCATAAACCCTAAAACCATAAACATATTTTAAAGACCCTAATATTTAAACCCTAATATTTTAAAGACCCTAATATATAAACCACCAACTCTTGTTATCCAGCTTGAGCAAAACGCTTTAACCATCAGAGACCGAACGGAAGCACTTAAGAATTTCCGAAACAATCAAGAAATCAACAGATCAAGGAATCAACAGAAGTTCCTTCAAGCAACTCCCCCATACTTCATGAGCTCCAAAATATTTTTGACACTCGAGCTCCCCCATAACTATATAACGCCTAAAATCATCAACACGTTCACTCCCCCATACATGTAGCATACCTGAAACACGACCCAAAAATAACCTAACAACAAGAAGACGATTGTTAGTAATTAGAGTTATAAATCTCCCCCTTTTTGTCACAATAAGTGAACAAAACAACAAAAGAAACGACAAATAGAAAATAAACAATAATAATAAAAAATACCAAGAAAAGAAATCAACACCAAACAAGCAAGACAACCCAGATAAAAAGATAAAAACTAGCCCATCTCTTAAAGTTCAAGAGAACAACTAATAACCAAACACATAAAGCCATAGTCATAAGAAACAATAAATGCATAAGAGAAAGATGAAGTTAACGAATTCGAAAAACGCGCTCCCAATGACCTAGAGGAAGCTTGGAGAAATAAGCTTCCGCACGAGCCGAAGATTGATTCCACCGAGCTATCACATGATCATCATAATCCTCCAGCCATTCACTCGTACAAAACAACTCCTCGATTCTGCTGTCCAAGCCACAGTCGGTAAGAGGAGCAGCAAGTCCTGGAACTTTCGGGTATCCAACCAACTCCAAGATATGATTTTGAAGATGTCCCGGTAGTCTCTCCCAATGATTTACATGAACCAAGCAAGGATTAAGAAAAGGTCGATGAATATAGTCATACCCATGGGGAACGCGACATAAACGACAGACCTTAGCATTGTTTTTGTACTCCATCACCATAAACGACACATAACCAACAGCCGGAACAAAAACCCCATGAAGTTCATATTCTGCCATTGAATAATTCTGAGGAACAAAGAGAGAACTAGAAGAAGGTAAGAAGACACAATAGGAGTAAAAGAAGAAAAGACTCCCCTATATATAGGAAAAACAAGAAGAAATCTAACATGGGCCCGATTAGGGAGGTCCATTACCTAATTAGTAGAAATTTACTGCAAAACAGAAAAGAACTAGAACTAATAATAAAATAGCAATATCCAATAACATGCTCAATATCGAAATATAGAAACAAACCGATAGAAGAGCAATGTGAAGTACAAAAATGTGGAGAGTAAACCAGAATAAGAACTACTCGGACTCCGAGTCACCATCACTGTGTTCACCATCACCCTCGTCCTCACTCTCTCTATCAGAGTCATTACCATCACTGTCACCTGGAACTGGAGGTACCTCTTCCGGAAACGGAGGCAAGTCGATGGGAGTGAAGTCCAGCTGAAGATGACACATCTGGGCGACGTTCATCGCATGAATATCACTGATCATGGCATCATGACGAGAGAGAATGACCCCAAAACGATCTAACCGAGCATCCATATGATCCTGACGACGTCGGAGAGAGGAAACCCGAGCATCAATTGCTGCAACTGCCCGATTGCCCCTAGCTGAGGCTGAGATGGGGCGTCCAGAGGTCAAAGCCCGATCAAAATCATCATGGCGAACAAGAGCCCTGCCTCCCCAAATTAGGTGATGCGTCAGACGCGCACCCATAGACTCAAAGGCCGACTTCCTAGACTGACAGCCTTTCTTGATGGCGTTGACCCAGTCATGGCCAACGAACCTTGGAGGGCCCACCTCCATATACTGTCCCTGAAAACCCAAGTGCTTGAGTATAGTCATTATAAAGCTAGGGAAAGGAAGAGTACCCTTAGCTGCATCGATCTGAAGCATTCGTGTGTAGATGACCTCAGAAAGATGAAGATGGTGCACCGACATACAAACCACTAATTTGACCATGTCGTCGGTCATGATGATCTTGTTGCCCTTGGAGGGGTAGATGTTGGAGTGGGCAACCATGTGCAAGAGGATGGCGTTGTAGTGCTTGGCATGATACCTTTCCGTGACACCATCAATGAACATCCTCTGAACCTGATCGACAAAGTCAATCTGAATCGCATCCGGAATGGGCCACCGTACAGGAACAGCACCTTCGGAGAGAAGATCATCGTCAATCCCCAACGCCTCACGTATTACCTTCGGAGAGAGTGTATCTCCGACCGTCAATGAAAACTGAGAAACTCGAACGATTCTGTGAGGGCGTCTTCGTCTCATAGAAGGCAATCGTATGCTCAACCGAGTATTTTGTGATTGGTTGAGCCACCCTTAACCAATTTCTAGCCTCAAAGAACGAAGCTATGTTGCCGAGTTGAGAAGCCCCGAGAGGGGTGGCAGCAATATCTCCCAAGTCGAAGAACCGCTCGGGAACAATGGCCTTGGCTCGAGGATGAACACCAAGGGATGGTAGATGAGACGACAAGCCCGGAGTGGAACTTCTACCCCGTGGAGCGCGAGAAGATGATGCACCCTTAGACACGGATGCCGTGGTGGTGGGAGTGGTGCGTGCGCGCTTTGAAGCCATTGTCTACACAAGCACAACAGTAAACAAATAAACACAGTAAGAGAATCGACAAAAAAATACAATAGCAAGGTCATTGAGGCATTTAATCAAACACTTGATGTGCAGAAACAAGACACATGCTATCGACAACAATGTAGTAATGGTAAGCACCCAAACACATGGCAAAACAGACCCAACAATAGAGAAGAAGTAACAAGAAGTAGAGAGAGCCAATTCATCCACCAATTTCAAGGAAATGAATTGAAATACTAACCAACACAACAAATATAAAACAAAACAAACATTTCAAAGAAAATTTGAAGCTAACCATGCAATCCAACAATACCAAGAGAATGACCATGCAATACCAAGAGAGGAAGGAGAAGAAGAAGACGAAGAATGTAGGAAGGAGTCGAATTCACTTACTTGATAAAGAACAGAGTATACAACAAGTAGAAAAACTGCTGGAGGTGAGACTAAACGTTGAAGAAAAATGCTAGAAAGATAGAAGAGACTAAACAAAACGTTGAAGGAAAGTGGATACTTCCTAATGTTCGTGCAAGAGAGAAGAAGGGAGCACGATTGATGTAACAGTTGGCCATTGGTTCAAAACAAAATTTGAATTTAAACACAAATGATACTGACTGTATGACGAACATTCGTACGTTCTAAAAACGTTCGAACGTCGGGACCCAAAAACCAAACATCTGACTTAGAACACGTTCGTACGTCCGAGGAACGTTCGTACGTTTCTAAACAATCTGCCCACCTAAAGGTACGAACGTCATGAAAGCGTTCGTACGAACTCCCCCATTTTTTTTTTTTTTTTTTTTTTTATTATATATATATATAAAAAAAACGAAGAACCACCCTAACAGCTAGATAATAAACCAAAGAACTACCAAGAACAAATATTGAGAGACATCACAAGAAAACACTTCTACTTATCATAAGGATTCCAATTACAGCTGAAAACAGTATAAACAACCCTCAACCACAAGAAAATGCAAAATCGAAGAACGACATCATACACCACGGCATGGTACTTACTAGAATGATGCAAGCATGTAGAAGAACTGATAGACCAATACCAACCTCCGGAAACAAACTAAAAAGATGATCATTGAATAAATTGAAAGTCTTTTGCAACTAGACCAATGAGAAGGTGAACCCGATTACAACAAAACCAAGGAAACACAGAAAAATTGTTTTTCTTCTTGTCTTCCAACTAGACAAGTGTGACAGTCACTTATCATCCTTTTTTTTTTTTTTTTTTTTTTTTTGTTAAAAACAATGCCATTCCCGTGTGGGAGTATAAAGTATCTCCATCTTTTACCAGAACATGAGGGTAGGGTGTAGCCTACATCTTTTCGACAAAACACACTCAAGAAGTGCAATACCATGATAACGTGCAACACAAGAACTAACATCTCCTGAGTGCATCCGTCAGAGCATGACCCTCACAGCCCCAACGGGTTCTTAGCCAAATGAGTATGCTCTCAAGACATTCAACTGGCTGGGGATTTTGTGAGTCATTGACCACTTACAAGAGGTAAATAAATATAAAAGAAGACGATGATCATGGAAGGAAACCATAGAAGACTGGAGATATACAGGTATGCAAAACGACAATCCAACTAAATGTAAATGCATCATGTAAGAAACTACCAAGACGAAGAGAGTATGATGTAGCCCTACAACTATGCATGACTCAGAAAACAGTTGAGAACGCCAAACTAGAAACAGTTGTAAAATGGAATCCACACAATAGAGAAAGTAGTATGTCCTCAATACCAACAACAATAATAAATAACCGAACCTAAACATCCTAAACACAGACAGTTCCAATTAACACATTAGGTATATGAATGCGGAAGAGGTGTAGTGACAATGAAACAGTTATCAGATGAGCGACTACCAGTTAACACCAAGATATGATTGGAATCAAAGACATCACACCTATTATCCTCAAACACAACCTTAAACTTAGCATCACATAACTGACTAATACTCAATAGATTGGACTTAAGACCCTTAACAAAAAGAAGCTCATGACTATTGAGCGATCCAACCTCAGAAAAGTTACCTTTACCTTCAACCGAAAGCATTTTACCATTACCAAACCTAACCTTACCTCCATAACCAAGAGTCAGGTTATCAATTAGAGTCTTATCACCTGTCATATGACGCGAACAACCGCTGTCAAGATACCATGATGAAGGCATTGGTTCAACCAAACGAGCCATGTGAGATACCATTTTCCGGGATGCATCCATACTCCTATCCCAGAAATGTGGTGGTGGAGTAGGTATGGGTGTTGTTTGAGGACGATTTCCATAAGAAGAAGTTCTGGGCAAACCCCACGGAGCATAGCCATTCCACATGTATGGAGCCTGCATGGAGAAGGTGGAAGACTTGTTCCAATAAGAATTACCTGCAAAAGAAGGATGATGAGCAGGATATAAATTATTCCAACAAAAAGCAGAAGTGTGACCCATACGACCACAGGTTAGACATTTAAAGCCTTTGTGTCTAACATTCTTTTTCCGGCCATGCTTTACACGAGTGATCTTGGGTGGGGAAACCACACCAGACACCTGCACAGGAGCAGGAGAAACAACACCTGTTGGTCTGACAAAAGTAGTACAGGAGGTGCGAGCAGTAGAAATAGGAACAGATGTGTCATAACCTAAGCCAGATTTATCTGAATGGGATTTACCAATTCCCAGCAGAGAGTTTAGATTATCACTAGCTTTACCAAACCCAACCAATTGTTTGTTAGCAACAAACAACTCAGCTTTTACTTTCTCATGTTCCAATACAAGAGATCGATACCGTGTTTCCAGTTCCTTATTCAGTTTTTCCAGAGTGGCAATACGCACTTGGAAATCCTCCTTTTCCTTCACAAATTTTTTTTTCCACATGTTGGAGTCACCTGCAAGATTACAAATATCCTGCCCAAGACTATCTACCTGTTCCTGTAAGACAGTGTTAGTTTTTTCAAGCAACTTTACTTGTTGCATGGAAAACTTATACATATCACATAATTCAGTAGTAGTAGCATGAACACCAGAATCAGAAACATTAATATCATCGGTAGAGGATACAATACCTCCTGGATGCTCATCCAGGGATGCACTGAAGACCACATAGTTGGATACAACATTTGAGGGATTACCATCATCATCTTCATCTGAATCATCCCATGTCACTGTGAGGTTCGCTTTGGAATTATCACCAGGTTTGCGATCCACTTTCTTGTCACATTCATTTGCAAAGTGTCCATATTCACGACACTTGTAACATTGGACATCTTTACGATCAACTCGAGCTCTTCTCCCATCCACAGAGAATCGCTCAAAACCACGACTCCTAGGAGCATTTGAGGGATCAGGAAATTGCTTCCGAGGATCTCGATTCTGTTGATATTTCAGAATCTTCTGAAAGCTACGTGACAGAAAAACATAGTTATCATCCATATCTTGTTCTTCATCATCAGAAGGTCCTGTGGAAGTTTCTTTAGACGATGTAGCTTTGAATGCCACAGACTTGTTCTTCAAAGGTTCTTCCAAGGCCTGTTCCATCTCACATGTCCTTAGTTTCCCCGCAAGTGTCTCAATGAACATGTTCTTGATCACATTACTCTCAGTAATGGCATCCTTACGAGAACGAAACCGAGGAGGCAAAGCACGCAATATCTTACGTACCACTTGTGTGTCAGTATATGCATGACCAATAGCCGCACTGCAGTTTATGATGTCTTGGAGACGAATAAAGAAATCATCAAAAGTCTCAGAATTATCCATCCGTAGATTTTCAAACTGAGATGTTAATAATTCCAGCTTGCTTTCTTTGACAGTTTCGTCACCTTCATGTGTACAGATAAGCCTGTTCCATGCATCTTTAGCCTCTTCACATCCTTGCACACGACGAAACTCACTGGCATTTAATGCCATGAAGATAGCATTGAGTGCCTTGTTGTTATAATTTGCCAACAACTTCTGTTCAGGCGTCCACTTTTCACGTGGCGTCAGTGATGTAACAGCAGTATCATCAGTACCTGTAGTAGTCAGAGGTTCTTTCCACCCTGTAACAACAGAAAGCCAGACTTCTTCTCCTAATGCTTGGAGATAAGCTCGCATCCGTACTTTCCAATGACCAAAGTCTTTTCCACAGAATTGTGGAGGAAGACTTGAAGTAGCAAACTTATGAAGTTCCATAAGCACTATTGATCGTTAGCGTGAGCCTTTACGCTCCTTAACCAGCCCCCAGCGACTGATACCAATTGAGAAACTACAAATAGTGCTAATATAACAATTGAATATTCAAACAAACAATCAAACAATACGCAGAAAGTAAATAACACACAGAAGTTTTTAACGTGGTAAAACCCGAAAAGGGAAACGTCCACGGTTGTCCTCGCGACAACAAATAATCCACTAGATGAAAAGAGATGTACAAACCTACCAACTACCTGCACTCACTGCGAGTTGATACTCCTGGTTATCTCTAACACCTTGACTTCACCAGAGCACCTTGATGTACGCACAAGACACTCGACTTCTTGATGAACACACAAGAAGACTCGAAGCCGAAATCACAATGAAACTAGGAAGATCACAAAGATATGAATTGAGAGAAGGGGGAAGGAAGGGAATTGAGTTCAATAGCCACAAACACTTTCAACACCAAAACCTAAACCAAAACTCATGAACTAGAAGAAGAATGGACGGCCAAAGAACTGACTTGTTCTTTGGAAGAGAAACCCTATTTATACTTAGGGTTGAAAACCAAGGAAAGTGGGCCGAATTAGTGCAAACCGACTTTGGACGTACGTACGTCGATATGACGTTCTTACGTCTCCACACGAAAATAAGCCTGCTGTCTACTTGGACGTACGAACGTCCTGTAAAGGTACGTAAGTCCAGAAAGCAAACTTCCCTGCTGACTCTCCATACGAACATACGTCCTTACATGGTACGTACGTTTACCAAGATAAATGTTCTGCTGACTACTTGGACGTACGAACGTCCTAACAAGGTACGTACGTCCTGAACCAAAAACCACGATACTTGACACACGACGCGAAGACAAGGACACGGGACGACGCGCGTACAACTAGGTTTTCTTAACAATGAACTCAAGGCGAAATAACCAAGGACACTTTGTCACAAAATTGATGTCAAACCACTTCTTGCCGGTTTCAGTTTTCGTCACTGCACAGTAATTGAATCTCACACCTCTCTCAAGGAGATACACAAATGTTGAGTATTGAGGATACTAAACAAATCCCCAAGACCTTATATTTATAGCCTTTAGGGTGTACAAAACAAATTCCTAATAGGAACACAATTACTAATCAAATTAGAAGTCGTATTCCAATACCACACTTTCTAAATCCTTGATGGACTTAGAAATCCAAATATGAAACGGATTCCTTAGAGAACCGGTTTCCTAACAATTGCTAACTTTGAATAACATGCATTCCTTTGAATTTTTTTTTATGTGATTATTTGACCTTGTGATCCTTGGATTTTGAGAACAAAAATATTCGTCCTCGAATTTAGGTTGTATTGATGACGTCCGCTCCATGAGAAAAGATACTTTGAATAACATACATTCTTTTGAATTTTTTTCGATGTGATTATTTGACCTTGTGATCCTTGGATTTTGAGAACAAAAAGAACTTGCTTGGAAAGAATTCGATCAATCCCAGTAAAATCATAATAATGAACATCAACATTAATAAAAGTAGAATCTTTGGCAACCAATTCAACCGTATGATGCTCTTCTTCAATAAACATATGTATTTGTTCATCAGTTTGTACTAAAAGGGTTGAAAGATTTTCATGAAAACTTGATGACTCCTCATTAAAGACTTTTCTTTCTTCTTCAATAATGTCATGATATTTTGGTGTGGAAAATATATCATCGGTTAGGGTAAGAATGGTAGATGTGGGAAGATTGTTGGTAGGAAGAAGGGGGTGGTGGGGTGGTTGAAGATGTATTGATTGGTTCTTCAAGGATATCTTCGATAATGTCCGCCTTGATTTCTTCAATCTTATAGCTTGATTCTTCATGGATACCAAGGGTTGTCTTGATCTCTACTAGTTGTTGAGTGAATTTCGAATTGAGTGTTGCATCTTGTTTAACAAATAATGTGTTCAACGAATCCTAAAATAAATCCCTAAAGAAATTTTTTTTTCATCACTAAAAGCCATGGTGGAAAACAAACTTGAAGGTGGTGGATCGTTTTTAGATAAGAATCTAAAACTAAAGCTCTTGATACCAATTGATGCAGCGGAAGCTAAAATAAATTTAATTTAAGAATTAAAATTGCAAAAAATTGAAATAACGGAAAGGAATTGCAATAAGTTAAAGCTTAAATTTAAATAACTTGAAAGTAAATCGCAGAAAATAAAGAACTTGAAGTAAAAACTAAATTAAAAAACAATAAACTAAATAATAAACTCTTCAATCATCAATTTTCACTAAGAAATTCCTTTTTGGAGCTCTTTATATAGATAACTCCCTTGATACAACTAGAAAACCTACTAGAACTTTAATTATTTGTTCCCTAAGGTATGTATTACCTTTTGGCAACTTCCTAAGTCTATTAGGACTTGAAATAAGACTTCTAGACACTTCTAAAGACACTCTAAGTAATAAAAACAAAAATAACAATTTAGAAATACTATTTAGGCTTCTAAATAAATCATAAACCCAAATAGAAAACCAATTGTTGTATATGTTATGTCCTTACATCAGTGTTAAGCTTTTACACTGAACCGATTTCCAGAAGAATATGAGCATCTCGTTACTACTTTGTTAACGGGAAAAGAAGAGTTGGAGTATGATGCGGTCGCTACAGCTTTGCTTAATTATGAGTAGAGGAGAAAGGATCTGAAGATCCATAGAGATGCATCGTCTGAAGCGTTGACTGTAAGGGGAAGAAGTAAAGACCGTAAACCTAGTAGTAAAAGAGGTAAATCTCGATCTAAATCGAGAGGTGGTTCAAAAATTTCAGCTGATGAATGTGCCTTCTGTCATCAAAAGGGACATTGAGTTAAAGATTGTCCCAAAGCGAAAGCCAAAGACAAGAAAAACACTAATGCTAACGTCGCCAAGAGTAATGATGAATATTTTGATGAGTATTCCTTTTCCATGTCATCGTTGATTTGTTCTGCAAACATATGGATTGTTGATTCAGCCTACAGTTATCATATGTGTCTTAATCGGAATTGGTTTTCTAGCTTTTTAAAGCTGGAAGGTGGATCTGTTTATTTGGGTGATAATCATCCTTTAGCAGTCAAAGGGATTGGTAAAATCTCTGTGAAAATGTTTGATAGTATGGTTCAAGAATTGTGTGATGTTAGGTATGTTCCTAACTTAAAGAAGAATCTCATCTCTGCGGGTGACTTGGATACCAAAGGTTATAAATTAACCATCAAACAAGGTATCCTTAAAGTTTTGTCTAGTGTTATGGTTGTGATGAAGGCAGTGAGAGAACGTAATTTGTACTTCTTAAAGGGGAGTACTATTACAGGTGATGCTCCAGTTACTGAGTCTGCAGGTGATTCTCTCAATACTACTAAGTTGTGGCACATGCGTTTAGGGCATGTTAATGAGAAATCTTTGCAAAATCTAGCCAAGCAAAGATTGTTGAAAGGTGTCAAGACCTGCAAGTTAGATTTCTGTGAACATTGTGTTATGGGCACGAAAATAAGAGTCAAGTTTGGAACTGCTATCCATCGTACTCGTGGGACTCTTGATTATGTTCACTCGGACGTGTGGGGACCTTCCAAGAAAACATCATTGGGGAGGGGGGGGGTATGTCTTATTACGTCACTTTTGTAGATGAATATTCAAGAAGTGTATGGGTGTACACCATGAAGCATAAAAATGAGGTCTTGAATGTGTTCATGAAGTGGACGAAGATGATTGAAACTCAGACTGGCAAAAAGATCAAAACGCTTCGTACAGATAATGGAGGTGAGTACAAATCTGATCTGTTCTTGCAAGTATGTCAGGATGAAGGTATTATGAGACCCTTCACGGTTAGAGGTACGCCGCAACAGAATGGGGTGGCAGAACGCATGAATCGTACATTACTAGAGAGGGTACAATGTATGTTGTCTAATGCTGGGTTAGGTAAGGCGTTTTGGGCTGAGGCTGTGACATATGCTTGCCATCTCATTAATAGGTTGCCTTCAGCTGCAATTGATGGAAAAACTCCAATGGAGGTATGGTGTAGGAATCCTGCTACTGATTATGATAGACTATATATTTTTGGATGTCCTGCTTACTTTCATGTAAAAGAAAGCAAGTTGGATCCTCGAGCCAAGAAATCCATATTCTTGGGTTTTGCAGAAGTTGTAAAAGGCTATAAGTTATGGGATCCTAAATCTTGAAAAATTGTGCTTCCATATTGTAGTCGAAGAGCTCTCGACAGGGGGAGAGTAAGACCATAGAGGATTTGCAGCGGGTGGAGTTTGATATTACTTCACGTGATCCAGATAGTATTGTATCTGCAGATGAGGTACCTACTGATTCCATAGTAAGTACAAATGTTTCAGGTGATCAGGAAGACACAGATGATGAGACTGCGACAGATACAAATAATGTGGAGACTCCAGTACAAGAGTCAATTGCAACACATAAGGAAAAACGAAATATTACAATTCCTCCAAGGCTAAGAGATTGTGTGGCTTATGTACTTTCAGTAGTTGAAGTAGATGTTTTCCTTCTACCAATAGAGAAGCAATACAAAGTACCAAATGTGAACAATGGAAGAAGGCTATGAGTGAGGAGATACATTCTCTTCATCAGAATAATACTTGGGAGTTATGTGTGTTACCGAAAGGTAAGAAAGTTATTAGGTGCAAATGGGTTTACACAAAGAAAGAAGGATCTCCTAGTGATGGTGTGCGTTTCAAGGCGAGGTTAGTTGTGAAAGGTTATGTTCAGAAGGAAGGTATTAATTATAATGAGGTTTTTTCTCCAGTTGTGGACCATTCTTCGATTCGCATTATGTTGGCCTTGGTTGCACAGTTTGATCTTGAGTTAGCTCAACTTGATGTGAAAACTGCGTTTTTGCATGGTGATTTAGAAGAGGAGATCTATATGACTCAGCCGAATGGGTTTAAGGTTGCAGAGAAAGAAGATTGTGTGTGTAAACTGAAAAGGTCCTTGTATGGGTTGAAGCAGTCTCCTAGACAGTGGTACAAGAGATTTGATTGGTTTATGCTAGGGTAACAGTACACTCGAAGCCAATATGATCCGTGTGTTTACTTTCGTAAGCTTCGTGATGGTTCCTTTATATATTTGCTCTTATATGTTGATGTTAATAGCCTCTAAGAGCAAGTGTGAGATTGATAAGTTGAAGAGCCAGATGAGTACTCAGTTTGAGATGAAAGATCTAGGTGAAGTTAAGAAGATCCTTGGCATGGAAATCAAGAGAGACAGGGTGAATGGAACTGTGAGCTTGCCTCAACAAGCGTATTTGAAGAAGGTTTACAACGTTTTGGGATTAATGGCGACACTAAGTCTGTAAGTACACCTCTTGCCCCTCACTTCAAGCTTTCAATATCTATCTCTCCTAGTACATATCAAGAACATAAGGACATGGCATAGGTTCCATATGCTAATGCAGTAGGAAGCTTAATGTATGCGATGGTGTGTACGAGGCCCGACATTTCACAGGCAGTTAGTATGGTTAGCCGGTACATGCATGATCCCAGTAAAGGGCACTGGCTAGCGGTGAAATGGATTCTACGGTACATCTTGGGTACTTTAGATGTGGGTTTACTCTTTGAAAATGATGTGTGTAAGAGCCAATTTTGTGTTGGTTATGTGGATTCAGATTATGCAGGAGATCTGGATAAGAGGCGTTCTACTACTGGTTATGTGTTCACTATTGCTGGAGGACCAGTAAGTTGGAGGTCTACTTTGCAGTCTACAGTTGCATTGTCAACAACTGAGGCGGAGTACATGGCTATTACTGAAGCCATTAAGGAAGTTATTTGGCTTCAAGGGTTGCTTGATGATCTGGGTGTGATACAAGACCATCTTGTGGTCTTTTGTGATAGTATGGGTGCCATTTATTTCGCTAAGAATTCCGTTCATCATGCACGTACGAAGCACATTGATGTTCGTTTTCATTTTGTACGTTAGATCATTGAAGAAGGTGAAATCTTATTAGAGAAGAATGACACCAAAGATAATCCTGCAGATATGTTGACGAAGATTGTGCCTGGGATCAAGTTCCAACATTGTTTGGACTTGATCAACATCCTTCATGTGAATTGAGGCCCTTTGGGGGCGGTGGCCCTTTGGGTCGTGTGGGCAAAGATGAGTTGATGCTTGTGTGGAGAAGAACTACGAGAGGCTTGATCCATGTGTAGAGGGTACGTCGGCAACTACTTCGTGGTACAACCCGTGTGAGAAGAAGAAGTTTGAATGTGTTCGTGTGTGATCGGCTCAGATTTGAGAAATCTTTGCCGAGGTGGAGAATTGTTAGGAAACCGGTTCTCCAAGAAATCCGTTTCACATTTGGATTTCTAAGTTCATCAAGGATTTAGAAAGTGTGGTATTGGAATACGACTTCTAATTTGATTAGTAATTGTGTTCCAATTAGGAATTTGTTTTTTACACCCTAAAGGCTATAAATATAAGGTCTTAAGGATTTGTTTAGTATCCTCAATACTCAACAATTGTGTATCTCTTTGATAGAGGTGTGAGATTCAATTACTGTGCAGTGACAAAAACCAGAACCTTGGTTTTCATGTGTTGTTCTTCATCTTCTCTATATTAATAAAAACTCCTAACTTTGTTCCGTGAACATAGGCAAACGCCGAACCACGTAATTTTTTTTGTGTTTTGTTATTTGCATTGTTTATTATTCTCAATTGTGGTGTGTATGTTATTTTCTATTCGATTATCAACAGTGTTTATGTGATTACGTTTCCGCGAGGCGCAACATTAATCCTTTACATGCTCTTTTAATGGTTATGCCTTGTGAGTGGTGTGTTAAAATATCTGTTGATAATTGAATTGGGCAATAATCGGCTTCTGGCAGAGCCAAAGCAAAGCTCCACTACAAGAGGAGATGATATCATGGTATTTGTTGTCATTAATAGTTTACAATCCTCTGCTTATTTCTAATCGGAAAGGCAAACAGTTTCTGTGGTGGACATAGCTTGGGGACAGATAGAGAGGATTCATTCATAAACTTGATGCTGAGGGTTCCAGGCACACCGTGGAGCTGTAGCTTGGGGGAGTGTGTTGGCCTACATAGACTGTATGGCTCGACTTAATTAGTTGAGTTCTTTCTTTAATAATTTGTTTCCAGTTATCACTTATCAGTCATATTAAATGTTATGTCCAGTCTTGTTCAATTCAAGGTTTAGACAAAATACTATCAGCCATACATATGTCAGAATTTCCATATAATTTTATTACAAATCCATACATTTGTCAGAATTTCCATAAAGATCATTTTCAAGAATTCTACATTACTATTGTCACGCACTGGTTAATTTTAATTTATTTATTTTTTATTATCATTCAAGTTTTAAGATATTAATTTTAGAGATTTTTTGACATACCCCCATTTGAAAGTCGAAATTTGAGATACCCCCTCAATTCAAGACAGAAGAGCTTTACAGCCGTAAGTGAGTTTTATGATGGATTATGATGGACGGCTAAGATAACACCACATCTTGAATTGGGGGGTATCTCAAATTTTTTTTCAAATGGGGGTATCTCAAATTTCGACTTTCAAATGAGAGGTATGTCCAAAAATCTCTTAATTTTATTAAATATTACAAATTACACTAATTTATTAAATCTTATGAAATAATTATTTTTTAAGTAAATTTGGGTAGTTTTTCTTAATATTTTGAGCTATTTAGAGATACCCCGGATAAGTTTGCACTCTTGAAATACCCACAGATTTAAGTTTCATTAGAGATACCCCCACTTTCTCGTTCGGAGCCGGTCAACCAAGCCATTTACCAGTATTTTTTTGATATTGACAAAGGTACCCCTCTTTTAATTTAACTCATATCCTAGTCACCAACCAACCAATACCATACCACCATATATGCCACATCATCTAAACTCTACATCTAATCCTAACCATTCATCAACATATATCCTTTTTGGATGATCCTATGGTTAAAACTTCTTCTTCTCTAACCCATCTCAAATTAAACAACTCAAATTTCTCAAACCCCATTAAGATTTCTTCTCCACTTCTCTCTCATTTTCCACCCCCCCCCTCTCTCTCACACACATAAGCACGAATTTATACTATTTGGATAATTTTGGGGTTGCTTTCATTGTCGAAGATGACGATGATGGTGGTTGTGGTAAGTTGAGATTTTTTGTTAATGGGGGTGGTGGGGGTATTGTAAAAGAACCCAAAGACAAAGAACTCGAAAAATAAGATAATGGGGAAGTTGGTGTTAATGTGGGTTCAAGAGCTTTTGATTTTAATTTTTGAAAAATTCGAATTTGGTGGTGGTGGTGTAATAGATGGTAGTGGTGGTTATGTATCAAACAATAAGAATTATATGAAAATTGGTGGTGGTGGTGGTGGTTGTGTAATAGATTCAAACAATGGGAATTATGTGAAATTTGGTGGTGGTGTGGTTAAATTTGACTTGAGGGTGATGGTCTTGTTAAATTTTGTTTCGTGGGGTTACAATTTGGCTTTATTAAAAGTTTTGATCCTGGTGGTGGTGTAATACATGGTAGTGGTAGTGGTGTATTAGAAGAATTATGCAAAATTGGGTGGCGGTAGTGGTGGTGATGTAGTGGTGGTGGTGGTGTGGTTAAGTTTTGTTGGGTGTGGATAAAATTTGGTGTTATTTGTTTTGCTAACTAGGATTAAGTTTAAAATAAAGGGTATTTTCATCTAACATACATAAAAATTGGTCAAACACAGGTGAATGGCTTGGTTGACTAGCTCGAAACCAAAATCTGGGGTATCTCTAATGAGACTTAAATCTGGGGGTATATCAAAGAGTACAAACTTATCTGGGGTATCTCTAATGAGACTTAAATCTGGGGGTATCTCTAAATAGCTCTAATATGGGCTATTTTGTATTTAGTCCCCCTAGAAGATTGCTAATTAGCAAATGGTCCCGAGTTTTTCGTTTATTTGTAAATAGTCCTTTTTCTATCAATTGACTGTTAGTCAACTCAGTTGACCAAAGTCAAACCATCCAATATTTTTTTATGTCTAAACTACCCATGCACGTGTTTTCCACGTGACACTACTTAAACCATCTTCTTCTTCTTCTTCGTTCCATTACTAACAACAATGGGTTGCGTTTTCTTCAAATCTTCTCGACCACAACGACGATTTCTCTCAACTCGGTGGTGGTTCAAGACTCGGTCATCACATTGTCTCACTCACTTCTTCTACCTATGGTCTCTTAACCATCGATCCACCTCAAACTCCCACTACTGCACCAACCCCACCTCGATTTGGACTAGTTTCTTCTCTCTACCCAACCCCTCTTCCTGAACCTAAATCCTTCCGATCTGACCCAGAAGTTATTAACTCATGGGAACTCATGGCTGATTTAGACTCAGAATCCTCCCGATTCTCTCCTTCCCCACTTCCCATTACCGCTAAAATTTCCCTTTCTTCTCTTGTACACACTGTTTCTGAGCTTGATTCTCGCATTTCTAAAACCCCCCAATTCTGTTTCAAAGACAACAACAACAACAGTAAAGAGAATTCAAATCCGAATCGGCCGGTTCGACTCGGAACAAGAGTTGCTTTGAAGAATCTGTTAAGTGTTAACGATTCTGTTAAATACTCACTTGATGATTTTGAGAAACTCTGTCCACCTTGAATGTAATGGAAGTTGTAAGGTTTTGGAGGAAAAAAGGAGATTAGTGATAAGGTGTGGTGAATGTAATGAAAATGGTTTGGTTCTTTGTCCAATCTGTAGCTGATTCTGCCTTTGATCTGGTCTATTGTTGTTGGGTAAGATTTGCTTGTTTTGTAATCTATTTCAATTGACTTGTTGAGTTAGATTTGCTTTGTTTGTATAATTCTGCTTCTATAAATGAAAATTACCATGTTTTGGTTAATGTTTATTAGAATTGGCTTGTAAATACAAGTTCCTTTGTTAATTGTCATTTGAAGTTTGAAACATTTTGGGGGTTGATTCATAGCCAAATTTATGATCGGCTGGTAGTTTTAGGTATAAAGCAAACTGTTGCAGACACAGATGTGGGTAGATTATGTCGAAATTCGTAGTAATTGTGTTGCTAGAGCTTTGAGGTGCAATTGTTGTAAAATTTCTGATCTTTTAAGCGGACTTGTAATGATAGTACAAACAAAACCTTGCGAGAATGTGTGATACTTGGTGAGGTTAATTGAATGTGATAGATGCATATATCTTATGTCATTCATTGCTGACACAATTTTTTTTTTTCTTGCATATTATCCCGGATTGCCATTTTATGGATTTTGTATTATGATTCCAGTTTAACTAGCTGCGGAATTATTAGAGGAACGAGGCATTTATCAGCCAGGGTTAGCAATAGATAACAACTATGGTAGGATAATACAAAAAAAAAATGGTTTTAATGGTTTAAGTAGTGTCACGTGGAAAACACGTGCATGAGTAGTTTAGACATTAAAAAAAATTGGATGGTTTGACTTTGGTCAACTGAGTTGACTAATAGTCAATTGACAGAAAAAGGACTATTTACAAATAAACGAAAAACTCGGGACCATTTGCTAATTAGCAATCTTCTAGGGGGACTAAATACAAAATAACCCTTATTAAAAGTTTTGATCCTGGTGGTGGTGTAATACATGGTAGTGGTAGTGGTGTATTAGAAGAATTATGCAAAATTGGGTGGCGGTAGTGGTGGTGATGTAGTGGTGGTGGTGGTGTGGTTAAGTTTTGTTGGGTGTGGATAAAATTTGGTGTTATTTGTTTTGCTAACTAGGATTAAGTTTAAAATAAAGGGTATTTTCATCTAACATACATAAAAATTGGTCAAACACAGGTGAATGGCTTGGTTGACTAGCTCGAAACCAAAATCTGGGGTATCTCTAATGAGACTTAAATCTGGGGGTATATCAAAGAGTACAAACTTATCTGGGGGTATCTCTAAATAGCTCTAATATTGGGAAAATTGGCGATAACCCCCCATATTATGGTCACTCTTGGCAAAAACCCCATCTTTTGTCCATTTTTGGCGTTAACCCCCTAACCCCCAAAATTAGACCTTATGTTGCCCAGTTTACCCCTGACCCCTCCTATTTGAGTAAACCCCCTAATTTAACGTCAACATAAGTTAACAACAGATGTTAACTCCGTTTACACCATCTCTTATTTGTATAAACCCCCCCCGAAAAATAAAAAAATTGAAAACCAAAATTGAAAATTTTACTTCACCACCAATCCACGTGTCGCCCATCCACCTCCTCCTCCTCCTCCTCCTTCTTCTTCTTCTTCTTCTTCCCCTCCTCCTCCTCCTTCCTTCTTCTTCCTCCTCCTCCTCCTCCTCCTCCTTCTTCTTCTTCTTCTCCTCCTCCTCCTCCTCCTCCTCCTCCTTCTTCTTCTTCTTCCTCCTCCTCCTCCTCCTTCTTCTTCTTCTTCTTCTTCTTCTTCTTCTTCTTCTTCTTCTTCTTCTTCTTCTTCCTCCTCCTCCTCCTCCTCCTTCTTCTTCTTCTTCTTCTTCTTCTTCTCTGTTGCAAATAGGGGGGTTTAGGCAAATACTAAGATAAATGGGGGTTTATGCAAATAAAAGTTGGTGGAAACAGAGTTAACATCTGTTAGTTAATTTCTGTTGACGTTAAATTAGGGGGTTTACTCAAATATGAGGGGTCAGGGGTAAACTGGGTAACATAAGGTCTAATTTTGGGGGTTGGGGGGTTAACGCCAAAAATGGACAAAAGAGGGGGTTTTTGCCAAGAGTGACCATAATGTGGGGGGTTATCGCCAATTTTCCCTCTAATATTTTATACGAGTTCATTATATTTTTTTATTTAATTATTATTTTTATTTATTGGACTTTTTGCTTATAAATAAAAATCCAGTCCATAAATAAAAATATGTTAAATTACAATAAAATTATTATTTAAAGGGTATTATGTAAATTTACCAAAAAAACCATGATTAAAAAGGTATTTAAGTCAGAAGTATGTGACAAAATTCTAAAGCTCAATTCTCATTAACCGGGACTTACCCCTGAATTTTATTCAGGGTTATAATAGTAATATAAATTGCAAGAAAACCTAGACTCGGATGGGGTATTCTTACTCTAGAAATGCAAGTGGATGCATGCTTGACCATGGGTGTATTGACATAGTCGACATCACCAATCTTAAGGCGCACGATAAGTCCTAAAAGTAATAACTAAGAAATCGCGATCCTTAGATTTCTTGACAATCTACCATATCATTAATACTGAATTTTTATTTACAGGCCCATCACAGAATATACTTGTCAATTGTTTTTCATATACTTTATATATAATTAGGACAAATTTTTGATAACTCGAGATTATTGAAGTTTCATAATTGTTTGGAAGTAGGGTATGGATTATATCAATAATTAAGAAGTTCAGATTATATAAGCCTTCCTCAATTTGTTTTCTGGTAGATATTCTTTCACATCATATAAAGCAGTTGTGCTTGAGTTCTTCAGCAAGAATACCTTTGAATATTTGATTCCTTGAATCATTGCATGTAATAGAAGAATGGAGTCTATCAAAGTCACAAAGCCTCATGCGATATTCATTCCATACCCTGCACAAGGCCATGTGACTCCTATGATACAACTGGCCAAGCTTTTTCACTCTAGAGGTTTTCATATCACCTTCGTTAACAGCACATTCAACCATAGGCACTTATCTCTTGATATCAAGGTCCTGTAAGCTGAATGAGTTGTAAAGTTCCCTTGTGGTGTTGGCTGCCATATAACTCTATCAGACTCCATGTAGCTTTCTATTTCAATGATTAGAATGTCCTGCTTCAGAGCTCCATGTGGTAAATTTCGATGTTGATATTAATTTTATATATGAATATTCGTTTTAGTAACATTCACTACTCCTCACCTGTTGATAACGCGCGTGATCACATCACATATAACAATACAGAGCACATAAGAAAATGCAATCTGCTAATATATATTGTACATGCTAGCTAGTCTGATATCAAGAGAAAGAAGGTTTGTCAGTTTGGCTTAACGAACAAACCCTAGGGTGTGTCCCTCTTGCATGATGCAAGCTTTTATTTTTATTTTTTTTATATTAAGATTCATGATACTGGCTATATGCATCATAATTGGAGACAAAATATTATTGAGTTTTGGAAAAGACTTTGGTAGAGTGCAGCTATATGCACAGGCAAAATATTATCGAGTTTTTTAGAGCATTGCCATGAGCAGCCTGAATTATCGAGTTTTAGTCGTAAACTCACTAAATACCTTATTAAGAGAAATTAGGCTTTATCCATCATCAATATGGTAAGTTTAGAGTGTGTCTGGCAATCAATATTGCCTAAGATACTAAGATATAACTTATTAAGAGAAATTAGATGCATGATACAAGCTACTGTATATGCATCGATAATGTTGTTGCGATTTGCAAATAGCAACTACCAGACAGACAGCAAGAACAGTAGTTTATAAATAATGCAATGCAGGCAATCAATCAAATTTAGTTTCTACTGAATCCACCTTAAGATGGAATGAAGAGAACACAGTGATATCGAGAATAATTATAACTCGAACAAGGTATTTGAACAAAAAATATCATTCGTATTTTACGACTGTTCTAGCCTGCTATGGAGAGGTTAGGTAGTCAATTGACTCAATTTAACTGTTCCAGCCTTTGGTATGTTCTTCAATTTTTTCCTTTCTTCATTTATATATTTCTTCTCCTCCTTCGTCTTTCCCTTACGGCTCTTCCTTTGTCCATATCCATTCCAATATTCCATGCTGAAACTTGGGACTCGATCGCACTACATTTTTGTCTCTCTCCCTCCGTATTTCTCTCCCTTTATAAGAGATTGAAAAGGGTTCTTGGAGGGAAATGGTTTGGCACAAATGAAAGTGTATGGAAATTCTCTGCAGTATCATACAACATGAATTATCCAATGAAAGACATCATCCTCAGCACTTGGTTGAATTCTACAGTCATTCTGTTTGAATTGTGTTGCTTTATATAGAAAAGCACCATTACTCAACATACCTACAACTTCAATAGATTGTTTGAAAACTGTGTTTACGATAGCATCATATCACTTTGAATATTTTATCTTGATTAGTCTACAGTTCTACACTATATCCTTGTATGGTAAGTTGGGGTCATAAAACGATGAGTCTGAAGCTCTTGTACTGGTAACAAATACAGCAAATTAACATTTTGAACTTTAAAGGTGGTGTGGTTGTTTTGTTCACATATATAACACACAGGCCAGATTCCAAACTTATTAACATGCGCATCACCTCAATTTACTAGCAATAGTTAAGCACAGCCAATCCTCAATCTTGTTTCTGTTTTTCCTCAGGGATTGAATTTGCTGCTGACCTTCGTATTCATCACTATATACAAAATCCTAAAGCACAGCTAGTGTATTTTACGATTGCTATACACCAGTGTATATCCTGGTATGAATCTGTCGAAACACCCTGAGCTGATAGAGTTCAACTCCCAGCAAAATATACAACCAAAAAAAAAAAAAACAAAACTCCCAGAAAATAAATATTACTAAAGTAGAAAATAAAAATGAAGTTCATAACCTCCATTTTCTCAAACATCATTGAGCTTAAGATAGATTTCATCTCCCTGCAAAATAAATATTACAAAAGTACCAAACAAAAATAAAGTTCATAACCATGGACGCAAGGTCTTGCATGACATCAGATCAAAATGCCAAACTAAAACATCAACCAGCTAAACCAAACTTAAACTCGTAGTATGGAGCAAAAGTGAGTGGTCTCCTTCATTATCGGCTTGACAATCTATTTTGACTCTTGGAGATGCTTGAGGCAGAGAGTACAGCCAATTACTAAATTCTGCCAGCTTATTCTGTTTATGGAGTCTTAAGAAGATCACTGTCATGTTCTCTAAGACCCTCGCATTCTTTAGTACAAAACTAGGAAACTTTAGAAAGTTCTCACCACCGGAATATAGGATTGTTACACATCTGAGACGATGAAATGCGCCTTGCAATGATAACTCTGTCAACTCTGTTTCCATTTCGTCGTCCTTGCATGAGAAAGGTAAAATTGTGATAATTAGACAAAAGTGAAAATAAACTATTGCTAAATTAATCTGGAACATTCCTATTTACTAATCACCCCATTGAGCCTAAAAAATAATAAGTTTTGGATTATTTGCATGGATTATATATGTACATGATACTGCAGTGTTTAGATTAGTACCCATATCACATCCAAAACAAGTGTTTCTAGAGATGGAGAACTCTTCAGAAAATTTCCCAAAGCTTGAATACACGAACTACGACACATTCCCATCAGTTTGAAACACCTTAGATTAGAGAATGGATTGAGGAGCAGCAGCTCCTCCAAAACGTGCATGGAATCTGACAAGTTCTGTAAAAATGTTTAAGATTTTGTTAGCAGAACTTCAACATAAGTATTAACTGATTGAGTAGTCTACCTAAAGGTTCTGTCATTTTCTAAATTTCTTGACAGACTACAACTTCAATACCAGAAAGATGTCATGGTCATGATTCAGGTGTGGGATGTTAAAACATCAATACGTATGGCAGATTTTCTTGGCAATAAAAGTTGCTGAATAGACTAAGTTTATAACCCAGTCAGACTGTCCTAGCAACCAAATCATTTTGATGTAAATTTTTATAGCGTATAATAAAAGACAAGATGCAAAAGAACATACCTTGTAGTGTCCATTGATTTGCAAAGTTGTAACAGTTTGAAGACCTTCAAGAACTTGAAGCATAGACTCACTTTGTAATGTAAAAGCTGTGATATCAATGGCCGCGCTAACTAGAGACGATAATTTTTCTACGTAATGTATTTTGAACTGATGAGCATTCAGCTTGACTGATAGTAACTTTGGAGCAGATATATTGATCTCGCCGTTATATCCGCATTCAACCACCAAGTTCTTTAATTGAGGTGTAGTAACTTTCAGCTTCTTAATATGCTGAAGGTCACACAATATTAAGACTAAATTTTCCAAAAGAGGGTAATTGAAATCAAGTTCACCATTGGAGTTTCCATTAGGAAGCTTAACATATACCAATATCAAAGATCTTAGTTTTTTAGCTGGAGATGACAAACCTGGTAGTTGAACTGATATCCAATGATTTCCTGTTAACTTTAACACTTCTACATGTGACGTAAAGAGAAGGTCAGGCAATGTGACAACTTTACAACTTTTATCGAAATCAATTTGTACCTCCTTAACATGTCTGCTTGCTACGAAAAGCAACCACTTAGAGAGTCGAAGAGAGTCACAAGCATAGGATTGTGTGATATGGATTTTTTCAATTGGTGATGAATTATCACGAAATAGTAAAACTCCATCAACAAAATTCAAGCATTTCTGTTTAGTAAAGACTTTCTGAACATATGGACTAGGATGTTGTTTCTTCTTCTTTGAAGAAGCATTCCAAAGAGAATAATCAAAGTTTAGAAATGGTAGAGATTTCCAAAAGTACCTCCATTTTTTTGAAATAAAGCTTGTTTGCACTACTTCCTTCATGTCTAGAAATGAAAGAATATTGTGAAGTAGAGGCTCAGGTAATGCACTAAGTCTATCAGCTTCTTCATCACTTTTCATCATCATCTTTTTCCTTTTCTTGTTAGAGGACTTCATTTGATTTTCTTCCATGGTCACTTTTTTTTTTTCTTTTGTTTGAGAAACTAAAGAGCAAAGAGTGCATTTTTATTTAATCATGGTACAACTATACTTAGTAATTCCATAAACTGGATTGAATGCAGGACTAGTCAATTAAGTCAAGAAGGTTATTGTCCACTGTCCAGTCCCCATTCGTCTTAATCATATCCCAAAACAAGGAAAGTTTGTGTATTTAATTTTTTGTTACATGTACTTGAGCAAAATTTGCTCACTGTAATCATAAATAGAAAATCAAACCAAGTAATAAAACTACCAAAATATTACCTTCTATCAGAAACTTGGGAAACTTTAGAGCTGGACCAATGTAGAGTTTAATGGATACATGAACCATGAAGAAGATACATGAATCTTCATGATTTAAGTTAGTGCATCAAATAATCCAAAAAACAACCAATCACAAAACGCCATGTGTCAACAATAATATAAGTTATGTATGGGTTTAGTTAACCTAAAAGGCTTATCAGTTATCCAACCACTTTATAAACACGTGGTGTCTTATGATTGGGTGTACACACCCACATATAATTAGAGAACACAGATAAATTTTTTTCATCACCCTCTATTTTCTTCAAATCTAGAATCCAAAAACCAATGTGTTCTAAAGATATGGTATAAGAGACATTTCCGTGACCTCAAATCATTAGGTGAAATAATGAATATGAAACAACAAACGCTACACCAAGTTTGCAATATTAGGATGATTCTTTTGAGTTGGTTTGAAAGCGTGCCAAATTTTAGATCGGTTTATTTTAGTTTAGAGACGGTTTTTAGTTATAAACTGAGCTAAATCTCTAATCAAAACAAAATTTTATCACGTGGTTTGAGGGAGTATATATACCCACTCCCAATGGCATGCTTATACTAGCAGTGCCACATAGGACTTTTACCAAGAAATCCGTACCATGTTGTAAAATTGCTAGCAATTCTGCTAGTTTAGCAAATCAAGGTCCAATGGTTCTGCTTGTCTTTTTGTTAAAAAAAGGCATCGTGCCGCAATCCACTTGCGGTTTGAAACGTTATAGCACCAGACCACATTCCACTTGGAGTGTGAATATTGGGATTTTAAGTATCTATTGGGCTTGAATAACCATCGTGCTCCAAGTGGAATGCAGTTTGGCACTAAAAAAATCATCGCACTCCAAGTGAAATGCGGTATGGTGGTCTAACTTTTCAAACCGCAAGTGGAATGCGACACGATACATTTTCTTAAGCAGAAACCAATTCTCCTTGGTGAACTGCTAGTTTAAACACTTGACTTTGCAGAAAAAAAAAGAAAAAAAAGAAAAGAATCGTTTAAATTTTTGCTAGTTTGGCATGAACCATTGGTGATGTTTTTTGCTAGTTTTACTAATATTTTTAGTTTAAGCATGCCATTGGAGATGCTCTAATTTGGTCAAAGTTTACTGACTTTATTTCTTCTCAATAATATGGTTCATGCTCTAATTTAAGCATGCAAAATAAGTGTTTATGAACATAAGAAATGTGTATGCTCATAAAACTTTATGGTGTTTCATGACGTTTTGTTGTTTAAATGTACATAAGAAGTGTATATGTCAATTTGATACAGGTGTATGAAACCGGCACGAAGTGGTTTGACATCAATTTTGTGACAAAGTGTCCTTGGTTATTTCGCCTTGAGTTCATTGTTAAGAAAACCTGGTTGTACGCGCGTCGTCCCGTGTCCTTGTCTTCGCGTCGTGTGTCACAAGTATGGTGTTTGGTTTAGGACGTACGTACCATATGGTATGTCAGCAAGATAGTTTGTGGTCTGGACGTACGTACCTTGTCAGGACGTTCGTACGTCCAAGTAGTCAGCAAGCTCGTTTCGTGTGGAAGACGTACGAACGTCATATCGACGTACGTACGTCCAAAGTGGGTTTTCTCTATTTCGGCCCATTTTCCTTGGTTTTCAACCCTAAGTATAAATAGGGTTTCTCTTCTAAAGAACAAGTCAGTTCTTTGGCCGTCCATTATTCTTCTAGTTCTTGAGTTTTGGTTTAGGTTTTGGTGTTGAAAGTGTTTGTGGCTATTGAACTCAATTCCCTTCCTTCCCCCTTCTCTCAATTCATAACTTTGTGAACTTCCAAGTTTCATTGTGAATTCGGCTTCGAGTCTTCTTGTGTGTTCATCAAGAAGTCGAGTGTCTTGTGCGTACATCAAGGTGCTCTGGTGAAGTCAAGGTGTTAGAGATAACCAGGAGTATCAACTCGCAGTGAGTGCAGGTAGTTGATAGGTTTGTACATCTCTTTTCATCTAGTGCATTGGGTTTTACCACATTAAAAATTTCTGTGTGTTATTTACTTTCTGCACATTATTTGATTCGTTTGAATATTCAATTATTATACTAGCCCTATTTGTAGTTTTTCAATTGGTATCAGTCGCTGGGGGCTGGTTAAGGAGCGTAAAGGCTCACGCTAACGATCAATAGTGCTATGAGTTACTCTGGTAAGACACATGTCTCGGTTGTTGCTCGATTGTCTGATGAACAATCAAATGCTAGTAAAGAATGCTCTAGTGACTGTGACAGGGATTTGATTCTGGTTGACAATAATGATTGGGCTACCCTATACCGGTTATCCAGAAAGGAATGTCTAAGGTTGGAGGCACAAAATAGTATTCTTCAGGATAGACTTGACTTACTCTCTTCTAGTTCCTCATCTATGTCAATCCTGGATAGGGAACCTGAGTCTTGGCAGGTTGATAAGGTGGCCTTATTGGGTAATCTTGCTGCTCTTGAACACGACAAGGTCGAATTGGAAGCCCGGTGTAATATTTTGTCCACTGAACTAGACGAGGTCAAAAAGGAACTGTTTCGTTTTCAGTCGTTCAAAAATTGCAATGGGTTGTCATCTTCTGAACTACCTCCACTGTTGCCCCATCCTCCTACCAAAGAGTCCGACATTCGTCACTCTGTGGACACGGTTGGCATCCGGCGTAAATGGAAACCGTTTAGGCGTGCTCCGCCTCAGGGAAGAAAACATCAAATGCCTTGCTCACTATGCGAACAGTTTGGACATTGGGCCTCGCAGTGTGTTGTGGCTGCTCATGTTTCACAACCATGGAAGCTGTTTTCACAGCCGTCGTATTTTTATCCATCTTATCCATATGCCTCTTCTCCTTTTAACTTTGCAGGAAATGTTTCAAATGTGGCGATTACTGCCCTTCATGTCTCAAGCTCGGATAGTGAGTGGTTACTTGATAGTGGTGCTTCGAAACATATGTCAGGTAATGCCAAACTTTTCTCCTCCGTTACTGCTATAGATGGTGGAAGTGTTACTTTTGGTAATGGTAAACGCTCTCCAGTGATTGGTAAGGGATTTGTTGCTGGTATTGGTTTATCTTCGAATGATGTTTGTTTGTTAGTTGATGGATTGCGTGTTAATTTGATCAGTATTAGCCAACTGTGTGATACTGACCATACTGTTAATTTTTCTAAAAATATATGTACTGTGCTTGATAGTTCGAGTAAGTGTATCATGACAGGTAAACGAACATTGGATAATTGCTATGCCATTTAGCCTGTTGCATCTGGCATAAACTGCTTACCTAGCAAACTAAATGAGGGTTTGTTGTGGCATCAACGACTAGGTCATGTCAACTTTGAACACCTGGACAATCTAACTCGGAATGAATATATCAAGGGAGTTCCTAGACTTGGAAGAAATCGTGACACTGTGTGTGGTGGGTGTCAAGTAGGTAAACAGATACGCAGTCCACATTCCAAGAAAAAGTCCATAACCACATCCTCTCCTTTAGAACTCATACACATGGATCTGATGGGTCCTACTCGTACTCCTAGCTTAGGAGGCAAACGATACATCTTGGTTATGGTTGATGATTACACTCGCTTTACCTGGGTATCATTCTTGCGTGAAAAATCTGATGCGTTTCTTGAGTTTCAGGGGATATGTCTTCGTATTCAGAATGAGAAAGATACTCAAATTAAACATGTCAGAAGCGACAGAGGCGGTGAGTTCACAGACACATGTGTGATTGAGTATTGCATTGCAAATGGTACGTGGCAAGAATTTTCGGCCCCATACACTCCGCAACAAAACGGAGTCGCTGAAAGGAAAAACCGTGTTATTCAGGAGATGGCTCGTGCTATGTTGCATGCAAAGGATGTTCCTACCAAGTTCTGGGCGGAAGCGGTTCATACTGCTTGTTACATAATGAACCGTGTATATCTGAGATCTGGTACTACACAAACTGCTTATGAGCTATGGTATGGTAAGAAGCCGAATCTCAAATATATGCGAGTTTTTGGCAGTGTTTGCTATGTGTGCAAGGACAGACAAAGTCTGTCCAAGTTTGATAGTCGAGGTGATGTTGCTCTTTTACTTGGTTATTCCTCTAATAGTAGGGCCTTTCGAGTATTTAACTACACCACTCGCAAGGTCATGGAATCCTTTAATGTTGTTGTTGATGACACTATTACATCTGACTCTTCTGCTTCCACTGGTACACAGGATGTCACAGTTCTCTCACCCGTGTCAGACTCGGTTGACATGTCTCCCATGTCGTTATCATCACCTGATAATGGCGATGATGGTACTAAACCTTTTGTTGCTGCAGAGGACTTGCCTGGTAGGACTGGTGCTGTGCCCACACCGGATGATGTAGTTCCATCACCAGGGGTGATTGATGTGTCTCCAGATCTCTCCACTGTCCCTGCTGAACCTGAAGGGGTGTTTAATCAAGCATCACCTCGTGTTAAACAACATCACTCCTTAGGGGATATCATTGGGGATATTAATGATCAGCGTCTGACTCGTCGGAGGGCCAAGGAGACAAATTGTGTTCACTATGTTTGTTATCTCTCTTCTCTTGAACCTAAAAATGTTACTGATGCTCTTACTGATGATGATTGGCTAGTTGCTATGCAGGAAGAACTCGGTCAGTTTAAGCGTAGTGATGTCTGGACGTTAGTTCCTAGACCTACTCACACTAATGTGGTTGGCACCAAGTGGATCTTTAAAAACAAATTGGATGAGTTTGGGCAGATTGTGCGCAACAAGGCAAGGCTTGTAGCTCAGGGCTATAGTCAGATTGAAGGTATTGACTACGGAGAGACTTTTGCTCCTGTGGCTAGGTTGGAATCTGTCAGGCTTCTTCTTGCTATGGCATGCCACTTGAATTTCAAGTTGTACCAAATGGATGTCAAAAGTGCGTTTCTCAATGGTATTCTCAATGAGGAGGTCTATGTTGAACAACCTAAGGGGTTTGTGGATCACACTTTTCCGAATCATGTCTTCAAATTGCAAAAAGCACTGTATGGGTTAAAACAGGCTCCTCGAGCTTGGTATGAAGGTCTGACTTCCTTCTTACTAGGGAAAGGATTTGTTCGTGGCAGTGTTTATCGGACTCTGTTTATACTGAGAAAGAATAATGATGTTCTTCTCGCCCAAGTCTATGTGGATGATATAGTGTTTGGATCGACGTGCCCAAGTCTTTCTGAATCTTTTTCTCGGTTAATGAGTTCTGAATTTGAAATGAGCTTAATGGGAGAACTAAATTTCTTTCTTGGCTTGCAGGTAAAGCAGTTTGATCATGGAGCTTTCATCTCTCAAACAAAGTATGCCAAAGAACTGGTTACAAAGTTCGGTTTCGGCACTTCAAGTGGTCAAGATACTCCCATGGGTGAGAGGGTACGTCTTGGTAAGGATGTTATGGGTAAGTCTGTTGATATTCGTGAATATCGGAGTATGATTGGTAGTCTCTTGTATCTCACCGCTAGTCGTCCAGATATTTCTTATAGTGTTGGGGTATGTGCAAGATTTCAGGCTAACCCTAAGGAATCTCATCTCACTGCTGTTAAGCGTATTATTCGGTATGTTGCTAGCACACTTGACTACGGTTTATGGTTCACCAGAGATACAAATAGTGTTGTGGCAGGTTATTGTGATGCTGATTGGGGTGGTAATCTTGATGATCGTCATAGTACCAGTGGTGGCTGTTTCTATGTTGGGAATAATCTTGTTTCCTGGCATAGCAAGAAACAATCATCCGTATCCATCTCCTCGTGTGAGGCTGAGTATATAGCTGCAGCTAGTGCATGTACACAACTTCTGTGGATGCGTCAGATGCTTCGGGACTATGGCATTCAACAGCAGGCGATGGACTTGTTCTGTGATAACACCAGTACCATTAGCATCTCCAAAAATCCTGTTCAACACTCACGCACAAAGCATATCGACATTCGTCACCATTTCCTTCATGAGGTGGTCGAAAAGGGTGATATAGCAATGGAGTTCATTCCTACTGAACATCAGCTAGCGGATATTCTTACAAAACCTCTTGATGCAGCCCGCTTCCATTCCTTGCGTAAGTCTATTGGGGTTGTATCTCTTCTCTAATTGTTTTGGTACTTTCTTTTTCTCTCTGTTCTTATATCACTGGTTATGTCTGTTCTTGTCATTATGGTTGAGTGTGTTGGTTCTTTCTTAATCAGTTGAGGGCAAAGGTAATTTTTCTGAGGATGGATCGCTCAATAGTCATGAGCTTCTTTTTGTTGGTATTGAGGACATACTACCTTCTTTATTGTGTGGATTCCATTTTACAGATATTTCTAGTTTGGCATCTTCAACTGTGGTTTTCTGTCATGCATAGTTGTAGGGTTACATCATACTCTCTTCGTCTTGGTAGTTGTCACATGATGTATTTACATGTAGTTGGATTGTCATTTTAAATACCTGTACATCTCCAGTTTTATATGATTTTCCTTCATGGTCATCGTCTTCTTTTGTATTTATATACCTCTTGTAAGTGGTCAATGACTCACAAAATCCCCAGCCATTTGAATGTCTTGAGAGCATACTCATTTGGGTAAGAACCCGTTGGGGCTGTGAGGGTCATGCTCTGACGGATGCACTCAGGAGATGTTAGTTCTTGTGTTGCACGTTACCATGGTATTGCACTTCTTGAGTGTGTTTTGCCGAAAAGATGTAGGCTACACCCTACCCTCGTGTTCTGGTAAAAGATGGAGATATTATATACTCTCACACGGGAATGGCATTTGTCTCAAATGGTTTTATAAATAAAAAAAAAAAATGAATGATGACAAGTGACTTTCACATTTGTCTAGTTGAAAGACAAGAAGAAGAACAAAGTTTTGTGTTTCCTTGGTTTTGTTGTGATACGGTTCACTTTCACATTGGTCTCGTTGCAAGTGACTTTCAATATATTCAATGATCATGTTTTAGGCTGTTACCGGGGGTTGGTATAGGTCCATCAGGTTCTTCTGCATGTTTGTATTATTCTAGTAACTACCATGGCTTGGTGTATGATGTAGTTCTTCGATTTTGCTTTTTCTTGTGGTTGAGGTTTGTTTAAATTATATTCTGCTATAATTGGAATCCTTACAATAAGTAGAAATGGTTTCCTTGTGATGTCTCTCAATATTTGTTTTGGGGTGTTATTCGGTTTGTTTTCTGGCTGTTAGGGTGGTGCGTCATTGTTTTAACAAAAAAAATAAAAAAAAATAATTATTTTTCTTTCATAAATTTTTTTTAAAATATAAACCGCCGCCGCCGATGCCTGCAAGGTCATCTTTCGATGACCGCCGCCGCCGACACCTAAAGCCACCTTCATCACCTTCACCTTCATCACCCTCATCACCCCCACGCCTCCTCTACCATCTCCCCCCCCCCCCCCCCCCCCCCCCCGCTGCTGCTGCTGCTGCTTCCATGCTTGCTGCCGTCATTAATGGCCGCCATTAATGGCCGCCGCCACCACCATCTCCTTCCCCCTGCTTCTCCCACCACCATCGTCTTCACCTCCTTCCCCCTGCTTCATCACCCCTTCTGATTCCTGCCACCATCACCCCTGCTGATTCCTGCCTGATCTCGATCTGTTGCCATCGCAAATCTGGCTTGAATCGAGCCGAGCCGAGCCAGTTCAGCTCAACCAGCCTAGCCAGAACTAGCAGACAGTTCAGCCAAGCCAAGCCAGAAGCCAACCGTCTCCGATGGTTGGGCTGAGTGCTGGGCTTTTTGAGGTGGGGCTAGCAGCTAGCAATGCAGCAGCGGCAAAAGTGGAGAAACATGACGGAGCTTGTAGGGCTAACCAACATAGTTTCATCCCTTTTGCATTTGACACATTTGGATTGCTAGGCTCAGAAGCAGTTGAGCTCCTCAGGAGAGTGCAGAAGATAATGGATAGCAACGTGATGACTGCAGGTTCGAACGAATATGTATTTAGGAGAATCGGGTTTTCTATCCAGAAAGGACTTGTCGCGCAGTTTGTCCTCTACTTTTGTGTAATTCGTTGAGCTTATCAATAAAATTTGATTTATATGAAAAAAAAAAAAAAAAAAAAAAATTGGCTGCTTGATGGAGAGTATCCATTGTCCATTTCGGAATTTTGATGGATGCACCAATGGACCGTGTGGAAATGGATACAAAGCTTCGTACATCCCAATGCATGTTAAGAAAGATCACTTGAAGAGGGTTAATGACATCGACAGGCTGAGAGATGCGATCAAAGTTGATATAGGTTTATTTTCGTCGCTTGACAATACTTTGAAGAGGATGAACAAATGGATGTGTGGTGATTGTTTTGGTATCCATGCATCGACCATAAAATGTAAACATCCGGATGGTGCAGTGATCAAACCACCTGCGCGAAAGGAGACCGGTGAGTTAGAGTGCGCAATTGTAGGTATACAACCACCACAGCTTGTGCATGTTGATAATCCACCCGCACCTACAGCATGAGGGGACACTGGTATCGATACTCACCTTTCTGTTGTTGCACCTTCTTTAGATGAGATATTACTTGATCGTATTTTCTGTAGACCTTTTCGCACAGTGAAAAGCATTCCACGTCCTTGTCGATTAGCATTCTCCTGTGCATTGAAGTCAGTCTTATATGAGGTTACTGCAGACCCCATGTCGACAGGGGCATGGGTTAGATTGCTCCTGCTTCCCTATTGCACATTGCAAGTGTTCCATCCGCAGAATCGCCAAGAGCGTCGTTCTGGTGCTCGAAAATATCTCCAGGAGAATCAGATTCTGCAGGCTCTCTCTATTTGGAACGAGCCTGGGGGTATATTTCGTCTGATTGAGAGGGTCACACACACAGAGCCTCCATTGGAACGACCATCTCGACAGTCCCAAAGCAAGAATGTACGACGGTGTTTGCAAAAGGTTGCAGACGGGCACTTTGCAGCAACCGTGAAGGTGTTGGCATCATCAGGGGTTGCTCTGAACACCCCAGAGACGCAGCGGGCTTTAGAAGATAAACACCCGAAGCATCCACCACCATCTGTCCCCGACATTCCTTTACTCGAGTCACCTTTGTCAGTTGAGAGGGATGGGATATTATCATGCATCAGGTCCTTCCCCAAAGGGACGTCTTGTGGGCGAGATGGTCTCCGGGCCCAACACTTATTGGATGCTATGAGTGGGGCTGCATCCGCTGTAGCCACAGATCTTATGGAGGCCTTGACACCGGTTGTGAACTTATGGCTACAAGGTCGATGCCCACGGGTCTTGGCAGAGTTCATAGCTAGTGCACCGCTCACCCCACTTCTTAAGCCAGGTAACGACATTCGCCCAATAGCTGTGGGTATGGTTTGGCGCCGCTTGGTGTCTAAGATTGCCATGAGAGGAGTTTCTAAGGATATTGTCCCCTACCTCGAGGATTTTCAGTTTGGGGTTGGTGTGCCTGGTGGAGCAGAGGCAATTTTGCATGCTGTTAATCGGTTGGTTTTTGCCAACAAGGATGACACATCGCTTTCTATGCTGCTTGTGGACTTTCAGAATGCCTTCAACCTTGTTGATCGGTCTGCTATGCTACGGGAGGTACGCAATCATTGTCCATCTATTGCTCTATGGGTCGAATACCTCTATTGTCAACCTGCTCGATTGTATCTAGGGTCTACTCATATTTGGTCAGCAGCTGGGATACAGCAGGGGGACCCTTTGGGGCCTCTTCTCTTTGCTTTGGTCTTGCATCCATTGATACACCGTATTCGGTCAGAATGCCACTTGGAGTTGCAGGCATGGTACTTAGATTATTGTTCTTTGATTGGTAGTACAGAACATGTAGCTAGAGCTATTCGTATCATTCAGGAAAGAGGACCATCTCTTGGGCTCGTGCTTAATGTGTCTAAGACAGAGTTGTTCTGGCCTTCTGTTGATCCTGACTGCTCCTATCCAGATATCTTTCCGGTTGGTATATCATGTCCTCAGCGAGGGGTTAAGTTGCTTGGAGGGGCTGTAAGTACTGATGCATCATTTATTATGGGTAATGTTCGTCAACGAGTGGATAAGACACTTCAACTTATGGACTTATTACCACAGCTAAAGGATCCGCAGTGTGAGTTGGCACTTTTACGTTCTTGTATGGGATTATCCAAACTCACCTTTGCTCTCCGTACTTGCCCCCCTGATTATGTTCAGGAAACAGCCGAATGGTTTGACCACAAGCTTCGTGCAGCCCTTCAAAATATTGTGGTTTCCGATGGCCCTGGTTTTGGCGATCTACAGTGGCGTATGGCAACCCTCCCATTGCGTATGGGTGGACTTGGTATCTATTGTGCCACTGATGTTATGAAGTTTGCATTTGTAGCTTCACGTACGCAAACCAAGGATCTCCAGGACCACATTCTTCGAGGTTGTGACACTCCACCTATGGGTAATGTTTTCGATACTGCCATTGCTAGTTTACATCTTTCTATACCTGATTTTGATCTCAGTAATCTTGCTCCAACTGCTACCGTCCCCTTCAGACCCCAACATGTCTTGGCGGAAGCATACTACAACAAGATTAGTTCTGGTCTTGAGAGGGAATTTGAATTGTCAGCTAGACAAAAAGCCGTGATTGGATGTGTACAGTCAGAACATGCCAAAGATTTTCTTCTTGCTATCCCGATGGAAGGGCTTGGACAACGCATGACGCCTGTAGAGTATCGTGCCATTCTTCGTTATCGATTGATGATCCCTCTATATTCAGATGGTGAGCTTTGTCCAGTGTGTAAGAAGAGTAGACTTGATGCTTTCGGGGACCATGCGGCCCATTGTAAGCATTACCCCGGCTTCAAGTACAGGCATGACCACGTTAGAGATATCTTGTGTGATGTGTTCTGGCGGGCTGGCGTACAGGTTAAGAAGGAGGCTCCTGTTAACTTTCTTACTGATCCTAAAGAAGGAAGATCGACACTACGTCCTGCTGATATTCTGGTCTACAACTGGTCGGAAGGTAAACATGCGTGTGTTGATGTTACAGGGGTGTCTCCGATGGTTGGGCTGAGTGCTGGGATTTTTGAGGTGGGGCTAGCAGCTAGCAATGCAGCAGCGGCAAAAGTGGAGAAACATGACGGAGCTTGTAGGGCTAACCAACATAGTTTCATCCCTTTTGCATTTGACACATTTGGATTGCTAGGCTCAGAAGCAGTTAGGCTCCTCAGGAGAGTGCAGAAGATAATGGATAGCAACGTGATGACTGCAGGTTCGAACGAATATGTATTTAGGAGAATCGGGTTTGCTATCCAGAAAGGACTTGCCGCGCAGTTTGTAGCGCGTTTGTCCTCTAATTTTGTGTAATTTGTTGGTCAGAACTTTTTCTAACGTACGAACGTCTCTAGAACGTACGAACATGTATTCTGACAGATGTTTTTTTTTGGGTCCCGACGTACGAACGTCAATAGAACGTACGTACGTTCCTATTACAGACTCGGCCTTTTCTTAATCCTTGCTTGGTTCATGTAAATCATTGGGAGAGACTACCGGGACATCTTCAAAATCACATCTTGGAGTTGGTTGGATACCCGAAGGTTCCAGGACTTGCTGCTCCTCTTACCGACTGTGGCTTGGATAGCCGAATTGAGGAGTTATTTTGTACGAGTGATGATGATCATGTGATAGCTCGGTGGAATAGACCTTCGGCTCGTGCGGAAGCTTATTTCTCCAAGCTTCCTCTAGGTCATTGGGAACGGGTTTTTTGAATTCGTTAACTTAAGTCTTATGTTTTGTCGTTTTTGTTCCTTATGTTTATGGATTCCTATGTTGGGTTATTAGTTGATTTCATGAACCTTTAACAGTTGGGATAGGTTTGTTTTTTTTTTATCTGTTTTGTATTCATTGTTTGGTATTGATTTCTTTTCTTGATTATTTGTTTATTATTGTTATTTATCGGTTCTCTTGTTGATTGGTTATTTTGTTCACTTGTTGTGACAAAAAAAGGGGGAGATTTACGACTCTAATTACTAACAATCGTCTCCTTGTTGTTAGGATATTTTTGGGTCATGTTTCAGGTATGCTACACGTATGGGGGAGTGAACGTGTTGATGATTAGAGGTTGTACAGTTATGGGGGAGCTCGAGTGTCAAAATTTTGGAGCTCATGAAGTATGGGGGAGTTGCTCGAAGGAACTTCTGTTGATTCCTTGATTGCTTCGGAAATTCTTAGTTGCTTCCGTTCGGTCTCTGATGGTTAAAGCGTCTTGCTCAAGCTGGATAACAAGAATTGGTGACTTGGTATGTGTTCTACCTTGAGTGATTTTGTAGGCATGTTTTATAAATGCCATGGTTTGGGTTTGTAAGCACGTTTTATAAGTGCTATTAGAGTCATAGGTTTTTGTCACAAAATCAATGTCAAAGGGGGAGATCGAAACCGGCACGAAGTGGTTTGACATCAATTTTGTGACAAAGTGTCCTTGGTTATTTCGCCTTGAGTTCATTGTTAAGAAAACCTGGTTGTACGCGCGTCGTCCCGTGTCCTTGTCTTCGCGTCGTGTGTCACAAGTATGGTGTTTGGTTTAGGACGTACGTACCATATGGTATGTCAGCAAGATAGTTTGTGGTCTGGACGTACGTACCTTGTCAGGACGTTCGTACGTCCAAGTAGTCAGCAAGCTCGTTTCGTGTGGAAGACGTACGAACGTCATATCGACGTACGTACGTCCAAAGTGGGTTTTCTCTATTTCGGCCCATTTTCCTTGGTTTTCAACCCTAAGTATAAATAGGGTTTCTCTTCTAAAGAACAAGTCAGTTCTTTGGCCGTCCATTATTCTTCTAGTTCTTGAGTTTTGGTTTAGGTTTTGGTGTTGAAAGTGTTTGTGGCTATTGAACTCAATTCCCTTCCTTCCCCCTTCTCTCAATTCATAACTTTGTGAACTTCCAAGTTTCATTGTGAATTCGGCTTCGAGTCTTCTTGTGTGTTCATCAAGAAGTCGAGTGTCTTGTGCGTACATCAAGGTGCTCTGGTGAAGTCAAGGTGTTAGAGATAACCAGGAGTATCAACTCGCAGTGAGTGCAGGTAGTTGATAGGTTTGTACATCTCTTTTCATCTAGTGGATTATTTGTTGTCGCGAGGACAACCGTGGACGTTTCCCTCATTGGGTTTTACCACGTTAAAAATTTCTGTGTGTTATTTACTTTCTGCACATTATTTGATTCGTTTGAATATTCAATTATTATACTAGCACTATTTGTAGTTTTTCAGTGTATCCTACATGGCAACTTAGCAGTTCTTTCCTTGTCCTACAAGGAAAAGAAAACCTTAAAATAGGTTTTCTTGTCCCATAAAAACTTGAAATTTAGGGGAAAGGAAATACTTTTTTTTGGCTGATTAAATTTTTTTCAAAGCTTATAAATATATGTTTTGGCATAAACCAAAAGACATAGAGAGAAATATGTAGTCCTTACTTGTTTTCTAGAGATAAAAACAAACTAGTGATTAGTTTATTTAGAGAAATAACTACTACTTAGTTTGTTTAGATTGATGTTTTGGCATAAACCAAAACATAGACCCAACATAGTTTATTTAGCGTGTTTAGAGAAACCACTAAGGTTTAGTGTCTTTAGAAATAGTGAGACAACTAGGGTTTAATTTCTCTAGAGAGGATTCTTGTAATCTTCATAATATTTAGTAAAGAAGATAGTTATCTTCGAGATCTTGTATTTTATTTCATCTTTATTTACTGTTATTGTTTAATTCCGCACTCAATAGTACATTTACCTAGTAATTTGTATCACAATTGCATAAACATCTTTGGTCTGTTATTGAAGGAAAGCTAATTATATTGTTCAGTTGTAAAAGCTAGGTTTATCTTGACTTATTTATATGTTTATGTACTCACTATGTATTTGAGGAAATGCAAGAGTATTGCTTGAGTTTCCTTCCAATTAAGAAACCGACTCGACTACTGTAAAGTGTAAAATTGTAGAATTGTAGGATTTCCAATTAATTCGGATTATTGTTATTTTGGATTGTGATGCACAGAAGCGAATTAAAGAATGCTCATGAATTAAACAACAAAGATAAATGAGGTACTCCCTTATAAAGAAGACACACTTCTTTCAATAATTAATTAAAACTCTAAAAACTGTCTCTTTATTTCAATAAAATCAATTATATAGTTTTTCAAAAACCCTAGACTTTTAATAAAATTACCAATTCACCTAAAACACTATACTCATAATAAAATTATCAATTTACCTAAAATCCTAAACTAAACAAATAAAGTAAACAAATATATTTATGGACCAAAATTAAAGCCCAAATAACCCTTCTTTCTGTCATCATTCTCCTCTTCTTCGAAAAAACTCAACCTCGAGTTTTGCCAAGATACTGTAAATTCGATTCAACACAAAATCAATGCTCATAAATCTTGTTCGAAAGATGATTCAATAAGCATACTTCCAATGACTCCAAGAGAAAAGAAAATTGTGTATTAAATTGCTTCTCAAAAGAACAAAGAAAATGATCTTAATACTTTGTTAAAGTAGTTGTTCTCAAATCCTTAAAAACACCATTCAACTTTTGCGAAGTATCAACATTAATATTTTTGGCAAACGAAACTTCATCTGCACCATCATCTGGATAACTATCAAAAATTGGTGGATCTTCCCACTTTACAACTGACAATATTTCTTGTGCTCCATGAATAAAAATTGAATTTTTTTCACTCTCCACAATCATATCGTTGGATTGACAATCGAAGAATGTTGAGAAACTGACCTTAAATCTCATAGAATCTTGAGATTTATTTGCAACAAGTCGTAACTCATTATCTCCAAATTTTGAAAAAGGATTTGCATCCTTCACATCGTTTCCATCCTCCAACACATGTAGGCTTAGGGAACAACGGCGCTCTTGCTGTTGTTGCATAACAGCAACTTGTCGGGTGAGTGCTTCAACCCGCCGTGGTAATTCAACCACTCTCTTTCGTATTATGCTACCGTTTGGATCTTTGCGAATAACACCACCATAACCTAGTTCTCCAGAGGTCATGCTTCAGGACATTACACGAATCTGATACCAACTGATGCAGGGAAGCGAATTAAAGAATGCTGATGAATTAAACAACAAAGATAAATGAGGTACTCCCTCATAAAGAAGACACACTTCTTTCAATAATTAATTAAAACTCCAAAAACTGTCTCTCTATTACAATAAAATCAATTATATAGTTTTTCAAAAACACTAGACTTCTGATAAAATTACCAATTCACCCAAAACCCTATACTCATAATAAAATTACCAATTTACCCAAAACCCTAAAATAAACAAATATATTTATGGACCAAAATTAAAGCCCAAATAACCCTTCTTTCTGTCATCAAATTGCTCATAAAAATAAAAATTAAATAAAAAAACTAGGGTTTAGTTTGTTTAAGATTCTCTCAATGGCTGTTGTTGTTGTTCGAAAAGGACGAGCTAGATCTTTTAAAAGAAAATCCAACAACAACAACAATACACATGATCTTTTTTTATTTGTTGAGGTCCTCCACCCCCACCATTATCGATTGAACCATTAAAACTTCCTCAAATATTATTAGTTTCTGCAATTTTCCTGGATTTTTCTACTTGCCTTTCTATCGTTACCAAATCAAATGAGAGTTGAAGACAACTATTTTTATTAACTCACCTTGTTAGTTTTTTCGGCTTTTATGTTACTATCTTTTTTATTCCGGTTTGAACCAAATGCGTTTTGAAGTTTATATGTAGGCGACAATATCATTTGAATAACATTAGTTCAATTTTATAGATGTTGGCTAGGAATAAATTAATTATATAGGCCTAGAATTGGAAGCCTACTTGTCTTGTAGCAGATTTTTGTCTTAGGCATCTTTACTTCTATTTTTGCAAAATAAATGCAAGAAGATGAATGTGTATCTTTTACATGATGATGCATTAAAGACTACACAATATAGAGATATGAAGATAGTATTGTAGAACACCACTGTTGTGGAATGACTTGACAGAACTGAACTGAACTGTAGGACTTCCGTTTTGTACTGGTGTAGGTAGGCATGTAGTATATATGAATTGGTACAAATGGCTTATGTTGTGATGTTAGAATCTGTTTACAATCTTTTTCTAATTTCTTTTCAAGCTCCTGCTATGATATTTTTCTACTCAATTATATAACATGGATGGTCATAATCTTTGGATAATAGCTTCTGTTAAGTACACATTTCTCTTACTTCCCTTGGTTCTTGAAGTTTTGAACTTCTTGCTGCTCTGCAGATCACAGTTGGCTATTTTGTTTGAATTGCTCACACCATCTCCAATCGCTACAGTGCTATTTTTCTATTTTCTCATTTTTATTTGTATATTTATAGTAAATTCGTAAAATCATCTCCAACCCATTTTGCTATAATAGGTTCATCAACCTTCATAATCAAATGGCTGGTGAATATATACTTCATCAGCCATTCACTTTGTTTTTGCATAAAAGGCTGGTGATTTTTTTATTTTATTTTTTTACCATCAACCTTTCTCTTTCTTCAAACAAAAGGTTGGTGATTATACTTTTTAATTCTTTTGCATACGTCTTTAGCAAAAGACGGATGAAATAAATTTTAGTAATATTTTCATTTTGCTATTTTTTCAAAAGTTTTTTCATATATGAGAATGAAACTAGCAAAATAACAATACACATAGAAATATGAAAATGGGTTGGAGGCTGAAATCAGTGAACAATACCAAGATTTTGACAAAATAACAATAGGTTCGAGATGGTCTAAGAAATAGTAACAACTTTTGGTCCTTGGCTTTGGTGCATTAATTTCTAAGTAAGATTTTCTATGCTAAGTACTCATTAACATTTGAAATTAAATAGTGTTTTTTTTTTTTTTTTTTTTCCTTTCTAGCTTAAATAGTTATTTAGATCATATAATCAACCATATTACCATTTATTCTGTATTTTGTCAAATTATTTTTTATGTTTGGACAGTGAATTGCTATCATTTATTTCTATTTTTTAGGAGTGGATATAGTCTACCTTTTTAATGTAATATGTAATGCGTATGGTAAATATATGAATGGATCTTTTTATTTAGCACACAACAACTTATTAGTTCTTGAATGGTGTTAAAAGGAATGTTTTTAAATTGAAGCTCTTTAGTTGAAGGATGTAATGTTACTAGGTATGACCCGTCCCTCCGGGACGCTTATTTTTAATTATAATTAAATTACTAATTTTTATATCTAGACACAAATCTAAAATCTAAATGATTAAAATAGACAATTGATAGTTAAATTGATTAAAATAGTTAATTTGAATTTATTTTTATACATGTATTGAGTAACTCAATGATAATAAACGCCAAAAAATTGTGATTGCTCTAATATAATTTGCAAAATCGATCCTCTATATGTAAATCATAGAGATAATTAAACCTTTTTGTTACTGAAAAATAAATCATATACTATTATTTGTTGTAGACAGAAATAAATTTAACAAATATAAAATAAAGAATATATTAAATTTCATAGCTTCATCTTCGTGACTTTTGTCTTCTGAATTGATATTTTCAATTGCAGCTGCACGAATCTTTTTTATTAGTTTCACATATTCCATCCTTTCTTGAAAATAGTTGTTAGACCATTTTTGGACTTCATTTTTTGTCAAGAAAATCCCTGAGTTGAGCATTTGACCCTAAACCATAGCATAGGATATATGTGGATCACCTTCTTTTGATGATGAACCTACATTTACACCATTTGCAACGTCTTATTGTGATGTTTGCATAGTCATTCCATTTCTTAGATGCATTTTGAAGGTCATTTTCTATGCCATGATTAATGAAAGAATGTGTAGGTGTTATCTTCTTTGGAAAATCTGGAAAATATGCCTCCAAGTATGGCTTGTACAACTGTTTGATAGAATAGTCCTCATGTCATATTCCATATATGAAGGTTGACCAACTTGGTCAAACAATCCTCATCACATTGTACGATAGAATAGTCCTCATACCATGGTTTAATGATCTAAACGTTTGAATAAGAAGAGGTTCATGGATATCATTCTTTGCAAGGTGTCAGCTACCCTGTTGAATTCCCTGTATATTTTTCAGTCCCACCTTCTGTAATTTTCTAAACCATGGCTAGAAGCCTAACTGAAATGATTGAGTTTCCCATAAACTATCTTCACATTGCACAATAAAATTAAAATTGGTATTCGTCATTCTGACGAAGTTGAATTAAAGTTCTAATGCCATGTTTCTGTTATTCCAAATCTCCATCATAATTTCCACTACGTGCGAGATATTTAGTACCTCCTTGCTTTGGTTGCTCGGTTAGGTTATTCTCTTGCTTTATCTATTGTTGTACATGTTTGCATTCAACACATACAGTCTTAGACTGCTACTTTGTCTACTTTTAAGCTTCTTCTGAATCATCATAATACCATTGTAGCATAAACCCATGAAGCACGGATTTAACTTTACTCTTACAAATTTTGTGTTAAAGATGTTTACTGTCACTTATAATAAGGAGCATAATCATATATCTATAAACTCAGAAACACCTATCTATAATTGTCACCAGTCTCAACTTTACACTGATGGTACGTATAACATTAATCTCATCAAAGCATGATGCAGTTCTTGGTCAGCATGACTGACGCACCATCAGGTATGACCTAATGACTGCAAAATACAAAGAAAAATAACAACCCTAAACGAACTTCAGTAAACTGTTTACGTCTTACCCGTCCAATCATTCATTCATTCCTACAACACAATTTGCTCTACAGTATTATTTCTATATCAGATCTATCTGTAGAATATACTTTTACCACCCAATCATTTTGAAGGATACAATCATTCTGTCATAATTTAGTATGCATCCCTTAAACCGGTATATTTTCTGATCCTATGAACTTTCAGAACAATGCCACACAATTTCTTGGATTTCTTTGACAGTACGTCAGTACCACCCACCCCTTGCTACATACGCTGAAATATAATGTTTAATTAAGGAACAAAATGATAGTAATCAAGCCAAATGGCCGGTAGTTCTAGGACTTATAGTAAAGTGATAGTAAAATGGAGGTGTTCTTTGATTAAATTATATAAACAACAAAGTAAAATTTGTAGACACTAAATTCAAAATCAATCTCAGGTAGCTAGTTCCTTTGATGCTCGTCTTCTCAAAGGATAAAATAAATACTTTTGAAATTGACTACTGTTCCTATGAGAGAATAATTTTGGTGCATCCAAATTCTTCAAAAATTTGCATCTCTCTCTCTCTCTCTCTCTCTCTCTCTCTCTCTCTCTCTCTCTCTCTCTCTCTCTCTCTCTCTCTCTCTCTCTCTCTCTCTCTCTATCTATCTATCTATCTATATATATATATATATATATATATATATATAGAAAGAGAGAACTTGAAGGATGGAGGGTCATGTCAAAGACTGGAACTCCAAAGTTTCTGAGGTTTGATAGTAGTATAAAAGACTACATGGTAACCTGATAGATTTAATGTCGATTATAAAATAATAAATTCAGAAAATTGAAACTAATAATTGTGCAGTTAAGATGAACAACCAGTGAGGCCTTTAATCAGATACAATGTTCAGGTGAAATTCTTGCTTTTAAATGTACACATATTTGCCCTAAAATTAGTTCAATAGAAGTTATCATGCACAATCAACTTTGGGCAAGAAATATGTGTTGTTGGGGATAAAATAGGCTGGTAAGATGCAGTAGATTAATTCATGAATATATCCAAGACCCAACATACAAATTTAAATGTAACCAAACATTGCCTGAACCACAGATCACCAAACACGGTGACGAAAATTGTTTATTTTCTGATGAAGTTTTTTCCAGAAGACCGGCCAGTTTGAATATTAATAATAGGCCTTGCAGACATCGCACAACCTAAGAATGAAAATGTGTCTGGCGTGCAAAAATTTGTCAACCAACCCTTTGCATGAATTTTTTATCCTATAAGAACGTCTTTGCATGCAAACCCAACCAACCTGTGGTACTGAAAGTATTCAATTAATCATATTTTGATAAAACTTTGTAGAGGTTGTGAAAGACTTTTATACTATGGGCAAAAATGAACTGGCTGACCTTTGTGCTTCATTGTTTATTAGATTCATAGCTATAGTCAGAAATTTCCAAGGTCGCTTTCAAAGAGCTTGAAAGATTGCTTGGTGAATCTGATGGTTCATTTATCATTCAGAATAGTTGTTCTGCTGATCTCATAAGCTCCTTTGAATTCCTAAATATCGGTTTTATTACTTCCTGATTTTGTGTGGCTGCAACAAAGAAGTTACGACATTCATTCAACCATTTATATATAAAGAAAAAATATATCTAAGTAATCAATCAACATTTACCATTAGTGATGACATAATTTTTAAATTGAAACTTGGCTTTGTTAGGTGATAATCCATAGTAGTTTTTCTTCGATGGAAACATCCAGTTCCACAATAGTTTGGTCCTTGAATTTCCAGCAATTAAACACAAAAAATATTGTTGAAAAGTAAGTACTTACAGTAGTGATAGTCCTTGCTATCACCTCAACACACCATTATATCCATAAAACAAAATTTGTTGTTCGCGAAAATTTTGATTTTTCTGAAAATGTATAGATGAAATTAAAACTATTCACTTATAAATAAAATTTGAAGCATTGGTATGAAAGCAACAGCGATTGTATTAGGTTGAAATCACTAATAGAATCGTTAGTCAAATATCAAATTAAAAATAGAAATATTAATTAATTGTATAAAGTTCATATAGTCCAGGTTTAAGGATGGGTTGTATGTATTATTTGTATAATTGACTTTGGCTAAAGATACTGAAAATAAAAATTAAATTAAACATAAAAATACTTGAATTTCAAATTTTTCTTTGTTGAAAAAGAGAGAAAAAACAAAGTGTTCATTGATGAAAATATGAGAGTAGAGAGGTGATAGAGGTTTGATGATAAGCTAAAACTGATCGATAACAAGGAGAGACGTATGGGACAGATAGAGTTGTATGATAGAATCTATACTCTCTATTAAAGTTAGGCATACCGTTAAACAAATATTCTCCCTCTAAATTATAGATAAATTGATGCTTTAATTGAAGAGAATTTGATTAAAATTTAGAATTGAAAGGTCATTTTAGAACTTTTACGCAATAGTTAATTAGTAAGTCTATTTAAGTAATTTCACTCCAAATTAAATATTTAAAGTTAACCAATAAAAGATAAACACTAATTTGTAAACATCAAAAGGTTATCCATATGAAAAAACTGATGCTTTAATTGAAGAGAATTTTTTTAAACCAAAATTAAAAGATTATTTATTAAAATTTGAAAGGTCATTTTAGAACTTTTACGCAATAGTTAATTAGTAAGTCTATTTAAGTAATTTCACCCCAAATTAAATATTTAAAGTTAACCAATATAAGATAAACACTAATTTGTAAACATCAAAAGTTGATCCATATGAAAAAACTGATGCTTTAATTGAAGAGAATTTTGTTAAACCAAAATTAAAAGATTATTTATTAAAATCACATTACTAAAATTTATCCAAAATATATTCAAAAATCGAAAGAAGTAAACACTATAACTTGGTTAAATCAATATGTATACAAACCAAATCAATTGAACATCTTATCCAAAATATTGGTATTTTGTCAAAAGTTAAAATTAAATCTTTTGTTAAAAAAATAAAAATATAGTAACATAAGCAAAATAATGTCAAGAATTTGGATTGTGAGCTTGGAAATATAATTTACACTCCAAATTAAAAACGTCAATTTATATTATTTAAATTGTTAAGAAAATTATATAGGTAAACAAATACAGTAAATAAATCCTCAAAAATATTATAAAATAATAGTAATTTATTATTATTATTATTATTATTTCACATTATATCTCCGATGGCTACACAAATATATGGAGGACTTAGAAAATAAATATACATATACGTAATAAAATTCTACTTTCAATCAATTTCAATAGCAAAAATCAAAATCAAATTATAACATGTAAAACTTACATATAAAATAACACCCGTGCATTGCACAGGTTAAATAACCCAATCTCTATAATCTCATTAAAAGCCAATCTCTATAATCTCATTTGCAAATCTTCACCCTTATTTGTCTTTTTACCAAGTTTATAAGTGTTGGTTATAATATAGATAGAGTAAAAATCTTATATTTTGTTTAGCATGCGCCTGTTTAGTTTGAAGCATGCATGTTTGTTCTTGTTCTCATTATACAATTTTAAGAATCTGAATATCTTTTTTTCCCTTTTGCTAGGATGTCATTGGGTTAATGCATGTTTATTGTGTTACCCTTATATAATTATAAAAGAACGGAACACCTTTTTTTTCTTTGCTAGGATGTCATCGGGACTTGACAAAGGATGGATCAGTAATAACAGTAGGGTTTACAATAGGATTGGAACACAAATAAAATTGAGGTTTACAATTTCATTCAATTCATGTTTGAAACAGAAAATTAACCTGAACGTGAGCAACCAGTTGATATTCTTGAGGAAGTTGATGATAACATTCTAGAAACAATCGGCAATCACGTCATTTGTTTTTTGGATTGTGCATTCTCCGAGTAAAGTTAAAAAGAGAGATTGGTTTTGGCTTCCTTCTTGTTCGATTTTCACAACGAAGGTAAAGTTTCTCCCATCAACTTCTCTCTATTTTAATGGTTATTATATTTTTGTAAAGTTCTAATTTTTGCATGTTTTGAAAAATTCTTTTTCTAGGGTTTTGCTTTTTTGGATTAAGCGACTCTTCAACGATTCACTTCTAATGTGAATCTAATCGATTAAGCTCACGATATCTAAGAATGGTAATTTCAAGCTTTTATGATGATCTGCAATTTGTTGATTTGAATTTAACTTTGTTGGTTTGGATTCTTCCTAAGATATAAGCTTTCTACAACTTTGATGGCAACATCTATAGCCAAAAAATTAAAATAAAAAATCATATATATATATAGTATTGTTTGCCCATCATTAAACATATTTACATGAATGGATGTGCCAAAAGATCTTTGTGTCTTCACCGAATTAAATATATATATATATAGGAGTTTTTTTTGTTAAACTAAAACAAATTTTATTGATAAGCTCAAAGAATTACACAAAAGTAGAGGACAAACTGCGCGACAAGTCCTTTCTGAATAGCAAACCCGATTCTCCTAAATAAATATTTGTTCGTAACCGCAGTCATCATGTTGCTATTCATTACCTTCTGCACTCTCTTGAGGAGCTCAACTGCTTCTGAGTCTAGCAATCCAAATGTGTCAAATGCAAAGGGGATGAAACTATGTTGGTTAGCCTTACAAGCTCCATCATGTTTCTCCACTTTTTTTTTTTTTTTTATCGATAAAAATATGGGGTTTTTAGACTTTCAGATGCCTAAATAACACCTATTTAAGAAATGAGACGCTTTAATTGGTATTTAGAGCATGAGGCACCTTCTCGTTAGTTGACTGTTATGACTAATAATTGACTTAAGTAAAAAAACTCATATTCTGTAAATACCCATAATACCATGCACATATGTCTTATTCTCTAATTTTAATGAAGACATAGTGTCTTCATCTCTAATATTTAAAATTTTAAAAAGCTTACAAAGGATGATATAACGAAACATGTCAATTTATAAACCATAAGATGGAATCAAGGGATGATATTGTTAACAATTTTGTTATTAAAATTCAATCTCGTGCTATGCATGGGGAGGAGTAATATTGTTAGTTTTTTAAAAAAAAAGTAACAAGCAAGCAACAGTCAATGCAGTCAACTCACGGAAGGTGCCCCAAACTCTAATTATCAATTAAAAACGTCCAATTTCCTAAATAGTCATTATTTAGGCGTGCCGCCAAAGTTTAAAAACCCATACAAATATTTCATTCAACTAACCAAATGAGTACAAGAATTGTGAGAGAGCACCTCACAAAAGACTCTCGGCCTATTAACTCCCTACCATATAAACCCATATGGTTTAAACCCATGCTTAATATCCCAAAGTTCATCACCTCCTAATCCCAGTCCCAATTATCTCAAAGATACCCACTGTTAATCTGTTATATGACAAACAACTACTAGCTCAGTTGGTTTGTTATCCCTCTTTAAACATTCTCACAAGTGAGAGGTTGTGAGTTCAGTTCCCATCAACAGTGTTTGGGGGAATTTCTCCTGTAATTCTTAGGTACCGTGGGTCAGTCTTCGGGCTTTGTTCGAGATTAGGAGGCCCATGCTCTTATGATGATGATGATGATGATGATGATATGGTTAGGTGTTCTCCCATGATGATAACGTGGCAAGGTGTTCTTCAACGAAAGCAAGTCCCTGAGTAGCATAATTGCTCGAGTTGCAAGGTGGCGATGTGGATGCTTAGATACTAGCATCAATAGCCTCCAAACCTTGTCTTTGTAAGCCCTTTGGGCCCTGTCCTTGCAAACCTTCGGGTCATGATTAATATAACGTAGTTTGTAGCACGCTTGTTCTCTAACTTTGTATAATTTCTCAAATTTTTACTAATAAAATTTGTTTTGGATTAAAAAAAAATCTGTTTTATGTAATCTAACAAATCAACTTCACAGTTTGCTTATGTCAACCACTTATATCTAAATATTTTATGACTTAGGTGCTATTTGTTTTTTCAGTTATACTACTTCTGATCGTTTATAAGCTATTAGAAAACCCAAATGTATGTTTGTTTTTACTTCTAGTTATGGTCTTATAAGCTTTTCTAGTAGAAATTGGCTAAAAAAGTGGCGGTTACTATAAGCTCCATCCCCAAGCTTATAACTAGTAGCTAGTAGCTTATAAGCTATAAGCTACTATACAAAAAAACAAACAACACGTTAATTTCTTAGGCCTTAAGACTTCAGCATACTTGTGTTTCTCAAACTTGCACTTTTCTGGTTTTCGTCCACTAGGATACAGCCCACCACTTTGAATTGGAGCAATTGATTCCACCAGGTCCGGTCCATAAAAAGTTTGATAAGATTTTGAACGTTGATTTAAATCTTTCTTCGGCTGTTTTGTTCGAGTCCCATTTTTGTTTCCCGTGAAAACAGCGTCCGACCTATTTGGTTGACCAGTAGCCGGTTGTCTTCTCCAGTCTGGTTTTGATCGACACCAATCTTGCCACCCTTCTTTTCCAGGTAACAAAAGCTTCCTTTAAGCCATTTCCCCTAAGGAGTGTAGTTCATATCTAATCATCTGCACCAAGCTGCCACAGATCTTTCTAGGCCGTGCCCTCGCATGTTTGCATTTCTGTGGCAGCTGGTTGCAGAGGCCAGGACTGTTTCCTCTGTCACGGTAGTACTAGGATATCCTATATCATAACAAAGCATGAAATGCTAGCTAGGTGATTAGATAGAATTGGTGTAGTGTACAGAGAAAACATCACTTACCTTGGAGACTAGTTCTTAGCTATAGTCCAGACTCACTTTAGGCATAGAATTATTTCTATTCAATTAAATATAATTGAGATAATTATCTGGTTGTTGTCAAAAGAAGTAGAAGAACAAGATAGTTATGGGATAACACATGCATGTTACTGTATATACCCATTACCGAGTTCTCTTACTCGGAATGCCAAACACCGACTTTACACTTATTTCATCCGACTTCGTATCTAATCACACTTCACTCATCTCCATTCAAATCCTAATCTCACTAACTCGGTATACTAAACACCGACCTTGCACCTATTTTATCCGACTTCGTATAAAACCACATTTCATCCACTTCTGTTCAAATCCTAATCTCATAAAATATCCGAGCACATCCGACTTGGGGCTATCTCACTCTGAACACCGAGTTCGATATATTCAAACTCCAAATCTTATGACAGTTACGAATCTCTCTCATTGAATCCCTGAATTACTGCATACTTTATGATTTGAACGTTGAGTCATTAACTCGATCCACACCCTAAGCCACCTATATAAGGAACTACGTTAGGCTTGATTCTGGATCGACCCCTTCCAGATACGTAGGCAGCTATCACTGCTCAGATAGTTCAGCCACTTTGATTCACTCAAACTTTCACTTTTCCGATCATCTTCTCCAACTTTCCAATCTCAAACTTACACTACATTTACATTGGCACCGACTGACTGTGAACGAACATAACCTGACGGAGACCATGGCTGGAGTCACACAAGAACAGTTCGAAACAATCCAAAAGCAACTCAGTGATCAACAGGAACAGATAAACAAGTTACTTTCAGAAAATGCTCAACTCAAAAGCACCACCATTCCACCGGCAAACGGTCACACCACTGATGAAATCAACACCAACAACCCTATTATCCCCACTTCCAGCAACACCACCGCTCCCACCATGGCTGAAATGCAGGAAACACACAATCGTCTCCTGCGCAACTCTCAGCCAAATTAGACAAGAACCATCAGGAGTCCGTTAAAGCCAATACCGCCCAAAAATTGGCCAACACCACTCTTGAGAAGTACAGGACAGAGCCCTTGCACGATGACCTTCTGCACCAGGAACCACCCCCACACTTCATTCCCCCCAAATTCACAACCTATGATGGAAGTGGTGACCCCATGGACCATGTCCTACAGTTCAAAACCAGCATGGCACTGTGGCCCAAGTACAAGGACATCTTCTGCAGGCTCTTTTCTGCCTCACTCCGAGGTAGTACTATCGACTGGTACCACCGACGTCTAGAACGCTCAATCACGTCGTATGACCAGCTCGAAGCACTCTTCGTCACCCAATATATCCACAACAAGAGGCGAAAAATTGAGGTAACTGCACTATTCCAACTTAAGCAGAGTGACACCGAAACAACCAAAAAATTCATAGCTCGCTTTAAGAAGGAGTGCCTCAAGGCAGATAGCCCAGATGAGAACGCATGCCTATTAGCGTTTATCTCGGCGGTTCACCCCGAAACCGCCTTGGGAAAAAATCTCATCTTAGACGCACCACAGACACTGGAGGATCTATATGTTCGTGCTGATAAGTACATTAAGCTCGAAGAGGCACTGGCAAAAACGAGAGAACATGTCTCTGCCGTACAGATGGTCAAGTCCAAACCTCCCGAGTTGAAAACAACAAAGAGTACCTACCGAGGGAAGCAATCTAACAGCTCGGTGAAACACAGGTTTCCTAACCCGTTCAAATGTTCATATACGCAACTATATGAATTAATCAAAGAAGAAGACTACTTCAAGCCAACAATTCACGAGCTTGAACCTATTGAGGAAAACCCGTACTGCAAGTTGCATAATTGCCGACATCATGCAACAAAAGACTGTCGGTATCTCCGAACTTATTGCCAGCAGCTCAAGATGGATGGACACTTGAATGATTTCTTGGCAGAAGAGTCAGACGACCTCCGCCAAAAGATTAATGACAAACGCAAGAGAACGGACAACGCCTCAAAGGCAAAAGGAACAATAAACATAATCATGGATACACGTCCACCTGAATGGACATCCCGAGCTAAGCGACAGAAGGTGAATCATATTCACCATATATTTTAGCTCATTCATCAGGCAATAATAGCCAAGCAAGTGCAAGGAAAGAATGCACTCATCTTTTCTGACTACGATTTGAAGAAGGTGTGTTTGCCACACAATGATGCACTCGTCGTCCATATCCGACTTGGTGGATGGACCACTAAGAGAGTGCTGATAGACCCAGGAAGCTCTTGTGACGTCTTGTTTAACAAAGCTTTCGCTCAGATGCTTATGCCCGATTCAGTCTTGCAGACTCCCAATGTCACTCTCTTCGCTTTCAACTCGACAGAGACAACGGCAAAAGGTCAGCTCACCCTCCCTGTCGCTACTGGGGAAAATGAGGATGAGGTCACGGTTGAATGCCTCTTTTATGTCCTCGATGTCCCCACGCAATTCAATGCTATCCTGGGTCGGAAATGGATTCACAAAATGGGAGTTGTTCCATCTACTTACCACCAGGTTATCAAATTCCCTGGACCTAATGGTATAATGGAACTTCGGGGTGACCAAATCGAGGCGCATGGCTTCCACGCCATTCCTGAGGTCATACCCTTCCCCAACAAGGAAATAACGAAGGTGGCAGTCATTAGCTCTGAAAAGCTCACTGTCAACCAGATTTCTGAAGCCACTGACGGCAAGGCCAGTACTGAGCCGACTTCCGAAGCCACCGACGGCATGGCCACTATTGAGCCAATCTCTGAAGCCACTGACGGCAAGGCCACTACTGAGCCGACTTCTGAAGCCACTTACGGCAAGGCCACTACTGAGCCGACTTCTGAAGCCACTGAAGGCAAGGCCATCACTGAGCCACTCGATCCCCCGACCATAGAGAAAGGGCGAACCAGTTAATATAGGCACTATAGTTGAGCCTAAAACTGTTTATGTAGGAGCAAACTTAGATCCTATTGTAAAAGAGCAACTTGTTGCCATGAAATTGAATAAGAATATTTTTGCTTGGTCGTACATTGACATGCCAGGAATAGATGTTAATATAGCATGCCATAAACTGAACGTGGATCCCACAAAAAGACCAGTAAAGCAGACGGCTCGGAAGTTGGCAACACACTTAGCTAAGGCCGTCAACACCGAGGTCCAAAAACTCATCGATGGCAAGTTTATAAGGGAAGTCAAATATCCTGACTGGCTCGCAAACATAGTCGCCGTCATGAAACCAAACGGCAAAATTCGAGTATGCATAGACTTTACCGACTTAAACAAAGCATGTCCAAAAGACAGCTTCCCTCTGCCAAGGATAGATAAGCTCGTCGACGCCACAGCAGGCCACGAGCTCATCTCAATGATGGATGGTTATTCAGGATACAACCAAATTAAACTTGCCGAATAAGATCAAGAAAAAACTGCCTTCATCACGGAAAGAGGAACTTATTGTTACACTGTCAAGCCCTTCAGACTACGCAATGCAGGGGCTACATATCAACAACTTGCGACACGAATGTTCGAGGATATGATAGGTGACACCATGGAGGTATACGTGGATGATATGATAGTAAAAAGCAAACTCAAGTCATCCCACATATCCGACCTTGAGAAGACCTTCAAAAGGCTCCATGACTTCAACATGAAGCTAAACCCAGAAAAATGCCTATTCGGAGTCGCATCAGGCAAATTTTTGGGTTATCTCATTACGCAACAAGGAATAGAGGCTAACCCCGATAAAATCAGGGCAATATTGGACATGTCGAGTCCTTCGACGAAGAAGCAAGTCCAAAAGTTAAATGGAATGTTAGCCGCACTAAACAGGTTCATTGCTCGTGCATCCGACAAGCAGAGTGGACAACAGACTGCCAAGAGGCATTCGATGAACTGAAGCTTTACTTGGCAACTCCACCAGTCATAACAGTACCCCAGCCGGAGGACGTACTCGGGTCATACCTTGACAGCTCCGAACATGCAATCAGCGCTGTCCTCTTCAGAGATGAACAAGGTAACGAATGACCTATTTACTTCATTAGTAAAACTCTACTACAATCCGAACTCAGGTACTCTAGCCTCGAGAAAGTAGGGTTGGCCCTATTATTCGCCTCTAGGAAGTTGAAACCATATTTTCAGTCTCACAAAATTAGAGTTATAACTGATGCCCCGTTGAGGCAAGTATTGGAAAATAAGAACAAATCAAGTCGAATGGCTAAGTGGGCCCAGGAGCTGGGGGATCACGAACTCATTTTCACGCCTCGGAGTAGTAAAAAAGGCCAGGTTGTAGCCGACCTACTTGTTGACTACCCAATTGAGGATATCACCTGGATACCCGAGGCAGAACCACGTGACGATTCCGAACGAGGAGAACCCATGTGGAAGTTATATGTAGATGGATCCAAAAATAATAACGGAATCGGGATAGGTGTGACACTCATATCCCCTGAGAATGTAATAATCGAGAAGTCAATACGGTTGAACTTCACCTCTTCGAATAATGATGCAGAGTACGAGGCCCTGGTAATGGGCTTACGTATGGCAAGGGACATAAGCTTGCAAAAAATCAAGATTTACAGTGATTCTCAATTAGTGGTAAGTCAATTACTTGGGGATTATGAAACAAGAGAAGAAACACTCAAGTTATATCTTCAACACACGAAGGGCTTGCTAAGCAACTTTGAGAAATGGGAAATCCAACATACTCCCCGGGATGAAAACCGCCACGCAGATAGTCTTGCCTACCTGGCATCCCAAGTCGACATGGAAACAGCCAGGGAGATACAAATCGAAATAAGGAACACTCCAACATACGAAGATAAGATCCACCATGTCAATACAATCTCAGACTTGATTGACATATCTGAACAAGAGATCCAAGACTCTTGGATGGGTCCAATAACGAACTATATCAAGGGAGTCTATCCAGACGACGAGTCGGAAATTAGAAAGCTGGAACTAAAACTAAGAGTTACTTAATCTTAGATGGAAGGTTATACAGGAAGTCAGTCCGAGGAACTTACCTCAGATGCTTACCACCTAGACAAGCTCAGATGATCCTAGCAGAAATTCACCAAGGAGAGTGTGGAAACCATGCCGGGGCTCGTTCCCTAGCACAGAAAGCAAGAAATCAGGGCTACTTCTGGCCTTACATGCAGGCCGACTCGGAGATCTTTGTGCAACATTGTGACAAATGTCAACGCTTCTCACCCCTAAAAAACCAACCCCCGAGAGATCTCAAGACGATATCTAGCCCATGGCCATTTGCCATGTGGGGGCTCGATATAGTGGGGTCCCTTTCGAAGGATTAGAACAAAAAGCGATATCTCTTAGTTGCCACCGATTACTTTACTAAATGGGTAGAGGCAATTCCACTTCGGAAAATTAGACAACAAGAAGTCAAGAATTTCATCTGGAAATACATAATCACCCGATTTGGCCTACCACACACATTAGTCACTGATAATGGCCAACAATTTTGTGGGAACATGATTAAGGAGTTTTACTCGGATTGGCGAATCAATCACACATTATCTACACCACGATACGCACAAAGTAAGGCCAAGCTGAAGCCACTAACAAGACAATAATGAATACACTCAAGAAAAAGTTAGAAGCGGAAAAAGATAAGTGGATACAAGAGCTAGATAGAGTCCTATGGGCCTATAGAACGACTCCACGCACCTCGACAGGCGTTTCACCGTTCGCACAATGCTATGGCACTAAAGCTGTTATACCCACCGAGTTGACATACTTAACAACAAGGTCGGAATTGGTAGAATCAACTGAAAACGAGAATCTCCTAGCGCATGAGGTAGACATGTTGGAAGAAAGGCAAGATAAGGCTATCATACAAACAGCTCGTTATCAACAAATATTAAGGAGGAGCTACAATCAAAGAGTAAGGCCAAGGACTTTTCGACTAGGAGATTTGGTCTTAAGACAAACTTTTCAGAACACCAAGGTTGCGGGTGATGGAAAATTCAATCCCAATTGGGAAGGGCCCTACATTATTCAATCCGACTTGGGTAATGGAGCGTACAGATTAATTGATCATGAAGGAAACCGAGTCGATAGACCATGGAATGGAAAATATCTTAAGGCGTACATTCCATAGAATACGCACTTCAAGCCAAGACATCAATTCTATACTTAGAATATTTCAGGCATGCAAAAGAATATCTCCATAGATAAAACAGCTTGTTTCAAAACAGGAGATATATTTAAACCATTCATATTCGAAGGACCGACCTGAGTCGAGATTATCCCACTTTAGTTTCATACAACAAAGTACTTGTTTCAGAAATGAACGAGAAACAAAAACCTCACACCTCTCAAATAAAAAAAAACTAGCTAGGCAGTAGCCTCATGATCCATGGCCTCAGCTTCTTGACCCTCCTGCGCACCGATCTCGTTAACCTGCGCACCAGCCTCGGCCTCTTGATCATCACCCTCGAGTTCAATGGCCAGGTTAGCAACTCTCTCCCTCTCCACTTGTTGATCGGCCTCGAAATGGGCTTGGGCTTCAGCATTTATCTGCGCATTATCGGCTAAGGGATCAAAGTCGGGGATGACTTCCTTAAGCTTCAACTCACGACAAATTCCACGTCGCTGCCAATAGTAAGCCATCTTCTGCCAAGCGGTAATCCTTTCAACCGAGCTGGCATTATCAGCCTCATACCTTTCATTGGTAGCCTTCAGCTCGGTATCAAGTTCGACATTTTTCTTATTGGCCTCCAACACTTCGTCGTTGAGGGCCCTCACTTTCTTCTCCTCCTTGTCTAGCTGACTGCGCAGCTTCTTCAACTCGATGCGCTCGGCAGCAAGAGCCTCCTTAGCCTTCCTGGCCTCCCTTTCCTTCTCATTAGCTCTCTCGAGCAAAGCCATCCAATTACAATGAATAATGTTCATCTGAAACAAGAGACCACCCGAGGTCAGACAACGAAAATATTAAGGAAGGAATAGTAAAAACGAAGGGAATCTACCTTGTACATAGACGAACTCAGGTCCTTCAGGTCGTCCATGATCGAACGCTCGCAAACCCGAGCTCCATCAGCATCTAGAGCCATGTGTTCCATCAGGGTGATACACATGTCTTCATTTTCCCAGGCAGCATCACTGAATTTCACATAGGTGTCCTTGTAAGGGAAGATAGGAGCAAAATGGCCATCAGCATGGCGAGTCGGAGGATCCTCATCATCACGCTGTACCGACTTGAGCTTCTGATGCTTCTCTCGCTGGAGATGAGCTCGCTGAGCCTCTCTCTTTCCCGGCTCTCTCAGCGCCGTTCAAGATGGTTACACCAGGAGCAGCCACGGTTACTCCCGCCGACTTGGAACTTTTCCTCTTCTTCGAGGACTCCAGCTCAAGATCCCCCCTACCGAACTGGCTACGTGGTGGACCAGGAATAGGCTTTGGGGCCATCGGTAAAGCAGCTAGGATCTCAATAGGTGGATCTCCGGGTCGAGGAAAAGCAATTTTGGCAACTGCCACAGCAGTAGGTAAATCCTTTTTCTTTCTAACTCTCTTTACCTTCGAGGCCGATGGCTCGGTACGCACACCGCCAGCACCTTTTTTCGGACGAGGATCCTTAAACAGATGCGCAAGATGAGGCAGGATTTCACGCTTGCGTTCCCAAGACTCGTCTGCAAACTCGAGAATGTTACCCGGAAGGAGGCGCCCGTCAATCTTTTGATTGTAATCTCGCATATAATCTACATCACCTAACAAAAGCAAGTTAGAAGGTAGCCAGGTAAGCAGATAAGGGGTAAAAATAATAAATCATGCAACCAAGCATACTACCTATCTTAGGTATGCGCAACTGCTTGAGATACACACTAGGTTTGCAGAAGGAGCCCCTAATCCTATAACAAGCCGACTTTTTCCAATTATCATTGGAACTCGGTGCATTGAAGAGATCGTGAGGACCATGTTCGGGTCTCCTGTTCAACGAAAAAGAGAAGTCGCCCGACCGACCCTCCACACAAGTGAAATAGGCCACCACATCGGCCTTGCAGATATCATAACCGAGCTTATTCAACTCCTCGAATATCAGCATAACTCTCCAGAAACTACTATTCATCATAATGGGAGCCTTGTCATAATGGTTCAATATATCGCAAACAAACTTGGAGAAGGGAAGTCGCACCCCAGCTCGCAGTTGGCCCTCACAAAACAAAGTCGAGGTGTCATCCCCAGCAAGGTCGAAAAGCCTACTATCTACCCTATACATCTCCAGATCTCGGATCCTAATGTCGTACGCTGCTCTAACCTTAGGGTAGGCCTTCCGAGCTCTCTCAACATCTATCTCATATCGGCTAATTATCTATTCCTCATCTCCAGCTTGGCTAGTACTTGCCTCACCCTCACCACTATTCTCGCTAACTCGCTCACTACCAGTACTCATCTTCACCAAAATAAAAAAAAATAAAAAAAGGAAGATCAAATACAGAGCAACAATGGCGGAAAGCAGAAAACAACACAGAAATTCAAAGAAAAGGCTACAAACAAAAGCGAAAACGCAAAGGCAGACACCAAAATAAAGTTCAAGCAAGAAACTCCGGCAACTTGAACGAAAACACAACAACAACTTTCAAAGCAAATCAGGCAAGAATTATAAGGAGAAAGACAGAAAACGGACAAGATAAGAGAATTACCTTCAAGACAATGAGAGGCAGCCTTAAAAGCCAATATGTAAACCCTTGGTTTTTCCAGCAGTTACAAGCAGATTGTTATATAAAAAACCGTGCAGAATCTCAGCCACACATCGCATCGAACGTGAACGGTCAGATATTGATCTCTAAATCTAACCGCCCAACCTTTCGGTTTCCCACCAAACAAAGTCCGATTTTTCAAAACACAACCAATTTACAAACCACACGTCTACAGACAACACACATATCTCAAGGCGCAATCATGCCCCTAAGCCTTGAAAATTTAAGCTATCATTCACATCAGCACACAATTGAATCTTTGCCTCTTGGCACTCCATGGAACATATCTTAACAACCGACTTCATTTTCATTTACCCTGAAGCCAATTACCTACCTTCAGCCCAAATGAAAAGGGGCTATGTATATACCCATTACCGAGTTCTCTTACTCGGAATGCCAAACACCGACTTTACACTTATTTCATCCGACTTCGTATCTAATCACACTTCACTCATCTCCATTCAAATCCTAATCTCACTAACTCGGTATACTAAACACCGACCTTGCACCTATTTTATCCGACTTCGTATAAAACCACATTTCATCCACTTCTGTTCAAATCCTAATCTCATAAAATATCCGAGCACATCCGACTTGGGGCTATCTCACTCTGAACACCGAGTTCGATATATTCAAACTCCAAATCTTATGACAGTTACGAATCTCTCTCATTGAATCCCTGAATATCCGCATACTTTATGATTTGAACGTTGAGTCATTAACTCGATCCAGACCCTAAGCCACCTATATAAGGAACTACGTTAGGCTTGATTCTGGATCGACCCCTTCCAGATACGTAGGCAGCTATCACTGCTCAGATAGTTCAGCCACTTTGATTCACTCAAACTTTCACTTTTCCGATCATCTTCTCCAACTTTCCGATCTCAAACTTACACTACATTTACAGTTACCATAGAATTAATGTCTTAATGTCACAAACTGATTACCCTGTCTTTGTGTAACACTTTGTAGTCTGGAAATTACTGAATTTGCTTACTCGTTTGTCATATCAAGTGGAACTATGTGCAATCTTCTATTTTGTTTTTCCAGTGTCAGTGTTATATAGCTTAAAGAACAAACATGAAGTTAGGTTCAGTAACCTAAAAAGGGAGTTGGGTGAGTATATAGTAGTGGCTTCTTTATGGAGAGAATGGGAGCTATTGGAATATATTATGAAAATATATAATTGTTAATATCAAAATTTGTAATAGTATAATAGGGTGATCTTCTTGTTAGCTGCTTACAGGAAACAACCTTTTATGTGTGTGGAGCTTTTATGTGTCCCTTTCCTGCTTGCTTACTATGAACTTTGAAAAAGGCACATGCAGCCATGTTCAGATTTTGTTTTTACAGATGGGTTTGGTATTTTGGACAAGTTGATCCTACCAACTTTTTAATGTTATATGGGCTTTTATGTGTTTCTTTTTTCACTAATTTTACTTTCTTACTATGTATGCAACTGTCCCTGTACTTGTCTTGTAAGTATATAGCAAAGTACAAAAAGTCGATATATAAGAATCTATCGTATCTCCCCAAATGCGATATATCCGGATATATCAGAATATATCCATCGATATATTCTAAGATTTTTTTTATTTTTATTTTAAGAAAATATATAACAGAGAATCAATTTTTTTTTTTTTTGGTCACCAAACTTTAGTATAAATTAGGGTTCACGGATGGTTTTTTTCTTTATTAGGGTTCAGAGATGGTTTTCCAAAAAAACCTTAAAAAAACCAAATTATTTTCAAAATACCTAAATATACCCCTGAAAACTCACGTGACTTGCACGTGGTAACTCAAAACATAACTTGAAATTCATGACTTAAAACTCCACGTGACCTGCACGTGCACATTTCAAACATAAGGACAGGTGTTATAATCTAGACAAAGCATGATAATCCAACGGCCAAAAAAATAGATCCGTTATACTAGCCGTTGGTCATCTTCTCCACTGCACAAACCTGTATATAAACCCAAGTTTTTTTCATCTCATCATATCTGCAACAAAAAGCTAACAGTTTCTTAACAAAAAGCTTTGTACCTGCAACAAGTATAATCTCATAAACTAAGCCAAGCAAGAGAAAGGTATGGGTGGGTGTAACCTGTGGGTAAGTGTAGCTTTCTAAGGTTCTTTAATGGCTGCCATTGTCTCTAAACCCTAATAAACCAAACACAGAAATGACTAAACTATAAATATGCATTTCTAACTTTTTTTTTCTCTCTCACTCTCACAGGATGAATGTTAGTTGTGTAGATGTGAAGGGCACACAGCTGATGTGTGTCCACTTCTATATGCTCCATGCACTGTCCCAGGTTGTCAAGGGATCATGAAGATGCACACTACCTATGATGATGACAAAACTGAGGTAAAATACCTAATGTGTCAATATGGCATGTGTCCAAGTGTACTCTGTTTCCATGTATTTTCATGTGTCCATCTATTTATGAAATAAAACTGCAGTGTGTGCAATATATCTCAGGGTGTGCAAACTGCAACATCAACACTAAGCTTAAAAACACTGGACAATATAAAACCAACCATAACATATCCATTACAGCAAAACATACATAACATAATATCAAGTTTAAATATCCAATACATAACATAATATCAGTAATATACTTAGGTTACATAAAGTCCAAATACCACATTGTAAAATCCACGACAACCATGACTACATTGGACTGTCAGGCTCCAAAATATCAATAGTCTCAAACTATTGCAGTCCCAAAAATCCCAAAATTGTAAGATCCATGACATCTATCACTACATTGGACTGTCAGACTTCCAAAATATCAATAGTCCCAAACTAATGCAGTCCCAAAAATCCCAAAAATACTCACAAGTGTCTGTAATACTTACCTCCTCCAAGGTATACTTCCTCTCATTCTCACTCCACCACCTCTACAAGTTTTTTTTGAGCCATCAACTCCTTCAACTCCTTCTCCTCTACCTCGCTTGCTTGAGCCATCACCTCTACCTCTTTTGGTTGAGCCATCACCTTTACCTCTCTTACTTGAGCCACCTCTTCCTCTTCCTCTCCCCCTTGAGGTTGATGCACCACCAGTAGTCTCATCACCAATACCAAGCATCTCATTCCTTTGGTACTTTTTCACTACAATAGCAACATAAAGTCATGTTACCAAAAATTCACATTGTGCTTCATAAATACTTTACCAAAAATTCACATTATGCTTCATAAATACTTAACAAAAATTCAAACCATCCAAAAATTCAAAAATTCAATATCAGATTACTTACATTTTCTCTTATACACCTTTGTGGCATCATTTCTTGCATCACATGTCCTTTTATTGTGGCCTTCCATATGGCACTTGCTGCACACCATTTTTCCTTTACCCTTTTCGGCTTCATTTTCACCCCTGATTGTTTGAGTCTTAGGTCTACCTGGAGCTTTTTCCTTTGGTGGGGGGAGTACCACAGACTGGGTCTACAACAAACAGAACAGAACAAAATAAAACCATTATTACTCCTTAACTCTACAACAAAATAAAATCAAAAGAATATATATAATGTAAAACATACTTGTCCCCAATCTTCAACATTATTAATTGGGGTAATATATCCATTATATGCTGCTTGGTAGGCAACAACAGTAAACCAAGGACTGCACCACCTATAAAAGAAAAATATACAACATATTATTTTTCATTCATTAAATAAATCATGCATATAAAGAAATTAAATATCACCAAAAGAAATTTAACTTACTTAGCCCATCCTTCTCTTCTATCTCTCACCACAGCAATAGCATGCACACATGGCACCCCAGACTTCTGCCATTCATTACAAGAACATTCATGTTTTTGTATGTCCACCTGCCACTTCTTCTCATGTGTGTTTTTCACCATGAAATGATCCAAACTAACACCTTGAACAGTATACTTATAACAATTTTTCTCCAAATCCTTAATAATACCATCCACTCTAGGTACCAATTCTTCACCATGGAGTAAATCCATACTACAGATTTTTCGATCATAAAACTGCTTAGACAACATATCTGTGTACTTGTCCACCAACTTCACAATAGGCATGTGTCTTACATCTAACAACCACTTGTTAAATGATTCGGAAAAATTATTATTATTATACTCACATTTGCTTGTTTTGTCAAAATGACATCTTGCCCAACACTGAACTGGTTCCTTTTCCAAATACTCCTTAGCTTTGATATTTTCATTCTTCAACATCTCCATTATCTTTACATGGTCAGTTTCTTTGAATGCCTTTGCTGCAGCCCAAGCCAAGTTCACCAAGTGCTCACCCTTGAAACCATTGGATTTGTAGTTGGATATCATGTGTCTGAAGCAAAACCTGTGATGAGCATTAGGGAAAATCTCATGCACAGCCTTCACTAACCCTTTCTGTCTATCTGAAAAAAAAGTTAGGTAGTCTGGATTTTCGCTACCTAGAGTCCTCTTTTTCAGATCTTTTTCTAGCAAATGCAAGAAGTCATACCAACTATCATAACACTCTGATCTAGTGATGTAAATGGCAAGTGGATACAAACCATTATTACCATCTAAACCAATAGCACTAAGGCATACACCTTCATACTTCCTCTTCAAGTGACAACCATCAAGACCTACTATTGGTCTACATCCCCTTGTCCATCCATCCAAACAGGCTCTATAAGCTACAAAAAAACCTTCAAACTGCTGCTGACCATCAACATAACATTTAGCAATTGAACCAGGATTTGAAGTTCTTATTTGATTGACCAACTCTGGACACAAAGAAAAGCTCTCCTCATAATTTCCATTTGTTTTTTCCATCATCATACCCCTAGCTACCCATGCAGTCCAATAGCTTATTTGGGCACCAAACTCACTATACACTTGATTCTTGATTTCTTTGGGAGTTGACAGTGGATGTGCTCTAAAATAATCAATGAGTTTTTTCGCAACCTATGGAGCTTTAGCATGTTTATTTTTACTCTCCCTAAGACCGCGACAACTGTGTTCATCATTGAAAGTCTTCAACACAATTGTGCAGTCATTACCACCCTTTTTTTCTGCAATTAGCAAACCATCCACAAGCTTTATCTTTAAACTTGACTCTGTACCTCAAAGTGTCATTTGCTTCTGGGCTATATTCATAATGTTTTGTAACAGCCAAGGTCTTGAAGTAAATCCTGCAGTCTTTCATAGTGGCCCAAGACATACTTGCACTCATATATGGAATTCCTTTATTCTCTGCAATATTGCCAAGCTTCTCATTGTCTTCATCTTTAAAGATATTTTCATGCTGGATTTTTTTATCATTTTGTATTTCTTTCAATACTTCATTCTCCTCATCACCTAATTCACTGTCAGAATCATCATCTAAGTCACTCTCTCTTGGCTCATATTCCCCATCTATAGACACATAGTCATCTCCATCCTCATCATCAACAATAATGCCATACAAAGGCCCTGCATAATATTCTGGCCTCTCAGTTAGTTCTTCATCTTCATCTAACAACTCCATCCTTGCATTATGTCTGATTTCTCCTAGGTCCACATACATCTCAAAATCACCAGTAACATAAACACTTGCATTACTAGTTTCAGACTCACATTGTGGAACACTTGAAGTTGGTAGTTGTTTCAATCTATCTAATGAAATTATTCTGGGACTGAGAAGGAAATTGAGATGGATATTGAGAAATAAACTGACTCTCGGGTAATGGACTACTACCCTCCCATGAACTCATACTATTGACTGCAATAGGGGGAAGGGGTGGAACACTACCAGACTCAACAGGTTGTGAATTGGGACTTAGAAACCTAGGTGACCTTCTAGGTGTTTGGTTCATGTTGGACTTGGGTACACTTGGTACTGGACTTAAACAATCAAGGTTATCATTAATGACAGGGTTGGACTTGGGGGACTAGGTGGCAATAGAGTGCCAGAATCATCATCATCAATATCAAATATCACTCTCTTTGACTTAGGCTGACCAACTTTAGGTTTAGAAGACTTAGCAATCCTAGGTGACCTTCTAACTAGACAATGTGTGCCTCTTACCACTGCTGGAACAATAGTAGACACAAATATATGATATTTTTTATCAGAAAACTTCTTCATTGAGGACCACATCTTCAATAGATGAACATCTGCAGACACTTGATATCTCTCACCATCCAAAATATAAGCAACATACAACTCCTTATCAGCTATAGATGGATTCTCAATCAAAACCTTAATATCATAGCTAAAATCAATCCACATCAATTTCTCACCATCAACCTTCCACACAACCTTCTTCCCACCTTTGTAATCAGTCAACTTTACATTACCAGGTATAACAAGCCCCCACATTCCACCATAGTGCATAACAATACTTTTAATATCATCAGCCATTACACTGCAAACAAAACAACATCACAAATTACACTACAAGCAAAACCTATTGTAGTATAAGTATAGAAAATTGATGTTATTTAACTGAAATCAAACAACAATGAGCAACAATTGATGTTCATTAACAGAGAATAAAATGGCAATGTGTATATAAGCAATTAAAATTGTAACTAAAACCATTTATGTGATTGAGTAGTTGTTGTTGTTGACTGAAGAAGCTAGAAGATGGAACACTAGTACTAATTGTATTTGTATAACTACCAATAGCAGTAGTAAAATGAACAATAACCCTTACATCAGATTAAGGTCAAAATAAATCAACAAATAATCCTCACATCATATTAAGTTGTTTACTTGATTGTGAGAAACTCGACATCATACTAACAGATTTTTTTTTATATAATACTAACAATTTTTTTTTTTTTTTATATAATCAACCCCTAAACATACAACTAACAGATTGTATTGAAAACAAAATAAGTTTCTCAAAAAGACACAATCTTTCTAACTGATAATCAAATATTAAACATAAAAACAGAGTTTTCATCTATTTAAACAAAAAGCCCTAAGTTTTTCAAAAAAAAAAAAAATCAAAGCTTTAATTTTTAATAGTTGAAAATAACAAATTTTAGAAGAAGACGATCTTTTTAACAGATAATCAAACACTAAACATAAACACAGAGTTTTCAACTATTTATACAAAAAGCCCCAAGCTTTTCAAAAAAAAAAAAAAATCAAAGCTTTGATTTGTAATAGTTGAAAAATAACAAATTTTAGAAAAATACATGATCTTTCTAACATATCATATCAACAAAGTAAAATTAAGAAGAAACCCCAAACAAATTTGTAATTTTTGACCACCAAAAAGGGTTTATTAGAAAATACATCAAATAAAAAAAACAAAATTACAGCAACATCAAACAATGGATGGAATGCAAGCAAATACCATGATGAGACATAGATTTGGAGTTCAAAAGGATAAACTTTTACATACCTTAGTGGATCGAAGATATGCACCCTTCTTCAACCAACAAAACCGTTGTTCACACAATTAAGCCTTTGTCTTGCTTTGAAATCACCACGGAATTTTCTTTCACTCACATCATTGTTGAAATTTGATGAAAAAATACTAGAAATAGGGAAGAGTGAAGAGAGAGAGTGTAAAACCTAGGTTTTTTTTTGCAGAGCAGAGGAGCAAAGAGAGAGAGAAGAAAATAGAAGTTTCTAGTTACTTAGGGTTTTATGCAAGTTTTCCCGTGTGTAAAAGCTCGAGATCTGAAGAAACATTATATGGACGCACGGATTTGGTCGATCTAGATCAAGTCGTCGCATGAACGCAACGTGTCACCTAAAAAGCTGAAAAGGTGAACTCGTGCAAATCACATGTAAGGGTAATTCGGCCATTTTGTAATATTATTTGGTTATTTTTCTGGTTGATCTCTGAACCCTAATAAAGAAAAAAACCATCTGTGAACCCTAATTTATACTAAAGTTTGGTGACCAAAACCTAAATCACCCCTATATTTATGGAAACAGACCTCTAATCACACAGACCTCTATTTATGGAAACAGACCTCTAATCACACAGACCTCTAATCACACAATTTATGGAAACCCTAAAGAAGGAGAAGAAGAAAAACGAATTTGATTCTCTGTTATATAATTTCTTAAAACAAAAATCATTTTTCTATTTTCGTACAAGTTGAAACCTTCATAAATAATCAAATTCGTTTTTCTTCTTCTCCTTCCTCCTCATAAGAGAAAAGAAAATAGCAAAGAGATCTAAGTTTTTTTCCATTTAAGAAAGTTTTTTTGAGAACTTGGGTTTGTGTTAAGGAAAGAGACGAACTGATTCAATTCTCTCTCCAATCTCCACAATACTTCCTTTTACAAATGTATGTTTCCACCGATACTTTAAGATATTTTCCACTTTTCAAATATTTCGTAATTTATCGCGAAATATCGATATATATCGGCCGAAAGTTTACCGATTCTTCAAGCCAGATATATCGGAAAGATGTAGTATCGTTTAGTTTTAAAACCGATAGATATCGAGATATATCGTGATATATCGCGATATTTTGTACTATGGTATATAGTATAGGGCTTAGACTTGAAGTGATCCAGTTTGCTACATAGTCTATGATATCTATTTAGTTTTTCTGATTGAATACTATTATTTTCCATCATTGTTTTCTATAAATAGGATTTGAAGCTCATCTCACTCTCAGCCATTTTGATATCCCAAACTCTTCAAGATGAATATCAAACTCCTTAGCCCAAAGTTCATGTCTAATCTATCATCACTTAGAGCAATCTTAATGGGATGGCATTTTAGAAGGGCGGTACTATGAAATGCCCTCTTAACGAAAATTCCATTGCCAATGGAACGGTAGGTCAAACATTCAACAGTCGTTAGAAGTTCCAATGGCATTTGAGAGGGGAATAGAGTGCCATCCAAAATGTCATGTTAATGGCATAAGACGGAAGACAGTGTTCCGGTTCAATACCTTTTCGGAACTGTGTGTTCCGTCTTATATACTTTATTCTCATTTGGAACTTGATGTTCTGTCTTATAAAATAAATTTGTATTAAAAACCAGAAACCACAATTCTGTCTTATAAGAATCGGAAACCATGGGTAAAATTACCGGAACTTTGAGTTCCGTTTTATAAGCCATTTAATTGTCATAAACTGGCATTTTCAAAATTTCCCATTGGCACAACTTTCCAGGTTTTAATAGCATGTGATAAATGCTATAAAAAATAAACCATATCATTTATCAAACGTTAAGCTATGCTTTTATCTATAGCGTTTTGTGTTAAAACGTTATCCTTTTCCATAGCGGTTTTTGTCAAACACTATCTTTTTTCATAGCATTGTTACTGAAACGCTATTAAGTTATAGCAGTTTTTAAATGCTATCGTTTCTGATTGATAGCATAATTGAAACGCTATGTTGTTTATTAAGCATAGTAGGGGTTCCAGGGACTCAGAAAATATTTGACTCAATTTTGACTCAATCCTATTTAGGGTACTTGTACATATTGGATTGTCATAATTTTTGGTAGATATGATCTCTTTACTATAAAGATCTACTACATAAAAAATCAACTCATTTGAATATATTTAGACCCATCAAATGTAATATTAAATTCAACGGTAAAAATGAACGTTCCACAATACATCAACTTGTAATATGATTTTTTTAGCGTTATAAAATTCAGATTATGATAAATTTTGGTGAAGATGTCTTACATAATGAGAACATCCATCCTACAAAAAATCATGCCAATCCAACATGTACAAGTACTCTAAATAGGATTGAGTCAAAACTGAGTCAAATATCTCCTGAGTCCCTGGAACCCCTCCCAAAAAACAATTAGATTTTACTATAGAATTTAATTAAGATCCAGATGGATTCGAACCATCAACCTCTCAACTAGTGAGCGCTCTTCCCATTTTGAGCTTATGGATCCTTAAATAAATCCAAACAAGTAAAATAGGCAGTAACAACTAATAATATAAGCTTCTTTGTTGCAGTCATATCCACCACTATTCCTGATGGCAAGGTCTTGGTACCCTGTGATGCAATTACCAAATGTAAAATACCATGATCCATTTAATTTATTATATTAGACTAATCTAAAAATCATAAACCTACCAACTACTGGATCAAGCTGAAGCATATATACCTTCAAAAGGATGCAACTTCCTGGACAAATATGCCTATAAAAATGTTATGACACTAAATACTAGCAACAACTTGCAAGTCAAATGTAAGCTAATTAACTTGATAAAGCCGATCAGATTAATTTCAGAAAATAACTAAAGGCATTACCTGTAACTGTAATGAAGATAAATAATGTAAGTAGAGCAAGTAGGGGGTGTCTTCCACACAAAATATTGTCTTCACCTGGAAAGCATAGTTGATACAATAAACATCACATCCAAGCCATTATATAGAAGAGAAAGTATAAAACAAAGTTAAACCATGTCAAACACCATTAACAAATATACTACCATGAATTACAATCGTAAAGACATGTAAAAGCATAGAAATTTAGATTTTAAAGCAGTACATACCTTGTGTTTTTTCAGAGGAGTAACCAAAGAAATCCCAACAAGTTAACTAAAATACAAAAATTACTTTTTGTTGCAGTGTTGTTATTTCACATATGTGCTATTGAATAATGAATTCATGTTTGTAATTTTCTTTTAGTAAGAATATCAAACAAATTAAATGCAAGAACCCTCAACTAGCTAAAACAACTAGATTATCAAAGAAAAATGGTCATCATAAACCATAAACAAACTGTAAATGTAAGTAGAATGTAGGTCGGAGAAGATGATCGGAGAGGGGAGAGGAAGGAATTTATGGTGTTGAAGTGGCTGAGCTATCTGGAGAGATAGTTGCCTACGTATATGAGATTGACCAAGTCCCAGAATCAAGCCTACGTAGTTCATATTTATAGGTGATTGGGACAACTGATAGCTCATTAATTGTGCAACGGTGGGGTCAATTAATGAGCGGATATTCAGGGATCTTAAAGATATCGTAACTGAAGGAGATCAAAACGTATGAAGTTTGAATGAAGTCGATGGAGGTCGAGTGAGAAAGTGTTCACGTCGAGGGCGCTCGAGTAAAAATAGGCTCACGTCGAGTTAGGTCAATATTAAAAAGAATTAATGTCGGATTACATTTGAAAATGATGGGCTCGAGTGAGCTCGAGTAAAAATAGGCTCACGTCGAGTTAGGTCGATATAAGTATTGATTGGTGAGCTTGACGAGCATGAATATAATGGTATATACATAGCCCCTTTTTCATTCGAATTGAAATGGGCAATTGAAATGTGTAGCATCATTTAGCCTCATGTTGAGCTGTAATGTGGTATCATTTAGGCGACTTTGATTTGAATAAAAACAAAGTCAATGGGTTGAAATGGGGAGTTGCCTTGAAGTAGGTGATTTCTTTGATTGAAAAGAAAGGCAAAGATTCCTTTGTGTGATGCATTTAATGCGAATTGGTTTTCGAGGAAACATAATGATTATAGTTATGGTAACCGTGTTGTATTGGCCATGTGGATTTTTATTTGAAATTGCTTTTTTGAAATAAAATTGAAAGAAGGGGGAAAATGAATCGTTTGGGCGGTTAGATTCATCTTGCGAAATCTGGACGTTGATTTGAACGGCTAAGATGAAATGAGTGTTTTTTATAGGACCTAACCGTGGGGTTGGAAAACCAAGGGTTTTTGCATCGTGGTTATTAAGGCTTCTTCTCTCACTTGCGAAGGTATTTTCTTCTCCATTCTTCTGTAAGTTCTGTTCATCATATCTTTTTGCTCATTTCTGTATCTTGATTTTGAATCCTTGGTTTTGCTTTTGAATTCTCTATCTCTTGTTTTGCATCTTTGCTGTTTACTATGTTCGATTTTCTTGGTTTTTGAGTTCCTGTAAGTTCTGTTCTCTTCCTGTAGTAGTTGTTCAGAACTGTAATCTTCATTCTTCGGTGGAATTAAGATATTTTCTAGTGAAGGATATTGTGGGGTTTAGCTTAATTCTCTTGATTTCGGTAGGTGTAGTTGTTTTTTATTGATAAAAATGAGTGATATTGAGTCTGAAAGCATAAATGAGAATGAGGGGGAGGTTGATCTCGACCAATGGGTCGAGGTCAGCATTAGTACTACTCGAAGGTCGAGGGGTGAACATGAAGTTTTCAGTAGTAGGTCGTTCACAGTAGAGGAGGCTAGAAGGTCGTTTCCTGAGATTCGAGAGGCATATAATATTCGGATCATCCCTGACCTCGAGATGTATAGGGTGAGTGATAGGTTTTTTTACTTATGCAGGGATTTGACTTCGTCTTTGATATGCCTTGGTCAATTAAAGGCTGGGATGCGTCTCCCTTTTAGTAAATTTGTATGCGACGTTTTCAATCATTACGATGTGGCACTAAGTATGATGCCTAGCAATTTTTGGACGTCGATGCTGATATTCAAGGAATTGAATAAATTGCACGTTTAAGATATCTGTAAGGCTGATATAGTGCCTGACGTTTGCTATGTCACTGGTCGAAGTCGAGATTACGTGTGTTCTCTAAATAAGAAGAGAAGCTGTGGTAGGGCAAAGTTGTTTAACCCTCCGACTTCAAATGACGGGTGGAAGAATTCCCTAGTATACAGAATTCGTGGTCAATTTGTAGGGCCCAGTGCATGCTTGAATCGATATTCTATCCCATCCATAGGTATATGTTTGTTTGAATTTTATTGCCATTGTTGTTGATTGAGCTTGTTTTTTTGAATCTTTGGCGAATTTTGCAGGCCAGACAAAAGAATACAACGAGCCAATTGACGGACGACTCCACCCCAGCAATATTATCGAGTTTGCCGAGAAGACTTGGGCTGAGAAAAGAGAGTTGCTTCCGCACCTAGCTCGTTTCTTCCGAGGTCTAAAAGTCAAGTTTGACAAACAGTCTACGTCGGAGGTTGGGACGTCGAAAACTATTAGGTCAAGGAAGAAGAAAAAGATAGAGCTTGTCGTTGCTACCCCTGTTGCTAGCATAGTTGTTGCTCGTCCAAGTGATCTTCCCATCGAGATACAAGCTGCACTGCCAATGGCTCCCAAAAAGACTGCTTTGAGTTTTCCACTTACTAATGACATCGTGGCGCCAGTTAGTAAGATTCCCAATGCTCCTAGCCTGAGCGATGTCTTTGGGTCTCGATCTATTGAGCCCGTGGGTGCTCAAAAGAAGAGAAAGGTTGCTGCGAAGGATGTGGTTGCAACAGTTTCTACTGATTCTGAGAAATCTGTCAGGCTCAGCGAGAAGGAGAAGGGCAAGGAACGAGCTCCATCCCAATTCTCGAAAGAACATAAGTTGAAAGCTTTTGAGCTTGTTGACGACGCTGCTGAAGAGGCTCGTCGTTTTGCACCTGTATTCCCTTGCCATGGGATTTACATAAAGTCTGACAACTCTGCCTTAGATAACAAAGAAATGTGTTTGTCCCTGATGGAGAACACCATTTTGTTTGAGGATGCGAAGAAAATTCGACCTCAGTCCTTAGAGGATGACTCCATGGACTTTGTTGTTTGTGCTTACAATGTGTGTCAGTGCTAGATTTTTTTATTTCTGAATCCTTTTCCCATACTTTTATTGGATTATTTGACTGAATTGTTGTAATTTTCATAGATGAATTTGATTCACAACAAATGGATTTGTAAGCTCAAAAATGCTCAGAAGAAGTTTGAAAGGTTCCAAAAGGCGAATGCTGACAACAACACACTTCGAGCTTAACTGAGAGATGTAAAAACCAAACTTGAGGCTTCAAAGAAAGAGAATGCTCAGATGAATAAAGACATTGATGAGGCTCACCAGGCTTTTTTGAATCTCGAGGGTCAAGTTGCCTCTGTGACCTCAAGCTGGGATTCTGATGCGCAGAAATCCATTGAAGTTATATCGCAATGGCGCAAGATTGCTTATGCTTGGGAGGATAGGTGCCTTAGGCGCGAAGCTCATATTGCTTCCTTGGTTGAGGGTTTCTGTAACACCCATGAGTTGGTGTTAGTCCCACATTGCCAAGAAAGTGGTTGTATTGGTAGTATATAGAGCTTAACCATACTCTAACTAATGTCAAGGCCTTTTGAGGTGAACCACATGGGTGGGCCCTGATCCAAAACCCTCTACTGCTGGATATCCGCAGTGACTAAAGGGGGACAATATTGACGTTAGCGAGCGGTATGGTGCTCGACGCACCGGGATGAGCGAGGACGAAATCCCGGGGCGTTACAGTTGGTATCAGAGCTGACGACGGGTCGCCTGTTGCAAGTGAGAAGTACGCTGGAAAGGCCCAGGGAGCGCCAGGTACTTGTCTCACTTGGCAGGGAACGTCGGAGATTTTGGGACTGTACTGAGTGTACTGCAGAGCCGAGGACTGTACTGAGTGTACTGCAGAGCCGAGGACGGCTCTATTTCTAAGGTGGTGAGATTGTAACACCCATGAGTTGGTGTTAGTCCCACATTGCCAAGAAAGTGGTTGTATTGGTAGTATATAGAGCTTAACCATACTCTAACTAATGTCAAGGCCTTTTGAGGTGAACCACATGGGTGGGCCCTGATCCAAAACCCTCTACTGCTGGATATCCGCAGTGACTAAAGGGGGACAATATTGACGTTAGCGAGCGGTATGGTGCTCGACGCACCGGGATGAGCGAGGACGAAATCTCGGGGCGTTACAGTTTCGATGTGAGCTCAGATCAAGAGGCAATCCAGATTTCTGCGCTTGAGAGATGTGAGTAGTGAGGCAGGCCACACGAGCTCGGTTGGGGTTGCTGCGGGAGGCGCTAATGAGCCAGTGAATGGCATTGATGTAGATACTCCTTCCGAGCATCATGACGATGTTGTGATGGATGAGCAAACTTCACAGGTATAGCCTTGTCTTGATTTTGCTCATTGAGTGATGTGAGATGTGAGATATTTGTTTTTGGTCAAATATAAAACAATAGTAGGGAATTCCGACTTCGGTTGGCCCTACTTTTATTTTCGGTTGTATTTGAAATATTTTCTGATATGTTTGAATGAATGGTTAGTAGTTTGATTTTGAAGAGTAATGAATATTTTCTTTGGTAATTTTGTCTAAGGCATACGTCGAAGTAGGCTTTGATTGTAGATCTTTAGATGTATGAATAATTTAGCTCGCAAAATATCTGATTTACGCTTGTTGGCCCAATCTTTTGGCTTGAAAGAGAAAAGGAAAAAGGTTATTTATAGAATTAGTTAAGGGAAGTAAAGCTTTAGGAATTTTGAGTTCCAAGGTCTAGGTACTTGTTCACCTTCTGAGTCGATGAGTGTGTATGAACCGTTTTCGAGGTCATTGTTGACAATGTATGGACCTTCCCAATTAGGGTTTAGTTTCCCATCTCCTGATTTCTTAGTGTTTGAGAAAACTTACTTGTCTGAGAACGAGGTCACCTGTTTTGAATTTTCTCGTTCTGACATTTTGGTTGTAGCTTCGTTTAAGTATCTGTTGATAACGAGCTATTGTAATTGCAGCTTGGTCTCTCTTTTCTTCGAACGTATCTATTTTGTGTGCCGATAAGTCTCGGTTTTCCTCTGATTTGACGAGCTCAGACCTAGTTGTTAGGAAGTTGAGCTCGGTGGGTATGATAGCATATGTGCCATAGCATAATGTGAATGCTAACATTCCCGTGGATGTGCAAGGTGTCGTTGTGTACGCCCATAGGACTCGATCGAGCTCCTCTATCCATTTTTCCTTGTGTGCTTCTAGCTTTTTCTTCAAGTTATTCATTATGGTTTTATTGGTGGTTTTAGCTTGACTATTTCTTTGGGCATAGCGAGGTGTGGAGAGTCCATGGTTGATTTTTCAATCCAGATAGAATTCCTCTTTTGTGTTACCACAGAACTGTTGCCCGTTGTCAGTAAATAGAGTATGTGGTAGTCCAAATCGAGTGATGATGAACTTCCATATGAAAGTTTTTACATCCTGTTGTCTAATGCTTCGTAGGGGTATTGCTTCGACCCATTTAGTAAAGTAGTTTGTTGCAATTAATAGAAATCTCTTATTGGTCTTATCCTTTAGGATGGGTCCTACAATGTCGAGTCCCCAAATTGCAAATGGCCAAGGACTTGAGATTGTCTTGAGCTCTCGAGCTGGCTGGTGGATGAATGGGGAGAACCTTTGGCACTTGTCACAATGTTGGACGAATTTTTCTGAGTCTGATTGCATATATATAAGGCCAAAAGTAGCCTTGGTTCCGTGCTTTTTGAGCTAGGGATCTAGCCCCTGCATGATTTCCACATTCGCCATGATGGATTTCAGCTAGAATTGTATGTGCTTGATTTGGTGGATAGCACAAAGTTGACTTTCTGTATAGTTTATTCTCAAGCAAGATGTAGCTTTTAGCTTTTCTTTCGAGCTTGCGTAGCTCAGAGTCGTCATCTGGATATATCCCCCTTAAGTAGTTGATGATTGGGCCCATCCATAAGTCGTCGATCTCAGTTTGGGGAATGTCTATGAAATCGGAGATCTCATTTACCTGGTGGATCTGAGTCTCGTATGCTGGAGCTTACTATATGTCGATTTGTATTAATCGAGGTGAATCTGTGTCAATCTGCGAGACTAGATATGCTAGGCTGTCGGCATGACGATTATCGTCTCTCGAGATATGATAGATTTCCAATTTGCTGAAATAAGTTAGTAACTTCTTGGTATGCTCTAAGTATAACTTTAGAGTTTTTTTCCCTTGTTTCGCAGTCGCCAAGAAGTTGGTTGACCACTAATTGGGAGTCACTTAGAATCTGTAACTCTCTTACTTGTAAGACTTTGGCCATTTGTGTGCTCGTGATCAGTGCTTCATATTCTGCGTCATTGTTAGACGAGGTGAAGTTTAACCGAATTGATGTTTCTAAAATGACCTCTTCTGGCGAGATGAGTGTTGCGCCTACACCTGAGCCATTTAGGTTATTTAAGCCGTCGACGTAGAGTTTCCATGTCGGGGTTTTTATGAGTGGTTGTTCATTTATCTCATTATCTGGTACCCATGTGTTGTCATCAATGGCATAGTCGACCAAGAAGTCTGCCACTATTTGACCTTTTCGACTGCTACGTCGGGTGAAGATGATCTCATGATCTCCGAGCTCCTGAGCCCATTTTGCCATTCTGGTTGACTTGTTTTTATTCTCAAGCACTTGTCGAAGTGGTGCATCTGTGATGACTCTGATCTTGTGCGACTGAAAATATTGTTTTAGCTTCCTTGATGCGAAAAGTAAGGCTAAGCCTATTTTTTTGAGATTTGTATATCGAGCTTCCGAGTGTAATAATGTTTTGCTGATGAAGTATATTGGTCTTTCGACGCCACTTTCGTCTCGGAACAGAACTCCACTGATTAAATGTTTTGAAGTTCTGAGATAAAGCCCCAGTACGTCGCCTTGTTGTGGCACTATGATGACTGGGGGAGTTGCAAGGTATAGTTTGAGCTCGTCGAATGCTTGTTGGCATTTCTAGTATAGCCTTGATTTTTTCTGGTTTTGCCTCTATCCCTCGTTGTGTGATGAGGTATCCCAAGATTTTTCCCGAGGCGACACCGAATAAGCATTTTTCTGGGTTGAGCTTCATATTGTATTCATGAAGTCGGTGAAATATCTTTTCGAGGTCGGATACGTGAGATGATTTTTGTTTGCTTTTTACAATCATGTCATCAACGTATACCTCCATTGTGTTGCCAATCATGTCTTCGAACATTTTTGTAGCAAGTCACTGATATGTAGCCCCTACATTTCGTTGTCCGAAAGGCATGACTGAATAGCAAAAAGTACCTTGTTCAGTAATGAACGCAGTTTTTTCTTGATCTTCTTCTGCAAGTTTGATCTGATTGTAACCTGAATAACCATCCATCATAGAGATGAGCTCGTGACCTACAGTTGAGTCAACGAGCTTGTCTATTCGAGGTAGTGAAAAACTATCTTTTGGACAAGCTTTGTTGAGATCTGTGAAGTCGATGCATACCCTGACTTTACCGTTTGGTTTTATGACTGCAACAATGTTAGCGAGCCATTCAGGGTATTCGACTTCACGAATAAATTTAGCATCTTTTAATTTTTGTATCTCAGGATTGACTGCGTTAGTGAGATGAGCTGCAAGTTTGCGAGCTTTTTGTTTAACAGGTCTTTTGTTGAAATCAACATTTAACCTATGGCATGCAATATTGGGATTTATCCCTGACATATCGGTATAAGCAAAAGCAAGATCATTCTTATTCATCTTAAAAGTAGCAATAAGTTGCTCTTTTACAATGGGGTCCAAGTTAGCCCCTACATAGACATATATTGGATCGTCGTCGGACCCTATGTTGACCTTTTCACCTTTTTCAATGATTGGTGGGTCGGATGGCTGAATGATAGCCTTGCCTTTGTCATCTTGTGGGATCTTATCAACATTGGGCTTAGATGTGCTCGCGACTGTCTTGCTGGTTGCAGAGATCGCATTGACAGTGGGCTGAAGGGAGCTCGCGACTGCCATTTTTCGGCCAAAGAATGGGGAGTTACACAACTTTCAGGTATTATCAATGAGTTATAGTTGCTTTGTCATTGATTGGCAGTTATTTGTTTTCTATAAAAAAAATGTATTCTCTTCTAAAGAAATGTATGTTAAAAAATGTAAATGGTCTTTGGAACTACTATACATTCCACTATTTATATGATAGCCTCTGAGGTTTGATATAATAAGAAACTAAATGACATGAAAAACCGAAAGATGTTTAACTTATGTAAATAGTCGGGTGTGTTTTGGAAAATAGAAAATAAATCAATAAACCCTAGTGCGGAATAACCCAAGATCTAGAAGAAACAAGTAATGATAATAAGAAAATGAAACTAATACACAAGATATACGTGGTGGAACCCTCACGTGGAATAAACCACCACAAGCATAACAAAGAACTTTATTATCTTCCACCAAAAGGATTAAAAGATGAGATCGCACACAACTCACTCTCACACCCTTTACAAGAAGAACACAAACCTAGAAATCCCTCAACAAAAATTGCTCACAAGTTTCACAAGCCTCTAAACCTTAAATCTCCAAGTTTTGAATCTCTCAAAACTCCCTTAGACTTTTGTTTAATGTGGCTTCTAAAACTCTTAAGGTTTCCTACACTATCATGGCTTTATATAGTGTATTACATGGTAAATTAGGTTTTACCACGTTATGGGCCCAAAATAGGCCCATAGACACTTTACCGTCCAGAGGCAATAAACCTGTCAGAACTGTTGTCCAGAGGCACTTTTCCTGTCAGAACGTTGGAGCCGTTTTTCTGCCAAAATACGTATCCCCAGACGACGTGCCATATACCATTGGAAAGATGAGAGAGTCCTCTTTCTAACCCAAAATACAGATAGCCATTCGGAATACCGAGCACAAAGTTATGACTGTTTTTCTACAATGTATAAAAACTGAACAAAAGGTGTTTTCCAGCATTCAATTTATTCTTCTTTCTTTTAACAGTTAATTTTGAGTGATTCATGGAAAAGAAAGCAAACTGGGGTTTGCAAAGGTTGCAGCATTTACTGCATGGAAGCAAAGTAAAGCATGATATATTCGAAACTCTTCAGAGTAGATATAAAACATATGCTTGCAATATCTTGAAAACCATAAGAGTTCATATACGATATGTCTTCAGACTAAATACTTTTAAAATCACTTTTTTTTGGGGGGGGAGGGGGGGTTGGTTGGTAAGCGGAGTTATCAACTTACTGAAGGTGCGGCCTAAAATATATTTGGTTATTGGAATCATCACTTACTGAAGGTGCGGCCTAAAAATATTTTTTGTTATTGGAAAGTCCTGTTTTTTTTTGTTTCTTGAGAAAACCCATTATGATCTTTCTTAGAGTGACCCAAATATAAAGGTGTAGGCTCAGACCATGAGATACTCATCCATGCATGACAATTTGGAAAACAGAGTGGCTAGAATCTAGTATTTGTGTAGGATTTGGTCCCGTATTTCATCGCCTAATTATGGTTTGATTCCAAAGTCATCGTTTACTACTTTACTACGTTTTGTCCTTTTTATTGCTGGAGATATCTATTTAAGGTTTGACCCCGAAGGAACAAACTCACTAAGTACAAACCTTACCTCCAGAAAGAAAGGAAACCTAATTGGGTCATCAAAAGTGTGAGCAAAACTTAATTTACCCACACATAATGTGGTTGTTTTTCGATCGGGAAATTTTGACTTAACCCCCCAAACAATGGACATCTTTTGATTAAACCCCCATATATTCAAAAAATTTGACTTTCCACCCCACCGTTTGATTCCGTTAGATTTTCCATCCAAACCTAATTTTGACTTCCCTAAATACCCCTCTTTCTATTAAAATCAATAATTAGTTTATAGAAAATCCCCGCTGTATTTGTATGTATTTGACATAACCCCCCAGAACCAGAATCAATAGTTGATAGAAATGAAAAATTAAATCTAAGAAGAAGAAGAAGAGTACCCATTGTTCATACACTTATAACCTTACCTTAGATCCACCTTCCCCATTGTTCATTTTGCGATTGCTTCAATTTCAAATGACAAATTCAAGATTTGAAAAAAAAGAAGTGGAGAAGAAGAAGAAGTGGAGAAGAAGAAGAAACAGTCGTGAGATGTGATGAAGAAGGAGATCGATTTCAGATTCTAATTACTTTTTTTGGTGAAGGTGATGTGCAGAAGAATGAGATGGAAAAAAGAAGAAGAAGATGGGAAGAAGATAAGGTAAAAAAAAAAGGGTAATTTTCCATCTTTTAACAAAACCGGTTGTAATTAGGGGGTTTTGACTAATAATAGAAAGAGGGGTATTTAGGGAAGTCAAAATTAGGTTTGGATGGAAAATCTAACGGAATCAAACGGTGGGGTGGAAAGTCAAATTTTTTGAATATATGGGGGTTTAATCAAAAGATGTCCATTGTTTGGGGGGTTAAGTCAAAATTTCCCTTTTCGATCTAGTATATGTTTTTTAGATTTCTTGGCTCGATATTTGCTGTAGGAAGTGTTACATAAATTACTGACCCCTGGAATACACTGTCTCTCAGGTTTTTCTGAAAACCAGCACAGCCCAGTTCCTACTGTATCGACAGGGGGTGGAAATCTAAAAGAATCTTTGACCCCTTCAAAGAGAGGGTTAGTTTGCATGCGACAACTATTTATGTTTGAGGGTAGGTGATAACATTAAGCATTCCATCTTTTCTACATTATTCCCAACTCAGATTCATCTTCTTAACCAGTTCTAAAACAGCTTAATAACTTAGACCAGCGGAAACTTATGCACTAATACCCAAGATTGAAATAGTGTATGAATTAAACAAAAACAAAATAGAGAAGATGAAACCCCTACTACTATCAAACAAACCCACACAAAATACAGGATTTACGTGGTTCGGCTAATATTGCCTATGTCCACGGACAAACAAACAATCTTTCTTATAGAGACGATTATACAAGCCCTCACGAAGATACCAAAGTGTTCTTCCTCACAAAAGTTCTCTCAAACTCTTTAATGGCTTCTCACAATCTCTCTCACATCAAGATTAGGGTTTTTCTTCTTCTAATTGGCTTTATATCATAGCCTTACAATAGAAACCGAATTGGGCTTAAACAGGGCCCATATGCAGCAAACACAATGAGGACGTACGTACGCCCTAACTACGTACGTACGTTCTATCTCATGAAAGTTATCTATGATACAGGACGTACATACGCCCTAACTACGTACTTACGTTCCTGAAAGAAAAACTTCCCTCTGTCCTCTTTTTCCACAAAAAACCCAACAGAATTTGCCTCCTTCTCGTATGACTTTCAATTCAAGCATTGTGATTGAGAAGCATGAAGTCCCAGCACAAAATAAGAGCCTACATCTGAAGTTGTTGCTGCCTAATAAGCATCTCAGTTGCCTCCACGCCACTAGAGCAGCTATATTGCTTGCTCCATGAAGACTTTGGTCCACTTAAGCAGCCACGTCCCCTCCAAATCTAGTGGAGGTGGCACTGGCAGTTTCATTTCTATTGACCTCGATAGCAGCCATTATTTGCTCTTGCTTTGTGTATAATACTATGATATGCAATTTCATTACACAGCAAAGGAGCCTACGGTAGGTCAAAGGTAAGACAATTTACAAAACTGTGTTTTCTCCCAAGTAAAATGTTGTCCATCTACTTTCTTTTTAACCTCAAGACTCAAGAAAACCTAAATGGATGCACATTCGCATGCTCTTCGTACCGACTCTGATAAACTTACTAAATCCATATGAACCACCTGACACACACTGCGGCCATAGTCCGTCACAAAGGAGGCTTGTTCATTTTGGCTAGTCCTAACTAACAAGATCATTAACTCGTTAATGCATGTTGCACTCAGTTGATCATATAGATAAAAGAGAAATGCTAGCATCACAAATCTGTGATGCTTGAGAATCACAGAATCTGTAAAACACTGCCACATACAGAGGTGTGGAGGGGAGAAGGTTTTAGCCGGTTTGTTTCACAATGGGGAGAGAGAGAGAGAGAGAGAGAGAGAGAGAGAGAGAGAGAGAGAGAGAGAGAATAGGAATAAAAATAGAAGAAAGGAGAATCGGGTTTGCTATCCAGAAAGGACTTGCAGCGCAGTTTGTAGCGCGTTTGTCCTCTACTTTTGTGTAATTCGTTTAGCTTATCAATAAAATTTGTTTTATAATAACTAAAAAAATAAAAATATAAAATCAAGGTTCTTTATTTCCTTGGTCTTCTTCTTTCTTATTTTCTCTTTTCTCAAACTCTTCGTCTCCTTGAACTCTATCTTCTTCTCTGCAACCATGGATTCAAATAATACAACCATAGAAGAAAATCATACTATAAGTACTTTTTAACTGTTTTTTTTTTTTAATTATAAATTTTATTGATCTCAAGTATAGTCCATCATCAACATGTACAACATCATCATGTTTAAGCCCTTAAGAAAAAAAAAAAAAAATACTACCATCAATTATATAAAGAATAACAATTCATGGGACAAAGATGGAAGAAGTCTAGGTTTGAGATTGGATAGAGAGATGGCCAAGAAGATGTGATGCAACAAGACGAGGAATGAAACCAGATTCAAATATTTTAACAAAAAAAAAAAAAAAAAAAAGCTATATTCAAAGAGAAAGTAACTGTTGAGAAAGCTTTAGCCTTTAGTAAGGATTTTGGCAACAAGTCCAGCAAGCAAGTAAAAACCGTGATTTTATTTTATTTTTATTTGGTTTTTTTATTTTTATTTGTATTTTTATTCCTATTTTCTCTCTCTCTCTCTCTCTCTCTCTCTCTCTCTCTCTCTCTCTCTCTCTCTCTCTCTCTCTCTCTCTCTCTCTCTCTCTCTCTCTCTCTCTCTCTCTCTATTGTGAAATAAACCGGCTAAAACCTTCTCCCCTCCACACCTCTGTACGTGGCAATGTTTCACAAATTCTGTGATTCTCAAGCATCACAGATCTGTGATTGAACAAACCGAATCAAATAGTGGTTGAGTCGTACGTGGACTAGATCACTCTATTTAAGACGTTTCGCGGCTCTGCCTCTATTGTGCAACTAGTATTAGCTCACGCCAGCCCCAAGATAAAACAACACAAATTTATTTCAAATTCCTTATGCACAAGGAAGAAATTCGATCTCACTTTAGCACTTTTTCTTGCTCAAGAAACTTGAAGAAACCCATTTTTTCTTATGTTTTCCTGTCTTCGCCACTAGTCCTTTTATAGCACAAAAGGAGTTGTTAATGGTGGAGTAAATCTCTCCTAAGATTAAGCCATAACAGCAAAAAACAACTAGTGGAGGAAGACTAGTCAAATTAACACGTTTTAAACAATTAAAATGCTAGGGCACAATAAATTTGAAATTTGAAAAAAAAAAAAAATCAAGAGATCCAAAGAGCCCAAAAGCCCGATCCGACCATAGATAGAGATCAAAGAATATATATATATTATCTATGCATTTACATGAGTTTGAAGTTTGTACCCCACACCACATGTGGGGAATCCAAGCTCACTACCACTGGGCCTCACTCCAAACCATGTCAATATTTAAGAGTTTGAATATAACCTAAAGAAACCAACAATCCCCCACTTTATATTTAAAAACCAAACATTTGTACGTACGTACCTAGTTTGTATGTACGTAGGGTTAGGCAGATCTTTTATTTTTGGTTTGGACGTACGTACCTAGTTAGGACGTACGTACGTCCTGTTCGACATATCACTTTCTCGCTCAGGGACGTAAGTACCTAGTTAGGGCGTATGTACGTCGTGGTGTATTTTTCATGTTTCGGCCCATTTTCTCTCTCTTCTAAAACCTTAACTATATATTGTTTTTCAACCAAAGAATAAAGTAGTTCTTTGGCCGTCAAATTGAGGTCTTCTTCTTGAGTTTGTTTAGGGTTGTGTTTTGGTGATTGAACTCATTCTTTCCTCTCCATTCATCTTCTTCTTCATTATTGATTATTGAGATCGGCTTCGAGTCTTCTTGTGTCTTCATCAAGAAGTCGAGTGTCTTGTGCGTACATCAAGGTACTCTGGTGAAGTCAAGGTGTTAGAGATAACCGGTAGTGTCAACTCGCAGTGATTGCAGGTAGTTGATAGGTTTGTACATCTCTTTTCATCTAGTAGATTTATTTGTTGTCGCGAGGACAACAGTGGACGTTTCCCATATTGGGTTTTACCACGTTAAAAATATCGCGTGTTCATTTACTTTCTGTTCATTGATTTGCTTGTTTGATTAGCTGTGATTGTGGTAATAGCACTATTTGTAGAGTTTCAATATATTCATCATATAGTGAGTGGTGGCACGAGTCAGAGTTTTGTTAGCTCTTGCCAAATCCATAACACTGTGAATATATACTTCTTATATTGATTTCCCATTGTTTCTTCTGGTCAGATGACCATCATCATACTTTTCAATGGACACAAGTTTTAATATAGTTTATTTGTGTCTGGCTGCAACCTCAAAAGAAATTGAGTGTGAACTAGCTCTTTTGATTCTCTAAGCATTTTATGTTCCCTTGAAAACCAAAAAATGTTTAAAACCAGGCCTGAGATTTTCGATGTGAAAAAAATCAGGATTTTGAACTCGGGTCATGGGGTTTTTGAGACTTTTATGGAACTGGGATTTTATATGATGTGGTATGCAAAGTAATTGGTGGCCTTGTTTATTCTTTGAATTTTAAGTAAATGATGTTTTCGTATTCAAACATGTTTGTTGCTTATGTTGTTAATGTAGCTTGGGTCGGTTCTCTCTGTTTATGGATGCTACTACCCATTTCGTAATTGAGTCAGTGGTGATCAAATAGGATCAGACGCAGAGTACATGAGGACAATGCAAATGCACACAACTTGGACAAAACTTCAGTTCCCCAGGGTTCGCCAAACAGCTGGTATTTGGAGCTACATCTTTCAAATTATTTTCGAGGTAAATCCATTCCTAGACTAAATGATTTTTGTATTTGAAGAAACAGTGGATTTTGAATGCAGAGTTATGCATTCACTTTACAATAAGATGGTGTATACTTATTATTATTATTATTTTTAATAATCATGATTATATTATTCGAAAGAAAGGTTACAAACATACGGAGGTATAAGGCTCCAGAAATAGAAAGACAAAAGTAAATACATTGGAAATAGTCTACACCATCCTTGTACGAATGTAAAAACCGATAATTTATCGTCACTCAGTAAGTTGTAAGTTGACCTCCGCTCAATACCATTCAACCATTCCAAATATGATATCCCAACTCCATACTTGATGGCATACAGGAGTTAACTGATATGTTTGAAGAGAAATGGGAGCGTAGCTCGACTTTTTGACACCAGAAGTTGCTCGAGGCTCGCCCGCGGGAAAGTTGTGATTTTTTCCAGTTTGCCAAAGTGGCATCAGGACCCCTTTTTTCTGAAGGAAAGCGGGCCAACGATCAGGACACACGAGCATAGCTCGTGTACTGTGGCATTTTTCGGGGTTCTGACATCGTTTAGGCCTTGAAAAAGCCAATTTTGCTATTTTAGGAAAGTTTTGTTTCGTTTATATCTCTTTCTAGAGAACTCCGTTTTACATGCCGTCTGTCGCATTGGATTCCTAGAGATGAGTAGAGTCCAGATTTGATCATAACTCAAATCTTTCTATTTTTGGTAATTTTTGTCTTATGTTAGGGTTGGAGGTTAGTTGCGTCATTTTTACAGTATTAGGGTTTGGTTAGGATTTGGAAACCGTAGCCTATATAAAGTCCTTTTGTTAGATGTAAAGGACTTGGTTTTTATTGATTAATGAAAAAAAATAGTGTTCTTCTTAATATTGGTGTGAATTTGTTTGTGTTCCAAGATCGAGTTCCTGTATCAGTTGGTATCAGATTTCTAGGCTACTATCCTGTTTCAATGGCCCGTGGTGGTGGAAGAGGACGTGCCGCAGTGATTTGAGATGCCCATTTAGATGATGTGTATGCGAGAGATAGGATTGCAGAGCTTACCCGGCAGGTTGAAGCGCTCACCCATCATTTGCAAAGTATCGGGATAAAGTTTGGTGTGATGTTGTCCCTATGGATGCATGTCATTTGCTGTTAGGTAGACCATAGCAGTATGATCGTTATGTTCACCATGATAGTCACAAAAATACTTATAGCTTTATGGTTGGCTCTGTTCGTATTGTATTAATGCCTAGCAAAGATGTTTCTTCTAAACCTACAACACATAGCAATTCTAATTTTTTAACAGCAAAACGCTTTGTTAAGGAGATGGAAGCAACTGGTATGGTGTATTTGTTGATGGGGGAAGATCGGGGTGAATCTGTGTTAGTGCCTGAGTGTGTCAAGGGTGTACATGACGAATTTGCAGATGTTTTTCCTGATGAGTTACCTAAGGGTTTGCCTCCTATACGGAATATTCAGCATCAGATTGATCTTGTCCCAGGATCTAGTCTGCCTAATCGTCCTGATTATCGTATGAGTCCACGAGAGCATGATGAATTACAACGACATGTTGTTGAGTTACATGAGAAGGGATATATTCGTGAGAGTTTGAGCCCTTGTGTTGTTCCCGCCTTATTGATACCAAAGAAGGATGGTAGTTAGCGTATGTGTGTTGATAGTCGTGTTGTCAACAAAATTACTATTAAGTACCGCTTCCCAATCCCTCGCCTTGATGATTTACTTGATCAATTGCATGGGGCCGCAATATTTAGTAAGTTGGATCTCAAGAGTGGGTATCATCAGATTCGAATTCATTTGGGGGATGAATGGAAGACGGCCTTTAAAACCCGTGAGGGCTTCTATGAGTGGCTTGTGATGCCATTTGGACTCTCCAATGCACCTAGTACCTTCATGCGTATTATGAATCAGGTTTTAAAGCCTTTTATTGGTAATTGCTTGGTTGTGTATTTTGATGATATTCTTATTTATAGTGCAGATTTACAGTTGCACCTCCAGCATCTACGGGAGATTCTGTCAGTTTTGCGTGCCCAACTGATTTACGCAGCCACTCAAAAGTGTGTGTTCTGCACTGATCGTGTTTTATTCCTTGGGTATGTGATCTCTAAGGATGGCATCTCTGTCGATGAGTCAAAGATTGAGGCTGTTGTTAATTGGCCTACTCCGCAGACCTTCCATGATGTTCGTAGTTTTCATGGGTTTGCATCATTTTACAGGCGTTTTATTCCTCATTTTAGTACGATTACTGCACCTATCACAGATTGTATGAAAGGAGGAAAATTTTGCTGGACTGACGCAACTGAGGCAAGTTTTCAACAATTAAAACACAAATTGGTGTTTGCTCCAATTTTGGTTCTTCCAGATTTTTCTGTTCCTTTACAGATGCTTCAAAAGTTGGTATTGGTGTTGTTCTTAGACAGAATGGAAAACCGGTTGCTTATTTCAGTGAAAAGTTGTCTGGTGCGAAGAAGAATTATAATACTTATGATTTAGAGTTTTATGCGCCGATTCGAACTCTGGAGCATTGGCGTCATTATCTTATTCATTCTGCTTTTGTCGTATATACCGATCATGATGCATTAAAGTATATTGGCAGTCAGGATAAAGTAAGTTCTCGGCATATGAGATGGTCTCAATATATGGAGGATTATACTTTTGTACTGAAGCACAAGTCTTGTGTTTAGAATAAAGTTGCAGTCGATGTGTCGCTTTGCTTACCACCATGCGTACACAGGTTTTGGGTTTTGATTCGTTTCGTGAATTATATGTTGATGACCCTTATTTTTCTGCTATTCTGGATGACATTGCAGCGGGAAAGTGTTCTGAGTTTCTATTGCAAGATGGGGTTCTCTTGAAAGGGAAACGATTGTGTATTCCTACTTGCAGCCTTCGTTTGAGGCTTATCAAGGAATTGCATGGTGAAGGACATTTTGGGCGTGATAAGACTTACAAGCTCCTTTCTGAGTCCTATTTCTGGCCTAGTTTGTTTAAAGAGGTGCAGAGATTTGTTAATCGTTGTCATATCTGCTAGGTATCGAAGGGGCATGCGACAAATGCGGGATTGTACATGCCACTACCAGTACCCTTACAGCCTTGGACTGATATCAGTATGGATTTTGTGCTTGGATTACCACGTACACAACGGGGTCGAGATTCTGTTTTTGTTGTGGTTGACAGGTTTTCTAAGATGGCTCATTTCATTGCCTGCAAGAAAACAGATGATGCAGTTAATGTTGCTCGATTGTTCTTTGCGGAAGTTTACCGTCTTCATGGTTTGCCTCGGTCAATTGTTTCTGGTCGTGACTCAAAGTTTTTAAGTCACTTTTGGCGGAGTTTATGGAACTATGTGCGTACTGAGTTGGATTTTAGTAGTGCATATCATCCACAGACTGATCGACAAACAGAAGTTGTTAACCGTTCTTTGAGCAACCTACTTCTTACTTTGGTTAATGCTCATGCGACAAGCTAGGATCAGTTGATGTTTCAGGCATAGTTTGCTTTTAACCGTTCTGTGAATAGGAGTACAGGGTTTAGTCCATTTCAAATTAATTATGGGTTTAATCCTCGTTCTGCTACTGATTTATCTTTTCCAGATTTGAAGAACGGTCATGTTAAGGCAGATGATTTGTTGCAGAAGATTCAAGATATTCAGTCTACTATTCAGAAAAATTTGCTTGAGTCTAATGCTAAGTACAACCAAGCGGCAGACCATCATAGGCATTTTGTGGAGTTTGAGGTTCGTGATTTTGTATGGGTTGTTCTGACTAAAGATCACATCCCTGTCGGTGAATACAGTAAGTTGGGTGCTCAAAAAATTGGTCCTTTTGAAGTGATTGAGCGGATAAATTCTAATGCTTACAGGTTCCGGTTACCCAGTCACATTCGTACTTCTGATGTATTCAATGTTCATCATTTGTTGCCTTATTTTGATGTTTCTGATGAAGATGAACCAAATTCGAGGACAAATTTCGTCGAACGAGGGGGAGTATGATGGCATACAGGAGTTAGCTGATATGTTTGAAGAGAAATGGGAGCGTAGCTCGACTGTCCGACACCAGAAGTTGCTCGAGGCTCGCCCGCGGGCAAGTTGAGATTTTTTCCAGTTTGCCAAAGTGGCATCAAGACCCCTTTTTCTGAAGAAAATTGGGCCAACGATCAGGACTTTGCTCGTGTGTTGTGGCGTTTTTCGGGGTTCTGACATCGTTTAGGCCTTCAAAAAGCCAATTTTGCTGTTTTAGGAAAGTTTTGTTTCGTTTAAATTTTTTTTCTAGAGAACTCCGTTTCGCATGTCATCTATGGCACTGGATTCCTAGAGATGAGTAGAGTCCAGATTTGATCATAACTCAAATCTTTCTATTTTTGGTAATTTTTGTCTTATGTTAGGGTTGGAGGTTAGTTGCGTCATTTTTACAGTATTACGGTTTGGTTAGGATCTGGAAACTGTAGCCTATATAAAGGCCTCTTGTTAGATGTAAAGGACTTGGTTTTTATTGATTAATGACAAAGAAGTGTTCTTCTTAATATTGGTGTGAGTTTGTTTGTGTTCCAAGATCTAGTTGCTGCATCAATACTCCAAAAGGAACCAAATTGTAGAAACTAAACTATAGATGAATAAAAAAAACCAAACTGTGAGAACTAAACTATAAATGATCAAAATGAACCAAACTGTGGAAACTAAACTATAGATGAACCACTAAAGAGCATTGCCACACCTGCAAGCTGTAGAAGATAAACTCGCAATCAATAACCGACAACGGATATTTGTATGCCCACGAATGAGCGATGCACAATAGAAATCTCTCCAAACCATTAAATCTGAGAGAGGAGTTGAATCAAGGATATGAACATTCAACTGTTGAATTTGCATTGAGGGGGAGACCAAGCTAAACCCACAAACAACGAATTTCACTGATTTAAACATTATAGCAAATAAGAAACAACTAATAACTTTTTCCTGGCTCATTTCATCATCAAGGTGGTTTTGTTACAAATCAGTGCAGCCTACTATAATATCGTAGTCCTTAGAGCAGCTGATATGTTTTATATATTTGATTTGGTCTTGAGTTTATTTAGGAATCTGTTTATCTAGTGGTCAGTTGAATAAGGTTATGGAGTAATGAGCCAATATTGGTTTTCTATCTTTGTTTCTCTGAGTAATAAAGATATTCTTCCTTCTTCAACTATTCTCTTTGTATCAAGTTTTCTTGCTCTTTTATATTCAATTGCAGTTTTATTTGTTTTATTTCATGGTATCAAGAGCTTGGTTCTTTAAAGCTTGTACAAGGTGTATTTCGTAGTTGCTTACAACCTGTTTGATTTTATTCCTCAAAGAAGTCAGTTTTATTAAGTTGTGTCTATTAAGTGTTCTTTCTCAAAATGAATGGTGGAAATGGTGTGTCTCAAGTCTCTGTAGACAAGCTTGTTGGTAACAACTATAGTTACTGGAAGCTTTGTATGGAAGCTTATCTACAAGGGCAGGATTTATGGGAACTTGTCTATGGTGCTGAAGTGGTAATTCCAGATGACATTCCTCAAAATGTTGATGCGCGGCGAAAATGGAAGATTAAATGCGTCAAAACATTGTTTGCTCTACGAACGTCGATCAACAAGGATTTTATTGATCATGTTCGTGATGTGAAGTCGCCAAAGCAGGTTTGGGAGACACTTGAAAGGTTATTCACTCAAAAGAATACCATGAGGTTGCAATTCCTGGAGAATGAACTCACTGCGTTGACTTAAGGTAATCTTTCAATTTAAGAATACTTTCTGAAAATTAAAAATGTGTGTGCTGAAATTTCAGAGTTAGATATGGAGGAGCCGATTAGTGATGCTCGACTATGTCGCTATCTTATCTGTGGTTTGAGAAAATAGTTTATGCCGTTTATTTCTTCTGTACAAGGGTGGGCAAATCAACCCTCCATTATTGAGTTAGAGAATCTTCTAACTAACCAGGAAGCATTGGTGAAACAAATGTCTAGTACGACTATTTCCAAAGTTGATGATGTGTTCTACACCAAAGATCAAGGGAAACCTAAGTTCTCTTCCTCGTCAAAGCCGCAATATTCTTCCAAAAGTGGCAAACGACCTGCCATTCATTGTTACAGGTGTGGGAAGCCAGGGAATATCAAGCGTGACTGTCGTGTGAAAGTTGTGTGCAGCAAACCAGGGCACATCAAGCAAAATATTTGTGTCAAGCTTGCGGACGAGAATGCTAATGTAGTTCATGAAAGCAAAGAATTTGACCAGCCTCAATGGGAGCAGTGTTTTTCTATTGTTGCTATCGAAAATGTAGCTTCAATTGTGCACCAGACTGACGCACCTAAAGAAGTTAATAGTTCTATTGACTACTCAAAGGAATGGATTGTTGATTCCGGTTGCTCCCATTATATATACCACTGGAAATGTTTCACTTCTTTCTCATGTTTGTCCGCATAAAGGGAAGCGTGCCATTGTTATCGCAAATTACTCCATCTATCCGGTCACAAATGAAAGTCAGTTGTTTGTTCAAGATGATTGTAGGGATGGTATCAATCTAAATGAGGTTTATCATGTTCCAGGCTTAACAAAGAACCTTTTATCGGTTTAGCAAATCACAAATTCTGGAAAATTTGTTCTTTTTGGCCCCCACAATGTTCAAGTACTTGCAAATTTGAAAAGTATTGTTGCTGATGTTATCTTTACTGGGCAAAGGAAGGAGGCTTTATATGTTTTATCAGCAAGTGATGCCTATGTTGCCAAGACAAGTCAGAATACAAGTTCTTCTCTTTGGCATCCTCGTTTGGGTCATGTTGGATACCAACTTTTGAACCAGATTTCAGCCAAGCAATTGCTTGATGGAGTTCCATTATTGAAGGTTATTCCTCAAGATGTGATCTACCCAGGTTGTCAATATGGTAAATCTCATCGCCTTCCATTTCATAATTCGTCTAATCGAGCATCAACCATGTTTCAGTTGGTGCATTCAGATCTGATGGGGCCTACACGAACACCTAGCTACAGCGGTTTTCAGTATGTGATGGTTATTGTTGATGATTTTTCTTGCTTCACTTGGGTGTATTTTCTTACTCATAAAAGCGAAGCATTTTTTAAGTTCATCCAGTTTCATATGCTTGTCAAACAAGAATTTCGTTCTTGTATTACTTGTTTGCGCTCTGATAATGGTGGAGAATACATGTCTGATGCCTTCTTCGACTTTTGTGTTGAACATTGGATTAAACGACAAATGACATGTCCAGAAACTCCATAACAAAATGGCATTGCTGAATGAAAGATAACACATCTTACTGCAGTGTGTTTGTCATGGTTACATGACAAGAATCTTCCAAGGGAATTGTGGGCTGAAGCTATACAATGTGCCTGCCATGTTATTAATCACTTGCCTCCTTATCCAGGCACATCACCATCTCCATTCGAGGCTTTATACAATCGCAAACCCAATGTGAGTTATTTTCGAGTTTTTGGTTCAGCTTGTTATGTTCATATTTCTAAGAGTTCTAGAACTAAACTAGATCCAAAGGCAAGAAAATGTATTTTTGTTGGCTATAACTCGCATAGGAAGGGATGGAGATGTATGGACCCTGTCACCAAGAAGTCTATTGTTTCTCGAGATGTCGTTTTTTATGAAGCAACGATATATTTTTCTGTTGCCCATTCGCCCCCAGAATATGGCTGATCTTGATCCATTTATTAGGGGGAGGATAGAACCTGGTTCTGAAGGACGACAACAACCAGGTTGTGATGTTGTCTGCAGGTCTATAAGAGATCGAAAACAACCTGAGTATTTGAGTGATTATCAAGTTCAGTTGAACTATTTCACCGTTGTTTCTTGTTTTCTTCTTGGCAATGTATATTGCATCGAATCCCAATGCTACAATGAAGCTAAAGGGGTTGCTGAATGGGAGAAATTATGCTTTAAATAGAAATTCTACATGGGTTCTTTTTCCAAAACCAAACGATGTTGAGGTAATTACTTGTAAATGGGTTTACAAGTTGAAGAAGAATTCTGATGGCACTATTGCAAGGTACAAAGCTCGTCTTGTTGCACGAGGATTTCCTCAACAATATGGCCTGGACTATGAAGAAACTTTCAGTCCAGTAGCTAAGATGGTGACAGTACGCACTATCATTTCATTTGGCGGCACATAAAGGATGGAAGATGTGGCAGCTTGACGTCAAGAATGCTTTTCTATATGGAAAGTTGGATCGTGATATCTTTATGGACCAGCGACAAGGATTTGTTTCTCAAGAATTCCCTAAACATGTGTGTCGCCTCAAAAAGTCTCTTTATGGTCTCAAGCAAACTCCACGCGCTTGGTATGGTAAGATTGCTGAATATCTTACATTTTGCGATTTTACATCATCAAGTTCAGACCCTAGTTTGTTGTTAAGGTGCAATCATCTATGTATACACTGCTTCTCTTGTATGTGGATGATATGATTACCGGAGATGACACCAATGAAGTGGAACGTCTTTGTGCTTAATTATCTATTCGTTTTGAGATGAAAAGCTTGGGTGAAGTCCATTGTTTCCTTGGCTTAGAGGTAGAAAAGTCAGCTGGGTATTTCGTCTCTCAACATGGTTATACGAACAATCTACTTACTCGTTTTGGTGTGGGGGAGTCACAAGCCACAACAACTCCAATGGAGGCTGGTTTGAAGTTAAATAAAGTTGAAGAGGCGCTACTGGAAGATGCAACGCAATTCCGCCAGCTTGTGGGTAGTTTGTTTTATTTAACTATCACACGACCTGATTTTGCATACTCTGTTGGGGTCGTATGTCAGTTTATGGATCAACCATGTGTTGGTCATTTGATTGCAGCAAAGCGTATCCTCTGCTACGTGAGCCTTGAACTTTGGGTTGTTCTATCAACACAAAGTATCATTTTCTCTAGTAGGCTTTACTGATGTAGACTGGGCAGGTGATGTGAATGATCAACGTTCTACAACCGGATATTGTTTCACTACTGGTTCAACTATGGTTTCTTGGTGCAGTAAAAAGCAAAATACAGTTGCTTTATCTAGTGCCAAAGCAAAATTTATGGCAGCAAGCATGGCTGCTCAAGAGTGCATTTGGCTTACACGTCTTCTTCGCGAAGTGCACTCTGCCATGGATTATCCTATTCCCCTCAAGTGTGATAATGAAAGTGCTATTAAGTTAGCTGGTAATCCGGTGTTTCGTGCACGGACGAAACATATTGAAACACATCATCATTTTGTTCGGGAAAAGGTGCTAACTCAAGAGATCGATTTGCAGAAAATTCGAAGTGAGGCCCAAGTTGCAGATATCTTCACTAAAGCGCTTTCACGAGCAAAGTTTGAACAGTTTCGTGGCCGGTGTCCTTGGTCTTATTGATCGTAAGTCTGCACTAAGGGGGAGTGTTACAAATTAGTGCAGCCTACTATAATATCGTAGTCCTTAGAACAGCTGATATGTTTTATATATTTGATTTGGTCTTGAGTTTATTTAGGAGTCTGTTTATCTAGTGGTCAGTTGAATATGTTTATCTAGTGGTTAGTTGAATAAGGTTATGGAGTAATGAGTCAGTATTATCTTTGTTTCTCTGAGTAATAAAGTTATTCTTCCTTCTTCAACTATTCTCTTTGTATCGAGCTTTCTTGCTCTTTATATTCAATTGCAGTTTTATTTGTTTTATTTTAGGTTTATATTAAGACAAAAGTAATCTGAAATGAAAAATACAAAATAACAAATATTAATACTGATCTCCACGACGACGTAAGAAGCCGCCGTAGAGACCAACAGTTCTAAACACCTACCAATGGAACGATTCTGATCAGATATGATATAGTGGGGACTCAAATTTGTGATGGACACCAAGAAAACTAAGTTGAACTCAAAACATACGATTGAATAAAGCTAAAAGCAATGGGTTGTTCTAATTTAAATTATCAAATACTTGAGAAGTTTTGGTTGGGCTTAAAATTAATGAAAGATTTTTTTAAAATGTTTTTTTTTTAGGTCACTGAAAAACTGTTACAGATTGCTGGAATAATGTTGTGTCCGGCCAGAAACTGTTGTAACTCAATACACCCGTACGGTAGAAGCCAAACACAAAGACACTAGAAAACAAACCACCAAAGCAAGAAGGTGCAAATAAACTAGTCAAGCTTGAAAGAAGCAATTTCAAATAAACCCCCACCAAGAAAAAGAGAATGAGATCAAATTGGGAAGAAGCCCCCCAAAAAAATTCTGATCAAAACTTTGAAGTGGCGCCGAAAAATATTCCTAAGGTTGCCGGAAAACTGTTAAGAAACCGCCGGAAACCTAAAAATCCCCAAAGTTTCTGCCCTTTAGAATCATTATACTGACGATTTTGTTAGTAGGTGATGTAGACAAAGTTGCAACAGATTCCCACTTTCTACTCTAATGGACTGGGTATGTAGGATGAATGATTAATTTGACTAGCAAGTTGTTGCTGTTGTACTATTCAGTCTGATCAATTCAAGCATAGGACTCCAAAGATCCAAAGATGAGAAAGATGACAAAAAGTGTGTTTGTTTTATACCAGATCTGAAAATTGAAAGCTTAGATGAAACTCTAATAGGTATCTCTTGAACTCGTGGTGATTCAGGTGGATCAAAGCGGTTAACTTTTCAGTTGATCACTGATTATGGCAAGAAAAGCTTTGGATGAACAGTATTAATGGGGACCTATGTTGTTGACTTATATATTTATTGTTATCCATCAAATCTCTCCACATGAAGTCCATTGTCTACTTTTCTTAATACCTGAGATTTTGTGATTTTCGTGTAAAGTACTTCTGTTTCAAATATTAATTTGATATCTTGTTTGATATGTAAAGTTTGAGGGAGATGGTATAATTAAGGGTAATTTCTCGAATAAGCATAGGTTTATCAACTTTCTTCTCAACGAAGCACATTTGACTACAATCTTCCCCAACAAGCACATTTTTAGCTTTGACTTATGATTTTTTGTCTTTTAGCATATTTTCTTTTCTATTATACCCTTTAGCCTATAATCATTACTTTTAATAGGTTTTCAATAGGTTTTCAGTAGATGTGACATCTTAGATAATGACATGACAATAGATTACAACCATTGGATAATGATAATAAGTTACAACCGTTGGATATAATTTGCTAATTCCTATCCTCCACAAGTAGATGTTATTTCCTCTACAATTTAAAATTTTAAACACGTATCTGCTGCACTAAACAACAGCCACATCAGCGCCACGTGTCATTAACCGTTGGGTTTTAATTGGGCGGGATATTCAAGCGGGAACAGGTAAAGGTTTGCTAACCTAGGGTTTTCCCACCGTTTCAGAATCCATATCCACCCACTCTCTTTTCTTCTTAAACCGATTCTTCTTCCATTAAACTGCTCATAACTCTTCTAATTTCTTTCCCATCTTCCATTTCTGCACAATCACCTTCTAATTTCTACACAATCGTCTTCTAATTTCCCATCTTCCATTCTAATTTCTACACAATCATGCCGAAGAAAAAAATTGAAGGCGATGAAGTGAGTAGAAAATTTAGCATCACTGTGAGATGCTCACCATCTAAGTTTGAAGCCCACTATCTAAACCCAAACGAAAAATTGCCCCCCAATGAGTTAGAATCTTTTAAAAATTCCGTTTTTGGGCAGTTTTTGAGTTTGGAGGGACAAAAAAAAATCTGCATGATAACTTCAGTAGTTACAGAAATTGTTTCAATGAGGGTTGATCGACTGAAGTATTCAATTGGGGGTAGAGTGATTGAGTTCAAAATGACAGATCTTGCTTTGATTTTGGGGCCTTTGAAATTTGGGCATTTACCTGTTGATTTTGTTGTTAGGAAGCAAAGTGAATGTAGTGCATTCAGATCCAAATACTTCCAGACTAACCTACACATTAGAGATTCTCATATCCTTGATGCAATTAAAGAAGCAAGAGAAGCCCAAGATGCGAATCCAGATGATGTCAATAGGTTGAACAGGTTGTATTTTCTTGCAATTTTTCTGCTTGCTGATTCATCCAAAACAATTAATGTAAGGTATGTCGATTTTGTTGAAAATTTGGTAGATTTTGATGATTTTCCATGGGGTACTGCTACATTCAAATTGCTTGAGAGAAATTTAGAAGATGTGTATACAAAAATTGTTGATGGTGTACAAAACTATTGTATCAATGGATGTGTGTTTGCATTCATTATTTGGGCATATTTGCATCTCCCAGATCTTGGTCCCAGAAAGATTCCAAACTCTCCTTTTCCAAGAATGTTAGGATGGTATGATTTGCCCACTAGGAACAAAAGTAGAGACAAACTTTCTGAGAAATTTCACCCCAAGAAAGGCTTCATTAATGTGGCCTATCCACTGGACATCACTCTGCACGAAAGAGCTGCAGCAAATTTACAAGTGGTTGAAGAAGTAAGTCATCTTTATGTTGCTGTATTTTAATTATCCCCTACTTTGTTTTCCTTATCCTCTACAGATATATACTTATCCGTTACATGTTAATTCCAGTTTCAGGCTCAAGCACAAGCAGAATATGAAGAGTCTGTTTCTTCAAGGCCAGTTTCTAGGCTAATTCGTCCATCTCACCAATCATCTGCAACAACAAGTGCTTCCAATTTTATTACACTTGAAAGAAATGCTCTTGAGGCAATTCTCAAAGGAGTCTTTGAAATGGTATGTTGTTACTACTACTTTGAAATTCTATCTGCAACAATGAATAACTTATCTTCTTTATAGGTTTGTTACTTATTACATTGAATACATATATTCTAAAACCTCTAGTTGATCAATATAATATTGATATGTTTTGGTATATCGTCTACATTGTGATTGTTTTCCTCTAGGTTATACAGTTCTATCCGTTACCTTGTTTCTGTATACTCTCTATAATTTGTTAACATAATATATTCTTTAAACTTTAAATGTTGTTTAATTTGAATGAAGTCATATACAAAAACTTTAAACCTTGAAACGTTGAAACCTTGAAACCTCTATAATTTGAATGTTAACATAATATATCCTTTAAATATTTGAATGATGTTTTCTACAATGTTGCGTTTATCCTCTACAATCTTATTGCATTATTTTTGAAGGGTCGTGAGGCAAGGATGGTTTCTGACAAAAGCAGTGATGCTGATCTAGCTGTTAAAGGTGTGTTTGCACAGATTGGTAAGGGGGCATCAAAGAAAACAAGTAAAAGTAAGAAGAAGATAAGTTTCCCCTCAAAGCCAACTCTCAAACCCAAATCAGTCAAAAAGACCAATCCTTTGCCAAGTCCTCCAAAAAGGGCAACCAGATCAAGTACTGCGTCCCAAGTTTCACCAACAGTTTCAACAAGGAAACAAACAATTCTATCCAAGAAAACCAATGTTTCACCCAAGAAACCCATTGTACCAATCAAGAAAGTTAGTGCTCTACCCAAACCTATTGGGAGGGTGAAGATACCTCCCAAGCAGAAACCCCCCCAAGCCACAACAGTGAGTGATTCCCCACAGCCCAAAATTATTGATTATAAGAAGATGGAGGAAGAGCCTATACCAGCACAGACAACAGTTAGAACCACCAGAAGTGAAAGCTCTTTGTCTACTAATTATGAGCTAAAAAAAAGGGAACCTCAATCACCAAAATCTGAAGGGGATAAGAGGATAAAGAGGAAAAGATCAGAGGAGGGGGAGAAGGATAACAAGAAGAAGAAGAAAAATTCAAAGAAGAGAAACATTGTGGATATGGGGAAGCAGGATGAAGATAAGGCAGCTCCACAGAATGATCAAATAGAAGAGGGTAAAGATACAGTAGGGGGGAGTGATGATGATCTATTACCATTAGACAAAGATTTTCCCGTGATTGATTGGAATGATGAAGAACAAAATGACCAACAGGTTGGAGAGAAACAGATAGAGAAAGAAGAGAAAAAAAAGAAGAGAGCAGAGATGTTGTTTCCTATTATAAGACATCAACCTGAAAGGAAGGTTAAAGGTGATGCATTTGATCTTAGTTGGAGGAAAGAATTAAGAAAGAGAAGGGAGGCAAAGAAACTGAAGGAAAAAAAGTCAAGGAAGATACAGTCAGATGATGATGAAGTCCCCAGCAGTAAGAAAGTAAAAAAGTTTTCTTTCTGGAGTGATGATCATTTAGCAGATGACCAGGAGTCCATTGTGGATGCATTGAATAACCTGAGAGGTGTACTTGATCCTCTTGCCGAGGCAATGCCAAATCTCCAAGGTCTTTCTGTACTGATGGGGGAGAAAGCTGAAGTGAATGAAGAAGGTAAACCTAATGATTCAAGTACAAAGGATGGCGATCCTTATGAATCCGCTACAGAAGGCACAGTATCTGCTAGAAATAAGGATCCATCCTCTACAACGACAAAGGTAACAACAGAGGCAACCGAAACGGCTACCACTGAGGTTTCATCCGCTACATTGTCTGGTTCTAAGGCTAAACGCATTGAGGCATCTTCTACAACTGTTGAATCTGGGGATAGTGAAGAAGAAGATGACGATAAGCAGGATGATGATATTGATGATGATAAAAAAGATGATGGTAAGGAGGAGGAGGATGATAAGCAGGATGATGATGAAAAAGATGATGGTAGGGAGGATGATGATAAGAAGAATGATGATAAGAATGATGATGGGGATGATGATAAAACTGAAGGGGATGATGATGACAATGGTGGATGTGATCATCATACTGATGTGGTGGTTAATAAAGAAGATGTACCTCAACAGTATAGACTTGAAACACCTACTGTATCAGATATTGAGGAGTCATCAGGCAGGAAGAGTGTTCTCCTTCTTGGTGTAAGTGAATCTGATGATGATGAGAAGGATACAAAATTTGACCTGCAAGCATTAAGAGTGGCAAAGAGGAAAAGGGAAGCCAAAACTTATCAAAACATGGAAGCTGAAGAGGTTTCTTTGGGCCTTAGGTGTAATGCAAGGATGTCAGAGATAATGAAAGAACCATTCTTCAGTAGACAAGTGGAAGAGGATGATACAAAACTTTGTCACTACTTTTGGAGTTTGGCTTCTGACCCAAAGTGGGGTAGAGTTCCCATGAGAACTTATGGTTTTCTGGCTTCATGCTCAGTGAATGCCTACAACACACTCTACAAAGGTAATTGGCTTAATGATGAGATTATTGACATCTATCTCAGGCTGCTCATTCGTTGGTATGGTACCATGAGGCCATATTACTTTAGGGATGAAGATCAATATGCTATTGTTTCAACAGTATATCTACATGTAAGTACCTTATTCCCTTATTCTACCTAGTAATTATAACATTCAATTCTGAGCTGTTTGAAGAATTATTTTTCCTTTTTGTAGACCAAAATCAAACATGATGTGAAGCCTCAATACGACAAACTGATGAAAGATAAGAGTTTTGCCAAAATGAATCCTCAGGAAAGAGTGACATCTGGGCGTTTCCAAATTTCATCAGGCTGTAGTTCAATTGTTGATCCATGGGTAGGTCTCAAAAATCAAGTTCACCCTGTGAAAGCAAAGGCACTTCTCATCCCATTACAGGTATATTTCATACTTTCCTCCACAACCCCTACATGTCATCAATTATCCTCTATTTTATCCTTTATATTTTCCACTAGTGATATGTATATATGTGTTATTTGTAGGTGAATGATAACCACTGGATTCTGCTTTCTTTCAATTTTAGTGAGAAAATTGTTAGAATCTATGATTCTTTGGGAATGACAAGGGGTATACCTGAATTGAGAAACATGGAAAAGTTTTTGCCATATGTTGTTTTTGCTGCTGATCCATCACAGGTTCAACTCAAACTGGATATGAAGTGGAAGCGTGAGTATGTTAAGTGTGCTGAACAACCAGATGGTTGTAGCTGTGGATTATTCCTCCTTGCCTTCGTCGAATGCGTGCTTCGAGGAATACCACCTCAGTTCGATGCAAATCCTCTTCAGATGCGCTATCGTATTGCCAGAGACCTGATTGATACAGGGGAATCTCCTCTTCCAAAAACAAGAGCAAAGTTTAGTTATTTGTTGTTTGTATTGTATGCGATACATTTTATTTGGTTGTTTGATGTTATCCTCTATTTGGTTGTTTATGAACCCAATGTTTTTTATTTGGTTGTTTGTGAATCTATGTTCATGGTTGTGAAAGATTGTCACTGTTCTTATTTGGTTGTTTGCGAACCTATATTGTTCCTGTTCTTTATGTTTGAATTGTAGAGGATAAACAAATATATGGTAGCCGTTAGGTAGTCACAACATAGAGGACATCACTGAAATGCACAGTAAACAAGAGTGTTTGCCTGTCAAAAATATATTGGATTTTAAGCCCCTACCCTTATATAACATGAAAATCAATACAAAATAAATGCAACGGATAATAGGCTATATGTAGAGGATAGCACGATGTATGTGGAAGATACATTCCCAAAAAATTACAAAACCCATTTCAGTACTTAGATTGTAGCTGGGACAGGGCTTAGTGGTGGCCCTTCACTAAATAGGGTGTGACTGAAGAGTTGATAGTCATCTACACATTCAAGACAAGTTGATTTGTTGTGACCTCTGACTCTACACATTGAACATCGCCTACTCTGGACAGGGACACCCTCAGCTTTACCTCTCTTCCTGGCTATTTTAGGACGCCCTGCCTTTGAAGTTTTTAGTGGTGGAAGAATTCTTCTCTTTTGTCTGTCGGTTGGCCATTCTTCCTTCCCTCTTGTGGGTGTCCATTCTCCTCTATAAGTTTCTATGTATGTTTCCTTCAAGTAGTACACCTCAACAAATTTGTATGGATCAAATCCAACTTCCTTTATAGCTGCCATGGCATGCTCACATGGTATCCCCATGGTTTGAAACCATTTGCATGTACATGTTCTTTTGTTGAGGTCAACCACACATGACCTTTTAAGCCCTGTAACAGACCAAATACCTGCTGAAGCTCTTTCAAGTGTGCACTTTCTTGCAACTGCAGCATTGTGCACTATTTGCTCTTGACACCATGTTGTGACAGGTGAATTGAACTTCAAAGAATCATTTGAAACCGGCACGAAGTGGTTTGACATCAATTTTGTGACAAAGTGTCTTTGGTTATCTCGCCTTGAATTCATTGTTAGGAAAATCAAGATGTACGCATGGTCGTCTCGTGTCCTTGTGTCTCTTAGGTCTGTCCAGGAAAAGTTATTGGGTTCTGGACGTACGTACTGAGTTAGGACGTACGTACGTTCACTGCAACAGCAAACATCTTTTAGTCAGGACGTACGTACTCAGTTAGGACGTTCGTACGTCCAAGTAGGCAGCAGACGTGTTTTCGTATGGAGACGTACGTACCGAGTTAGAGCGTTCGTACGTCATGTTAGGCAGCAGGCTTATTTTTGTGTGGCGACGTTCGAACGTCATATCGACGTACGAACGTCCAAAGTCGGTTTGCACAGTTTCGGCCCATTTTCCTAGGTTCTCTTCTACAGAACAAGATAATTCTTTGGCCGTCCAACCTTCTTCTTGTTCATGTGTTTTGGTTAGGTTAGTGATAGTGAAATTGTTTGTGGCTATTGAACTCAATTCCCTTTCTTCCCCCTTTTTCTTAATTCATATCTTTGTGATCTTCAAGAGTTATTGTGAATTCGGCTTCGAGTCTTCTTGTGTGTTCATCAAGAAGTCGAGTGTCTTGTGCGTACATCAAGGTGCTCTGGTGAAGTCAAGGTGTTAGAGATAACCAGGAGTATCAACTCGCAGTGAGTGCAGGTAGTTGATAGGTTTGTACATCTCTTTTCATCTAGTGGATTATTTTGTTGTCGCGAGGACAACCGTGGACGTTTCCCAGTTTGGGTTTTACCACGTTAAAAATTTCTGTGTGTTATTTACTTTCCGCGTATTGTTTGTTTGCTTGTTTGAATTCACATTTGTTATACTAGCACTATTTGTAGTTTCTTGATAGTGGAGCTTCAAAACATATGTCAGGTAATGCCAAACTTTTCTCCTCCGTTACTGCTATAGATGGTGGAAGTGTTACCTTTGGGAATGGTAAGAGCTCTCCTGTGATTGGTAAGGGATTTGTCGCTGGTATTGGTTTATCTCCGAATGATGTTTGTTTGTTAGTTGATGGTTTGCGTGTAAATTTGATCAGTATTAGCCAACTGTGTGATACTGACCATACTGTTAATTTTTCCAAAAATATATGTACCGTGCTTGATAGTTCGGGTAAGTGTATCATGACAGGTAAACGAACATTGGATAATTGCTATGCCATTCAGCCGGTTGCATCTAGCATGAACTGCTTACCTAGCAAACTAAATGAAGGTCTATTGTGGCATCAACGACTAGGCCATGTCAATTTTGAACACCTGGACAATCTCACTCGGAATGAATATATTAAGGGAGTTCCTAGACTTGGAAGAAATCGAGACACTGTGTGTGGTGGGTGTCAACTAGGTAAACAGATACGTAGTCCACATTCCAAGAAAAAATCCATAACCACATCTTCTCCTTTAGAACTCATACACATGGATCTGATGGGTCCTACTCGTACTCCTAGTCTAGGAGGCAAACGATACATTTTGGTTATGGTTGATGATTACACTCGCTTTACCTGGGTATCATTCTTGCGTGAAAAATCTGATGCGTTTCTTGAGTTTCAGGGAATATGCCTTCGTATTCAGAACGAGAAAGATACTCAAATTCAACATATCAGAAGCGATAGAGGTGGTGAGTTCACAGCCACAGGTGTGATTGAGTATTGTATTGCAAATGGTACATGGCAAGAATTTTCGGCTCCATACACTCCGCAACAAAACGGAGTCGCTGAAAGGAAAAATCGTGTTATTCAGGAGATGGCTCGTGCTATGTTGCATGCAAAGGATGTTCCAACCAAGTTTTGGGCGGAAGCAGTTCATACTGCTTGTTACATAATGAACCGTGTATACCTAAGATCTGGTACCACACAAACTGCTTATGAGCTATGGTATGGTAAGAAGCCGAATCTCAAATATATGCGAGTTTTTGGTAGCTTGTGCTATGTGTGCAAGGACAGACAAAGTCTGTCCAAGTTTGATAGTCGAGGTGAAGTAGCTCTTTTACTTGGTTATTCTCCCAACAGTAGAGCCTTTCGAGTGTTTAACTACACCACTCGCAAGGTCATGGAATCCTTTAATGTTGTTGTTGATGACACTATTACATCTGACTCTTCTGTTTCCACTGGTACGCAGGATGTCACAGTTCTCTCACCCGTGTCAGACCCGGCTGACATGTCTTCCATTTCGTTATCATCACCTGATAATGGCAATGGTGGTACTAAACCTTCTGATGCTGCAGAGGACGTGCCTAGTAGGACCGGTGCTGTGCTCACACCGGATGATGTAGTTCAATCACCAGATGTAATTGATGTGTCTTCAGATCTCTCCACTATTCCTGCTGACCCTGAAAGAGTGTTTAATCTAGCTTCACCTCGTGTCAAACAATATCACTCCTTGGGAGATATCATTGGGGATATTAATGATCAACGTCTGACTCGTCGGAGGGCCAAGGAGACAAATTGTGTTCATTATGTTTGTTATCTCTCTTCTCTTGAACCTAAAAATGTTACTGATGCTCTTATTGATGATGATTGGCTAGTTGCTATGCAGGAAGAACTCGGTCAGTTTAAGCGTAGTGATGTCTGGACATTGGTTCCTAGACCTACTCACACTAATGTGGTTGGCACCAAGTGGATCTTTAAAAACAAATTGGATGAGTTCGGACAGATTGTGCGCAACAAGGCAAGGCTCGTAGCTCAGGGCTACAGTCAGATTGAAGGTATTGACTATGGAGAGACATTTGCTCCCGTGGCTAGGTTGGAATCTATCAGGCTTCTTCTTGCCATGGCATGCCACTTGAATTTCAAGTTGTATCAAATGGATGTCAAAAGTGCATTTCTCAATGGTATTCTTAATGAGGAGGTCTATGTGGAACAACCTAAAGGGTTTGTGGATCACACTTTTCCGAATCATGTCTTCAAATTGCAAAAAACACTGTATGGGTTAAAGCAGGCTCCTCGAGCTTGGTATGAACGTCTGACCTCCTTCTTACTGGGAAAAGGATTTGTTCGTGGCAGTGTTGATCGGACTCTGTTTATACTGAGAAAGAATACTGATGTTCTTCTCGCCCAAGTCTATGTGGATGATATAGTGTTTGGGTCAACGTGTCCAAGTCTTTCTGAATCTTTTTCTCAATTAATGAGCTCTGAATTTGAAATGAGTTTAATGGGAGAACTGAATTTCTTTCTTGGCTTACAGGTCAAACAGTTTGATCATGGAGCTTTCATTTCTCAAACAAAGTATGCTAAAGAACTGGTTAAAAAATTCGGTCTCGGCACTTCCAGTGGTCAAGATACTCCCATGGGTGAGAGGGTACGTCTTGGTAAGGATATTATGGGTAAGTCTGTTGATATTCGTGAATATCGGAGTATGATTGGTAGTCTTTTGTATCTCACTGCTAGTCGTCCAGATATTTCTTATAGTGTTGGGGTATGTGCAAGATTTCAGGCTAACCCTAAAGAATCTCATCTCATTGCGGTTAAGCGTATTATTCGGTATGTTGCTAGCACTCTTGACTACGGGTTATGGTTCACCAGAGATACGAATAGTGTTGTGGCAGGCTATTGTGATGCTGATTGGGGTGGTAATCTTGATGATCGTCATAGTACCAGTGGTGGCTGTTTCTATGTTGGGAATAATCTTGTTTCCTGGCATAGCAAGAAACAATCATCTGTATCCATCTCTTCATGTGAGGCTGAGTATATAGCCGCAGCTAGTGCATGTACTCAACTTCTGTGGATGCGTCAGATGCTTCGGGATTATGGCATTCAACAGCAGGCGATGGACCTGTTCTGTGATAACACCAGTACCATTAGCATTTCCAAGAATCCGGTTCAACACTCACGCACAAAGCATATTGACATTCGTCACCATTTTCTTCGTGAGGCGGTCGAAAAGGGTGATATAGTAATGGAGTTCATTCCTACTGAACATCAGCTAGCAGACATTCTTACCAAACCTCTTGATGCAGGTCGATTCCATTCCTTGCGTAAGTCTATTGGGGTTGTCACTCTTCCCTAATTGTTTTGTTACTTTCTTTTTTCTCTCTGGTATTGTCATTGTAGTTAGGATGTTTAGATTAGTTGTTTTTGGTGTTTATTATTATTGTGGTTGTTTTTTGAGGACATACTATCTTCTCTATTGTGGGGATTCTAGTTTACAGATGGTTCTAGTTTGACATTCTCAACTGTCTTTGTGTCATGCATAGTTGTAGGGTTACATTATACTCTCTTCGTATTGGTAGTTTCTTGCATGATGCATTTCAATGTGGTTGGCTTGACATTTTCAATACATGTATAACTCCAGTCTTCCATGGTTGTTTTTTTTATTATGATCGTTGTTTTTATTTTCTTTATTCTCTCACCTCTTGTAAGTGGTCAATGACTCACAAAATCCCCAGCCATTTGAATGTCTTGAGAGCATACTCATTTGGCTAAGAACCCGTTGGGGCTGTGAGGGTCATGCTCTGACGGATGCACTCAAGAGATGTTAGTTCTTGTGTTGCACGTTATCATGGTATTGCACTTTTTGAGTGTGTTTTTGCCGAAAAGATGTAGGCTACACCCTACCCTCGTGTTCTGGTAAAAGATGGAGATATTTCATACTCCCACACGGGAATGGCATCTGTTTCAATGGTTTACAAAAAAAAAAAAAAAAAAAAAAAAAAAAAAAATGAATAGTGGCTTTCGCATTTGTCCAGTTGAAGGACAAGAAGAAAAACAATAGTGTGTGTTTTTGGGCTAGTTGCAAGTGACCTTCAATATTCTCTATGATCATGTCTTTAGTTTGTTTTTCGGAGGTTGGTATTGGTCTATCAGGTTCTTCTACATACTTGCATCATTCTAGTAACTACCATATCATGGTGTATGATGTCGTTCTTCGACTTTGCATTGTCTTGTGGTTGAGGGTTGTTTATATTGTATTCGGCTGTAATTGGAATCCTTATGATAAGTAGGGGTGTTTTCTTGTGATGTCTCTCAATATTTGTTTTTGGAGTTATGTGGTCTCTTTATCTAGCTGTTAGGTTGTTTTTTTTTTTTTTTCCCTTCTTTAAAAAAAAAAAAAAAAAAAAAAAAGGGGTACGTCCGTACGCTTTTATGACGTTCGTATGTTTGGGGGTACAGATCTTTTTTAAACGTACGAACGCTCCTAGGACGTACGACCGTGATCTCTACCAGATGTTTGGTTTTTGGGTCCCGACGTTCGAACGTCTTCAGAGCGTACGAACGTCTGTCTTACAGTCCAGCCAATTTGTGTTTGAATTCAATTTTTTTTTGAACCAGAGGCTTACTGTTACATCAATCGTGCCTCTTTCTTCTCTCTTGCACGTACATAGGAAGTCTTCACCTTCTCTCAAAGTTTTTTTTTCTTTGGTCTTTCTGTTCTTCGTCTTCTTTGGTGGTTGTTTATTGCTTCTCTCAAGCAGCTTGTTTCTATTTCTTTGGTATTGAGCATGTTCTTGGATATTGCTATTTTCATGTTAGTTCGACTTGGTTTCTTTGTTTTGCAGTATTTTTTTTGGTAATGGACCTCTTATTGGGCCCATGATAGGTTTTCTCCTATAAATAGGGGAGTCTTCTCCTCTTTTACTCCTATTGTATCTTCTTATCTCTTGCTAGTTCTATCTTTGTTCTTCAGAATTTTCTATGGCAGAATTTGCACTTCATGGAGTTTTTGTTCCGGGTGTTGGGTTTGTGTCGTTCATGGCAATGGAGTACAAGAACAATGCCAAGGTTTGTCGTTTATGTCGCGTTCCCCATGGATTTGACTATGATCATCGACCTTTACTTCCTTCATGCATGGTTCATGTCAATCATTGGGAAAGGCTACCGGGACATCTTCAGAATCACATCTTGGAGTTGGCTGGATACCCGAAGGTTTCAGGACTTGCTGCTCCTCTTACCGATTGTGGCTTGGACAGCAGAATTGGGGAGTTATTTTGTACGAGTGCTGATAGTCCTGTGCACACTCGGTGGAATAGCTATTCGGCTCGTGCGAAAGCTTTATGTCCTATCTTAAGCTTTATGTTCATATGATCGCTCGGTGGTTTAGTCTTCTCCAAACTTCCTCTAGGTCATTGGGAAAGGGTCTTTCGAATTCGTTAATTCGAGCCTTCTATTTTTTTGTCGTTTTTGGCTTTTCTGCTTATAGATTTCTCTGTTTGGTTCTAAGTTGACTGTCTGAACTTTTAACAAGTTGGTTCGTTTTATATTCTATATGTTTTGTATTCTTTGTTTGGTTTTGATTTCTTTTTCTTGGTTATTTGTTTATTTTGTTCACTTGTTGTGACAAAAAGGGGGAGATTTATGACTCTAATTACTAACATCATCTTCTTGTTGTTAGGTTATTTTTGGGTCATGTTTCAGGTATGCTCATGAAGTATGGGGGAGTTGCTCGTGAAGTTTGGAGCTCATGAAGTATGGGGGAGTGCTCGAAGGAACTTCTGTTGAATCCTTGATTGCTTCCGTTCGATCTCTGATGGTTAAAGCATCTTCCTAAAGCTGGATAACAAGAATTGGTGACTTGTTATGTGTTTCTATTTCGAGTGTTTTTGTAGGCATGTTTTATAAATGCCATGGTTTGGGATTGTAAGCACGTTTTATAAGTGCTATTAGAGTCATAGGTTTTTGTCACAAAATCAATGTCAAAGGGGGAGATTGAAACCGGCACGAAGTGGTTTGACATCAATTTTGTGACAAAGTGTCTTTGGTTATCTCGCCTTGAATTCATTGTTAGGAAAATCAAGATGTACGCATGGTCGTCTCGTGTCCTTGTGTCTCTTAGGTCTGTCCAGGAAAAGTTATTGGGTTCTGGACGTACGTACTGAGTTAGGACGTACGTACGTTCACTGCAACAGCAAACATCTTTTGGTCAGGACGTACGTACTCAGTTAGGACGTTCGTACGTCCAAGTAGGCAGCAGACGTGTTTTCGTATGGAGACGTACGTACCGAGTTAGAGCGTTCGTACGTCATGTTAGGCAGCAGGCTTATTTTTGTGTGGCGACGTTCGAACGTCATATCGACGTACGAACGTCCAAAGTCGGTTTGCACAGTTTCGGCCCATTTTCCTAGGTTCTCTTCTACAGAACAAGATAATTCTTTGGCCGTCCAACCTTCTTCTTGTTCATGTGTTTTGGTTAGGTTAGTGATAGTGAAATTGTTTGTGGCTATTGAACTCAATTCCCTTTCTTCCCCCTTTTTCTTAATTCATATCTTTGTGATCTTCAAGAGTTATTGTGAATTCGGCTTCGAGTCTTCTTGTGTGTTCATCAAGAAGTCGAGTGTCTTGTGCGTACATCAAGGTGCTCTGGTGAAGTCAAGGTGTTAGAGATAACCAGGAGTATCAACTCGCAGTGAGTGCAGGTAGTTGATAGGTTTGTACATCTCTTTTCATCTAGTGGATTATTTTGTTGTCGCGAGGACAACCGTGGACGTTTCCCAGTTTGGGTTTTACCACGTTAAAAATTTCTGTGTGTTATTTACTTTCCGCGTATTGTTTGTTTGCTTGTTTGAATTCACATTTGTTATACTAGCACTATTTGTAGTTTCTCATCATTGCGATAATCTCGATAATGCCTAATTACATTATCTCGTATCATTGAAACAATGGTAGTAACTGGCATCATTCTTTCTCCAATGATCATTTTGTTCCAGCTCTCCACATGATTTGTTGTTACAATTTCATATCTAAAAAATCAATGTAAAGGATAGGAACGTTATCGTACCAGATAGAATTTGTATTATAGCGTATATAGAAATATGATAGCAAACTTACCTGGATTTCTCTTGGAAAGCACTTGCCAACTTTTCTAAAGGCCCAACATCCATAAGTTTTTCATGTGCTTTGGAGGATAGGACCCATATTCCTAGCATATTTCCCCAAAATTCTTGTTGGTTGAGGGTTTTTGCTGATTCTTGCACCAAGAACTTGATTTTCTTGTGACCAAACTTGCCACTCATGTGATAGGAACAATACATATGGACAACATTTGGTAGAATTTTAGGAACACCTTAGATGATGCTTTTGTGTCTATCAGATAACAAAATGAACTGGTGATCTACACCAACCACATGGTCCCTTAGTTTGGTAAAAAACCAATCCCAAGAATCATTTTTCTCTTTCATTACAACTGCGAAAGCGAGGGGGAACACATGGTTGTTGCCATCGACTGCAATAGCACTTAGAATTGTTCCAGGGTACCTCCCTTTAAGGAAAATTCCATCAACAATGACTACAGGACGCAAGTTCTTCTTGTAGACCCTAACTGATATACGATATGTCCAAAAGAAACATTCAAAACGATCACCTGGTCCAGTTAGAATATCAGTCACAGCATCTGGATCAACACTCATGAGCTCATGACTATATGTCTCAAGCAACTGATATGAGTAGCTGTAGCTTCCTCTTATCTGCAACAAAGAATAAATGTGAAAAACTATAGTCTACACATAAAACAATCTAGCCGATACTAGTGCCTATGGTAGCGACTACGGAAACAAAGTAGAAGATGCTATACCAATAGGCGGATAACATAGAGAATACCTTCATCAGTGCTTTCTCTTTAGCAAACCATGCAACTTTGTATGAAACTGTGGTCTCATAGTCTTCCTTGACCATCTTTACAAGTGCTTTAGGCTTTAAGTTTGGGTTATCCCTTAACTTTCTCATTAATACTCTAGAAACCCAATCACTATTTGCTTGGGGATTTGTTCCTCCAACTCTAAAATTACCACAAGAGTGGTCATCATTCATTCTACAAATCTTCCAAGTGTTATCCATATTTTGTGTTGCATAGACTCTCCATGGACAACCATCTGCTTTACATTTCCAAATCAACATTTTTGTGTTGGTGCTTTGCCTGCGTATATCTTTTTCAGTCTTAATCACGTAGGTTTGGAGGTCCCTTTCAAGATCATCTCGACTTAAATATACTATTCCACATGCAGGTCTAACATAATCATTGTGAAAAGGCTCTGTATGGGGAGCACAACCAACATTTACTCTAGATGTTGCAATGTACGCTGAAAAGATTTTGCCTAATTCACGCTTCACTTCATCGTTATCGCGGTTTTCCGTAACTCTTACATTCTTCTGGAGTGGCACATTGTTGGGAAATGGTACATCTGTATCAGGAGGTACAGTCGTCGGAGCTGGAGGGTTGTCTTGAAGTGGCACAGTGGTAGGAGTTGGAGGGTTGTCTTGTAGCGGCACAGTGTTATGTTGTGGTTGATTGTTGACGTAATCCCCTACTAGAACGAAACGATCCTCTAGATTGCACCGTGTATCCGCTGCAGTAGCATTTCTATCCGTTACCACATCTTCGCTATGCACGGTTTCTTGTGTCGATAGATCACCAAACATTGGGTAGCTATCATTGTACATTTCATTCTCAAATTCTTGATCTTGGGTGTCAAGAATTGGTGTTTTCATCTCACCAATGCCTTCAGATGAAGATTGGATGACACCATCATCTTTATTATGAGATGGAGGAGGTGGTGTAGGACCAAACATTGGCTGGTTGGCAGTATACATCTTAGATTTAAACTCATCTTCAAGTCTATCGAATGAATTCTAAGAGTAATCACTATTTGAGTCGAACACATCCTCTTCTGAATCCCATTGGCCTTCCTCACATTCACCCTCATTGTCATCATCCAATACTTCTTCTTGGCTTCTCTCTATCTCTGGATCTAATCTTTCTTCTACACTTTCCAATTCATCTGAATCCCCAAAACCATTATCCCTACGCATATCAGATAGAATCTCTGCTATGTTTTCAAGATTACCACTTCTAGCCGACGTCTGTACACATATAGGCGATCCAGATGCTGTTCTAGCCGATAAGGGAGTCAAGTTAATTGGATGTTGAGGAATGTAAACATCAGCTCTCACTTGAACATTAGGGGGAGGGGTTTCCAAGACTAAAGGGTCATTTGAGTGCCCCTTTCCCTTTACAATCACTTCTGGGTCTTGAGAAGGAGTTTCCAACCTATATTCATCAGGAACATGGAAATGTTTTGTTGGTGTACAAAAAGAAGAGTAGTCTGGTTTCCTACCCAAGCCTAGATTATTGACAACAGGTTCAGGGAAAAGTTTTCTCTTTAAAGATTGACTAGTTTTGGGATCCCCCTTGGGCAGTTCTCTTGGTATCTCACTCACTTGGCTTGAGGCTTCATTAGTCTCTGACTGTATCATAACTGGTGTTAACTGATCAACCACCCAAATAGAAATCACCATTGCAGCTGAATTTGTAATGTATGCAATCATTGCCATGTAATGATCTTCGCATTCAACCTTAGTTGGCTTATTGTTGATTACAGCTAGCATTGACCAAGTTGTTCTTGGTGCCTTACATAAGGATTCAACCAATTCCAAGAAGTCTCCGTAGGATGTCTTGTTATTAGCGATCCTTATTTTTGACTCACCATGTACATATGCAATCTCAACTTCTTCAACTGTAACAACCAATTGCCCACCATATTGGAATATGATATTAAATGTGTTCTCTGCATAACATCAATTAAAATGAGTTTAATATCACATCTCTATAAACGAGTGTACTGACTTTATCGGCTACAATATCAATATTAACGGTTACAGTTGACAGTTTATCGTCTAGAAATTTAAGAATGTATGTCAAAGTGATAATCAGTACCACATGATAAACCCACTTTTAGATCTTCTAATCATTAGATAAAAAACTTCAAAACCCCCTATAAAAACAGAGATAAAGACCAATACACGGTAGACACTAGTGATTTAAAGCTTAAAAACAACATACTAGAAACCGATAAACCAAATTCTGGGGTTTTCATACCCCCAACCCAACAATCAACTAGAGTTGAAACCCCACCCACAATTGAATGCTTGCATTTAAGCTGGGTGGGTGTGTGTGAGTGAATACTTTAAGGCCATTGAGATTCAAACCTAAAACAAACAACTTTAATACCAATGATTGGTATTGATGCCACTGAAATCAAACCCCCCATTATCATTATAAATGAACATTACAACCTTCAAACCTTAAAACTTACCAGGAATCTGAAAAACGTTCATAACTTGCTTGCCCTTATTGCTTCCTTTTTTTCCCATGATGAACCCAAAATATTACCGATGAAAACCCCAACGTAAAAAAAAAAAAAATTGAAGCTTTACGACAAAGAAAATGTGATCTGATGAAAAGAGGTTATCTTCTTGTTCATTCTCTGTGATGAACAAAGAAGGTGAAGAAGAAGAACAGAGAAAAGTTTGGTTTACTTCTCTTTTAAGGTAAGACAGTTGTTTTTCTCTTTTCTGGGTGGAGGATAGAGTAGTGTGATGTGGAGGATTGAGAATGCTGGTTTCTGTGTTATTTCATCCAACGGTGGTAATCAAAGATGCTTTTTCATCTAACGGCGAAAGTTTAGTTTGCTGAATTGAATGATGAGAGAGAAAAATCAATCAAACAAAAGATATGATGTGACGGCTTAAAGTTGTCATAAGGGTAGAAATGTCCAATTATTAAGTCAAAGCTAAAAATGTGCTTGTTGGGGAAGATTGCAGTCAAATGTGCTTCTTTGGAAAGAAAGTTGATAAACCTATGCTTATTCGAGAAATTACCCTATAATTAATCATGACAAACAAATGAGGTTTAATTTTCTAGTATATTTCTATTATTTTTTTTTTTTTTGGTTTCCAAGATGTATGACGATGTTTGTGCATTTCATCTCAACAAAATCGTGATGCTCACGGATGTTGTGTGATATGTAAAGTTTGTGTGATGCTCACGGATGTTGTGTTTTGGTTCATCATTTTTCCATTCTTAGACCATCTCCAAGCGTAACAGTGAAAAAAAACTCAAATACTTATAATATTCTGTAGGACCCAGTGAATAGTGTATGAATATGGTCTTGTTATCTCCAACCCTTATACCTATATTTTGATGCAAAACTGTTAAAATAATAATTAATTAATATTTGTAGCACATGTAATTGATTAATTATTATTTTTTTGTCTTATATGTATTTTGCAATTTCATTTATACCCGTCAACCATTAAAATGGTCATTAGGTATTTTTTCGGTTAAGTATGTTGTATATGATTCTACATTCAAATTCAAAAATTATATTAATTAAACTTTTAATTAAAATTTCATTTGAAAATAAGTATTTCATAAGATAATTGTAATAAAAAACATAAGCAAATACTTGTGTACATAATTAATTATATGTCTATTTAATTTTATTGTATGTATTGTATTTCTTTTTTGTATTGTGGGTGTGATGGTGTTTTTATGTTATTTGTATTGTATTTCTTATTTTGTATTGTATTTCATCTTTTGTATTGTTGTTATATTTTCTTTTTATATTATTTTAGTGTTTAACCCTTTTTAATTAGTGCACATTTTTTCTATCATTTAATTTTTAATTTTAATTGTTGTTTAACATAAGAAATATTTACGTTTTTGGGGGTTAGATTTAATTAGCCCAATACGAATATGGGCCATTTCTTTGGGCTTGGACTTGAGTTTAATAAGAATTGTTTGGAAAAACAAATATTTGATGAGGACAATATGGAAAAGTTAAATTTTGAATGTGGGTTAGGTAGGTCCCAAAGTTTGATTGCACATGAGACAAAGAAAAATTTAAAACTCAAATTTTTACTCAACTATAAGTAAATACTAGTTATAAGGCCCGTGCGATACACGGGTGTTATTAAATAATGTAACTTACGTCATTAGGTGTAGTTTATCAAAAATATTTTGTTAATGACTTAATGTATGTCATTGGCTTTATGATTTTATTATAGCACCAATTTTATTTTATTTTTTCGTAAATATGGTTGATTACAAATTTTAAAATGGTTTATCATTAATTTTTATATATAATATCTAGCAATTATTGAATTTTTTATTATATTTTTACTTCAATGTGACAATAAACAATGGTATGATTAATCTTATGAATATTCAAACTATGAATTAGACTAATCATATGATTTGATTCATTTTTTGTTTGGTATTTAGGCTTAAGTTTTGAATATAAAATAAATTTAGTAAGAAAGAAATATAGTAACTTGCAGTAGTAAAATAACCTTTCACAACTAATGCACCCAAAAAATTTATTGAAAAGATGAAGTTTAAGCATAGGATAAAATATTGGATTACAAACTATACAGTGCTTATTGAAGCTTATTATATATATATATATATATATATATATATATATATATATATATATATATATATATACTCTCTATTAAAGTTGGACTTACCCCTAAGGAAAATTTCTCTTTCCAAATTAAAGAAAATTTGGTGCTCCAATTGAAGAGAATTTAACAAAAATTAAAATTGAAAGGGTTATTATTGTAAATTTAAATCTAATATGGCTTAAATAGCTAGATGGCTACATTTAATAGCACTATGGCCATATCTGTCTTTTTGCACAAATATATTAATAGTTACCCAATGAATTTAATGGAAATATGGTTATATATATATATACTTATTAGCAATAAAATTTAAAAATATAAAAATTATAATTTCGTACTTTACCATCTTCCTTCCACTGACGTTCCTCATACATCAAATTTAATCTATCATCTATTGCTTCTCCAAAATAGTATCTTGATGTATGCACAAGACACTACAATAAAGGAAGATGAATTGGGAAGAAGAGAGTGAGTATAATCACCTAAACAAACATGAGAAGAGAAGGTGGAATTGGACAACCAAAGAATTGACTTGTTCTTCTTTTGAAAACTTATTTATACTTAGGGTTTGGTAGAGAAGACTAATGGGTCGAAAACACAAAAAGTCACGATGACGTACGTACGCCCTAACTAGGTACGAACGTCCCTGAACCAAAAGGTAACCTGGACACTTCAACGTACGTACGTTCTAACATGGTACGTACGTTCTTGAACAAGAGAAAAGGTCTGCCCATGACTACATACGTACGCCCTAACGCGGTACGTACGTTCCTGAACAAACTGCAAACTGACATACCTTAGAAGGATGAGAATGAAGACAAGGGGACGACGCTCACACATCAAGGTACTTCCTAATAATGTTGTCAAGGCGAGATAACCTCAGACACCTTTAACCTAGTCACAAAATGATGTCAAACAACCACCGGTTTCATTATTGACCATATATTCTATTTGCTTAGTATATCCTTACATTGATTTTGTATGTACTATTTAGTGTAGTAGATATGATTACATGATTCTGCTTAGTACTAACATTCCAAATTTCCAATAGAATGACGAAAAATTTGTTTGTATTTCGAAACATGCAAAAATGAATCTTAGTAATTATTTTCATCTAAGATGGTTTTTCCGACAAATAGATTTCGGGTGATTTAGGTTTTGGTCACCACTTTTTAATATAAATTAGGTTTTGGAGCCGGTTTTTTTCTTTATTAGGGTTTAGAGCTCATTTTCGAACCAACAACTAAAAAAACCCGGTTGAACCGAAAATATTTTCAAAATACCTAAGTTTAACCCTGAAACTCACGTGATTTGCACGTGATCACTAACCCTAATATAGTTTTGATCAGGGGTATTTTGGCCATTATAAACAATTACTTGGGTCAATTGTCGGTTCAGCTCTAAACCCTAATAAAGAAAAAAACCGGCTCCGAAACCTAATTTATACTAAAAAGTGGTGACCAAAACCTAAATCACCCATAGATTTCTTGTTTTCTTCTTAGCTAGAAAAAAATCAAGACCACCGCCTCCATTATTGATATATCTATTAAGGATTTATAATGACTAGTGTTTATAATTTAAATGTAAGACCTTACTTAAGGGCGAGTTTTAGAATCTTGCTGCAAAATGTTTATGATTATGGCAAATAAGCCCTATTTTGATAAATATATTGTTGGAAATGACACGTTTAAGTAGGGAATCTTCAGTCGAAAGGGCCAAATCTGAGAAGCCATAGCCTTAGACATAACATAGTAACATTAATTAATCAACATAGTGATCTGCAATAGTTCTTATTTTTAACTAAATATCCATTCTTATTGAACATTTTGTGTTTGCCTTCTGTAAATGTTAAGTGTTTGTAGGACGGAGAAGATGATCGGAAAGTGGAGGCAAGGAAGATTTAGAGGGAGGAGTGGTTGAGCTATGTAACGCCCCGGGATTTCGTCCTCGCTCATCCCGGTGCGTCGAGCACCATACTGCTCGCTAATGTCAATATTGTTCCCCTTTAGTCACTGAGGATATCGAGCAGTAGAGGGTTTTGGATCAGGGCCCACCCATGTGGTTCACCCCAAAACCCTCTACTGCTGGATATCCGCAGTGACTAAAAAGGGACAATATTGACATTAGCGAGCAGTATGGTGCTCGACGCACCGGGATGAGCGAGGACGAAATCCCGGGGCGTTACAGTTGGTATCAGAGCCGACGACGGGTCACCTGTTGCAGGTGGGAAAGTACGCTGGAAAGGCCCAGGGAGCGCCAGGTACTTGTCTCACTTGGCAGGGAACGTCGGAGATTTTGGGACTGTACTGAGTGTACTGCAGAGCCGAGGACGGCTCTATTTCTAAGGTGGTGAGATTGTAACACCCATGAGTTGGTGTTAGTCCCACATTGCCAAGAAAGTGGTTGTATTGGTAGTATATAGAGCTTAACCATACTCTAACTAATGTCAAGGCCTTTTGGGGTAAACCACATGGGTGGGTCCTGATCCAAAACCCTCTACTCCTGGATATCCGCAGTGACTAAAGGGGGACAATATTGACATTAGCGAGCAGTATGGTGCTCGACGCACTGGGATAAGCGATGACGAAATCTCGGGGCGTTACAAGCTATCTAGAGAGATAGTTGTCTACGTATCTGAGATTGACCAAGCCCCAGAATCAAGCCTACGTAGTTCATATTTATAGGTGACTGGGACAGCGGATAGCTCATTAATTGTCCAACGGTGGTGTCAATTAATGAGCAGATATTAGGGATTTCAAAGATATTATAACTGAAGGAGATTAAAACGTATGAAATGCGAATGAAGTCGATTGAGGTTGAGTGAAAAAGGGTTCACGCCGAGTGAGCTCGAGTAAAAAGAGGCTCACGTCGAGTGAGGTCGATATGAAAGAGAATTTAGGTCGGATGATATTTGAAAATGACGAGCTCGCGTGAGGTCGACTAAAAATAGGCTCACGTCGAGTTAGGTCGATATAAGTGTTGATTCGCGAGGTTGATGAGCTCGAATATAAGGGTATATACATAGCCCCTTTCATTCGAATTGATGTTAACAAATTGTTGAATGAGTTGACGTCGATTTGGATGAAAATTGAAATGTTCTTATCGAGAAAAATATTTATTTACCTTGAGGTAGTGGGTTTTCTTGATTGATGAGACAAACAAAGATTCTTTTGTTTGTTGCAGTTAATGCGAAGAGGCTTTCGAGGAGCATATAATTATTGTAGTTATGGTAACTGTGCACTTTTGGTGGACGTGTCAATTGAAGTTTAAATTATAATTTGGAAATAAGAGGGAAACTGAAACGCTCGTACGGACGGATTTGATGGATTGAATCTGATTGTAGGTTTTTAGTGAGATGAACGGTTGTGATCAGACTATCAGTTTGTATAAAACCTAAGCTGCGGTTTGGGCTAACTAAGGGTTTGTCTTCTTGGTTTTTAAAGGAAATTCAGCCATTTGCAAAAGGTCTCTCTCTCTCTCTCTCTCTCTCTCTCTCTCTCTCTCTCTCTCTCTCTCTCTCTCTCTCTCTCTCTCTCTCTTTTCATCTGCTCTTGTTTCTTCTGCTGTTGTTCTTCATTCTTTTGTTTGCATTTGTTTATGCTTGAATCATTTCTGTTTAAGTAATTTGTTGTTCTTTTTATACTCGTTCGTTTGCTGAAGTTTTCGTTTTGAAACTTCTTTCTTTGTGTTTTTGTTCTTCATTCTCCGCCATTGTTGAAGTGGAAAAGCTTGGTTTCCCTTTTTGCATTTCTGTTGTTGTTAACTGGCCTTGATTTGCACTTAGGAGCCAGTAAGAGGCTTAGCTTGTTTGAAAATTTGAATTGTGGTTATAAAATCTTGATGAAATGAGTGATCTGGAGTGTGAGAGTATAAATGAAAATGAGGACGAGGTTGATCTTGAAGTGGAGGTTGAGCATAGTGTTAGCAATCCACGCCGGAAGAAGGATGAAGAGGAGATTCAAATTAGTTTGACTTTCACTGTAGAGCAAGCTAGGAGATCGTTCCCCTAAATTAGGGCTGAGTATAATATTCGCATACCCGAGCTCGAGATATATAGTCTCTGATAGACTTTTTGACCTTTGTGGGGATAAAATGTCTTTACTAATATGTCTTGGTCAGTTGAAAGCTGGCCTTCGTCTTCTGTATAGTAAATTATTTTGTGATATACTGAATCATTATGACGTCGCCCCAATTATGATGCCTGGGAGTTTCTGGACGTCGATGTTGATATTCGAAGAGTTGAATAAGTTGCACAACTATGACATATGTAAGGCTGATGTAGTTGCCTATTTTCATTGTGTAACTGGTAGAAGTCGAGATTATGTTCTCTGAATAGGAAGTCCAGTTGTGGTAGGGCGAAATTGTTTAATCCCCCGACTTCGAATGATGGGTGGAAAACCTCTCCTGTTTATAGAATACGAGGTCAATTTGTGGAGGCTAATGCTTGCCTTAATTGTTATGCCTTTCCTACTATAGGTACAAGTGTCTTTTGATTTTGATTTTGCGTTGTCTTTTTTGAACTGTTTGGAATGAATTTACGTATTGATGATTGTTGTAGGTTAAACTTGAGATTACAATGATCCCATCGACGGGCGTATTCACCGTAGTAACATAATCGAATTTGCAGGAAAAAAAACTGGGCTGAGAAGAGGAAGCTACTTCCACATATTGCCCAAATTTGTTTATAAAACCAAGAGTGAGATTTGCAAAGCGTTTAGATTCTGAAGCTGGTACATCGAAACCTGTAAAGTCAAAGAAGAAGAAAAAGAACCTTTTGCCACAACCTTTCCAATTGCTAGTCTTGACATTTCTCGACCTGGTGATTTACCTATTGAGGTCAGGGCTGCATTACCGTTGGCTCCTAAGAAGATTGTTTTCAATTTTCCTCTTATTGGTTCTAGTGTGCCTCCTCCGAGCAAGATTCCCACTGGTCCTAATATGAGCGACGTCTTTGGGTCTCACTCCCTCGAGGTGGAAGTTAGTCAGTCTAGGAAAAGGAAGGTTGTCAAGCCAAGTAGTGTTGTTGTTGCTTTAGAGCCAAGGAAAGGTGCTAAGGATAAGGAGGTAGAAAATGTTCGAGCTCCTAGTTCCAAAGTTGACAAGGCAAGAACTATCATTGTCCCTGAAGATCAAGTTGCTGGTAAAGCGAGCAGGTTTGCCCCTATCTTCCCTTGCCACTTGTTGGAATAGTGTATGAATTAAACAAAACAAAATAGAGAAGATGAAACTCCTACTACTATCAAACAAACCCACACAAAACACAAGATTTACGTGGTTCGGCTAATATTGCCTACGTCCATGGACAAACAAATAGAACTTTTACTATTGGAGAAGATAGTGGCATCAGAGCCGAAGGTTAGTTCCTTGGGTTAAAGAGGGATTGCAGAACATTGGTTAAAGGGTTTTCAGGAATCTGTCCAGATTCGATACTCTGTGGTAAAACGGCCATAACTCTGTTCTCGGATATCGAAACGTTGATCCGTTTTTTGGGTTGGAAAGAAGACTCTTCAGACTTTCCAATGGTGTATGGTACGTTTTCTGTTTCAAAGTATTCTATTCCCAGTAATTCTTTGAAGTTAACGGTTTTGTTTTCTCAATTTCGGTAAAAATCCAATCTTGGATTTTTCTTGTGGTACTTGGTGAACTCCTTTGGTTTAGTTTGTTTGTTTAGTTTGCTGGTGTATGAAATTGATTGGTATCATGTCGGATCATATTTCGGATTCGAGTGAATTTGGAAAGGAGGTTTGAAACCGGCACTCGGTTGTTTGACATTAATTTTGTGACATTGGATGTCCATGGTTATCTCGCCTTGAGTTCATTGTTAGGAAAACCTCGTTGTACGCGCGTCGTCCCTAGTCCTTCTCTTCGCGTCAAGTTTGTCAAAAGTGAGTTTTTGGGTTTAGGACGTACGTACCTAGTTAGGGCGTACGTACGTCATGTTAGGCAGCAAACATGTTTTGGTCAGGACGTACGTACCTAGTTAGGGCGTTCGTACGTCCAAGCAGGCAGCGAACTTTTACAGTGTGGGGACGTACGAACGTTGTTTCGACGTACGTACGTCCAATGTGGATTTCAGCAATTCCGGCCCATTTTGTGTGTGTTCTAACCCTAAGTATAAATAAGGTTTCTCTACCAAAGAACAAATTAGTTCTTTGGCCGTTCAATTGAAGTCTTATTCTTGGAGTTTGTTTAGGTTTTGTTTAAGGTTGTTTTTGGTGATTGAACTCATCTTCTTCTTCCCCATTCATCTTCTTCTTAATTATTGAATAGTGATTTAGCTTCGAGTCTTCTTGTGTGTTCATCAAGAAGTCGAGTATCCTTGTGTGTTCATCAAGGAACTCTGGTGTAAGCTTGCTTCATAGATCGGCTTCGAGTCTTCTTGTGTGTTCATCAAGAAGTCGAGTGTCTTGTGCGTACATCAAGGTGCTCCGGTGAAGTCAAGGTGTTAGAGATAACCAGGAGTGTCAACTTGCAGTGATTGTAGGTAGTTGATAGGTTTGTAAATCTCTTTTCATCTAGTGGATTTATTTGTTGTCGTGAGGACAACCGTGGACGTTTCCCATATTGGGTTTTACCACGTTAAAAATTCTTGTGTGTTTTTTATTTGTTTACTGCTTTATTGTTTGCCTTATTATTGTTATATTGCACATATATTGGGTTTTCAATTGGTATCAGACGCAGGGCGCTTGTTAAGGAGCGTAAAGGCTCACGCGTAGATCCTTAGTGCAATTTTAATGGATTCTGATAAATTTGGAACACTAATTTGTCCTCCTAAATTTGATGGAACTAATTTTCCCTATTGGAAAGTTCGTATGGCTGCGTATTTGCAGGCTATGAGTGAGGATGTGTGGATCGCTGTGGAAGATGGTTGGTCACCACCGAGAGTTACTACAGGTAGTACAGATGAGGATGTTACAAGTGTAAAGCCACGAAACACATGGAGTGTGGAAGACAAAGTTGCTTCTACTAACAACCAAAGAGGGCTTAATGCTATATTTATGGCTTTGGATGCTAGTGAATTTCGGAGAGTTCATGGTTGTATAACATCCGAAGAGGCATGGGATAGGTTGGTAAGAACTCATGAGGGTGACATTGCTGTCAAAGAGAGTAAGCTTGAACTTCTTATTACTCAATTTGAAACTATGAAAAAAAATAATGAATCTTTTGATGAATTCTTTATTCGTTTGCAGGATATTATCAACACTAGTGCATCTTTAGGTTTAGTGTACACCGATACTCAAATAGTACGTAAAGTTCTTCGGTATTTGCCATCTAGATTCCGTTCTAGGAAAGATGCCATTCAAGAAAGCAATGACTTAAAGACCATGTCCATAGAGACCTTAGCAGGAAAATTGAGAACTTATGAACTTGAGGTTCAACTTGAACAACCTCAAAATAAATCCTTTGCTTTTAAAGCTGGAACTTTTGAGGAAGTACAAGATGAAAAAATTAATCATGATAAGTCTCTTGACACTAAGCAACATCTAAGTATCATTTATCGTTATCTTAAACATATTTTTAAGACTATGAAATATAATGGTTTGACTAACCATGGTTTTGACGAGTGTAAGCTTCCCAAAAAATTTGGTGCACAAGGGATAGAACAACAAAAAATCAAGTTATCTACCACTTGGGAGGAAGATAAAAGCGATGATGATGATGATGATGATGTAGCGGAAGACCATGCTACACATTGTGTTGCCTATGGAGCATCTTTGAATGAGAATGTGGATTGTCAGGTAACCGATATTGTCGATCATGAATTCGATGATTCTATTTTGGTAAGTCCTGGTGAGTTAAGGGAATTACATATGTCATCTGTTAAACAATGTCAATCCTTGCGTAAGACTAATCAGATTTTAAATGATATGGTTGAGTCTCTTGTAAAAGAGAAATATGTACTTGCAGGTGATATGAATGCCTTATCTGAGGAGTTTTCCCAAGAAAAGCTAGATTTCCAATCTAGAATTATTTCTTTGGAAATATCCAATCTTGAGATAGAAGATAAGTATCGTTCTTTGTTGTTTGAGCATGAAGCTGTGAAAAAGGATTTATTTGCTTCTACTAAGCGATTGCAAGGGTTTGAGAAAGCTTCAGTTGATCTAGACACCCTTATTAAAAGTGGAAAGTTTTCTTCAGATAAGACTGGTTTAGGATATGACTATGTTGGAGCTTCCTCCAGTTGTGTCCCTCCTACTACTTCTTTTGTGAGGCCATCATTGCCTCCTTTGTTACCAAATCCTCATATTCCTACTCCGCCTCCACCTATCAAGGCTTTTGAATCTAAGCCAAATGTGATGACCAAGAACAAAACAAGTCCTAAACATAGACATTTTAAGTGTTTTACTTGTGGTCGGTTAGGTCATACTTCAGCTTTCTGTTGGGATAAAAATTCCATGGTTCCATATTCTTCTTCTTATGGTAATAATTATTGGAACTCACATTGTTCTTTTTCTGTACAGGCTCATCATTCCTCTTGGCCTCCTTTTATGCGAAGAAGTGGCCCTAAAAAACCACAACACTTCAACAATAGAAAGAGGGTTGTGCAAAAGGTCATCAAACCACCCCACATATGGGATAGAAGCATCGATGCTGCCAAATGTAGTCTAGAGAATGAGAGGTTAAGGATTGGAAAGTCTACTATCAGGGATAATATTCAAAAATCCTCCATATCCAGGTCCAACTTGCAGAATATCTCTCAAGTATGGGTACGAAAGGATGACTTGAACATTCTTTTTTGACTTCTTAAAGTCAGATTGAATATCATCTTCGTATTTTTTTTTTGTTTTCTAGCCTTGTGTTATTTTAATTGCATATTTTTCTAACCATATAGGCTATTTGTTTGATGTGTTTTGTCTTTTTGTTTATGCATGCTTTGTTTGTTTGGGTTGAATATCATAAAAAAAAAAATGAAAAAATAAATAGTTTACTTTGTTATGGGTGTTTGGGATACACATACTTTGTATATGCATGTGGTTAGATTGGTCTATTACTTTCAATCATTCTTGTATGCTTAATATTCATGGATATAACTATTTTATTACACTTAACATACGCTTATGCTTTCATGTTTAGATTTTAGACCAACATTTATCTAGTTGTGTCTCATGCATATATCCTTGCTTGTTTACACTATGCACAACTAGGTGACACTTTGAGAGTTTGTTTGCATATCTTTTTCCATCCTTTGAACATGATGAACTTCTAGGATAATCATTAGTTGGAAATATACGTATGCATGCCTTCTTATGTTATCTTGATTATTAGTATGAAGGCGGTGTGGTAGTGTTTAACAATTCACAAAATCCCCAGCCTTTTGATCTTCTTGAGAAAGAAATCATTTGGTATACATACCCGTTGGGGCCGTGAGGGTCATGCAATGACGGATGCACTCAAGAGATGTTAGTTCTTGTGTTGCACGTTACCATGATATTGCACTACTTTGAAAAGGGGAAGTAATTTGAAAAGATGTAGGCTACACCCTACCACATGTTGCAAAAGATGAAGGTAAAAATCCCTTTCACATGTTAATTTATGCACAGTAAAAAAAGAACAGGTTATAAGTGCATTTCCCCGTGTCTATTTAGGCGTTTGTGAAGTGAAATCCTTCTAATGGTGAATACTAGTTGTTTTGAGTGTTCTTATGGTTTGTGAGTGAGATGTTGAAATGACTCTCTTTGTGTTTTCTTTAATTTCCCACACACCAAGGATGTTTGTATGATGCATTTCTAGTAGATGTTTGGTTTCATATCTTAATCTTTGATTGGTGCGTACTTTGTTTAATGAAACCAAGTTTATTCATCTTTACTAAGTACTTTGTTTTAATTGAGCTTGCATATACTCTCTTCTACCCTTGTATGCATGGTTCTTTGTGTGTTTCAAATATCCTTATTTGGTTTGTTTGTTCTAGGGGCATCTTTCTCATATGCATTGCATTTAGGTGGAGCTTTTGTTTAGGGGGAGAATTCTTTGTATTGACATCGTGTTAACAAGTGTTTATTTTATGGCTTCCGTTGCATATCCTTTTTGTTGTTAACATGATTGTTCTCTTTCTTTTCTTCTTTAATCTTATTTGTTATGGTTTGGTATTTTTCTTTTCTCTTTCCTTTGTTCCCTTGCTTCATTTGTGACAAAAAGGGGGAGATTTATGACTCTAATACTAACACCTTCTTCTTCTTTGTTAGTGTATTTTTGGGTCATGTTTCAGGTATGCTACACGTATGGGGGAATGAACGTATTGATGTTTAGAGGTTGTACAGTTTTGGGTCATGTTTCAAGTATACTACATGTACGGGGGAGTGAACATGTATGGGTGAGTGAAAGTGATGATGATCACAAAGTGCATATACAGTTTTGGGTAAGCTCGAGTATTAAACCTTGGAGCTCATGAAGTATGGGGGAGTTGTTCGAGGAACTTCCGTTGGCTCTTTGATTGTTGTTGCTTCCGTTCAGTCACTGATGGTTAAAGTGTTTTACTCAAGCTGGATATCAAGAATTGGTGACTCGGTATGTGTTCTACCTTGAGTGTTTTTGTAGGCATGTTTTATAAATGTCATGGTTTGGGTTTGTAAGCACGTTTTATAAGTGCTATTAGAGTCATAGGTTTTTGTCACAAAATCAATGTCAAAGGGGGAGATTGAAACCGGCACTCGGTTGTTTGACATTAATTTTGTGACATTGGATGTCCATGGTTATCTCGCCTTGAGTTCATTGTTAGGAAAACCTCGTTGTACGCGCGTCGTCCCTAGTCCTTCTCTTCGCGTCAAGTTTGTCAAAAGTGAGTTTTTGGGTTTAGGACGTACGTACCTAGTTAGGGCGTACGTACGTCATGTTAGGCAGCAAACATGTTTTGGTCAGGACTTACGTACCTAGTTAGGGCGTTCGTACGTCCAAGAAGGCAGCGAACTTTTACAGTGTGGGGACGTACGAACGTTGTTTCGACGTACGTACGTCCAATGTGGATTTCAGCAATTCTGGCCCATTTTGTGTGTGTTCTAACCCTAAGTATAAATAAGGTTTCTCTACCAAAGAACAAATTAGTTCTTTGGCCGTCCAATTGAAGTCTTATTCTTGGAGTTTGTTTAGGTTTTGTTTAAGGTTGTTTTTGGTGATTGAACTCATCTTCTTCTTCCCCATTCATCTTCTTCTTCCTTCTTCCCCATTCATCTTCTTCTTAATTATTGAATAGTGATTTAGCTTCGAGTCTTCTTGTGTGTTCATTAAGAAGTCGAGTATCCTTGTGTGTTCATCAAGGAACTCTGGTATAAGCTTGCTTCATAGATCGGCTTCGAGTCTTCTTGTGTGTTCATCAAGAAGTCGAGTGTCTTGTGCGTACATCAAGGTGCTCCGGTGAAGTCAAGGTGTTAGAGATAACCAGGAGTGTCAACTTGCAGTGATTGTAGGTAGTTGGTAGGTTTGTAAATCTCTTTTCATCTAGTGGATTTATTTGTTGTCGTGAGGACAACCGTGGACGTTTCCCATATTGGGTTTTACAACGTTAAAAATTCTTGTGTGTTCTTTATTTGTTTACTGCTTTATTGTTTGCCTTATTATTGTTATATTGCACATATATTGGGTTTTCAAGGTTGATAGTTTGTTTGATCAAACCTTGTTGTTAGATGTTGACATTCATAAATTTGATGGTAACCTCGACTTTGCTATGTGGAAGACGGAGGTACAAGATTGGTTAGCCATTAATGGCTATGTGGATGTTCTTGATGATAAATCGAGAAATATGAATGATGATGAATGGTTAACTCTAAATTTAAAAGCTTGTGAATTTGTCCGGTATTGTTTGGTAGAAGATTTATAGTACATTGTCAAATTGGAAACCATTGTAATAGTTATGTTGTCCAAGTTGGAAGACAAGTACGCTTTGAAAAATACAGAGGACCGGCTCCATGTGGTTGATGATAGTATTGGTAGATTGATTGGTTCTCAATGTAAATTGAGAAGTCGAAGAACTCTTGCAAAGAATGAATGTGCCTATTGTCATTGTTGGGGACATTGGAAAATTAATTGTCCAAAGTTGCAGAAGAAGATTGTTCGTGTACATCGAAGAGATGAGGATTCATGTGTTGGTGTTTCGTTGTTGGCTTCATCTTCAGTTAGTCATTCTACTAATGAGTGGATTTTGGATTCGGGTTGTTCCTATCATATGTGTCCCAATAGGGAGTTGTTTGATAGCTTTCAGGAGCTAGATGTTTGTGTTTTGCTTGGTAATGATCATACTTGCGAAACTTTTGGGATAGGTACAGTTCGATTGAAGTTGGAAGATGGATGCACTCGAAAGTTAGAAGATGTTTGGCATGTACCAGAGTTGACTACGAATCAAATCTCATTGGGTGTTTTAGAGTCCGATGGTATGAAAATTACATGTATTGGTGGAGCTTTAAAAGTTGTTGTAGGTGCACGAGTTGTTATGAAAGGCATTAAAAATGGTAAGTTGTACTACTTGAAAGGAAGTGCAATTACATGTGGTTTGCATAGTTCAATTGTTGATTTGTCTGTCGATTCTACCAAGGAATTGCATAGTAATATGGGGCATGTCGTTGATGGTACTATGCAAGTGAAGACAGATTTGTTTGCGGGTGGCAAGGCATGCATAGTTGGTAGACATTTTGTTGAAGCGTCATTTTGATGTCGACCTATGTTAAGGCAGATGATTAGGCATGGGACGATAAGGATATGAGTCATTCGCTTATGGACAACTGTGTTCTCTTTGAGGATGTGAAGAAAGTTTTGCCCATGTCGCTTGAGGAGGACTCCAGAGAGTTTGCTAGTTGTGCTTATAAGGTGACACTTCCCTTCTGCTTGTTTTTTAAACTAAATGTTTGAGGCCGTTGAGTATGCGTTATTTTAGTCATCTAAATCATTTGAATTTGTGCAGATGAATGTGATCCACAATAAATGGATTACAAACTGGGAGAATGCGAGGAAAGAAGCTGAATCTTACCAGAAGGTGGTTGCCTTGAATAACTCTTGTGTACCCTAGGTAATATACCCGACAGGTGTCATCGGTGGCTGTATAAGAAGCTAAACCGGGAGCACCTGAGCATTAGCCAGCCAGGCCTGGACTATTGGGTAGGGCCCAACTCGGTCTCAAGAAGTCCACATACGCTCTGTGGATCTTGACCCACCGGATGGTCCACGATCAATGGGTGGAGCCCCGGTTACTTTATAAGAAGTTGAACCATGGGCTCCCATATATCAACTAGGCCCACCTCAATCAAGTAAGCCAGGTCTGGCCCAGTAAAGTCGAGCAGCGACAGAGGCTCATCCAAAGGCTTGTCATAGAAGCCCAGAGGACCTGGCCAGGGTGTATGTGTCACGACCCGAATTTTTTAAAAAATAAAATAAACCCAGGCCGCAACAATTTCTAACCAAAAACTAGTTCAAAAATTTTTTTAAATAAAATACAGTGAAAAAATATCCAAACGATAAAAGTACACCTGATTCCATCCTATTATACAAAATAACTTACGCCAACAAAATACATGAATACCACTTTCAAATAAAATACATGATTGAAACATCTAAAGATCTCTACTGGTCCCAACAAGCGGTCTGTCACAGCTCCATAGCTCTAACCTCTCCTGTCTGCATTCCAAATGGAACACACCCACGTGCAAAACAAAGCAACATGGGTTAGCATAAAAACTGGTATGAGTAAACAAGGGGGAAATCTATTCCCACAAAATAACATAATAAATATAAAGTTCCAACATATGATTAACAACATAAATAACCTTCAAGAACAATTCTTCCATGCTAAGACAATAAGCATGCACTAAAAACCATATCAATTCCATTATATATAAACTCTTTATCCATTATTTAATCACATGCTTAATCCCATTAGACAATTCTAATTGAGAACCCAATATATGTGCAATATAACAATAATAAGGCAAACAATAAAGCAGTAAACAAATAAAGAACACAAGAATGTTTAACGTGGTAAAACCCAATATGGGAAACGTCCACGGTTGTCCTCACGACAACAAATAAATCCAATAGATGAAAAAAGATTTACAAACCTATCAACTACCTGCAATCACTGCAAGTTAACACTCCTGGTTATCTCTAACACCTTGACTTCACCGGAGTACCTTGATGTACGCACAAGACACTGGATTTCTTGATGAACACACAAGAAGACTCGAAGCCGATCTATGAAGCAAGCTTACACCAGAGTTCCTTGATGAACACACAAGGATACTCGACTTCTTGATGAACACACAAGAAGACTCGAAGCTAAATCACTATTCAATAATTAAGAAGAAGATGAATGGGGAAGAAGGAAGAAGAAGATGAGTTCAATCACCAAAAACAACCTTAAACAAAACCTAAACAAACTCCAAGAATAAGACTTCAATTGGACGGCCAAAGAACTGTGTTGTTCTTTGGAAGAGAAACCCTATTTATACTTAGGGTTGGAAGACACAGAAAATGGGCCGAAATAGAAGAAACCCACATTGGACGTACGTACATCGAAACAACGTTCGTACGTCTCCATACGATAAAAGCTTGCTGACTGCTTGGACGTACGAACGCCCTAACTAGGTACGTACGTCCAGAACAACAAAACATACCTGCTGACTGACCTGACGTACGTACGCCCTAACTCGGTACGTATGTTCAACATGATGGAAAGTTTGCTGACCTGAGGGATGTACGTACGTCCTAACTTGGTACGTACGTCCTGAACCAAAAACACACGACACACTAGACGCGAAGACAAGGAGTCGGGATGACGCGCGTACAACAAAGTTTTCCTAACAATGAAATCAAGGCGAGATAACCAAGGACGACCAATGTCACAAAATTGATGTCAAACAAACTTAGTGCCGGTTTCAATCTCCCCCTTTGACATTGATTTTGTGACAAAAACCTATGACTCTAATAGCACTTATAAAACGTGCTTACAAACCCAAACCCTGGCATTTATAAAACATGCCTACAAAAAAAAAACACTCATAGAAAATACATACCAAATCACCAACCCTTGATAACCATCTTGAGCAAGACACTTTAATCATCAGAGACCAAACGGAAGCAACAAGAAATTCTGAAACAATCAAAGAGCCAACGGAAGTTTCTCGAACAACTCCCCCATACTTCATGAGCTCCAAGGTTTAATACTTGAGCTTACCCAAAACTGTACATGCACTTTATGATCATCATCACTTTCACTCCCACATACATGTTCACTCCCCCATACATGTAGTATACCTGAAACATGACCCAAAAATACACTAACAAAGAAGAAGAAGGTGTTAGTATTAGAGTCATAAATCTCCCCCTTTTTGTCACAAATGATGCAAAGGGGTGACATAAATCAACACGAGAATAAAGCAAAATGAACCAAAGAATAGAAGAAGAGAGGAAAGAGAAAACCATACCATAGATCTGGAATCCATGACACGCAAAACTAAAAGACATGAGAGAGATCTAGGCATATAAATGAAGAAGAAGGAGTACCAACACAAACACAAGAAGGGAGAATAGATAAGAACCAAAACGAGATAAGATGGAGATAGTGAAAAGACACTGAATACTTATATAGGTAACAGAGGGAAGAAAAGAAAACATAACAGGAATCCCTGATAGAAACCAAGATAATCCTATACATAGAAGAAAGAGTCAGGACCCATCAATCGGAACAAATGATTCACTAGAATATCACTTTAATCAACCGACCACAGTCACCTGAGATAGACTCCAGAGAAACGACTTCATAGTAGGAAGATATCTAGAGAAAAAAAGGAAACAAACAAAAAGGACGAAATACCAGACCCGATGAAATCGGCAACGTACACTAATGACCAAGAACCAAATAGTCAAACCTGTGAGAAATGTGCAAGAAAAGAATATGCAAAAAGAGAAAGAAGAAAAGATAAACAATAGTTAGTAGGAGATATGAAAGAGAATAGGGAAACCATGCATACTAGACACATCCAACAATATCCCATGACAAAACTACAGGAATATGAGTATCTGCAGGATGAAATATGTAAAGTATAAGAAAATCCTTTGAGAATCCATGAGGAAATCCAATCTGTACATGATCCTGAAACAACTCATCTAACCACAAAAAAGAATTAGAGAATCTCATAAACAAAGAGAAGAAAATATTATCCCAAACACAATGGAATAGAGACATAAAAGGAATAAACCTGTAAGCCCACCCCTAGTGAAACCCAAAAATTAGTTCAACATATGCGAAACAAGATAAGCAATCATCAAACTCATAAAAAAAAATACTTTAACTGAAGAATGAGCAAGGATTATCGATGTCACCAAGTCACAAAACAACAATCCAACTTCAGAGCAAATTTCCTGCCAGAACACTAAGACTCCGATGACATGCTATACATTGTCAGAAAGATTAGAGAGTCAATAGAATAGAATTGCTAACAATAGATGACCAAACTGAGCATATGCATCCCAAAGTAGAACAGTGGTAGCCCAAAACCATTGCAGGAGGATTATTGCAGAAGACTACCAAGAACACATCTAATCAAACCTATTGCAGGAAAAAAATAGGATCAACCAGGCACAAGAAGCAACAATAAGAGGATAGGCAACTCTCATAAGTATTTAATCACACACCAGCTAGCCAACAAGGTAATTCAAGAATATTATCCCAACATAGAAAAGTATGATGAGAACCTATGAGAAAACATGAAGCAATATAAATCATGACAAACGAATACACCAATAACATGATTTCATCACCAAAATATGCTTATGCATACCTTGTAGCTTTCTTAAAACAAATTGAGAACTATTACCTTGAGAAATCACATCAAACACATGTGATCCAATGACAAAAATAGAAAGCATGAAGGTTAAAACCAAATAATACTAACAATCTGGCCTTAGTATGTCAATGAAACACCGACTGAAAAGAATTACCAAGGATTGGAGCCAAAATAGAGTAAGCCATAAACACTTTCAGCAAGAACATCTACCTGTAAAGTTACTGAGAGAAAAATAAAGTTGACGACACGCACAGTGTCCATGAACCTCTACTCCTTTGAGCACGAGGAGGAAGTGTGCCCGAGGACGAAGCACCCTTGGAACCAGGTGTTTCTTTGGTGGGAGTAGTCCGAGCTCGCTTAGGAGGCATGTTCTGCATACCCAGAACAGGAACCAATCAACGAATGTTAGAAAACACTCTAAGTAACAACCAAACCAGGTGAGAATTTTCATTTAGGCATTTGAGCAAACACTTGGTGTGCAATAGAGAACTAACCTTAACAATAGAAAAATAAACCGAATAACTAACAACACAAATATTGAGAGACATCACATGAAAATTTTTTCTAAGTATTGTAAGGATTCCGATTATAGCACGAATACAATTTGAACAAGCCTCAACCATGAGAAAAAGGCAAGAACGAAGAACTAAATCATACACCAAACCACGGTAGTTAAAAGAATGATGCAATTATGCAGGAAAAGCAGGGTAGTCCTATACCAAAATCCGGAAACAAACCAAAACTAAGATCAATGAGTATTTTGAAAGTCACTTGCAATTGGACAAATATAAAAGTGAACCAGATCACAACAAAACCAAGGAAACACTGTCTAGGCTGCAATACGGAAAGACCCTGGTTCAAACACAATGAACATTTTTATTGGTTTTATCCATGTAAAATAAATGCCATTCTCGTGTGGGAGTATAGGACACCTCCATCTTTTACCAAAACACGAGGGTAGGGTGTAGCCTACATCTTTTCGGCAAAACACACTCAAGAAGTGCAATACCATGGTAACGTGCAACACAAGAACTAACATCTCCTGAGTGCATCCGTCAGAGCATGACCCTCACAGCCCCAACGGGTTCCTAGCCAACTGATAATGCGCCTAAGACATTCAAATGGCTGGGGATTTTGTGAGTCATTGACCACTTACAAGAGGTATATATAAAAAGAATGATGACCATAAAGAAAACAGAAGCTAGAGATGATGTCAGATGATCATTTTCTTTTAATCATACAAGGATCAAGGTATAAAAATACTCTAAAAATCCCAGAACATGCAAATGCATCATGCAGTAAACCACCAAAGGCGAAGGGAGTATGATGTAGCCCTACAACAATCCTTGACAGGAATCCACAGTTGAAGTTACCAAACTATAACTAGCCAAAAGGAATGGAATCCAAACAATACATAGACTAGTATGTCCTCAACACCAAGGACGAAGCCTATAGAAGAGAAATAATAAAAGAACCTAAACCTCCCAAACAAATTGCAACTTATTTAAGACAATTGAATTAAACCAATATCTTAGAAAAGATGCATCCAACAACACATACATGGAATAATGAAAGAACAATTAACGCGTGCATAAACAGAAGAACAAGAAACACCAAACAAATAGCCTATGTAGTTAGAAAAATATGCAATTAAAATAACACAAGACTAGAAACAAACTACATCATCCCAAATATGGGACACCACCAGACTTTTGCAAGTCCAGAAAAACCTGCAACTTATCCTTTCTTACCAATACTTGTTTAATACTAGACGTGCACACCTTGGGAGTTGAAAAGATATAAGATTTCCCCTTAACAAGCTTTGCAATACACTTGTCCTTAACCAATTCCACCTTAGTCTTAGACTTCCTTGTGTTGGAATACCTGCTTTTCTTAAACCTGTGATGAGAACCATTATAATTCCAAGGTCTAGAAAATGCACAAGAAGGAACATTAGAATCAACATGATTATAACGATGAGAAACACGAGAATAGGATAAAACATGTTGATCAAAATCCCAACAAAAGATATCCAAATGACCAACTCTACCACAATAAGAACAATGAAAAACATTAGACTTACTCAAAGAATTCTTATAAGAAGATGTGGTAGTAGAAGATGAAACATGTATGTCACCATTGTATTTGTGACATGATGCCTTAACATGACCTATACCTCCATTATGAGAACAATATGGCTTATCAGTAAAAACAGCCTTACCATTAACCTTAGACTTAAAATTCTTATGAGAAACATGCTGAAAATTAGTAGCATTAAGTCTAGTCTCAATAGATGGGGTCAAAAGGGCAGGCAAACTAGATTTTACAGAAGTAGTCACACTAGATGAACTAGTAGAACTAGCAATAGGAGAGTCAAATCTTGTTTTGTCAAAAACCTGCAATTGGAGTTCAGTAGACGTTAAATCGTTCTTTGTTACCTAATACTCCACCAAAAGAGATTTGTATTTCTCATTGACCTCCTGATTGGCCTTCTCTAAAGCTGCAATTCTACATAACAAGTCAAGTTTTTCTTTTTCAAATAATTGAGAAATAGAAATTGCACCATCTGCAGCAGAAAGAATTTGTTTTTCAAGAGTTTCGATTTTATCCTGCAAAGTAAGATTAGCCTTATCCAATTTTTGAATTTTGGATTCATAAACTTCCCCTTGAAGCATATAGTCTTCTGCACAATGTCTGAGTCGTTGTTATAGAGAATCAACCTTATTCTGCAAAACACCATTATCTTCAAAACAAAAATTATCAGAAATAGTAGACAAATTACAATTAGCTTTATTAAACTTTTCCTGCAAATCAATATTAGCTTTTTGTAATCTGTCACATTCTTTTGAAGAAAGTCTGTAAAGAAGAGCCCAACCACTATTGCTAACAACATACAAATTATCATCCTTTTCAAAATCAGATTTTGGTTTTGTAGATTTAGACGATTTAACAATAAAATTATTATAACCAGACTCATGAACCATTATTGCACTCATAGGATCTACGTGTGAGCCATTACACTCCATAACAAGCGCCCTGCTCTGATACCAATTGAGAACCCAATATATGTGCAATATAACAATAATAAGGCAAATAATAAAGCAGTAAACAAATAAAGAACACACAAGAATTTTTAACGTGGTAAAACCCAATATGGGAAACGTCCACGATTGTCCTCACGACAACAAATAAATCCACTAGATGAAAAGAGATTTACAAACCTATCAACTACCTGCAATCACTGCAAGTTGACACTCCTGGTTATCTCTAACACCTTGACTTCACCGGAGCACCTTGATGTACGCACAAGACATTCGACTTCTTGATGAACACACAAGAAGACTCGAAGCCGATCTATGAAGCAAGCTTACACCAGAGTTCCTTGATGAACACACAAGGATACTCGACTTCTTGATGAACACACAAGAAGACTCGAAGCTAAATCACTATTCAATAATTAAGAAGAAGATGAATGGGAAAGAAGGAAGAAAAAGATGAATGGGGAAGAAGAAGATGAGTTCAATCACCAAAAACAACCTTAAACAAAACCTAAACAAACTCCAAGAATAAGACTTCAATTGGACGGCCAAAGAACTGCGTTGTTCTTTGGAAGAGAAACCCTATTTATACTTAGGGTTGGAAGACACAGAAAATGGGCCGAAATAGAAGAAACCCACATCGGACGTACGTACGTCGAAACAACGTTCGTACGTCTCCATACGATAAAAGCTTGCTGACTGCTTGGACGTACGAACACCCTAACTAGGTACGTACGTCCAGAACAACAAAACATACCTGCTGACTGACCTGACGTACGTACGCCCTAACTCGGTACGTACGTTCAACATGATGGAAAGTTTGCTGACCTGAGGGACGTACGTACGTCCTAACTTGGTACGTACGTCCTGAACCAAAAACACACGACACACTAGACGCGAAGACAAGGAGTCGGGATGACGCGCGTACAACAAAGTTTTCCTAACAATGAAATCAAGGCGAGATAACCAAGGACGACCAATGTCACAAAATTGATGTCAAACAAACTTAGTGCCGGTTTCACAAATTTATCTATTTACGATTTTAATTTATCGATAATACAAATACATTACCTAAGAAGCAACTGTCTTTAAGGATAGTTCTATCCACCTGCACAAAATAAATTAGTTGACCTATCCACCTGCAAGATGGAGTTAATACATAATAGACATATATAATAAAGATAAACCAAATCACATACACGTTACGTGTTATCTAATACTTTGTATTAATCTGAAAGTACATTCTGTTAATTTAAACCATTAATAATGACTCATTCCAACTCTTCATAGTTTGCAATCTACTAAAATGACAAGTCCAATTATGACTATTAATACCCATAATAAATAAAAAATCGCAGTTCTTCCACATAATCATAGTTACCTCCAATTCATAATCAAAGTATATAAAATTTACCCATATCATTAATTAACACCAAGCACGACAATATCATAAGCCTTAGCACACTACCAAACAACGAATTTAAGTCACAAAACCACGTCCTGGCCTATAGCCGGTGCTCGGGTTTAACAATCACACCAACCACAACCTATGCCCAATCACTAGTACACCTCCCACAGGATGCACTCCACACATTTGCCATACCCACACTGCACCAGTGTGCCTTGACCATGGTTAAGAACCTCTACGCGGAAACCAAAACCCAAGTGGGTGCTCATGTGCAAGCTTTGGCTAGCCTTGACGTATGCCTAACTCAAGATCTCTAATAGCTCCCTTGAGCTTTCTAATGTGGCGCCCAGACCAACCCCGAAGGCTATGAAGGTCTGAAGGGTCAGTTCCGCAGGCTAAGCTGCCTAGGAAATACCCAAATATAATCCAAGAGTCAACCCGCAGGCTAAGCCATCTAGGGTGATAATTAATTTCTTTAACCTAACTCCAGAGGTGCGGCAAATGAACTAATGCTTGGGCGACTACTAAAACAACTAAACTAATCAAGCAATCACACAACCCTTGTAAAACAATTAAATTCCAAGTCCATTTCGTATTCCTTTTTTATTTTTCCAAATTGCATATATATCGTCCATGGTATCAAGCCATTCCAAATCGTTCCATAATTTAATCCCAAGTTCCGTATTCATTTCGTTTCTATTCATATACCATCCATTGGTATGGAGCCATTCCTAGGCGTTCATCAATATAACTTTTCAAATTTCTTTAAACATTCTTAATCAAGTAACATGCCATTATATACTAATCCACTTCAATATTTAGACTACTTTTAGTACATGTCTATTTCAACTTGACAATCAAACAAAAGGACAAACCCAAAAGAAGACATATATGCTAAAAAGAAACTCGTTACATAAATCTGCCAAACAATAACATTGATCTTTCAAAATTCACACATCTAAAAATAATTGCTCAAATCTCATAAATTTCGAATATATCATTTTACTATGAAAATATTACTTGGTATAAAAATATGGAGTCGTTTCGATATATAAAAAAAATAATTAAACAATCGTTTTACTCAATCGTACCAGATTCCAAAAAGAAATCCCAAAAATCTACGTCAGACTTCCTGACCATTTTTTACCATCTACTTTTTTTTTTTTTTTAATAATAAATATATCATGCTTCAACTTAATAGAAAATTAACTCTAAACCCTTAAATACATGTATGCAATATTTCATAATCCAATAAAATTTAAAGAATTATAATTTATAATATAAACGGGGTTTTACAGTATGCAATGCAGATTGGGCCTCCGGTCTGAGGAGTCAAGCCCAAGTCTTTGCTTTCAGACTTGGTCAAATCCAAGTCCCAACCAACTGGATAAGTCCAGCAAGATTCCAGGCTAACAGAACCCACTGTTCTACCCCGCTGGGGAAGATAAAGGAAGACCCAGAGCATATCAGAGGATGCCACATGGCAGTCATCCTGGTCAAAGGGGATTCAAACCGTAGGGATAACCGCCCAGCAGCATGCAAGCTATCTCTGCCGAAAGTCACAGTTGAACTACCTGAGTTCATGGAGTCAAAACCGGAGTGGTGGTTGAGCCAGCCTCCTCTGGTCTACTACAAATACAGAAGTTCTTAACCTCCTGAACTATGAGTCTTCCACTGAGCAACTCCATTAGAGCTTAGTGGAAGCAAAGACTTGATTCCAAGTTCATCTTATTGGATACGTAGGCAGCCTGATCTTCATCAGGTCCAGTCTCATTGTATACCCCCATCCCCTCTCAGTATGTACAATGCTTTCATTGTAACTGTTCGATTAATCAATACACATCTCGAGTTTGTGGATCAAATTTTTGCACCCACACTCTTTTGCGCCCACCGTGGGGCTGAATCTCCCATCAAATCCAGATCCTCAAATAAATCTCATGCCAGTCATACCAGAGTTGCTGCAGCAAAGGCTTTAAGTAAGAGACGCCCGACTCGTTCCAACAATGGAATGAGCCAAGTTACGAAAAGTCAGACTGATAACCTTTCTCCTCTGTCTCCGGTTCTTGAAGCAATAGAACCCGTCAATCAAGAGTCAGTTCTCGGGAGTGAGGGCCATGACCATGGCTCACAGCATTCTGAAAGTGGACAGCCGGAGACAGAAAACTTAGTGGTACAGATCACTAATGATAAATGATCCGAATACATTCAACTGGACTGTCAGGATACCAGCATCGCAAGATTCTGAACCTTCCCGAGTAGCCACTGCAAGAAGGGACCAGAGAACCATTCTCCCAGCCACGGGAGGAGGTTACACCGAGCAACAGAAGGGGAAAGGCCCAGCGGCCGAATCCCCAACTGCAATCATTAAGCGGCTAACCAGGGAGAACGCAGAACTAAGAAGAAAAAAGAAAACAAGGGCCGGAGATAGCCAGTCATCTTCAGCCCCGTCTTCATGTCCATCTCCCCAGAAGAAGATAAGGCCACGATCAGGAAGTGACCAGAGCCTTCCCCCCATAGGCGTGTTTGCTGCCCTGTTTGGGATAGGCTAGCACCGGGGAGAGATATGATGTCTATCTCCCCAGTTCAGAAGCATCGCCGCGGATGTGCAAGAACACGCAGACCACATCATGGCTGTTGGGTTACCCGTAGCAGGTCCGTAGAAGAAGTCACTCCACCTTTGGTGGTCGTTCTTTGGCTAGTTCAATGAGCTCTAAAATTGTCACTCTGTTCTTCTCTATGATCTCTTCTTGTGATAATAGAATCACTTCATTTTCTTCTTCAATCTTTGTTGTTGTATCTGACTTTGATCTGTAAATAGGTAAATAGATAGTAAAATGTATATATATAATATAGTATATTTAAGAGAATATTTGAAATACCTTTGTTTTAAAATCATGAACATCTTTTGTATCGAGGTTGATGTATGCCTTTGTTGAAGTTGTTGTACTCAGCCCATAAGCACCTTCTAATAAATAAGAATTATACTAATGATAATTTCAAATAGTAATACAATTAAATTTCATTATGGAAGTGGATAGATACCTTTTATTTTATTTGTGCATGTAGAGGTGACTACGATAACATTTGTTCCTTCTTAGGGAATTATATCAGACTTGATCTGATCTGCTAATTCACCCCACAACGTAACTGTTAAGCTTTCTCCGCTGTATAATAACAGATATAGTTGATTAGTTTATGATAACCCATTTTTATTTATTTATTTATATCTAATTGTAGTTTATCTAACATTATAAAAAATAAAAATAAAAATTAATAGTTGCTATCTATTGTTTTGTATTTCGATCTCCCGATAGGGCTTCCCACGAACAGTTTGAGCTTTTGCCTTCACTTCCTTCAACATTCCTATAACATCTGTGGGTGTGTGCATTTACAGTTAGTAGAAGATATGAAATTATAAATAATAAAAATAGTTACTTGAATTTGAGTAATCTATCATCACCTATGAGAAGACCTCTATCTCCATATTTATTCGGAATGTCCACAAATTCTGTATAGTTGAATTTGTGATGTGGAATTTTGGAATCATCTTTTGCAAGGGTAACTTTTGTTTGTTGCTACCTTAAACTTGATTTTATAGAGATAAGGGACTTGACGATATTCACTTGTATTCTTCATGTAATCAAACTTATTGATTTCCACAACTTGTCCTTCTTGTAACTGTTTTTCAAAATTTTCTCGAAATTCATTTGGCACAGTTGCATGGATTTGATCACCCTGTCAATTTCAACCAAAAAAATTTAATATTGCAATAGTTTACAACATAGATATGGAAAATTGATTATTTAATTGTACCTTTTCATCAATCAAGACCATATCGTAGCCAAAGATTTGGTTCTTGTTATTGACATTTCTTGCCAGCCATGCTCGTGAGATTCTGGTCTTGAGTGGCAAATTGCTTCTTGTTTTCCCCAATTGTTGGAAGTATAAGTGTTTTCTAACCTGACTAACCATCATTCAATTTTTGTATCTACCTACTATAACATATGATGATTTTGTGTTAGCTACAGTTAGTATGGAAGAGAAGATTGATATAATGAAAAGAAAAAATATATAAAACTGTATACCTTGATTGATGATCCAATGTTTAGAAAATGCTTGTTGTGCGGAGAAAGATCTAAACTTTCAGTAAATAACGAAGAAAGCAAGAATGGGTGGAAAAAAATGTTGAGTTATTCACTATTGTTGAACTTCTTTTTATAGGCTCTGCTGAGTATATAATAACTTCCCACATACTAATCTATATATCTATATAATAGCTAGACCCATGCGGTCCCACATTCATTCTCTTTCCTAGGTGGCATCTTAAATGATCTCTAAGCTCTCATAAATTTTCTTATTTGTTTTGTTTTTTTAAATAAAAATATAATTGGTTACTCTAATAGTTCTATAACTAATTTTTTTTTTTTTTTTTTAACATTTCTTCTCCATTTTCAACTAAACTAAAAATCTCTACACTTTTTATCCACTTTCCCACTAAGCACAAACCTCTAGAATCAAAATCAAAACACAAAAAATAGCCAAAACATAAATTAATCAAAAATAAGTAATATGAGCTATCTAATGAAGCTCTTTCTCATACCCCGGTGCGTAGCACGGGTTCCCCAGCTTGTAGTGCCAACAAAACTTGAGCACTAATTCACTACTCAAACACCACTAAGACCACTACAGTAAACAGTAAACAACAAAGACTCCTAAAGACCTGGTCAAGAAGAAGTTGGTAATTGTTTTTGTTTATGTATACTAACGGTAAACACTACGACACATAGACCTGGTCCACAAAGACTGCTAAAGACCTGGTGAAGAAAGAGTTGTTAATTTTTTGTTTATGTACTCTAATGGGCTTACAGGGTGGACTTGGCCATGTGGGTTAGTTGGACCTCAGATGTACAATGACGAGGAACTAATGATTTGAAATTATTAGTACATGAGTTGCACAATTCTGAAGGTGTTTACTGTTTTAGCAATAAAATAAATGTTTACGTCTATTGTATTTTTCAATGTGGACTCAAATTTTATAAAACACAATAAATTTTTACACAAAATACTCTGACACCAAGTTTAACACCATAACATGATTACAGGTGCTGGTTCAGTTTACTTGATCAGACCAAGTTTAAATGATGAGTAAAGTTATTTCAATTCAACTTAATATACAACACTTGTTAATTGAAAAAAGAAATTGATGGAAGGCAGAAACTTTATAAGAATAACGCAATCCTACATTTTATTTTATTTTAATAAAATATTGAGGCAGATACAATGGAACAGATGGTATCAACTTTATTCTTCTTTGATGAAAATATAAGCTATAATGAAGACCTGATTCTAACAACACTTTGGTGAAATCAGAATTTTCTACCAGTACAAAAATAATTTTCTACAATTAAAATCTCATATAGGCATGATCACTCAATGGAGGATACCATAAGCCTATATAGCTCGTGAACTACTTGTGGAATCACGTCACTGATCTGGACTGTTCTACCTGCGTTCAACCTTGACAACCCTCTATCTTTCCAAGTCGAAATGTCTGCTAACATTGAGGATGGAGATATGTGTCAATTACTTACTGAAGTTCACGAAAGCGGAACCTTGAAACATAAATGCAGGCAATCTTCTCCCACTTCATATGAAAAGACCAATGATGAGATATTAGGTCATGCTAGAAATAGCATGCCAGTGACAGTAGATTTTGGAGGTGGTTCTGCAAAGAACGTAGGAAAGTATAAGGAATGAAGCTATCTTCATGAATGCAACTCTTAACATCGACGAAGTGATCACCAAGGTGAAGAGTCTGATATGGGATTGGTTAGACATGACTGACAGAGGTCTGGATATGAAGAAAGCCCTCACAGATTTGTTGAACATCGTGGACAGTTGGTGGTAGATTAAGATGTTACAGAATGAAAACAGATGCTGATCATGCCCTCAGTTCCTGATTCTAATTCTTGTAGGCGGGGGCTGCAATTTTTGGCATGTATCTTCTTTTTATTACTATGCATTCCTCCTGTAACCCCTTGGTGTATCTTGTAATTGCTCCTCTCAAGCTGCTTGATGAATGAAATACTTTTACCTGGGATAAAAAAAACACTTCATGTAAAACCTAACAATCAGAAATTGCATTTCTGTTGATAATTGGCAGGTACCCAAAATGAACTATTAAAATATGCCATCAAAACCAATATAAAACCAACCATAGAACACCCACCTTAACTGCAGCATTGGACCACAACTGAATCATTTTCTCTATCATAATTCTGCAAACCTGAGGTAAATTACCAATGAACAAAAATAAGTGCATGAACCTTCATATCAACTAACTAAAATGAAATAAGGAAACAGAGAAGTATTTACTCAGGCGCTCAGAAGTCTTAAAATTCAAATATATGAAATATTTACACCTCTTTGTATCGAATAGCTCCAATGTTTTTGGTGTACAAAATGAAAATTGTATTTTTTGTGCACTAATGCAAATCTTTGCTTCGTATCATTGACATTGTGTTCAGACTTGAGCTATAGAAACATTGATGTATGTGACAAAAATCAATTACAGAGTGCAAAACAATGAGGGGTCTTACTTGTCACAAATCACAAAATTCAACAATAGAAATAGAAATCAAATTAACATTAATGTACATTTCGAACATAATTCTAATCAAATTTGGTTGGTACTTTACTTTTTAATGAACATTACAATCAAATTTGGTTGGTACTTATCGGGTTAAGTAGACCCCAACAAATTACTAATTTTTCGAATAGTTCAGACCTGTATCCCTCAATCTGTTGTTGATAGGAATTCAAGTTCTTGCTAGGGAATTCTTAATTATGCATCTGTATAGGAAAAAAAAATGTACCAAATCAAAAGAATTTGAAAGCCAAAATCATAATTTATTTTTTAAGGGAACTGACCTGCGAGAGAGGGCCATCATAGCGATGAATAGATGAACAAAATAACAAAAGATGAAGGGAAGAGATGGAAGAAGTTCGTGGAAGGGAGTAGGGTGTGGTCCATTCTAGCTGCATCAAATTTGCAACTGTCGAGGTGCACTCTTGCTGCATGCTTATGACATGATCACTGCTTCAGTTACTGTGTCTGCCAAGTCAACTGCACCCACCCTTTGCTGCTGATTTCTGCTGGGGCACTACACCCTTTATGACGTTAAATTCTGGTATATTTTTCTTGTCAATATTCAGCAACAGCCATGCAGTCTCCTTGATCCGCTGCACTTCCTTTCGTAGATCAACTTGGTCTTCCCTGAAAATAAAAACGTTTCGCAAGGTCCATGCACAACAGACAATCCCATGAGGCAACATGCTCCATAACACAACTTAATATGCACTTTTAACAATTAGGATATATACACTTAAAGTAAAAACAACCTTATCCACCAATATTTTACTAATTAATGACAAAATTAATGTTAAATCAACATTGAACTTCAAACTTTCTCATTGTAAATAAAGTAAGTAATAGGATATAGTCGTTAAGAAAGAGTCACAAATGCACTTTCATTTAAAGAAATAAAACACCTATTGTGAAGTTATGATCATACTAAGGATCTTTCGAAAGAAGATAAATTAGCTATTTTGGTCCACAAACTTTCACCAAATTTTCATTTGAGTCCACAAAGTTTTATCTGGTCAATTTGGTCTCCAAAGTTTCATTTTGTTTGCAATTTGGTCCCAGGTTAAGTCTTTGTTTTGAATCACATAACATAGAAGGTGATTTGGCAGTTAAAATCGTATATGCTCAGTTAAATCTAAATTTAAAATCCTACGAGCTTCTCATATGTTGACCTATCATAGAAAGCAATAAAATAAAATTTAAAATTTAAATTTAACATAGAATTTTTAACTGCCAAATCACCCTACGTTAAGTGATCCAAAACGGAAACTTAACCTGAGACCAAATTGCAAACGGAATGAAACTTTGCGGACCAAATTGACCAAATACAACTTTGTGGACTCAAGTGAAAATTTGGTGAAAGTTTGTGGACCAAAATAGCTAATTTATCTTCGAAAGAAGGTGCTTTTTATTTAAGTTCTGACTACACCAGATCACTCCTAACTATTAAGGTCATCTTATTTGTTCTGACTACATACTGGATTTTGTTATGTTACAGAATAAATTGGGATTTGTTACTTACTTTGAAATGGTCTTCCATAGAAATTGACCTTGTTCAATTCTGCTAGTTGCTTTGACAGTTGCATCTTGAAGATTTTATCAACCATGTCTTTGTCATTTTCCTTATCTTCTCGCTTGACATTGTTTTTCACTTCAGCCCCATTTGGGTTGTAAGACATTGTTATAAGAACATAATTTGTAGAATCCATTCTATGATAAACAAAAATACAGTTAGAATTTATGACAATTTTACTAATGAGAATATGTGTATGACCAAAATACCTAGTTTGAGGAATTCCCCCTATCCTTCTCTGGTATTGTGGTGTCGAATCCATTCTATGATGAAGAAATACAGTCAGTTTTTATGACATTATTATTACTGACAATATGCGTGTATGCCAAATATACATGATTTGAGGTATTCCCCTTGCCCTTTTCTGGTATTGTGGATAGTTATCTACACAAATATAGAACTATTAAATTGCACTTAACAATAATATTTTCAGTAAAAAAATTAAATAGTGAAGTAATTCTAAATCCACAAATATCTTAGAATAAAGAGATTTTTGGACATACCCCCCCATTTGAAAGTCGAAATTTGAGATACCCCCATTTGAAAAAAAAATTGAGATACCCCCATTTCAAGATGTGGTGTTATCTTAGCCGTCCATCATAAAACTCACCTACGGTTGTAAAGCTCTTCTGTCTTGAAATGGGGGTATCTCAAATTTTGACTTTCAAATGGAGGGGTATGTCCAAATATTAATAAAAAGTGTACCCAGGTCAGAAGTACTCATGTCTGAAAAGACGGAGGTAATGTACTGAGCTTTCGTATTGAAACCTAAGAAAAATTCAAAAAGAGAGTTAGTAATACAGTATATGTTATTAAGAAATTAATAGCATACCAACTTTCTTTGTTCATCGACCGACTTTTAGGAGGTCCATTATACTTCAAGTAGGAAAAAAAACAGTGTCCGTCCGTCCACTTTCAAATTTTTTTTTCTCTCTTCTCTAATTAATTGACCGATTCTCCTTCTTCTATTCCTTTTTTTCTATCTTCTTCTTCTTCTCATCAACTCTCTCTCACTCTCAATTCTCCTACTTCTCTTTCTTTTATCTTCTTCTCGTCTCTTTTCTCTCTCCCAATTCTCTTACTTCTCCTTCTTCTTTCTTCTATCTTCTTCTTATCTCTCTCAATTCTCCTTATTTTCTTCGATTTCTCTTCCTAAAGTCTGTCCCCACCGTCTCACGGTTCTATATTAGTCCACTATTAATACACAATATCAGATCCATGTACCATAAAGACGATTACCAAAAATTCTGAGGATTTATAATAAAATTCAAAATGTGGGCATAGATTCCAATAAAGTGCAATCATGAAAGTGGTAATTTAAAAGATTAGACAAAGCAAGCATTTGGCATATGAGATACAATATGATAGAGATGGTTGATACCAGATGATATCATTAAGTTAATACAACATGTTAATTTTCTTACTATACCATTGCATAGTAGAAGAAATACTAATCAATGTATGTAAAAACAATAATTAGATTGTAATGATGTCACTTAAACTCAAATTGTATGTGTAGAATAGAATAAAAGAATATAATTTTTTTTCCTTCCATTTGCTTATTATAATGTTATTATTTGTGGATGTCCAGCTAGAGGTGAAGCTTCTAAATATTCCGTTGTTAGTTTGACGTGCCTTCTAATTGCCTGAAACAATTAAAAAAGTAAACATCATATAGCAAATGTAAAGCTACAATTCAGGATATTTTTAAATTAAAATTTTGAGAAAATGATTACTTACAGCTTGTTGAATAGATGAGGTATATGGCATCAATAACTTGGCAGATTGTTGAATACTTCTTTATATATACACGATATTTTGTGTATATCCATCTGGTTCATTATAATTCTTTTTAATAAGAATCTTCAGGCCTTCACGTGACGTCGTTCGGGATACTGCTACGTATAGCTGTCCATGTGTGAAGATAGGCTTGGGTAAATAGATGCCCACATGATTGAATGTTTGTCCCTGACTTTTATTGATTGTCATTGCAAAACAAACCTTAAATGGAAACTGCTTCCTTCTTAGAGCAAATGTCCACCTTGTGTCGCTTGGGGACATTATTATTCGAGGTATATATACGCTAGTACCTATGTTGTTTGCTGTTATGATAGTTGCCTCAATTACCTTTGTGCCTAACCTTGTGACAATCAGCCTTGTGCCATTTGTTGTGCGCAGCGGAAACTTATGCACCGATACCCAAGATTGAAATAGTGTATGAATTAAACAAAACAAAATAGAGAAGATGAAACTCCTACTACTATCAAACAAACCCACACAAAACACAAGATTTACGTGGTTTGGCTAATATTGCCTACGAGCACGGACAAACAAATAGAACTTTTACTATTGGAGAAGATAGTACAAAGCTCTCAAACAAATGGAGAAACCCTAGGTTTCCCCCCTACTCAAATCCTCACCAAATCTCTCAAAGAGACAATCACAAATTAAGGATACAAACTCTCTCTCACACTTGGATGGAGACGATCTGAAGCCCTCACGAAGAAACCAAAGTGTTCTTCCTCACAAAAGTTCTCTCAAACTCTCTAATGACTTCTCACAATCTCTCACACATCCAGATTAGGTTTTCCTACTTCTAATTGGCTTTATAACATAGCCTTACAATAGAAACCGAATTGGGCATAAACAGGCCCATATGCAGCAAACATAATGAGGACGTACGTACGCCCTAACTACGTACGTACGTTCTATCTCCTAAAAGTTATCTGTGATACAGGACGTACGTACGCCCTAACTACGTTCGTACGTTCCTGAAAGAAAAACTTCCCTTCACCAAAAAAACCCAACAATTCTCCACCTCGACGAAGATTCAATACATCTAAGCCGACACCAAGAATAAACCATGTCCCAAAGGACCACCTCGGCTGCACCACCTCATGGTTGCCTACGTACCCTTCTCCTAAGGGATCAAGCCATCGTAGTTCACTCCAATGACATCTATACGTTGCCCACCATACCCCGAAGGGTCAAATTCCCCCAAGGGGCCAAATCAAAACCAAATGCCCACCAATGCCCTATAGGGCTCACAAACAACTTCAACACAATGAGGTCCAAGCTACCAAATACCATCTCCACCTCAACAAAGTTCTCCATCAAAGATGATCCAATGCCCCGAAAACTAACCTCTCAAGAGTTTTTCCTATGAAGTTCAACCAAGTGGGGTACAAATTTAAATCACTATGTATAGATTTACCAAATACGTCTTCCTTACTAAGCGCCAAACAAACATCACATGAGAGATTACCAACAATAGGAAGTACGTACACAAAACCCCCAAACAAAGGTTTCACGGTTTCATAAGGTTCTTGGGCGATAACCTTTGCTACTAACAATGGTGGCTTCAACTTTCTTCTTTGCCGTGTCACCTAACAAACCAATCAAATGTAGAGCGACATCAATCTCCACCCGAACAAATGACGCTTCAACAAAATGCCTACCAACTATGAATGCCTCGCCACCCGTAAACAAATATGTTTTCACTTGCATAGTACCATCAACATCATGCCCCATATTACTATGCGATTCCTTGGTAGAATCGACAAACAAATCAACAACTGAACTATGTAAACCACATGTAATTGCACTTCCTTTCAAGTAGTACAACTTACCCTTTCTAATGCCTTTCATAACAACTCGTGCACCTACAACAACTTTTAGAGCTCCACCAATACATGTAATTTTCATACCATCGTACTCTAAAACACCCAATGAGATTTGATTCGTAGTCAACTCTGGTACATACCAAACATCTTCTAACTTTCGAGTGCATCCATCTTCCAACTTCAATCGAACAGTACCTATCCCAAAAGTTTTGCAAGTATGATCATTACCAAGCAAAACACAAGCATCTAGCTCCTGAAAGTTATCTGTGATACAGGACGTACGTACGCCCTAACTACGTATGTACGTTCCTGAAAGAAAAACTTCCCTTCACCAAAAAATACCCAACACCATTACATAGGCCAACACTCTGGTCCATATTTCTGAGAAGCATAATTGGAACTCCAACTTTAAGTTCAAGTTCATGGTTTAGTATTCCCAAACATTTTAGCCCATTAAGATCTCCATTTGGAATAGAAGCGCTTGATCATCTTCACCCGTACTTGTCATTGGGTTCACTGAGTCTATACTATAGTAAGTAGGGTCTTGATAACGCGTACCCTAAGGGCACATGATAAAACTCCAAAAATGCTAATGGTTTTATCGTATTAAATGCAGTTTATTTGTGTTTTACTTGTTAATTTTAATAAACCCGTTATACCCCTTGATTAATTACTTTCTCAGTTTCTCTTCTTAACTATTACTATTAAATGTCACATTCTCTCTCTTCTTGAGTATTGGAGTATTCTTCTTCTCCACTTAGACACCCTGTTTCTTTTCCCAATTTTGTCTATTCTCTAAATTTCTTTAATTCTATCTCTTCCATCTAATCATATCATTAGGGCATTCTGCTAGTGTTTTGATTCATTCAAATAGTTCAGGGTTTTATCTGTAGTGATTACTAATTTTCATTTACCTGACAATGGTATTGTGATGAAAAAGTTTGATGTATATAATAAGATTTTGGACTGTATCCAGCTATTGAAGGTTTTGGACTGTATCCAACTATTGAAGGTTTTGTTACGTAAAATTATATGAAATTTGAGAGGAGAACCCATTTAAGGAACATGCTAGTGTTAAATTCTTCCATTTAACTCATTTATGAGTGTCCTAATTGGCAACTTGTTATGTAACTATTTAACAAAAATCACATTTTATACCAGATTCTAAATAATCCATGAGTATAAGGTTTTTTTATCCAGATTATTACTCGTATTATCTATTTTCAGATTTGTGTTGGAATAGAAAAATTAAGGAAGAAAGAGAGGAAGAAGAACTAATTAAACGTGAAAGAGAAGTCAAATGTTATGTTTTAAATGCTAAGTTGCTAACTATTAAATAAGGGTATAATGGGAATAATAAAATAAGAGATTAACCAGCATTTAATACAGCAAAAAACATACCAAATATAGCGTTTTATCATGTGCCCTTAGGGCACATGTTATCAAGACCCTAGTAAGTATGCACATCTCTTGGAAGCATCGAAATAATGTATGAGTTGATATCATCCACGCTTTCGTTTGTAGGCACCAATATACTCGGTTCTTGTAAATATTCCTGATTGTTGTAGTTATTTAGCAAATCTGGATAGATGGTGGATACTATTTATTCTACTGGTTCTTCTCCTGGTGAAATTAGATATTCATCTGGAATTTTAATCCATACAGGGTCATCCTCTTCGTTGATGGAAAGTGAAGGAAGCTTACCATCTCCCAAATCTAAAACCCATTTACTGAAATCCTCTACTGATTTTGTTGTATTTGGATGAAGATTTCCTTTGCTCAATCTCATATTTTCTGTCAAGACGAAGACACGGCAATTATTCCAAACATAAGACCTATTAATTGAAGTGTCCACAATATCCTCTCTTGATCCTTTTGGGATAACTGGTAATATATGCCTGAAATCTCCACCCAAAAGTAATGTTTTCCTCCAAAGTCTAGCTCATCTGAGTTTGGAATGGTAAATCGCATTAGATCTTTCAGTGTCCTGTCAATTGATTCGAAGGTATGTATGTGGTTCATTGGTGCTTCATCCTACACAATGAGATCTGCTCTGCGTATTAGTTCGCCTAAATTAGATTGTTGTGAGATATCACAACATGAGTCCTCAGTAACAAGAATTTGTATTTTAAACTGTGAATGTGCACTTCTCCCTCCTGGAAGCAAAAGTGAGGCTATGCCCGAAGAAGCCACAGCGAGAACAATTTTTTTCTTTAGATCGAAGTTTAGATATGATTGTTTTATAAAGATATGTCTTTCCTGTTCCATCACAACCATATACGAAGAACACTCCCCCTTTTTTACATTCAACTGCGTCAATAACCACTTGAAATACTTCTTGTTGTTTTGTATTAAGCCCAGACTGCATTTGTAAGCATTCAGTATGAAGTGCATCAATGTCATAATTAAGCTCTTTATTTAACAATCTATTCTCAACTTGAGACAAAAATGACATATCCAGATAAGGAAGAGGTGGGAAATCTTTCAAAGATTTGTTACTACGAATCAGAATTTTTTTTATTTCGAACAACGCGTAGTTCTTAATCTGATTCTCTGTAAGATGAAGATTTTCATTTCTTAGCATCCTCCTTTGTTTGAACAAAATGTCATCTGATAAATATTGCCAATTATTTTCCCACAATTGCAAACGATCTGTCACTTCGCTTCGCAACAATATTGACACGAACATTGACCGAAGCTTATGACCAGTACCCCAATGGCTAGCTTCTTTAATAGATTCAGAATACTCATTATCATCATCTAATAGACCGAGTGCCTTGCAGGCTTCTTTGAATGTGTCATAAGTCTTGTTTTCAAATGTCTTTAGATCATCCCAATTTAGCGGCCCTTTTACAATATTCAAAAGTATTCTTAGATAATACCTTCTCCAGAAGTTGGATGGGCAAAGTACACACGTCCGATTTTCCTACCAGATTTTCTTGGTTCCCATTTGTTTATATTTTTGTGCCAAACAAATTTTGTCGGGAACTCGATGTATGTAAGCTCTCTTGCTTCTGGATATTGTGCACTTGCTTCAAACCACTTGATGAATTTTGTTTGATCCAAATCATCACTTTCTGCAACATCTTCCAAGTCTTCATCGTCGTTGAAATACACCATGTGTTGATCAGCAAGATGGAAAGGTAATCTTTCAACAGATGGATCTCGATATACTATATCAAAATTAAATATCCTCCAACATGCTTCCGCGACGAAGATATATCGACAATCAAGATAATTTTTAACTTCATCGACCCTGTGGATGATTTGTTGGCCATCAAGACTAGAATTTACCAAATTCTCTTCAATAATTATCGTTGCTCGATCTTGCCCTTTATTTATGTATTTGAAGAGGTATTTGATAGATCTCACTTTGTTGCAGTATTCAACGTTGATATGTTCTTGGTATTTGATGACTCAATGATACAGGTGTATCCTTCTTTTAGGAACCTAGTTTCATTTTCCTTGTGGGACAAGGAAAGGAAAGTCTTTATAAGAGTTTTCCTTGTTATACAAGGATAAGAATTTTAGGAAATAGGAAATCCTTTTCCTTGGCCAACTACAAGTTGTCCAAAGCCTATAAATATTGATGTTTTGGCATAAACCAAAATATAGACCAAGACATAGAGAAACAACTATTTATTAGCTTGTTTAGAGAAACCACTAAGGTTTAGTGTGTTTAGAAATATTGAGACAACTAGGGCTTAGTTTGTCTAGAGAGTATTGTGAGGCAGAGATTCTTGTAATCTTCATAATATTCAGTAAAGAAGATAGTTTTCTTCGAGATCTTGTGTTTTGTTCATCTTTATTTATTATTATTGTTTAATTCCGCACTCAATAGTACCTTTACCTAGTAATTTGTTTCAAGTTGGTATCAAAGCCAAAATTTGTATCAAGTTGGTATCAAGAGAAAAGTTCGATTCCCTGGTGGAGTTTTATGTGGTTTATGGTCTTAACGCGTTCGCAGTACATAAAGCTAGGTAAAGTTCTTGTGTCTTTAGAAGATTCTAAGAAGATAAGGAAAAAGAAGATGACGGAAACAGATCTGAAGAAATCAAAGGAAGAGGAGGAGACACCTACTCCGCAGCAGAAACTTAGTACAGAGGAAACAATAGCTTCGTTTCAGATCCAGATACAATCAATGAATTATACTTTGTCAAAGATAACCGATTTCATCATCAAAGAAAGGGAGAAGAAAAACCCGAAGAAGAAGAAGAGTTCGTTTTCTGAGCAAGACGACTCGGATGAAGATGAAGAAGAAGAAGAAGCAAACGACGAAGAAGTCGACAACTTCAAAACTTCACATCATGGAGGTAAGAATTCTTTTCGAAATCTAAGGATTGATTTCAAAGTTGAAATTCCTATGTATGATGGAGTGTTGATGTGGAGAAACTAGACGATTGGATTGAACGTCTAGAGACATACTTTACTCTTTCTGCCTATTCATCGAAAGAGAAGATTACCTTCGCGACCTTGAAACTATCAAGTCATGCATTAACTTGGTGGAAATCCTATCGCAAGTATCAGGATGAGAAAGAGGCAGTATCGTGGAGGAAGTTCAAGGAGTTGCTTAAGAAGCAATTCTATCCAGTGGGATTTATGAAAGAAAGATGGCAGAAGTGGTACAACTTACGCCAGAGATTCAATCAATCTGTTCAAGAATATACAACCGAATTTCAGAATCAAACAATGGTTTTGGATATCAATATAAAAGATTACTCCACATGCATGAAGTACGTGGCAGGTTTGAGTGAGTATATTCAAAAGGAGTTGAAGTTGTTTACAGTAGAATCTATACGTGAGGCTGCTGTAAAAGCTATTGCTATTGAATGCAAGTTGAAGAACAGTACAGAAAGAGATGAAAAGCAATCTGGTGGTAAGTTTAATGGTTATAGTGGAAAACATGATGATACTAAAAATAAGGGAAAAGGTGAGTCTGATGGGAAAGAAACGTTGCTTGGCAGTCATTGTAAAGAAACGGGACATGTGATGCACAAATGCTGGGAGAAGTATCCACATCTCAAACCAAAAGGGTTGAAAGAGAAGGAGTGGAAAAAGACTGCAGCTTTAGTCGTACAAGGTCCACAGGAAGTACCAGGGATGACAGAGCCGAACCTTAAGCTCAATATGATGGCAGGTAATCATACACAAGTTGAAGAAGATGACCCCAGAGAGCAACCCTTTTGTATTAAGTTACAGGGGAAGACCAGTTTGGTGGACGCTATTGTAGATCCAGGAAGTCAGAAAAATCTGATTTCAGAAGCTTTGGTTCAGAAGCTTGGTTTGAAAACCGTGAAACATCCTAAGCCTTATCCATTGGGATGGATTCAGAAGGACGTCGGCTCGAGTGTGAAACATCAATGCACATTCAAGTTTGCTCTTCATGAGTCTTATATTGATGAGGTGACATGTGATGTTGTTCCATTGGATGTTTGTCAGGTTGTTCTAGGAAATTCCTACTTGTGGGATAGGTATGCTCTTTTTGATAGGAGGGCTCAGAAGTATACATTCACTAAGGGTGGAAAACAGTTTGTTATTCGAGCGATTCCACCTCCAAAAGGAATCGACTTGGTAACGACAACACAGGTTAAAAGGTTAGTAAATGCTTGTGGGAAGTTTGTCTTGATGACATGTCCTTGGGTTGATCGAGAGGTGACATTCAAGGAAGATTGCATATTGGAGCACAAGGTGACTATGACACGAAGTGGGAGACGGTTAATGTTTCGCATTGGGCGTGTTGGTCAAGTTCTAAGCAAAGCTAAATGGTTCAACAAAGACCAGGGAGCTCTCGAGTTCCCTAATCTCCGTTTCTAACTTAAATGGGAGTTTAAGCTCTTAAAGGGGGGAGCCATGATACAGGTGTATCCTTCTTTTAGGAAACTAGTTTCCTTTTCCTTGTGGGACAAAGAAAGGAAAGTCTTTATAAGAGTTTTCCTTGTTATACAAGGATAAGAATTTTAGGAAATAGGAAATTTTTTTCCTTGGCCAACTACAAGTTGTCCAAAGCCTATAAATATTGATGTTTTGGCATAAACCAAAATATAGACCAAGACATAGAGAAACAACTATTTATTAGCTTGTCTAGAGAAACCACTAAGGTTTAATGTGTTTAGAAATATTGAGACAACTATGGCTTAGTTTGTCTAGAGAGTATTGTGAGGCAGAGATTCTTGTAATCTTCATAATATTCAGTAAAGAAGATAGTTTTCTTCGAGATCTTGTGTTTTGTTCATTTTTATTTATTGCTATTGTTTAATTCCACACTCAATAGTACCTTTACCTAGTAATTTGTATCAAGTTGGTATCAAAGCCAAAATTTGTATCACTCAACATTGTGAGGTATAACCCATTTGTTATCGACCTCAATTCCATTCTTTACTGCTGTTCGGCCATTATGTCTTCTTCTGTACACTGGAAAGCCATTTTCATCCACAGTGGTATGAGTGATTCTTCTTGGGATAATGTTTCGAACATTTTTTGTCTACCGTGCATGGAGAATTCTCATTCAAATTTCCGCATGGCCCATGGATCATGAATTGGACTACTGCTTCATACGCTACTGCGTCTTTCTCTTTATCGAGCAATTCAGCTGAAATTATTTTGTTCACATCTGATGGATTTTCAGGTCAATCATCCGGATGTAAGAATAAAAGTATATGAGCATGGGGAAAACCTTTTTTCTGAAACCCGATTGTATATATAGTTGTAAAATATAAAAAATATTATATAGTTGTTAATATCAAGTAAATCTTCTATATTTAATTCAGTTAAACCGTAAATTTTACCTGCCTGAACGCATCCAAAGTGTTGACCTTGTCGTAAGTCTTTCATAAACAGGTCCAACTTAATCTTAATGACTCTTGAGACAATATCTGGGCGGTCTTCTGCCTTTTGACCTGGAATATTGTTTAAGAAATATTGAATCACTGGCCATTTTGGATTGCAGGTAAATGTAATGAAAAGATCTGGGGTTCCCGCCCATCTGCAAATTGCCATTGCATCTTGATAATTTTGAATCATATATCTTGGTCCCCCAGTGAAAGAAGATGGCAATACTAATCGCTTTCCGGCTGATGCAGGAGTTGTGTCACCTGCAACTATGGCATCCTTTAATCCACAATATAGTTATGCTCGTAGTTTCGTTTGATGGGTTCTCACCCATTGTAATCGGTATTCTTCAATGCAAGCATATGCGTCAACTACAAATTGTTGGAATAAACGTCCTCCGCGAAAGGGTATGTCCTTCACTATTTCTCAATTGGATTCTATAAGCATAGTATTCCCTCATACTGACATTAGTTCGTTTTGTTCTGGTGCGTGTACTGATATATCTGTATTTGATGTCCAATCTAAAACCATCTTCAGCATATGGAAATAACAAAGGATATTGCATCGCCATGAAACTTGGATGTAGTTCGTTTAATTTATTCTTCTTAATCCGTAAGATTTTTCATCCACAATTATATCACGATGGCCATCGTGTTCATTTCCATTTCCAACCATTAAAGCCGCAATCTCAGATGACGTAAGAAGATTATATTGTTTGTTCGTCTCTAACCCTTGACACCATAATCCTTATTCGAATTGGAACTAAATCAGATTCTTGGAATCTGTCTTTTGCCATTCTGAATACTTTTGCAAGTTCATTTTTTTCATCAAGCATCTTCAAGAGACCTTCTACTATAGTTGGATCCAGTCTCGATCTTCGTTATTGTTGTTTATTGCATCCATTTTGTCCTTTACTTCATTCTGAGTATCATGGATATATAGTTGAGCAAATTTTGGGGTTTGGTCTCATTTGGAAGGAGTGATCCGATTTTATGGTAATTCTATCCATTGATTCTAAATACATATGGACCTCCACCATTATTTACATTGTGATCAATTTTGCCTCCCATAGACGTGAATGCAAAAATGGAGTTGTATTTCCTTATATTTGCACGAAACTTTTTGGATTGTGTCCCTCCATGATAATTTAAAAGGCGTTTTAAGAAATGTGGAGTCTCTCTAAGAGGGGGGAGTTGTACTTTTCCATTTAAGCAACATATTGAGAATTTTGATGTTGTCGTGTTTTGGGATTTATTGGTTCTTTCTTGGTAACAAACAATAGCTCCGCAATACGAACATGTTTTGGTTGGACAACCAAAATCCAAAGTTTCTTGAAATTTCCCTAGACATGTTTTGGTTGGACAACCAAAATCCAAAGTTTCTTGAAATTTCCCTAGACACAACGTTCATTGTCAATATTATTGATTCTAAGTGAAAGTCGATTAAATTTTTGTTTTAATATAGTTATGATCTATATAACTTACTTGTTTGTGTTTCATCAAGCTCCATGTCAGAGTCTGATTTTGTTTCTCCCCCAATCATTTGTGAGTCGTACTCTTCATGTAAGGGTGGCAATCAGACCTGGCGACCCGAAACCCGACCTGAACCTGACCTGATCTGGGTCAGGTTTGGGTTTAGATATTTGAAGATTTTTGGCTGATCAGGTCGACCTGAACCTGACCCGTCAGGTCGACCCGAACCTGAAAAAAATAAAAAAAAAAATTTAAAATTTTTTTTTTTTTTGGTGGGGGGTTTTGAAACCGGCACGAAGTGGTTTGACATCAATTTTGTGACAAAGTGTCCTTGGTTATCTCGCCTTGAGTTCATTGTTAAGAAAACCTGGTTGTACGCGCGTCGTCCCGTGTCCTTGCCTTCGCGTCGTGTGTCATTGGTGTGATTTCTGGTCCAGGACGTACGTACCTCTTAAGGACGTACGTACGTATCGAATGACAGCAAGATTGTTGGTAGTCTGGACGTACGAACCTTTACAGGACGTTCGTACGTCACAGCAGGCAGCAGGAGTATTTTCGTTTGGAGACGTACGAACGTCATATCGACGTACGTACGTCCAAAGTGGGCTTTTGCTATTTCGGCCCATTTTCGGTGGTTTTCCAACCCTATTATAAATAGGGTTTCTCTTCCAAAGAACAAGTTAGTTCTTTGGCCGTCCAATTCATCGAGTATTGGAGTTTGTTTAGGTTTTGGTTGTAGGTAGTTTTTTGGTGATTGAACTCATCTTCTTCTTCCCCATTCATCTTCTCCTTCATTATTGAATAGTGATTTAGCTTCGAGTCTTCTTGTGTGTTCATCAAGAAGTCGAGTATCCTTGTGTGTTCATCAAGGAACTCTGGTGTAAGCTTGTTTCATAGTTCGGCTTCGAGTCTTCTTGTGTGTTCATCAAGAAGTCGAGTGTCTTGTGCGTACATCAAGGTGCTCTGGTGAAGTCAAGGTGTTAGAGATAACCAGGAGTGTCAACTCGCAGTGATTGCAGGTAGTTGATAGGTTTGTACATCTCTTTTCATCTAGTGGATTATTTGTTGTCGTGAGGACAACCGTGGACGTTTCCCTTATTGGGTTTTACCACGTTAAAAATTTCTGTGTGTTATTTACTTTCTGCATATTGTTTGATTTGTTTGAATATTGAACTGTTAAATTAGCACTATTTGTTTTTCTCAATTGGTATCAGTCGCTGGGGGCTGGTTAAGGAGCGTCAAGGCTCACGCTAACGATCCTATGAGTGCAATGATGGTTCATGAGTCTGGTCATAATAATTTTATTGCTAAATCGTCTAAATCTACAAAACCAAAATCTGATTTTGAAAAGGATGATAATTTGTATGTTGTTAGCAATAGTGATTGGGCTCTTCTTTACAGACTTTCTGCAAAAGCATGTGAAAGATTACAAAAAGCTAATATTGATTTGCAGGAAAAATTTAATAAAGCTAATTGTAATGTGTCTACTATTTCTGATAATGTTTGTTTTGAAGATAATGGTGTTTTGCAGACTAAGGTTGATTCTCTAGAACAACGACTCAGACATTGTGCAGAGGACTATATGCTTCAAGGGGAAGTTTATGAATCCAAAATTGAAAATTTGGAAAAGGCTAATCTTTCTTTGCAGGATAAAATTGAGATTCTTGAAAAACAGATTTCTTGTGCTGCAGATGATACAATTTCTATTTCTCAATTATTTGACAAAGAAAAACTTGACTTGTTATGTAGAATTGCAGCTTTAGAGAAGGCCAATCAGGAGGTCGATGAGAAATACAAATCTCTATTGGTGGAGTATGAGGTAACAAAGAACGATTTAACTTCTACTCAACTCCAATTGCAGGTTTTGGACAAAACTAGATTTGATTCTCCTATTGATAGTTTTACTAGTTCATCTAGTGTGATTACTCCTGTAAAATCTACTAGTTTGCCTGCCCTTTTGCCTACCCCACCTATTGAGACTAGACTTAATGCTACTAATTTTCAGCATGCTTCTTATAAGAATTTTAAGTCTAAGGTTAATGGTAAGGCTGTTTTTACTGATAAGCCATATTGTTCTCATAATGGAGATATAGGTCATGTTAAGGCACCATGTCACAAATACAATGGTGACATACATGTTTCATCTTCTACTACCACATCTTCTTATAAGAATTCTTTGAGTAAGTCTAATGTTTTTCATTGTTCTTATTGTGGTAGAGTTGGTCATTTGGATATCTTTTGTTGGGATTTTGATCAACATGTTTCATCATATTCTCGTGTTCCTCATCGTTATAATCATGTTGATTCTAATGTTCCTTCTTGTGCATTTTCTAGACCTTGGAATTATAATGGTTCTCATTACAGGTTTAAGAAAAACAGGTATTCCAACAAAAGGAAGTCAAAGACTAAGGTGGAATTAGTTAAGGACAAGTCTATTGAAAAATTTGTTAAGGAGAAATCTCATATCTTTTCAACTTCCCAGGTGTGCACGCCTAGTGTTAAACAAGTATGGGTAAGAAAGGATAAGTTGAAGGTTTTTCTAGACTTGCAAAGGTCTGGTGGTGTCCCATATTTGGGATGATGTAGGTTGTTTCTAGCCTTGTGTTATTTGAGTTGCATATTTCTCTAACCACATAGGCTATTTGTTTGGTGTTTCTACTTTTTCTACTTTGTTTGTTTAGCTTGCCGATCATGTTGCATGTCTGAATACATTGTTGGTTATTCCTTCTATTTTTCTTTATTTATTCCATATATGTGTTGTTGGATGCATCTTTTCTGAGATATTGGTTTAATTCAATTGTCTTAAATAAGTTGCAATATGTTTGGGTGTTTTCTCTTTCTGAACTCTTAAGTATGTTTTGGTATGTATCATGCATTTTTCCTCGCTTGTTTGCACAGTGCACGGCATGCTTGCATGATGAGAGTTTTTGGAAACCACTTACATATTCTTTGAGCTCATAGAACTTCTCTATCTCTCGAGTATTTATGTGATCTTGAGCTATCTCTCCTTTGTTTTGGTTAATGTTCATCTTGTTGTTCGTGTTATTGAGCATTCTTATCTTCCTATTACAACTCTTGTTAGTGGTCAATAACTCACTTTATCCCCAGCCATTTGATTGTCTTTGAAGCAATATCAGTTGGCTAAGAACCCGTTGGGGTTGTGAGGGTCATGCTCTGACGGATGCACTCAAGAGATGTTAGTTCTTGTGTTGCACGTTATCATGGTATTGCACTTCTTGAGTTTGTGTTTGTCAAAAAGATGTAGGCTACACCCTACCCTCGTGTATTTGAAAAGATGGAGGCAAAAATCCCTCCCACGCGGGAATGACATTAGAGTGATGTAGACTAAACTCCACCACATGCGGCAAAATAAAAATCCAAGCGCATATTCATTGTTTTTTATGTAAGGCATACAAAGTTATATTCCTTTGCCTTTTAATGTCTTGGTTTTCATTTGAAAGATCACATTTATATATTTATATTCGTTTGCCTTCTACTCATAACGTTTGTCTCAAAGGGGGTTGAAGTTTGTTTCTTCTATGCTCATTTACTAATCGTATGTCTCTTGTTGATGGTTCTATATTCTAGGTCTTCAAAAGGTGTGTTCTAGTGGTGAACTTTCTCTCTCTTTATGCATTGCATTGCATCTACACACCGAGGTTTAGTTTATGATGCATTTCAATTCTCTTAATTGTTCAATATTTTGTTTACCCCCGTATATTGCCTCTTATTTTTGTGCGGATTGGGATTGGCTACTGTTTTTGGAAGTTCATGATGTGTTCCTCTTCACTTCTATGGTACATCGGTTATTTTCCTTTTATCTTCTTATTTTGGGGTTGTGTGGTTTATTATCTAGCTGTTAGGTTGGTTCTATTTTTTTTACAAAAAAAAAAAAAAAAAAAAAAAAAAAAAAAAGGGGGGGTCGTACGAACGTTTTGATGACGTCCGAACGTTGAGGTGGGCAGATCTTTTTACAACGTACGAACGTGTTTATAGCGTACGAACGTGGTGTCTGGCAGATGTTTTTTTTTGTTTGTCCCGACGTACGAACGTCTGTAGGACGTACGAACGTCCCTGATACAGTCCGGCCCATTTGCTGTTTAAATTCAAATTTTGTTTTAAACCATAGGCCAACTGTTATATAAATCGTGTTCCCTCTCCTTGGTACACTACAAGCAGTTAGTATTTTGGGATTCCCTGATTGTCTTAGAAGATCTTCTTCTCTTGCTTTGCATTTGTTCTCTTTCTCTTGTCATCGTGTTTGTTCCAGTGTGTTTGTCGGCTAAGTTGTTGGGTATCCTCATTCACTATCACTTGTAAGTGTTTCTTGTGTTCTTTCCCTCTTTTCTACTGTAATGATTTGTTGGTTATTTGGCTTGCTTTATAGTTCTGTTACTTAAGGTTGTTTGATTACATTTTGTCGTCATGGAACTCGGTGTTTCGACACTCGATTCGCCTTGTTTTTGGATTGTGAACGACCTTAAGGATTATTTCTCTCTTCTCTCTTGTTATTCATGTTTCTTGGCTTGTGTTTGGATGCTTGCCACTGCTACATTGTTGTCATTAACATATATCACGTTTCTGCACATCAAGTGTTTGTTGAAATGCCTCAATGATTTTTTATTGGTTTTTCTGTCAATTCTCTTACATTTTTGTTTTGTGATTGTGTAGACAATGGCTTCCAAGCGCGCACGCACCACTCCCTCCAACGCGGCATCTTCTTCTCGCGCTCCGAGGGGTCGTGGTTCCAATTCGGGTTTGTCATCTCATCCTTCATCCCTTGGCGCTCATCCTCGAGCCAAGGCCATTGTTCCCGAGCGTTTCTTCGACTTGGGAGACATTGCTGCCACCCCTCTAGGGGCTTCTCAACTAGGCAACATCGCATTGTTCTTTGAGACTCGGAATTGGCTAAGGGTGGCTCAACCAACCACCAAGTACTCGGTTGAGCATACGATAGCATTCTATGAGACAAAGACACCCTCGCAAAATCGATCGAGTTTTTCGGTCTTGATTGAAGGTCGGCGATACACCATTTCCCCTAAGGTGATACGCGAGGCGTTGGGTATTGATGGTGACTTTATTCCTGAAGGTGCTGTTCATGTTCGATGGCCTATTCCGGATGAGATTCAGATTGACCTTGTCGATCAAGTTCAGCGGATGTTCATCGATGGGGTCACGGAGAGATATCATGCAAAATTCTACAGCGCCATCCTTGTCCACATGGTTGCTCACTCCAACATCTACCCCACCAAGGGCAACAAGATAATTATGACCGACGACATGGTCAAATTGGTGGTTTGTATGTCGGTGCACCATATTAGTCTTTCTGAGGTCATCTACAATCGGATGCTTCAAATTGATGCAGCTAAGGGTACTCTTCCTTTCCCTAGCTTTATTATGACAATTCTCAGGCACTTGGGTTTTCAGGGACAGTACACGGAGGTGAGCCCTCCAAGGTTCGTTGGCCATGACTGGGTCAATGCCATTAAGAAAGGCTGTCAGTCTCGGAAGGTTGCCTTTGAGTCTGTGGGTGCGCGCCTGACGCATCATCTTATTTGGGGAGGCCGGGCGCTTGTTCGCGATGATGATTTTGATCGGGCTTTGACCTCTGGACGCCCCATCCCTGCCTCTGCTAGGGGAAATCGGGCTGTTGCAGCCATTGATGCTCGAGTTTCCTCTCTCCGCCGTCATCAGGACCATATGGATGCTCGGTTGGATCGTTTCGGGGTCATTCTCTCTCGTCATGATGTCATGATCAGTGATATTCATGCGATGAATGTTGCTCAGATGCGGCATTTACAGCTGGACTTCACTCCCACAGACTTGCCTCCGTTTCCGGAAGAGGTGCCTCCTGTTCCTGGTGAGAGTGATGGTGATGACTCGGAGAGTGAGGACGAGGGTGATGGTGCCTCGGATTCCGAGTAGTTGGTTTTATGGTTTCCTACTTTTGTATTTAACTGCTATATTGGTCTGTTTCTATTTTTAGTATTGTACATGTTCTTGGATATTGCTATTTTCTTGTTAGTTCAAGTTGGTTTCCTTGTTTTGCAGTAAATTTTTCTGAGGTAATGGACCTTCCTTTTTGGGCCCATGTTATGTTTCCTCCTATTTTTTTTCTTATAAATAGGGAGTCTTCTTATTATCTCTTTCAATCTTATTGTGTCTTCTTATCTCTTGCTAGTTCTCTCTTTCTTCTTCAGATTCTTCTATGGCAGAATATGAACTTCATGGAATTTTTGTTCCGACTGTTGGTTATGTGTCGTTCATGGTAATGGAGTACAAGAACAATGCTAAGGTTTGTCGGTTATGTCGCGTTCCCCATGGTTATGACTATATTCATCGTCCTTTTCTTAATCCTTGTTTGGTTCGTGTCAATCATTGGGAGAGATTACCGGGACATCTTCAAAATCACATCTTGGAGTTGGTTGGTTATCCGAAGGTTCCAGGACTTGCTGCTCCACTTACCGACTGTGGCTTGGACAGCAGGATTGAGGAGTTGTTTTGTAAGAGTGGATGGCTGGAGGATTATGATGATCATGTGATTGCTCGGTGGAATAGGCCTTCGGCTCGTGCGGAAGCTTACTTCTCCAAGCTTCCTTTAGGTCATTGGGAACGGGTTTTTCGAATTCGTTAACTCAAGCCTTATGTTTTTCTCGTTTTTTTTGTTTTTCTTATGTTTATGGATTTCTCTGTTTGGTTATTCGTTGACTTTCTGAATTTTTAATAGTTGGATTAGTTTTATATTTTTATCTGTCTTGTATTCTTTGTTTGGTTTTGATTTCTTTTTCTTGGTTATTGGTTTATTATTGTTCTTTTCCTTTGATGGTTGGTTATTTTTGATCACTTGTTGTGACAAAAAGGGGGAGATTTATGACTCTAATTACTAACAATCGTCTTCTTGTTGTTAGGTTATTTTTGGGTCATGTTTCAGGTATGCTACACGTATGGGGGAGTTGCTCATGAAGTCTGGAGCTCATGAAGTATGGGGGAGTTGCTCGAAGGAACTTCTGTTTGAATCCTTGATTGCTTCCGTTCGATCTCTGATGGTTAAAGCATCTTCCTAAAGTTGGATAACAAGAATTGGTGACTTGTTATGTGTTTCTATTTTGAGAGTTTTTGTAGGCATGTTTTATAAATGCCATGGTTTGGGATTGTAAGCACGTTTTATAAGTGCTATTAGAGTCATAGGTTTTTGTCACAAAATCAATGTCAAAGGGGGAGATTGAAACCGGCACGAAGTGGTTTGACATCAATTTTGTGACAAAGTGTCCTTGGTTATCTCGCCTTGAGTTCATTGTTAAGAAAACCTGGTTGTACGCGCGTCGTCCCGTGTCCTTGCCTTCGCGTCGTGTGTCATTGGTGTGATTTCTGGTCCAGGACGTACGTACCTCTTAAGGACGTACGTACGTATCGAATGACAGCAAGATTGTTGGTAGTCTGGACGTACGAACCTTTACAGGACGTTCGTACGTCACAGCAGGCAGCAGGAGTATTTTCGTTTGGAGACGTACGATCGTCATATCGACGTACGTACGTCCAAAGTGGGCTTTTGCTATTTCGGCCCATTTTCGGTGGTTTTCCAACCCTATTATAAATAGGGTTTCTCTTCCAAAGAACAAGTTAGTTCTTTGGCCGTCCAATTCATCGAGTATTGGAGTTTGTTTAGGTTTTGGTTGTAGGTAGTTTTTTGGTGATTGAACTCATCTTCTTCTTCCCCATTCATCTTCTCCTTCATTATTGAATAGTGATTTAGCTTCGAGTCTTCTTGTGTGTTCATCAAGAAGTCGAGTATCCTTGTGTGTTCATCAAGGAACTCTGGTGTAAGCTTGTTTCATAGTTCGGCTTCGAGTCTTCTTGTGTGTTCATCAAGAAGTCGAGTGTCTTGTGCGTACATCAAGGTGCTCTGGTGAAGTCAAGGTGTTAGAGATAACCAGGAGTGTCAACTCGCAGTGATTGCAGGTAGTTGATAGGTTTGTACATCTCTTTTCATCTAGTGGATTATTTGTTGTCGTGAGGACAACCGTGGACGTTTCCCTTATTGGGTTTTACCACGTTAAAAATTTCTGTGTGTTATTTACTTTCTGCATATTGTTTGATTTGTTTGAATATTGAACTGTTAAATTAGCACTATTTGTTTTTCTCAGGTTTTACACTTTTATCTTTCTATATACAATGCGGCTCTTTCTCTCTCTTGGATTTCAATTAATCAATAAATTAATTGATTGTGGTGGTTCGAATTTCACTCCTCTGGTTCTTCTTCTTCGTCTATTGTCTACTTCGTACACCAACAAACTCACTTCCGATTTATTTTTACTCGACTCGACTGAATTTGTTTAATTTTAAGTAAGACCCATTTGATTTTCTGTTAAAAGTTCATTTTGGGTTAAGTTATACTTTGAGTAATTAGTGTTTCATGGCGTTTTGAGCAAAATCCACTTCAAATTCTTTTTTATTTTGATTTTAGTTTCACTACAAAAATATTGCAAAGAAATCTTGGTTGATTGTCATGAAGAATCCAATGGAATGAAGCATCAATAATTGTGGTTTTCTTGTTTAGTTCCATTGAAAATAGTATTTAATATCTTGCTCCTATTGTTTACAGATCGATTTTAACAACTTATGTTATTAATTATAGATAACATACGATGAATTCATGATGTAATATTTTGATTTTTTTATGATTCATTCTATTTGTTTGATAAGTTTTAGTTGTATACTTTAGTTATATTAAGTCATCGTGTATTCATGTATTTTTATAAATAAAATTTGCTTAAAAAAATTTTTTTTTTTTTTTTTTTCCAGGTTTTCAGGTCGACCCGAACCTGACCTGATAACCTGACAGGTCAGGTTCAGGTTTCACTTTTACAAAAAAAACCCTTCATCAGGTCAGGTTCAGGTTTGAGGGTTAAGACCTGAAAACCCAACTGACCCGACTTGAACCTGACCCGACCTGACCTGATTGCCACCCCTATCTTCATGTGACGGTTCACAATTTCGATTGATGACATTGTCAATGTCCATTTGTTCACTGTGTTCTGGAGCCATTGTTGGACCATTGTGTACTTGGTTTGGAACTGTTTTTAATGAAATAAAAATAAAAAGGATTTCCAATAATGTTTTTAAACTTTACCTGATGTTAGGTATGGGTCACATCCATTCCTTTGTCGGAAAAGGATGAGCTTCCTTAGTATTCGAAATTGCCTTGATCTTTCTTGTTTTATTTCGATAGAATTGATACTTCTACGAATTTGTAAATAACTCTTAATTGTTTGTCTTCTCTGGTTCAAAATGTATCTTCTCCTATGTCTCACATCACGTATCGAATCAATAGGATTTTGTGTGTCTGTACTGAAATTTTTTGTAAGTAAAATATAAAGGTTGGGAGTTAACTTTTCTTGATTATCCGTATAATTCTAAATTAGATAAATTTCTATGTAAAGTAATCTACATTGTCTTTATCAAGATAAATGAGAATCATATAAATAAATAAAGAGAACATTGTTAAACAAAAGAGAGAACATAACATCCAGTCACAGTTAAATAATATTCTATTTGTCGATTGAGAAAATTACTGCAATGCAATTAAGCCTATATAAGAGCACTATTCTATGCATTAAGGCATCTATATGAAAAAAATGATCACAGACATGAGTTACTGAAGGATTTTTACCATATAACTGCGCAATGTGCTTCCATTAGAGTATATATAATTAGTTATCGATATCGATAGTAGGATAATACGTAGTACTCCTAAGTAATAAAGGATGACATGGAATGAATGAATGATAGATTAAAACCTAAACAACTTTATATCCAATATCATATATAAATCTAATATAAGCCAACAACTCTTAAGAATCTGAAATCTACAACAATATGTAACTAATTACATAAAAACTTAACAACTCTTAAGAATCAAAATTTTTGTTCTTAATTATAATCCATGTTTTCCCTAAAACAAAAAGCTTAAGGGAGATGTACCATTAAATGAAGTATAGATCCTCCTAATATAAGCTTAAAAATACCTGAAAGTTAATGGGTTGGCAATGCATAACAAAGAGAAGCAGAAAAGAGTATTCTGAGATGTCATTCTCAAAATAACCAATCAAAAAAAATTTATTTAAAAACTATTAGTCAGGTGAAAATTGGCCCAAAATGCGTACTGTCAGGTGAATTCTGTATCTATATATCATTGCATCCACAAATGCTTCAGGTGAAACCAACTTTCGTTCATGGTCGGAGCTCAAGTAATTGTTGATGAAATCGTTGGATCCTATTGTAACAGAGAAGATAGATTTCGAGAAAAGCTGCAGAGTTGCAAGGGCACCAATATTGGAGATTATGTCTTGCCTAGTATTTGCAAAGTTATCCAGTTGTCCGTTCTTCCAGAGTAATGGTTTAATTTAAGGATTCATTCAACTAAGAACATTATTGAAGCGTGATATATACATATTCTTTTTTTTCTTATTTTGTGACTTTTATTCAAAGTAATCTTTACCAGAAATTCTTACATGTATCTTGATCAAAGTTATAAATTTTCATATTCCTCGTGCAATAAATTCTAAAGCATATCTCTATAAACTAATGCCTTCATTTTGTTTTTATGTGATTTCCCATGTAAACGTCCATGGCTTCAGGGATTAAAACCAACTGTCCACGACCAGACCCTTCCAATCAGTCATCAGTTCAACAAATTTGTGATGCTAACCATATACGGTTACTACTTGTTGAACTATATACAGTGATTAATTAAATCCCAACAACGTCAACAACCTGCAATCTATATATTCGTGAGAACACCTCCTTTGCAATACAGTATCCATTTTGTCAATGATGTCAAAGATTACCAAACAATAAACAATAGTATAAGAAGAATAAAACAATAAAGAACAATAACACCAAAATATACGTGGTTCGACAATGCCTACCTCCACGGGGAACAATGAGAAGATTTCACTATAAGAAACGAAACACCGATTACAATAATCTCCCTAGTATCTTTCTGAAGATCTTAATCTCTCACCTTAAACCCAAAACACCCTTGGCTCCCAAAGTTCTTTCTCACTTACTCTTTCTATCTCTATGTTTCTATTGTTTTCTACTCTCTTGTCTTGTCTTTACAAATACCAAGTTACTTGGGTATTCATAGCCCATGGATAGAAACTAAATCCATATAGAATTACTTATTCAAAATATAGATAAATAGGTAACCGAGTCCAAATAGAACTCCTGCACATATATGGTTTCTTTAACCAATATAGGAACTGATCCTATGGATCACACCTCTTATAAGGTATGATCCTGTGCACCCAACTATTGTGAGCCAATATACAACAATCTCCACCTTGGCGAGCCATCGACCAAAAAACAAGATCATTGCAGCTTGAACTTCTTCAAGCACCGTCACATTGGCAAGAATCCTCTTGCCTCAACGCACCTCAAGTGAGGAGGTGCTCCACCCAATCTTTAGCATGTAGAAAGATTGAACAAGTTCAAACAATGTTTGAACTTCTCAACTGAAACCGGCTTAGTATGACAATCTGAAGCATTCTCATCTATGTGAACCTTCTCAACTGTAATTTCACCTGAGTCCAACCAATCCCGAATCCGATGATAGCGAATATCAATATGTTTCGTTCTTGCATGAAACATTAATTTGATTCTTCACAAGGCAAATAGCACTCTGACTGTCACATCTTATCATCATAGAATTTTGATCTAACCCGAATGTGCTTACTAATCCCTTCAGCCAAATAGCTTCCTTGCAAGTTTCTGTTACCGCTATATACTCCGCCTTAGTAGTAGATAAAGCAGTAACTGTTTGGAGCATTGACCTTCAATTAACCGGTCGTCCACCATAAGTGAAGACGTATCTTGTGGTGGATCCTTGCTTATCTAAATTTCCTGCATAATCAGCATCCACATAACCCGAAACACATGTTTTCCCTTGTTGTCTTTCAAACAAGATACCCAACGTCTTAGTGCCCTTCAGATACTTGAGAATCCATGTCACAACTTTCCAGTGTGGTTTTCTTGGATTCACCATGTATCTCGATACTACACTTAGTGCTTGAGCTAAATCAGGTCTTGTGCATACCATTGAGTACATGAGACAACCTACTGCGCTTGCATACGACTTCTTCTTCATCTCTTCCACTTCAGCATCTGTGGAAGGACATTGACTTTTGTTTAAAACAAAACTCTTGTTCAAAGGAGTTGACACATGATCTGCATCAATAATATTGAAGCGCTCAAGTACCTTTTGAATGTACTTGACTTGTGACAGCCATAACTTTTCAGCTTTCCTGTCTCTCCTTATCTCCATACCTAGGATCTTCTGTGCAGAACCAAGATCCTTCATGTCGAATTCCTTGCTTAACAACGTCTTCAGCTCCTTAATTCTAGACATATCCCGACAAGTAATAAGCATGTGATGTAGGACATGTTAGGAGTTACTATTTTAATTCTAAGTATGAAATAGGTTCTAGAATATATTGTTTTAGATCTAAGTATATTATATTAGGAATCATTATGTTTTTAGAAGTCGTTTTAATTTAGAAGTCCTTTACTTGTTAAACAAGCTTCTTGCTCTATAAAAGAAGCTCTAGGTTATTGTAATAGTTAGAGGTTGATTATTATTGAATTGAATAGAAGAATTGCTTCTTGAGTTATCCTTGTTTTCTTGCTAGATTATTCATCTTTTCCTTCTTTTTACTTGGTGGATTCCAAGCTTCACGTTCGTCTAGGTTCCTAACCCTATCTTCTCATCTTCTTTGAGAGATTCTTATCTCTTTCTTCTAAGTTCTACATTAAGTGGTATCAAGAGCCTCACTTTCTAGATCCTTATCTAGAAAGCGGTCCGTCGTCACCTTCCGTTCAAGCAGTTTTCGTCCATCCAGATTCAGGAAATTCGTCATCTTTGCAGGCTTGTCCAAGACAGAATGCTTTGAACCAGTGTACGTGCTATAGCTTGTTGGAAAGATCTTTGAGTCTTCTTTCTAACCCAATCGACGGTTTGCAATTCAGAATTCTGAGCAGGGAGATACGGTCGTTCTACTACAGGGTGTCGAATCAGATTATTTTTTCTGCAACAATTTTTTTGTTCTTTCTTAACATCCAATGGCACCTAATCAACAAGATTTCGTTTCAAAGAAAGATTTTGATGCAGCGATCAATTCTCTTAAAGAAAATCAAGCTACCATGAAAACAGAGTTCAAAACTTCGCATGATTCGTTGAAAGATTCCATTGATCAACTCACACGCCAAATTTCTCAACTTCTCAAAGGTAAGGACAAGATAGATGAAAATATTCCGGTATCTACATCCAATATTCCAACCACCAACATACCTCTTCCCTCTACACCTATGGTTCCCTCCACCATCCAACCAATTTCGTCTTTTTCTCAAGAGGAGAGTGTTGATTTTAACCTAGCCAACTTATTTAAAGAAGAGGAGTTTATTGCATGTTCTACCTTTCCTACTTATGAAGACCCTTCTGAGTGTTTTTATTCGATATCCATTAATTATAAAGGGAATGTTAAAGCTTTGTTTGGCGACACACACTTCAAATTGATATGTTATCCTTGGATTTATTTCCCTACTCGAACCCAAAAGAAGGATCATGGAAGTATTATACTCTCGTCTTTAGGAAGTGACTCCCTTGTGATTCCAATGCATAACTCGAGGGCGAGTTATTTTAAAGAAGAGGAGACTGATGTAGGACATGTTAGGAGTTACTATTTTAATTCTAAGTATGAAATAGGTTCTAGAATATATTGTTTTAGATCTAAGTATATTATATTAGGAATCATTATGTTTTTAGAAGTCGTTTTAATTTAGAAGTCCTTTACTTGTTAAACAAGCTTCTTGCTCTATAAAAGAAGCTCTAGGTTATTGTAATAGTTAGAGGTTGATTATTATTGAATTGAATAGAAGAATTGCTTCTTGAGTTATCCTTGTTTTCTTGCTAGATTATTCATCTTTTCCTTCTTTTTACTTGGTGGATTCCAAGCTTCACGTTCGTCTAGGTTCCTAACCCTATCTTCTCATCTTCTTTGAGAGATTCTTATCTCTTTCTTCTAAGTTTTACATTAGCATGTCATCTATATAAAGTAGCAATAGGATCACCATCCCATTATCAAACACATGAGTGTACACACAATAATCATAGTCACATCTTCTATACCCAATGTTCAGCATATAAGAGTCGAAACGTTTGTACCACTGCCTTGAACATTGCTTGAGCCCGTAAAAAGACTTCTTCAACCTACAAACCAGATTTTCCTTAAGCTTCAACAAAACCCTGAGGCTGAGCCATGTAGATGACTTCCTCTAATTCACCATGGAGAAAAACAGTTTTGACATCTAACTGCTCAAACTCCATATCCTGCTGAACAACCAGTGATAGTAACATTCTAATAGAAGTATGTTTCACTACCGGAGAGAAAATGTCATCATAATCAACTCCTTCCTTCTGTGAGTACCCCTTCGCCACCAAACGTGCTTTGAACTTTGGTGGTTCTTTCTAATGCATTCCTTCTTTCTTCCTGTAAACCCACTTACAGCCAACAATTTTTCTTTTTGCGGGTTTATGAACCAACTCCCAAACAGAATTCTTGTATAGAGATTCCATCTCTTCAGCCATAGCTTCAATCCACTCTTCTCTTTCGTTACTTTCAACTGCTTCACGATAAGAACTAGGATCACCTTTCACTAATGCTTAAAGCATAATGAACTTCTTCCTCGAACCCAAGTCTAATAGGTGCTTTGACTTGTCTTTGGCCCCGGTTCTTTGCTATGCTGTAAGGTTGTTGCTTATCTTTATTAGATTCAACCTCCTTTTCACACTGTTGTTGTTCTGGCCCATCCTCTACAACGCCTGCATCTTACTCCTCCACCTGAATAGGAGTCTCCCTCTTGGATACCTTGGTAAGAGGAGATATCTCTGTAGTTGTTTTTTTAACAATAGTGTTTTTCTCACCATTCTTCATGTCTTGATTCATAGGCATAGTATTTTCTTTCGGTTCACTGGATCCCATAACTTATAACCCTTCACTCCCTTCTCGAAACCGATGAAAATGCATTCATGAGATTTGGGTTTAAGTTTGGTTCTCTCATCACTAGGAATAAGAGCATATGCACTACATCCAAATACCTTCAAAGTAGAGTAGTCTACCGGTTTACCTGACCATATCTCTTCTTCCATGGCTCTTTCATTCATATGCCCTAGCCTCAAGTGCCAAAGCTGAGTGCGATCTTCTTGTGTAGAAACTGCAGCTCCACCAATTACTGTATTTCCCAAAAGCTTCTAAAAATTGTTAGAATGTTTTACTCCTCTCATAACCACAAGTGAACCCTTTGAGACTATGAGATTCCCATCTTTGGATTTTTATGTATACCCATTCTTATCCAAATAACCGAGGAAAATAAGATTTTTCCTTAGTGTAGGAACATATTTCACGTTACCCAGAGTCCTAACAATTCCATCATGGATCTTCAACTTTACCATACCGATTCCACAAACTTTACAACTAGAATTATTCCCCATAAAAACTACATCGCCTTTTCTTTTTTCAAACGTGTCAAACCAATCTTCGTTTGAACACATATGACAAGAAGCGCCACAATCTAAAATCCAAGGCGAAGAAATATCATTACCTGAAGAAGTCGCCAAAATTTCTCCGTCGCTAACATTTGTAACAACGATGGCTGAATTTGAATTTTCGGCCTTCTTCTTCTTTTCCTTATATTTCTTACAATCTCGTTTCCAGTGGTCTGTCGCACCACATTCAAAGCAACCTTCTTTATCCCTGGATTTAGATCTTCCCCTGCCTTTTGATTTGCTACTTCTCTTATTTGTTCGGCACCTCTCATTAGAATTCTTGACATATAGTCCTTCTGCTTGAGAGTCTTCACATGTGTTCTCATTCATCTTTACATGAGAGATTATATCTTGAACAACTTCATCATACTTTAAAGTATCCTTGCCGAACATCAATGTGGTCCTGAAGTGCTTGAAAGATGGAGCCAAAGATCTGAGCAGGTACAGAGACTTGTCTTCATCGTCATAATTCACATCTAACCGTAGCAAATTTGTGATACACTTATTGAACACGTTTAGATGTTCCATAAGATCACCACCTTCTTCCATCCGAAGATTCAAGAGTTCATCCTTTATGAAAATTTTATTGGATAAAGACTTACTCATATACAACTTCTCAAGCTTTTCCCATGTTCCTTTGGCGCTAGTTTCCTCCATCACATTAAACATCACCTCGTCCGAGATATGTAGTTCGATGGAACTCATGGCTTTGAGATCTGCTTTGTTCCACTTGTCATCTGACATGTCCTTTGGCTTCTTGTCTTTCCTGTCAAGAACCACATGAAGATCTTGTTGGATCAAAACGTTTCTCATCTTCCTTTGTCATAGTGTAAAGTTATCTCTACCGTCAAACGGTTTAATCTCAAATTTTACACCTCCACTAAGAGTAGTAAACGATGGTTTCTTACCGTCACTATTCGCAGGAACACCTGTAGTCTCCGTCATCTTTGACAAAACCTTAATTCCAACCTAAGCTCTTGATACCACTTGTTGAACTATATGCAGTGATTAATTAAATCCCAACAACGTCAATAACCTACAACCTAGATATTCGTGAGAACACCTCATTTGCAATACAGTATCCATTTTGTCAATGATGTCAAAGATTACCAAACAATAAACAATAGTATAAGAAGAATAAAACAATAAAGAACAATAACACTAAAATATATGTGGTTCGGCAATGCCTACCTCCACGAGAAACAATGAGAAAATTTCACTATAAGAAAAGAAACACCGATTACAATAATCTCCCTAGTATCTTTCTCAAGATCTTAATCTCTCACCTTAAACCCAATACACCGTTGGCTCCCAAAGTTCTTTCTCACTTAGTCTTTCTATCTCTATGTTTCTATTGTTTTCTACTCTCTTGTCTTGTCTTTACAACTACCAAGTTACTTGGGTATTTATAGCCCATGGATAGAAACCAATCCATATAGAATTACTTATTCAAAATAGAGATAAATAGGAAACCGAGTCTAAATAGAACTCCTGCACATATATGGTTTCCTTAACCAATATAGGAAACCAATTCTTCCCCCTTTGTCATCATAAATCTTTTTTTCATCTCTACCATATTCTTAAGTTAGTTTATTTAATTATTGCCTGTAGGACGTAGAATTACAACTTTCTTATTTGTGATTCATTAGTGGTGTTACTTAATTATTGTTTTTAATTATGTTTGAGTTAAGATCTTCACCTTTGAGGTGGGTATGGCCCTTGCTTGTTACTTATCTATTTTGATAACCAATTTATACAGGCATAAGAAGGAACATCATTAAAATTATAATCTTTTGATAGAGGTTAACACAATTTAGCCTCTATCAGGTTCCGAACCTTACTATCAGAAGTACAGGACGCATCTGATAGCGTCGTCGTTCAAGCCTTCAAGTATGCCTTGAACAACAACCATGAAGAGTTGTACTGGTCAATAACAAGGAAGCCTCCATCCTCTGTTTCGGGTTTGCTCGAGAAAGTAGAAAGGTACGCTTAGGAAGAGGACGACCTAAAAGCTAGGAGAAATAGACTTGTCGGAGGCTAAACCTCCGAAAAGCCACAGAAGGCAAAGGAAGAAAAATCCGGCAAGGATCGCAAAGAGGAAAAGGCTCGTGACAGAAACAAAGACAGGAAGGGGAAAACACCAGCGCGGCAGCCCGACCGTCGGTCAGAGAAATCTACTGGGGGGGCGAACGCAAAGAGAGGGAATTCACACCCTTGAGGTTTCCGATCGAAGAAGTATTCAAAAAGATTAAGAACCGAGGACTGCTCAACAAACCTGCCTCTCTCCCAGCAGACCCGGAGGGCAGTAGGGATAAGTCCAAGAATGCGATCATCACAATGACTACAGTCACGAGCTAAAGAACTGCAGGTCATTGAAGTATGAAATGCAGCGCTTGGTGGACGCCGGCCTCATCCCTGACAAGGTTCAGATCGGAGAAGTCGAACAGGTAAAAACTGGAGATCGAATTGTATATGTCTGCCACGTACATGCACCCAGTTCTTCCAAGACAGAAAGGAAGAATTGCGCTCGAGAAAAGCTCCGGTGGATAGGACATATCCATGAAGTTGGACAGCTCAATTTCAACAAAAGGACAAACATTGGGTCCATTGTCCCCGGAGGTTTGACATTCAATGAAGAAGACGAAAGGGGTGTGCCTTATCCACACAATAACACCCTGGTTATAACAGCATTGATTGGCGTCTACCGGGTCCGACGAGTCATGGTCGACGCCGGTAGCACCTCCAGTGTCATGTTCTCATGTTCTTACAAAGCTATGGAGCTATCTAAGGGTCTCATCGAATCTGATGAGACTCCTATCTATGGGTTCAACGGGGAGCCAGCTCAGTCCTCCGGGTGGGTCCACCTGCCAATCACCGTGGGATTCAATACCCTCAGGATAGACTTCCTCCTGGTCCACTCCCCATCCTGCTACAACGTCATCTTGGGAAGGGATTGGATTCATCAGATGAAAGCAATCGTATCCACCTTCCACCAAAGCCTCAAATTCCCGACTCCCAACGGAATTTGCTTGGTCAAAGGAGATCAAGGAATGGCATTCAAATACCATCTCGATGCTGTCAAAGGAAAGTCTATCTCAGAGACGAAGGGAAATACTATTTTCCTGACGGACTCTCATCAATAGCAACCAGCTCCTGGCAAGTCTATCAAGGGGAAGCCAGATGGAAAAACCGGGATATCACCAGTGGTCGATGAGCTGGAAGAAGTCATAGTGGGATTGGAGTCCCACAAGACAACTTACATCTCTTCCGGCCTACCAAGGGCTGAGAAGGATCTCATGATCACACTGCTCTGTCAGAATCACCATATCTTCGCATGGAGTGTTAGCGAGATGCCAGGAATTGACCCTTTGGTCGCCTGTCATAGACTAGACATCGATCCTCAGCACAAGCCGGTCAAGCAGAAACCAAGGCGAATGGCGCCAGATCGAAAGCTGGCGGTCAACGAAGAAGTCGGTCGGCTACTGTCAATCAACTTCATCAAACCAGTCATTTACCCCACCTGGGTTTCCAACATCGTGGCTGTCCCGAAGAAGAACGGTAAGATTCGAGTTTGCATCGATTTTACTAATCTTAATAAAGCATGTCCTGTGCACCCATATCCACTCCCCAGGATCACAGACATGGTGGACGCCACCGCTGGTTATCAAAGATTGTCCTTCATGGATGCCTACTCTGGATACAACTAGATTTGAGTTCACAAAGAAGATCAGGAACATACCGTATTCATCAACGACCGGGGGCTTTACTACTACCGGGTGATGTCATTTGGTCTGAAGAACGCCGGAGCAACATACCAAAAGATGGTCAACACCATCTTCAACGAGCTCATAGGCCGGACCATGGAAGTTCATATAGACGACATGGTGGTCAAAACCAAGGAAAAAGACAATCATTTGCAAGATCTGCAGCAGACATTTGATATCCTGACACGGTACAACATGAAGTTGAATCCAACCAAATATTCTTTTGGTCTTTCTTCTGGAAAATTCCTTGGCTTCCTAATGACCAACCGGGGAATTGAAGCCAACCCCGATCAGATCTAGGCAATCTTGGAGATTCCCGCCCTGAACACAGTAAAAGAATTTCTGAGATTAATCGGGAGGTTTGCCGCTCTCAACAGGTTCATCTCCCGGTACTCAGATCGATGCAAGCCATTCTTCAATCCAATCAAAGCTAAAGTGGAATGGAATCCTACTTGTCAGCAAGCCTTTGACGAGATCAAGTGTTGCAGGGAGCTGAGACAAGATATTCAAAAATCGTGAAGATCGTCTTAGCCCTGGTACATGCAGCCAGGAGGCCAAAGCCATATTTCCAAGGGAGGGCAGTCAAAGTCTACACAAAGTTTCCGCTTAGGAAAGCTCTTGGAAAACAGGAAGAATCTAATCGACTAATCGAATGGTCCAGCTACCTTAGTGCATACCACATCTGGTATGAACCCAGAACCGCGAAGAAAGGGCACACAATAGAGGATATCCCGGTCAACCCAGATTTAGAAGAAGATACACTGGGGGCGAATGATACCCCTCGGTCATAGGAGTCTCCGGCCAAAGAAGACAACGAAGCATGGACAATCTACACTGATGGGTCCAGTAACTGTAAAGGATCCGACATAGGTTGCCTCCTGATCAGCCCAGATGGACAGAAGACAGAAAAATCTGTCAGACTGGGATTCCCGACTTCAAACAACGAAGCCGAATATGAAGCTCTAATATATGGTCTCCAGACAGCGCTCCAACTGGGGGCGCGAAGAGTCATGATCAAAACAGATTCAAAGCTAGTGGCGAACCAATTCGCCGGGTCCTTCCAAGCCAAGGACAACCGGATGGAAAAGTATCTTGATGTCTTCCACTCCATGGCAGGGAAGTTCGAATTCATCACGGTCGAGCAACAACCAAGGATAGATGTCAAGCATGCACACGCCCTTGCATATCTTTCCTCTTCTATCAGCAGCACAGAGCCCCGACAGCTATCAATCGGATACCAGAAAGAGCCGAGTATCGGGCCCAAAGATCCAAACATGACACTGTCGGAGGTCTACCTCCTGGAATGCAGGCATTGGAAGGAAGTCTTCATGGTAACCACCAGAGGACAGAAAAGGAAGAGAGATGAAAAAACTTCACAGCCCGGCACCGGTCCTAGGACACAGAGCGAGCCAAGTCCTCCCTCCCAGGGTCAGACACAAGACCCACCAGAATCACCAGAGGCCGGATAGAAGCAATGCCACCTTCGAAAGAGCCAGACGAACCAGACCCGTCAGAACCACCGCTCTCGCATGTTCACATCGATTTGGAGCTCCCACTAGAGGAACCAATCGAAGAGATTCCAGACAACCTGAATTCTGAAGTAGACATAATCGATGCCGAATTGCAGTTCAACAACGGCCAAGACTGGATGAAGCCAAACATTAACTTCCTCATCCACCATCTGCTTCCCGAAGATCCAAAACTATCAGCAAAAGTTAGAAGGGATGTGTGGAAATTTACTGTCATCCTACACTGGGAGTCACACCGGCTATACATGAAGAGCCATGGCTCCGGGGTCTTGTTCAGGTGCCTCACTCCAAAACAAGGCCTGGTCATACTAAAGGAAATCCATGCTTGGATCTGTGGCAACCATTCCGGGAGCAGAAATCTTGCACAGAAGACAATGATCCAAGGATACTGGTGGCTCCACATGATGACAAACGCCAATAAGTTCACCCAGGCATGCCTCCCCTGTCAGAAGCATACCCCGGTCGGTCATGCCCCGACGAATGAACTGCATGCCAATAAGTGGGGACTAGATATTATGGGACGACTCCCAAAGGCTCCACACTCGGTCAGGTTCCTACTTGTCGCTACAGATTATTTCACCAAATGGGTTGAAGTCGTAGCATTGGTACAGGTATGCGCCTCTGACGTCAGAAGATTCCTGTGGAAAGATATAATCTGCAAGTTTGGAATTCCCCAAGAGCTAGTGTCAGATAATGGAAAACAGTTCGACTGCAATAACATCTGGCTGTTCTCAAGTCTTTCGGGATCAAGCACAACTTCTCAGCCCCATACTACCCTCAAGGGAATGGGCAAGCAAAAGCATCCAACTGGGTCATCTTGGATACACTCAAGAAGCGACTGGATAAAGCAAAAGGCAATAGGGTAATGCAACTCTCGAGGGTCTTATGGGCATATCGAACCACCCCAAGAAGGTCCACCAGTATGACACCCTTTCAACTTACGTTTGGAGCAGAAGCGGTATGCAAACGGAACTGCTAGCTCCGACAACTCGCACTAATGCAATCCTTACTAGGGAGAATGAAAGGATCCTTGCAAAAGAAAAAGTCGTTCTTGACGACAAGAGAGAACATGCCCTACAACACCTCCTCCAGTACCAGGAGACTTCAAAAGAGGATATGACAAGCGACTCGTAGAGAGGAAGTTAAATCCGGGTGATTGGGTTATGAGGAAACTCAAACTCATGACTGAGGATACAACAGCCCACAAACTCGGAGAAAACTGGGAAGGACCTTACATCATAGACAGACATGCTGCGAAAGGTTCATACTTCCTCAGAACTCTGTCCGGCGACCTCTTTTCCAGACCATGGAACATTTTTCACCTCAAGAAATTCTACAAGTAATGTACTCCATTTGATGATTTCAATAAAGATTCTCCCGCAAGAATTTGAGTACTTCGTATTATTCACTACTAAAAATCATAGTGCAAGATCAAGTCTCCACTAAGGTCCAAGATGCCCGGACCTATCTTTCGATCCTGGTTAAGTCCTAAATGCAGAGTTATGCTCTTTTTAAGCCCAAGGCACCCATACCTAGCTTCTGGTCTTGGAAATCAAGGATGACAGGGATCAAAACCCCATCCAACCTAGGATGTCCGGACCTAGCTTGCGATCCTGGTTTAGTCCTAAATGCAGAGTCATGCTCCTTTTAGGCCCAAGGCGCATGGACCTAGCTTCCAGCCTTGAAAATCAAAGATGACAAGGATCAAAACCCCATCCAACCCAGGATGCCCGAACCTAGCTTTCAATCCTGGTTAAGTCCTAAATGCAGAGTTATGCTTCTTTTAGGCCCAAGGCGCCCGGACCTAGCTTTCGGCCTTGGAAATCAAGGATGATAGGGATCAAAACCCCATCTGTAAAACCCCGTTTATATTATAAATTTTTGTTCGTTAAATTTTATTGGATTATGAAATATTGCATACATGTCTTTAAGGGTTTAGAGTTAATTTTCTATTAAGTTAAAGGATTATATATTAATTATTAAAATTAAAGAAGAAGATGGAATTGGGTTGGGTAGCAGATTCATTTATGGTCCTAAAATAAAGCCCATTAACTTCTCCATAATATTTATATTAAAATCTTAGAGTTTTCATTCATTTTTTTTATAACACCATATTTGGGAGAAGAAGAAGAAGAAGAATTGGAAGAAAGCTAGAAGAAGATTTGGATTTTTATGCTTATACAAGTGCGTAGACGTTTTTTTTTTTTTTTTTTCTATTTCTGTTTTCTGTGATTTCAGATTTTTACTCATCTTTGAAAATTCATAGAAAATTCGTTTGAAAAGCTTTTTAATTGATTTCAAAAACCCTGAACACTAGATTGAAAGTTAAAACCCTGAACACTAGATTCTATTAGTTAAGACCAATTTTCGAAAGTTATGTTAAATTGGTGAAGAACGACTTGCAAGTATGACAACCGTTGCAGTTTTCGGTTTCTGTACCGTTTTAGTATCGCAAGGTTTTGATCCCTCTAGAGTTAATAATATTTATTGAAACTTTTATGGTAGTTAGAATACTCAATGTATAACAACGTATATAAATTTCGGAATTTACTGTTTGGTAATTAATTCTAAATAATTTATTGTAGGGGTACTACATACTCCAGCCAATCAAAAGTAGCCACGTGGCACAGTCATTCATCCATCAGGTCGCCACGATCCCGGCCTGCTAGTAGCTCGACCACAACGACTCGACCACGTAACTAGCAGCAGCCTGCTTATATACACGTGCTCTCATTCAATGCGCAGAATATCCTCGTCGGTTACATAATTAATTCACAGGGATGATCCTCGTTCGTTACACAATCAATCCTCATTATGATGACGGAGAATCTGCAAGATCCATGATCCACGCCCTTCCACCTTCTATATAAACAGAACTACGATGGCTTGATCTCTAAGTTCAACTCCCCCGAACTAGAGTACGTAGGCAATCTCAATCTCAACGAGGTGCAGCCACCCCGATCTAAAACTTCCCCTTTGGTCAAGTCTCCCAGCAGCCTGACCTAGTAAGTGCATTAATCTAGAAATAGGTTAATACATTTGGCGCCGACTGAAAGGAATTCGATATAATCGAAAAACCCAAACCCTCCCACCCTTCTCAAAGTCATCTATTCAAATGGCTACCCATGAACTTACCATCCAAGATCTGCAAGACCGAATCAATCGTCTTCAGGATGAGAACACACGTTTGAAGGCTGCACAAGTTGTCAACCCCGCACAAGGAGCAAGTGGTGGACAAGGAGTCATTGCTGATGATGACTCCAACCAGAAGTACGAGCAACTCAGCCAACAGTTGGCAGAGTTCAAAGCCTCCCAAGCTATCTTACACTATTCCAAGAGCCACACTGCGGAGCAACTTGCTGTACAGTCCCTCCAGCAGTTCCAGGAGTCTCCTTTCTCCTAAGAGATCCTGGACCATGAATTGCCAAACAAGCTCAATGCCCCCAAGTTCGATCAATATGCAGGAGTCGGAGATCCAACCGACCACATCAAGGGATTCCGCAAATCCCTTCCTCTCATCAAGGAGGATCATCTTCTGTGTTTACTGTTCCAGTCCAGCCTCACCGGACCTGCTCTTGACTGGTTTAACCGTTTGAAGCCAAGATCCATTAGCTCGTTTGTCGAGCTCGAAAAGCAGTTTGTCATCTTCTACATCCACAACAAGAAGCGCCCCGTCACCATCGATTCCATCTTTAAAGTTAAGCAGCGAGATGGTGAGTCACTGAGCACTTTCTTTGCTCGTTTTAAATCTGAACTGCATTCAATTCAGGATTTTGCAAAGGAGCATGAGACCTTTGCAACCATCGCATTCTCTCACGGTCTGATCCAGGGGTCCGACCTCCACAAATCTCTAGCCATGAAGCGACCTTCATCCCTAGACGAGCTCTACCTAAAGGTAGACCGTTACATCAAGCTCGAAGAAGCCCTCACTGGAAGGGAAAAGAATCATGTAGTCAGCAATGTAGAGTCTGGCTCCACCAAGCGACCTCGATCTGATTGCACGAGGTTTAAAGCTAAGTCGTTGGCTACTGAGCAACGAGAGTATCACCGGTTCACAAGACCAGCCGGTTACATCTATGAGCGAATCACGCACAACCATTGGTGCAAGATTCCTACCTTCACACAGTTGGAGGATACATCTGGACGACCGTACTGCAAAGTCCACAAGGTACGGTGTCATCAAATAGATGACTGTCGCGTTCTGAAACGCGCTCTTCAAACATGGGCCGATGAGAAAAGGCTCAACAATTGGATCCTCGGCAGACAAGAGGATTCCACAAACAAGCGGGCGAGGAAGGGATCCAGAACCCCTCCCCGTTCACCAAAACGAAGTTACAGCAAGGCCAGAACAGCCTCCGCAAGTCCAGTCCGCAGCAGAGGGCGTAGCCTCTCCCAACGCCTAGGTCCAACAGGTGACCTACGCGACCAGCTCAACAAGAAGGTCGCAAACAAGATTGACAGCGACAGTGAGTCCGAGAGTCATGTCGTATACATGATCTATGAATCCAACTCCACCCCCTGGTCAAGAGACAAGAAGAGACGAGTAGACCATCTTCATCATGTCTACTCGATTACTGGTAAAGCAGCGCGCTCCAACATCCCTGCGCGCCAGGAAACAGACATTACTTTTACTGAAGACGATCTCAACAAGGTCGTTACTCCTCACAATGATGCTCTGGTTATCGAGCTAAGGATAGCCGACTACGTTATCAAGAGGGTACTCATCGATCCAGGCGCGTCATACAACATTCTCATGTACAGAACCTTCAAGGATATGAGGTTGCCCGATTCAGTTCTCATCCCCGATTTCACACCCATCTTAGGCTTCAACAGTTCAAGAGAGGATCCTAAGGGTGAAATTCTGTTGCCCGTCACTGTGGGCCGAAAGGAAGACAAGGTCGTTGTGACCGCCAAGTTCAGCATCCTTAACATCGCAAGCAAGTACAATGCGATCTTGGGTCGAAAGTGGATCCATGCCATGAGAGGTGTTCCATCAACATATCATCAAGTTTTCCGCTATCCTGGACCTCATGGGATAATAGAACTTCGAGGCAACCAGAACGCTGCAAAGGAATGCCATGGAATCATTGAAGTTGTGCCACCTGCAAAGCCATCCACTTCTGGAACCAAGGATGCTGACATCAAAGGGAAGAGCCCAATCTCATCAGAGGCTCAAGAGGGCGACAACAAGTCAAAAAGCCCGTCCAAAGAAAAGACCGAACCTACCAAATAGCAACTACAGAAGGAGCAAACGAGCTCCCCCAAGCTTAATCTCGGAAGCACTGATCCAGGAGTACGTGTGAACATTGGGTCAGAAGATGACCCGAGATATGTCTATGTAGGTGCAGAGTTGGAAGGAGATAAGTTCCATAACTTTGTAAATTTTCTTTCAACTAATAAAGATGTTTTTGCTTGGTCGTATATCGATATGCCTGGAATAGATCCAACAATTGCATGTCATAGACTGAGTTTCAATCCCAATTATCGACCTGTTAAGCAAAAACCAAGGAGGCTAGCCCCCAAGTTTCACGAAACAGTTAATGAAGAGATCAACAGACTCAAACAGGTCGGGTTCATCAGAGAAGTCGATACTCCAGATTGGCTAGCCAACATCGTGCCAGTCTTAAAAAAAAATGGCAAAACAAGAGTCTGCATCGACTTCACAAGCTTGAACAAAGCTTGTCCTAAAGATTCATTCCCACTGCCACGAATCGATAGGTTAGTCGATCAGACATGCGGTTTCGAGCTATTGTCATTCATGGACGCATACTCAGGATACAACCAGATCCCAATGTACGAGCCCGAACAGGAGAATACATCTTTTACAACAGAGCAAGGCATTTTCTGCTACAAGGTTATGCCTTTTGGCTTAAGGAATGCAGGAGTGACCTATCAGAGACTGGTCACCAAAATGTTCGACGACCTGCTAGGTCGAACAATGGAAGTCTACATTGACGACATGCTAGTCAAGAGCAGCCAGGAGCAAGATCATTTGTACAATCTCGACCAGGCGTTCCAAAGATTGAGAGAATATAGAATGCGTCTTAATCCTGAAAAGTGTCTTTTCGGGGTTGCATCAGGAAAATTTCTCGGCTATCTAGTCACAAGACGAGGCATTGAAGCAAATCCCGACCAGATCAGAGCCCTGATCGGCATGCCCAGCCCAAAAACAAAGAAACAGATCCAAAAACTCAACGGGATGGTATCAGCTCTAAACAGATTCATCTCCAGAGCATCAGACAAATGTCGACCAATGCTTCATATTCTAAAGAAGGGGGCTACATATGAATGGACAGAAGAATGCGAGAAGGCCTTCAATGATCTCAAGGCATATTTATCTACTCCACCAGTTCTCACAAAGCCCAACGATGGAGATATACTCGGCGTTTACCTCGCAACATCAGATTTTGCGATCAGTGCAGTACTCTTTAAGGAAGAAAATCAGGTTGAACGACCAATCTACTTCACAAGCAAAGTCTTACAGCAGGACGAAATAAGGTACACGCCTCTAGAGAAGTTAGCATTAGCTTTACTTTACACTGCATGTAAATTCAAACCTTATTTCCAAGCCCATACTGTCAAAGTAATCACCGACCAGCCATTACGCCATATATTAGAAAAGAAGAACAAAACAGGTCGTATGGCACGATGGGCAGCCGAGCTGGGTGATTACACTTTTGAGTTCGTTTCACGGCAAGCCGTCAAAGGCCAGGTCGTCGCAGATTTCTTAGTAGACTATCCAGCAGAGGATATCAATTGGGAACCAGAACCTGAAACAAGGCAAGTCCAGGACAGTCCTCCTGACACATGGCAGCTATATGTAGATGGTTCCCACAACTCCAACGGAAGTGGCATAGGTGCTGTATTAATTTCCCCTGGGGGTTCACAGCTCGAGAGGGCAACTCGTCTCGATTTCTCGACCTCCAACAACGAGGCCGAATACGAAGCTCTAATCCAGGGCTTACAGATGGCCATCGACCTACAAGCAGTTCGCCTCAAGGTATACAGTGATTCTCAACTGGTAGTCAATCAGATTACCAATAACTACCAGATCAATGGGGTAAACTTAATGGGGTAACTACCAGATTCACAATCGATCACATACCTAGAGATGACAACAGACACACTGATTCAAATCTCTGATCTACTAGAGACAACACCAGCAGACATCCAAGGAACTTGGATGGAACCTTTCATCACTTACCTTCAAACTGGTGTCCTACCATCCAACAAAAAGGAAGCCAGTCAGCTGTTACATAAAGTCACTATGTATAAACTCCATGAGGGTAAGCTTTTTAGAAAATCTGCAACTGGTTTGTTATTACGGTGCCTCATCCCCAAACAGGGCCAAATGATCTTTCAAGAAATCCATGAAGGAGAATGTGGAAACCATTCCGGAGGGCAAACTTTAGCTCATAAAGAAATCTCCCAGGGTTACTTCTGGCCAAGGATGAAAGAAGATGCGAAGAAATTTGTGTTGAAGTGTAAAGAGTGCCAACGTTTCACTAATAAGCAACATCAGTATCCCAACGATCTCATCAACATCACTGCACCATGGCCATTTCATATGTGGGGGCTCGACATCATGGGCCCTCTAATCAAAGAAAAGAAATCTGAGAAGAAGTTTGTTCTAGTCGCAATTGACTACTTCACCAAATGGGTAGAAGCTGTTGCACTCGCCAACGTCACTCAAGCCGATGTTCAAAGATTCATGTGGGAAAACATCATCACACGATTTGGTCTACCAAAGCGGATAGTGACGGATAATGGCACTCAGTTCGTTGGCAAAAACATCAAAGCTTTCTACGACCTATGGAAAATCGAACATTCTAGGTCAACACCTAGATATCCACAAGCTAACGGCCAGGTCGAAGCTGCAAATCGACAGATTCTAGGCAACCTGAAGAAGAAGCTTGAAGATCAACACGATCAATGGCCACAACAGTTGGAAAACATCCTATGGGCTTATAGAACAACCCCTCGTACGTCCACAAGAATGTCACCATTCAGTCTTTGTTATGGAGTAGAGGCCGTTATTCCCACCGAGTTAACATTCGGAACGACCAAATCTTATCTAGTCGACACTGAACTCAACAATCAGGTCTGGTCGTTCGGAATTGATCTCCTCGAAGAACGACGAAACCACGCCGTTATAAAACTCGAGCAATATCAACAACGACTAAAGCGAGCTTATAACAAAGGCGTACGACCAAGAAGCTTTTAGCCAGGAGAACTAGTCCTAAGAAAAATGTTCCATAACAAAAGGAAGGACACTATCAGCAAGCTCAACGCCAATTGGGAAGGCCCTTACATTATTACGAAGGCTCAAAGCAACGGTTCTTATCGTCTTCAAACACCAGAAGGGGAGATCATTAAGAACCCATGGAACGCTTATCACTTGAAGAAATTTTATCAATGAAATGTAAGCTTCTATCTGTCACATTTCAATGTATAAATTCATTCTTGCCTTCATCTCAGCTCAAACATGAATGGCTCCCAAAGGTCCAAACCCTCGACCTACAAATTATCAAAAATCTAGTCCCTTTGATAATTTTAATTTTGTTAAGTTATTAACAACTTAACTTGGTGCATTGGTCATTCCCTTCCCACGACCCAAGCATAACATAGCTAAATTGTATACGACCTCATCCACAAGCAGGTCAAACACTATGCGTATTATTTATTGTTTGCGGAACACATATAAGCAGACAAAGCAAAGTGAACAACAATGTAAGGTAAATCATTGAAATGTCTTTTTACTTGATGAGATTCTAACCATTACAGGTAAAAGCAAAATTAAACTAAGGCATACAAGAAGAACTGTTTCAGTTCGTCCTGCTTGCAGCCATTCATCTCGTCTACCTGCCTTCTGAACAAGCTACCAGGACTCCCTGGAAACTAGCTGATCAGAACGACTCACTTACATGCTCATCAAATAAAGTATCAATTCCGGCTATTCATTACAAACAAAACAAACTCGGCCTCACAAACTCAGAAGACTTACTGCAAGAACAAGGAGTGCAAGAAGCAAACTTTGCACAAGGTTACCCAATACAAGAAGATCGGTACCGAGACTAGTTCACTGCTGTGTAGCCTGGTCGCTGGAACTATCAATGTCCATACGTCCACCGGCGACCTGTTCACTAGGGCCCATCAAGGCGTCCTGAGCTGGCACCAAAGCTCCTTCGGCACCACCACGCGTCTCCTCTCCTTTGGGCGACCCCATCACAGCTTTCTCCAAGTTGTCGCAGTAGGCTTTCCACGTTGCGCCATTCTCTTGGCATGTGTGCTCCCAGTATTCAGCAGAAGCCTTAGCAGCTGCGAAATTTTCCTTTAACTGCTCCACCATCTCCTTCAACGCCGCGACCTGCGCATCCCTGTCCTTCACCTTGCACTCAGCAACATTCTTCGCCTGCTCGAGCTTCTCGTTGAGGTCCTTCAACTCAATCTCAGCTCGGGCACCAACTTCAGCAACCAGACGCACCTCCTGGAAGCTTGCGTTTAGCTGCACGTGCAAGCAGAGTTTAGGCAACAATGACTAAGCACAAAAAAAAAAAAAAAAAAAAAAATGTACGACGGTATATTTCGTCTGATTGAGAGGGTCACACACACAGAGCCTCCGTTGGAACGACCATCTCGACAGTCCCAAACCAAGAATGTACGACGGTGTTTGCAAAAGGTTGCAGACGAGCACTTTGCAGCAGCCGTGAAGGTGTTGGCATCATCAGGGGTTGCTCCAAACACTCCAGAGACGCAGCGGGCTTTAGAGGATAAACACCCGAAGCATCCACTACTATCGGTCCCCGACATTCCTTTACTTGAGTCACCTTTGTCAGTTGAGAGGGATGGGATATTATCATGCATCAGGTCCTTCCCCAAAGGGACGTCTTGTGGGCGAGATGGTCTCCGGGCCCAACACCTATTGGATGCTATGAGTGGGGCTGCATCAGCTGTAGCCACAGATCTTATGGAGGCCTTGACACCGGTTGTGAACTTATGGCTACAAGGTCGATGCCCACGGGTCTTGGCAGAGTTCATAGCTAGTGCACCGCTCACCCCACTTCTTAACCCAGGTAACGGCATTCGCCCAATAGCTGTGGGTATGGTTTGGCGTCGCCTGGTGTCTAAGATTTCCATGAGAGGAGTTTCTAAGGATATTGTCCCATACCTAGAGGATTTTCAGTTTGGGGTTGGTGTGCCCGGTGGAGCAGAGGCAATTTTGCATGCTGTTAATCGGTTGGTTTATGCCAACAAGGATGACACATCGCTTTCTATGTTGCTTGTGGACTTTCAGAATGCCTTCAACCTTGTTGATCGGTCTGCTATGCTACGGGAGGTACGCAATCATTGTCCATCTATTGCTCTATGGGTCGAATACCTCTATTGTCAACCTGCTCGATTGTATCTAGGGTCTACTCATATTTGGTCAGCAGCTGGGATACAGCAGGGGGACCCTTTGGGGCCTCTTCTCTTTGTTTTGGTCTTGCATCCATTGATACACCGCATTCATTCAGAATGCCACTTGGAGTTGCAGGCATGGTACTTAGATGATGGTACTCTGATTGGTAGTACAGAACATGTGGCTAGAGCTATTCGTATCATTCAGGAAATAAGACCATCTCTTGGGCTCGTGTTTAATGTGTCTAAGACAGAGTTGTTCTGGCCTTCTGTTGATCCTGACTGCTCCTATCCAGATATCTTTTCGGTTGGTATATCATGTCCTCAGGGAGGGGTTAAGTTGCTTGGAGGGGCTGTAAGTATTGATCCATCATTTATTGTGGGTAATGTTCGTCAACGAGTGGATAAGACACTTCAACTTATGGACTTATTACCACAGCTAAAGGATCCGCAGTGTGAGTTGGCACTTTTACGTTCTTGTATGGGATTATCTAAACTCACCTTTGCTCTCCGTACTTGCCCCCCTGATTATGTTCAGGAAACAGCCGAGTGGTTTGACCACAAGCTTCATGCAACCCTTCAAAATATTGTGGTTTCTGATGGACCTGGTTTTGGCGATCTACAGTGGCGTATGGCAACCCTCCCATTACGTATGGGTGGACTTGGTATCTATTGTGCTACTGATGTTATGAAGTTTGCTTTCGTAGCTTCACGTACACAAACCAAGGATCTCCAGGACCACATTCTTCGAGGTTGTGACACCCCACCTATGGGTAATGTTTTCGATACTGCCATTGCTAGTTTAGATCTTTCTATACCTGATTTTGACCTCAGTAATCTTGCTCCAACTGCTACCGTCCCTTTCAAACCCCAACATGTCTTGGCGGAAGCATACTACAACAAGATTAGTTCGGGTCTTGAGAGGGAATTTGAGTTGTCAGCTAGACAAAAAGCCGTGATTGGATGTGTGCAGTCAGAACATGCCAAAGATTTTCTCCTTGCTATCCCGATGGAAGGGCTTGGACAACGCATGACGCCTGTAGAATATCGTGCCATTCTTCATTATCGATTGATGATCTCTCTATATTCAGATGGTGAGCTTTGTCCAGTGTGCAAGAAGAGTAGACTTGATGCTTTCGGGGACCATGCGGCCCATTGTAAGGATTACCCCGGCTTCAAGTACAGGCACGACCACGTTAGAGATATCTTGTGTGATGTGTTCTGGCTGGCTGGCGTACAGGTTAAGAACGAGGCTCCTGTTAACTTTCTTACTGATCCTAAGGAAGGAAGATCGGCATTACGTCCTGTTGATATTCTGGTCTACAACTGGTCAGAAGGTAAACATGTGTGTGTTGATGTTACAGGGGCGTCTCCGATGGTTGGGCTGAGTGCTGGGATTTTTGAGGTGGGGCTAGCAGCTAGCAATGCAGCAACGGCAAAAGTGGAGAAACATGACGGAGCTTGTAGGGCTAACCAACATAGTTTCATCTCCTTTGCATTTGACACATTTGGATTGCTAGGCTCAGAAGCAGTTGAGCTCCTCAGGAGAGTGCAGAAGATAATGGATAGCAACGTGATGACTGCAGGTTCGAACGAATATGTATTTAGGAGAATCGGGTTTGCTATCCAGAAAGGACTTGCCGCGCAGTTTGTAGCGCGTTTGTCCTCTACTTTTGTGTAATTCGTTTAGCTTATCAATAAAATTTGATTTTGATAAAGAAAAAAAAAAAAAAAAAAAAAAAAAAAATATATATATATATATATATATATATATAGGACTTATGATCACACTCACCAAAGACAGCGCCGCGTTTATCTTTGAGCCGGTCACCAACAAAGTCTGCAACTTCACTGCTCGAGCATCAGCATCCAGAACGATGCCCTCATTCACAGCCCGGGCAACGCAAGGGTCGTCAATAGCACTGTCGTTATCATATACGACATGCTTCTCACCACGGCCATCCAAAGAATCGAACGGCCCAGGGCAAAACTCAGACGATACCCCCTTGCCTTTCTGCGAAGGCCGAACAGCAGTCTTCCTGGACACAAGGGACATCTTAGGAGTTCTAACAGACATGGGGGGAGCAGAGGTCGGCACAGTAGGGCGCTCCATCAGCTTCAGGTTCCCTGAGAACGACCTCTTCTTCCCAGACAATGCAGGCAACTTGGGAAGTGAGGGCGGAGGGGATACGACTAGGGGGCTCGCCACTACCTCCGCCTGGCGCGAGCTAACACCAGATCGTTCCTTCTCTGACCTCCGAGTAGCGCCACCAGATCGCTCTCTCTCTTCAGGCCGTGAGCTACCACTAGCTCGCTCCTTCTCCCCAATGCGAGAACTTCCACCAGAACGCCCCGCCTCACCAGAACGCCCCGCCTCAGCTTTCTGCACAGAACTCATATAGGCTTTCTTCAGCGACTTCCTCCTCTCGAGCTCTTCCGCAACTGTTTTCGGACCACCTTTGGGAATAAAATGCTCCCTTAGGTGGGGTAAGAGCTTTATCTTCCGTTTATCAGCCAAAAAACCAAAGCCGTTCAAAGCGGACTGCAGATCGTTCTTCCTCAACAAGTGATCGTCCCTGATCGCTGCAACAAATGCAAAATCATCAAGTACAGAAACAAGAAAATCATCTACCGTCCTAAGACTAATGAACACAAACTTACGAGCATCATTTCTAGTCACATGACGCAACTGGATACTCCCTTCGACAATCGACCCAGTAATCAGCATGGGATCTTTCCACCATGGCTCACTACTTACCGGATAGATCAAAGGCAAACGTTCTGGCCTAACTTGCATGTTATAGCTGGCAAAATCAGCCTTTGAAGAACGTTTGAAGCTGAAGTGGTCCAATACATCATATACAGTAATGTTCCACTTATGCAGCTTATTTAGGTCATCAATTACCCTCATGTTTCTCCAGAAATTGCCATTCATCTGGCAAGGAGCTCGACCAATAGCATTCAACAGGTCGACAACCATACGAGACAAAGGAAGCCTCAGCCCAGCTCGGAATTGGGTCAAGGTAAATATAGTGGAGAAAGGATTTTTAGGTCGGTACTCAGAAGAAAGTAAACGTTCGCCTAAAAATCTGATCTCCAAATGCTCAATCGAGCTAAGACCATATTGCTTCCTAAGTGCAATGTGTCTATTTACATACTTTGGGTTCACAACTCTACATATCAAACCGTCGTCTCTCTCCACCATTTCATCGTCAGATGTGTCCGCCCCATGAGAGCCGCTACTCTGGGGGCTATCAAGGTCCACACCACGAATGGGAGACGAGGTTTCAGAATGAGTCCTTTCAGACTCATACTCCTTACCACCACCACTAATCAAGTTATCATTTTGAGAGTCACTCGCGTCAGACATTTCTCTCAAGCAATAGAAAGGAAAACAGAAGATGAAAGAAAGGAAAGAGAAGAAAACTAACCTCACGAGCTCTCAAAGTTCTTCAGATCGCAAGAGAAAAGCGGCAGCAATTCAAATGAAGGCGAGATAGGTAAACCCTTCTCAAGAGAACTACAGTTTAAATACTGTAGCACAAGTAATCCCAGCCATCAGTTCGAAACAGGTGAACGGCTGAGATCGAACATAGAAACCATAACAATTGCAGTTATTCTCCACTCACAAAACGGTTCACATCCACCGTCGGATCAATCCACGTGCCATTCAGAGACCTAATCAAGCAAGACGTGCGTCAGTTGCCAAAACTACACGGCTAACTGCTCGAGGAAACCACTCCACTTCCCCGTAAGAGCGCCATGATTACTACAGGCAATGCTGCATGACTGCCACGTGCCCAAATTCAAAAAGCAAACCTCAAATCAGCATCGAACAGAGCCTTTAGTCTTTTCAGCTCGCCTTAAACAGCCGACCTAAAAAGAGGGGGCTTATGTAGGGGTAATACATACTCCAGCCAATCAAAAGTAGCCACGTGGCACAGTCATTCATCCATCAGGTCGCCACGATCCCGGCCTGCTAGTAGCTCGACCACAACGACTCGACCACGTAACCAGCAGCGGCCTGCTTATATGCACGTGCTCTCATTCAATGCGCAGAATATCCTCGTCGGTTACATAATTAATTCACAGGGATGATCCTCGTTCGTTACACAATCAATCCTCATTATGATGACGGAGAATCTGCAAGATCCATGATCCACGCCCTTCCACCTTCTATATAAACAGAACAACGATGGCTTGATCTCTAAGTTCAACTCCCCCGAACTAGAGTACGTAGGCAATCTCAATCTCAACGAGGTGCAGCCACCCCGATCTAAAACTTCCCCTTTGGTCAAGTCTCCCAGCAGCCTGACCTAGTAAGTGCATTAATCTAGAAATACGTTAATACATTTATTCAACATAGTTATTTTCAGATATCCAGTATAATTTTACTGCTACCTTTCTGTTTGCGTGGCTGTCATAGAAAAATCATAGAAGACTCGTTACTCAACATATCTTGATGAATTTACTTGTTTTAGAAAATAGACATTTTGAACTATAATTTATATGTTTAGAAATATTTTAAATTATGGGGCTAATATGGTGAAAAATGCTCAGGAAGTCTGACGTAGATTGTTTTGAGATTTCTTTCTGAAATCTGGTAGGATTGAGTAAAACAATTGTTTAATTATTTTCTATATATCGAAACGATTCCATATTTTTATTCAAAGTAATATTTTCATAGTAAAAGGTTGTATTAAATATTTATGAGATTTGAGTAATTATTTTTAGATGTGTGAATTTTGAAAGATGAATGTTATTGTTTGGCAGATTTATGTAAAGAGTTTCTTTTTCGCATATATGTTTTCTTTTGGGTTTGTCCCTTTGTTTGACTGTCAAGTTGAAATAGTCATGTACTACAAGTATTCTTAATATTGAAGTGGATTAGTATATAATGGCATGTGACTTGATTAATTATGTTTAAAGTAACCTGGAAAGTTATATTGATGAACGCCTAGAAATGGCTCCATACCAATGGATGGTATATGAATAGAAACGAAATGAATATTGAACTTGAGATTTAATTATGGAATGATTTGGAATGGTTTGATACCATGGACGGTATATATTCAATTTGGGAAATAAGAATGGAATACGAAATGGACTTGGAATTTAATTGTTTGGCAAGGGTTGTGTGATTGCTTGATTAGTTTAGTTATTTTGGTAGTCGCCCAAACATTAGTACACTTGCCGCACCTCTGGAATTAGGTTAAAAAAATTAATTATCACCCTAGACAGCTTAGCCTGCGGGTTGACTCTTGGATTATATTTGGATATTTCCTAGGCGGCTTAGCCTGCGGAACTGACCCTTAAGACCTTCATAGCCTTCGGGGTTGGTCTGGGCGCCACATTAGAAAGCTCAAGGGAGCTATTAAAGATCATGAGTTAGGCATACGTCGAGGCTAGCCAAAGCTTGCAGGTAAGCACCTACTTGGGTTTTGGTTTCCGCATAGAGGTTCTTAACCATGGTCAAGGCACACTGGTGTAGTGTGGGTATGGCAAATGTGTGGAGTGCATCCTGTGGGAGGTGTACTAGTGATTGGGCATAGGTTGTGATTTTTTATGATTATTAAACCCGAGAACCGGCTAGAGGCCAGGATGAGATTTTGTGATTTTTCATTCGTTGTTTGGTAGTGTGCTAAAGCTTATGGTATTGTAGTGCTTGGTGTTAATTAATGATATGGGTAAATTTTATATACTTTGATTATGAACCGGAGGTAACTATGATTATGTGGAAGAACTGTGATGTTTTATTTATTATGGGAATTAATAGTAATAATTGGACTTGTCATTTTGGTAGATTACAAACTATGAATAGTTGGAATGAATTATTATTAATGGTTTGAATGAACGAAATGTATTTTTAGGTTGATACAAAGTATTGGACAACACGTAACGTGTATGTGATTTGGTTTATCTTTATTATATTTGTGTATTATATATTAACTCCATTTTGCAGGTGGATAGGTCAACTAATTTATTTTGTGCAGGTGGATAGACCTATCCTTAAAGACAGTTGCTGCTTAGGTAATGTATTTGTATTATCGATCAATTAACATCGTAAATAGATAAATTAGAATTGAATAATGAAGTTAAGCATGTGATTATATAATGGATAAAGAGTTTAAATATAATGGAATTGATATGGTTTTTGGCGTATGCTTATTGTCTTAGCATGGAAGAATTGTTCTTGAAGGTTAATTATGTTGTTAATCATATGTTGGAACTGTATATTTATTACGTTATTTTATGGGAATAGATTTCCCCCTTGTTTACTCATACCAGGTTTCATGCTGACCCATGTTGCTTTGTTTTGCACGTGGATGTGTTCCATTTGGAATTCCATTTGGAATGCAGGCAGGAGAGGTTAGAGCTATGGAGCTGTGACAGACCGCTTGTTGGGACCAGAAGACATCTTTAGATGTTTCAGTCATGTATTTAATTTGAAAGTGGTATTCATGTATTTTGTTGGCGTAAGTTGTGTTGTATAATATGATGGAATCAGGAGTACTTTTATCGTTTGGATTTTTCTTCACTGTATTTTATTTAAGATTTTTGTTGGACCTGGTTTTTGAGTTAGAAATTGTTGCGGCCTGGGTTTATTTTATATATATTTTTTTTAAATTCGGGTCGTGACACCATCCAACCCAGGATGCCCGGACCTAGCTTCTGATCCTAGTTAATTCCTAAATGCAGAGTTATGCTCCTTTTAGGCCCAAGGCGCCCGGACTTAGCTTCCGGCCTTGGAAATCAAGGATGACAGGGATAAAAACCCCATCCAACCCAGGATGCCCGGACCTAGCTTCTGATCCTGGCTAAGTCCTAAATGCAGAGTTATGCTCCCTTTAGGCCCAAGGCGCCCGAACCTAGCTTCTGGTCTTGGAAATCAAGGATGACAGGGATCAAGAACCCCATCCAATCCAGGATAACCGGACCTAGTTTCTGATCCTGTCTAAGTCCTAAAAGTGGAGTCATGCTCTTTCTAGGCCCAAGACGTCTAGTGATAAGTTCTCAAAAGTGTATATTTATTCCCCAAATAACACCTTGTTTGTATAGCACTTAGCTTATATTATTATGTTATATCTATTGATTAGTGCTTTCTCGTCATTTGTGTAGGTTTCATGAGCCGAAATGCGAATATTGTGTTAAAGCCCGCCAAAAGTCAAGAAAAACAACCAAAAAGTTGTTATTTGCACAAGAAAAAAAGAATCGATATTCGCACCCATAGATCTGCTAAGGGCACCCCACGGTTGGTCATGTTGACTTGAATTTATGTCAAAGTGGGGCGGTCCGAATCTCTGCCCAAACCGGGTCCTATTGAAGCCCACAAGTCAGAATTCTATTTTAGGCCTTATTTAAAGTCCAATTTTAAAACGGCTCTACAAGAAGATCCAGAAGTCTGATTTGGGCCCATGAGCTGTCCAATTGAAGGTCTTGGTCCAAGCTACAACATAAGCCCAAATTAATTAGGTTTTGTTAAAACCCTAATGCCTCTAGAAGACCAACAGCAGCAGCCACGAATTTGACATAATTTGGATGTCTTTGTATGCAAGTATTATGCTTTGTATTTCTTATATAAGACAAGTAGTAGCTAGGGTTTAGGATAGTCTTCTTCTTTTTTATTGAACTCAATTCTATTTATCAATATCAATCAAATCACTTTACTTTATGATGTTTTGTTATTTAATTATTTATTCCATGGTGTCATTAGCAAGGATAAGTAGCTAAATCTCCTTAGGGGGGTGGTTGAATCACTCTAGATAATGCAAAAGCACAATGTTTGTTTTTAATATTAATTGTGATTCAAAGTTCTTAATATTTATTTACTTCTAAATCGCAATATGAGGTAAGTATGATTATTTGCATGTTATTGTTATCCATGTTGTTAAAATACTATTGTTAGGGTTTAGGGAGACCTAGCTTTAATGGTTGTGTTTATATTGATTGGAGATGTGTAGTGAAATAGCTGAGAGGTGATTATTACATGTTTGCAGTTAATATCTTTTATTGGAACCCTTTTGTAATTAAGTCAAATAACAGAGAGGTGGTGATTTAGTTATGAATTAATATGTTGAGTTAAGTAAATTGAATAGCTGAGAGGTGACGGTTTGATTAATAAGACATATTCAATAGCATGCATAACAGAATCTCGTTTTAATTGAGTGGAGTAGCTGAAAGATGACTGCTTGATTATTATAGGTATTGATGATTAATTGGAATAGCTGAGAGGTGACTAATTAATTGTTATAGATTGAACATGAAAGAATAACATGTTATGTTTGCATGATTTAGTTTGTGGATACCAATTCTTCCCCCTATATCATCATAAGATCTTCTTTTCATCTCTACCATTTTCTTAAGTTAGTTTATTTAATTATTGCCTGTAGGAAGTAGAACCATATCTATCTCTTATTTGTGATTCACTTGGTGTTTCTTAATTATTGTTTTCTATTGTAAATGAGTTAAAACCTTCACCTTTGAGGTGGGTACGACCCTTGTTTGTTACTTGTCTACTTTGATAATCAATATATACATGCACAAGAAGGAACTTCAAATAAAAATATAATCTTTTGAGTAGGTGGAGGCACCAATTTCCATCTATCACCTGGACCAAGCTTCCGGTCTTGGAAACAAGTTTTAAAAGCGAGGCTATCCATTCTTAAAAAAAAAAAAAAAAAAAAAAAAACCGGGATTGCTAGACAAGCTAGTCTGCCCTCGGGCCAAATCTTGCAATACAGGGTCAAATCCCCTTCGAGCAGCAGACCATGAATTGCCATGAAGACAACGAGAAAAAGAATTGTTATCGTTCCAAGGAAGCATCCTTAAAATGATAAGGGGGCGAGGGAAATAGACAATTGTAATAAATGTTGAAATTAAGGTAAAGATATCTAGCAAGATGTTTTTGCACAACAAAAGTTTTTATTTCTTTTTCAGAAAAGAAGGTACAGAAGAGGGAGTCCCTCGACAACCGGGACATGAACCTTTTTATAAAAATCTAACTGAGCTAAGGCCGAGAAAAAGGACCGGAGCCGTCACCGCCCTTCTTCGCCTTCTCCTTCTCCAGATGGTCAAGGACTTGCTGATAGGGAGCCTTCGCCAGCCGAAGCTCTTCAGTGGCCTGGTCATACGCCTCCTCCTTGAGGGAGAAGCGCCGATCTAGCTCCAGCTTCTCCCGGGTCAGCTTCCCGCAAGTGGCGTCCAGTTCTGCCAGGGAAGTTTTGGCATATTTCTCTCTCTAAAGAGCAGCGGTCAGGGTAAAGTCTAGGTTATGGGTTATGGTAGTCAGCCGCCAAGAACCGCTTGTCCTCCTCCAGAGCCCACCGGTCGTTGTTCGCCGCCGCCAGGTCCTTCTCGAGCTGACGATTCTCAGCTCGAAGACGCTCCAGATCCTCCAAGGCAGAAGGCTAGGGTCTATCACTCAGCTCAAAGACCCGGGCCATGGCAACTTGCATCTGACAGACAAGAAGAGCAGGAGTCAGAAGTAGATATACAGGAATCTACAAAGCTAAAGTCAAAACTCAAGACAGAAAACCATACTGCAATGAGGTTCTGAGCCGCTACCCTCATCGCACGATCGCGAGAGAGACGGTTGTAGTAAGCCTGGTCTTGCAGGAGCAGATTCTGGAAGATGTAATCGAAGACAGTGTGGATATTCATGATGTCGGAGTCCCCAATCGACATCGGCTCCCCACTAAAAAATGCAGGGTGAATGGAGAATACCGACAGTGGAAACTCCGAGGTAGCCTCGGGCTGGTACTTACCCGGTTCGGGGCCCAGTTGCCCAGTTGGGACAGTGGGCAGGTCAGTGTATGGGACCTAGTCACCCCACCCGGAAATCGGAGCTTCATCATCAGCAGTGTCCGACACTGTAAACTTTACCTCAGTCTGGACATCTTCGACAGCCAGAGCATCCTCGACAGGGACATGGGAGCCACTACCAATCCGGGTAGTCCCCGTAACCGGTCCCCTTAGTGCTCGAAGGAGGGGATCCTCCCTTCTCAAGCGCACAACCTCCCCTTGGTCAGCAGGGTAGGCAGAAGTAGTTCTCTTTGAGCCCGTAGCAGACTCATCCACAACAGCCTCCCCTGGGATCACCGAGGCAGGGACTGTACAGAAACAACTTCAACAGTGGGAGGCTGGGAAGATCATACCTCCACCGGAGCCTCAACACCAGCGTCTCCAGCACTGGGCGCGTCCACCTCGTCCGGTGGACTCCCCAAGATCACGGCCGGTCCACCTCCCTCAGCAACAGAGGCAAACATAGTCTCCTCGGACACACCTCCCAACATCTCCGGCTGGGTTAGGTTGTCCACTTCAACATGTACCTGCACCAGTGTAGGAAAGAACCCTTCAGTAGTTGATTCACCGGACCAGCGTGGAACCAAAAGTCCACTATCACTCGACATCAGGCTTGGGTCACCGGAGGAGTCAGAGGAACTATAAAAAAACATGTGGTCTCCTCCGGCGACCCAAGGGAGGGTTTGAATTACAAACAGAGCTAGCATCAGATACTTGGACATCCCCGACAACTGGGATGACTTCCAGTGGAGCATCCGGCATGAGCTCGTCGGGAGGAGATCTTCCCCCGACTAGGAGAGCCTCGTCCGGCCTGTCGTCCATCTCCCTCCTCAGATCAGAAGCTTCATTCTTGACTGGAGGCTCCTCCCCAGCACTGGGGACTACACTCTCTACAGGGGCAGCACCCTCACGGAGCTAGAATCGACCTCCACGACTTGCGGAGGAACCGACAGGGCTGCAAGATGGGAAACGGATGTGTGTCACAAACTGATCAGGAAACGTCAAGTCCCGCAGATCTGCGGGCAGGTTGAAGAAACTTTCAATGTTGCCCTCAGCCGCAGAAGAATCCACTCCCGTTGGCAGAGACACTTGAAGCTGACGTTTCCCTGTAAACACAAGCATGGAATTGTTCCTGAGCTGGAGCTCAGCAAGCACGCAAGGTAAAAGGACAAAAAGAATTAAAGCAAGGTCAGATACGTGCTTAACTATGAAGTCTCGCGGCACCTAGATGCTGCGGTCAGATGACCACCCTGACACCCGGTAGCAGGGCTCGAACCATTTCCCATAGTGATTGGGAAGTCCAGACAGCCTCCCGCCAGTGCGCCAAGAAATGACGTAGAAGCACAACTCCTTGGCCTCTCGAGCAACCGACTTCATGAGCAGGAACATCTCGACCGGGCCAAAGGGAACCTGGAAGTGGTGGGCAATCAGCCCAATTCGGCGCACCATTATCCAGAAGGACACGTGCATCTGACCTGGTAGGATTCCCCACCACGACAACAATCTTAGAATCGAAGAATGTAGCGGGAGCTACATGCCGTACAGAAGTTGATAAAGACTCACCGCAATCAATTGTCGGAGCAACCATCGGAAATGGAGGGGTGGGAGCCAAACCTAACCCCCCTCCAGCCAAGCTAGTCCTGAACCTCCTCTGTACTCATCCGTTCAAGTTCAGGATTCTGGGGGAGGATGGTGGAAGCTTGCCACCTCCTTCCAGGCCTTTCCGTCGAAGGCTCGGCGATATTCAGAGGAGCCACCTCCTCCACACCAGCAGGCGAAGAAGGTCCAGTGGCCGCAACCTTACTCGTTCCACCCTCATTAGCGGCAGGACTAGGAACCGAATTCTAAGGTTCCTCGTCACTGCTGGAGCTCAATACCAGAGTTCTCCTCATTCTTCTCGGGAAATTTACACAGTTATCACCGGAATTCGAAGGCAATTTAGAACCTAGGGTTCCAGCAGCGAAATGAAGAAGGAACTGAAGAAGAAAGAGAAAGAGGGAAAATGAAAGGGAGTGCCCTTCCCTCCTCTACAGATTCTTTCTTTTATAATGCGGAGCCCAGGGTCCACCAGCTAATGGTCTTCCAAGTTCCTTAATGGATTCTCCATTAATTCAAGATCATTAAATCAACAAGTTTGATGACTCGATCAGTGAAGAGTCACAAGCTTTCACTGGAAGTTGAAGCTGTACATCTTCCCGCCAACAAGAGAAGATTTAGAGAAGACGAAGTGGGACCCACTTAACACAGTCAGATGGGACCCACACCCTACAGTCATCTGGAGCCCACGTCACTGGGTCCCACATCATACAATCAGCCAAGATCTACTTAGCATGTACGGGTGGGGTCCACATGGTCCAGGTCAGCAACATGTGGACCCCCGGTCCATGTCATCACGCTCAAAGGATGATTGACCAACATGTGTTCCTGCACTCATTATAATGGGAAGATAACCGGACCTACCTACCGGAGCTCAAGACAGTGATAAAAGAAGAAATTATTTTATTACAAAATGAATGATACGGGGTGCACTAAACCCCCAACATAGTGCGACCGAAACTGGATTACATCAGAGCGGGAGATGGGGGATTCGGACCAGACCCCTCCAGCGAGTCAGAAAGGCCATACTTAATCTTGGCAGCGGCATACTCAACCTTCCAAGATGAAGCAACAGTGCAACAACAACAGAGACCGGAGGAAAGGAAGTGGATATCGTCCCTCGCCTCCGGCCTGCTATTTATAGGAGGAAGAAACAAACTCTAGTCATTGGTCCAAGGGATGCATAATCGTCGTCCAGAGTCGTATCAAGGAAGCAATACTCCGAATCTCAACAGCCAGGGAAGATATTTCGAAGATCTTTCCCTAGCAGATTTTCTACTACTTGACAAAGAGGGGGCGATGTGTGTACCCTAGGTAAAATACCCGACATGTGTCATCGATGGCTGTATAAGAAGCTAAACCGGGAAAACCTGAGGATTAGCCAGCCAGGCCTGGGCTATCGGGAAGGGCCCAACCCGGTTTCAAGAAGTCCACATACGCTTTGTGGATCTTGACCCACCGGATGGTCCACGATCAATGGGTGGAGCTCTGGTTACTGTATAAGAAGTAACCGTGGGCTCCCATACATCAACCAGGCCCACCTCAATCAAGTAAACCAGCTTCGGCCCAGTAAAGTCCAGCAGCGACAGAGGCTCAACCAAAGGCTTGTCATATAAGCCCAGAGGACCTGGCCAGGGTGTATGCAATGTAGATTGGGCCTCCGGTCCGAGGAGTCAAGCCCAAGTCTTTGCTTTCAGACTTGGTCAAATCCAAGTCCCAACCAATTGGATAAGTCCAACAAGATTCCAGGCTATAGAACCCATTGTTCTAGTCCACTGGAGAAGATAAAGGAAGACCCAGGTTGAACCAGAGTCTATCAGAGGATGCCACGTGGCAGTCATCCTGGTCAAAGGGGATTCAAACCGAAGGGATAACCGCCCAGCAACATGCAAGCTATCTCTGCGGAAAACATCTTCACAGTTGAACTACCTGAGTTCATGGAGTCAAAACCGGAGGGGTGGTTGAGCCAGCCTCCTCTGGTCTACTACAAATACAGGAGTTCTTAACCTCCTGAACTACGAGTCTTTCACTGAGCAACTCTATTAGAGCTTAGTCGAACCAGAAACTTGATTCCAAGTTCATCTTCTTGGATACGTAGGCAGCCTGATCTTCATCAGGTCCAGTCTCATTGTATACCCCCATCCCATTTCAGTCTGAATAAGGCTTTCATTGTAACTGTTTGATTAATCAATACACATCTCGAGTTTGTGGATCAAATTTTTGCACCCACAACTCCCTTCGTGGTCATCTTAAAGAGTTGAAGGCAAAGCTTGAGGCCGAAAAAAAGATTACTAGTGAGCGGAATCACGACATTGATAAGGCTGACCAAGGTTTTAAGGTTCTCAAGTCTCGTCTTGAGATGGTAAATAAGAGTTGGGAGTCCAACGCACAAAAGTCAATTGAGACCATCTCCCAATGGAGGAAAATAGCCTTTGCATGGGAAGAAAGGTGCTTGCGTCGTGAGTCTCATCTTGTTTCGGTTGTTGAAGGATTTGATCCCAATTCTGATAAGGGTGAGATTAAGGTATCTGCTCTTGAGAGGTATGAAGAAGACATGAGGAAGGAGGAAAGGGAGGCTGCGAAGGTAACTGGTGAAGAGGCTGATGACGGGAATGATCATCCTAGAAATATGAATGATGTTGCTGAAAATGTTGAGGTCAAAGAAGACGTGGTCATGGATGAACAGTAGACTCTTGGTCAATCTTGAATTGTCTTATGATTTGAGTGTTGTGAGGGTTTTTGAACAATGTCATTGGTTGGAAATATGTAAAACAATAGTGGGGAATTCTAACTTCGTTTGGCCCTGCGCTTTTATTTTGTTTTGTATGTTGGTGTTGTACTTGAAATATTTTCTAATATGTTTGTATGAATGCTTTGGGACTTGATTTAAAAAGTAATGAGGGTTTGGTTTTGGTAATTGGCCTAAGGCATAGGCTGAATTGTATCTCGATTGGAAATGTTTGAATGTATGTGTACTGTTTAGCCAAGATATAGAGGAAATATTATGGTGAAAATTATCTTTTGATATTTATGTGTTTGAACGTTTAAGTTCAAAATATACAAATGGTTAGGCTTGAGTATCCTTATAAACTTTGAGACTTTAAAACTCATGTCGTTTTGATGATAGAATACTTAGGTAAAAGGTTCATGGGAGATATAGCTTTAGAAATTTCGAGTTCCAAGGTTTAGGTACTTGCTCACCTTCTGAGTCAATGAGTGTGTACGCCCCATTTCCCAAGTCGTGTTTGATGATATATGTGTGTATTTCGATGGAGCTTAATGTTGATGCATTGATAAATAGATTAGTAACAGTAATTTTTTTTTTCCAATTATAACAAATTTTATTGATAAGCTAAACAAATTACACAAAAGTAGAGGACAAACGCGCTACAAACTGCGCGGCAAGTCCTTTCTGGATAGCAAACCCGATTCTCCTAAATACATATTCGTTCGAACCCGCAGTCATCACGTTGCTATCCATTACCTTCTGCACTCTCCTGAGGAGCTCAACTGCTTCTGAGCCTAGCAATCCAAATGTGTCAAATGCAAAGGGGATGAAACTATGTTGGTTAGCCCTACAAGCTCCGTCATGTTTCTCCACTTTTGTTGCTGCTGCATTGCTAGTTGCTAGCCCCACCTCAAAAATCCCACCACCCAGCCCAACCATCGGAGACGCCCCTGTAACATCAACACACGCATGTTTACCTTCAGACCAGTTGTAGACCAGAATATCAGCAGGACGTAATGCCGATCTTCCTTCCTAAGGATCAGTAAGAAAGTTAACAGGAGCCTCCTTCTTAACCTGTACTCCAGCCCGCCAGAACACATCACACAAGATATCTCCAATGTGGTCATGCCTGTACTTGAAGCCGGGGTAATGCTTACAATGGGCCGCATGGTCCCCAAAAGCATCAAGTCTGCTCTTCTTGCACACTGGACAAAGTTCACCATCTGAATAAAGAGGGATCATCAATCGATAACGAAGAATGACACGATATTCTACAGGCGTCATGCGTTGTCGAAACCCTTCCATCTGGATGGCAATGAGAAAATCTTTGGCATGTTCTGACTGCACACATCCAATCACGGCTTCTTCTTTTTTTTGTATTGGAGAAAATCTGTTTGAAGACAAGGTCGTCCATTTGGAACTTTCTCGTCCTGACATTCTGGTTGTAACTTCTTTTTAGTATCAGTTGGTAACAAGCTATTGCCAGTGCAGCTCGTTCCCTTTTTCCTTCGAGCATGTCAATTTCAAGTGCCCAAAGTTCCTCGTTGTCTTCTGATTTGACTATTTGTGATCTAGATGTCAAGTAATTGAGCTCGGTGGGAATTATGGCTTCTGTGCCATAGCATAATAATACAAATGGTGACATTTATGTGGATGTGTGAGGTGTCGTTCTGTATTCCCAGAGAACTCGATCGAGGTCGTCTATCCACTTTTTTTGTGTGTTTCTAGCTTTTTCTTCAAGTTATTCATTATGGTCTTGTTGGTAGCTTTAGCCTGACCATTGTTTTGAGCATAGCGAGGTGAGGAGAATGCGTGGTTGATTCTCCAATCTAGATAGAACTCTTTTATTGTGTTACCACAAAACTATTGTCCGTTGTCAGTAACTAGAGTATGTGGTAGTCCAAATCGAGTGATGATGAACTTCCATATAAATTTTTTTACATCTTGTTGTCTTATCGGTCTTAAAGGTATTGCTTTGACCCATTCGGTGAAGTAGTCAGGTGCAACCAGTAGAAATCTCTTCTTGGCTTTATCATTTAGAATGGGTCTTACAATGTCGAGTCCCCAAATTACAAATGGCCAAGGGTTTGAGATTGTTTGAGTTCTCGAGCTGGTTGATGTATGAATGGTGAAAACCTTTGACATTTGTCGTAGTGTTGGACAAATTTTTCTGAGTCTGATTGCATATAATGCGAAAAATACCCTTGACTTTGTGTTTTTTTAGCTAGGGAACGAGCCCCTGCGTGATTTCCACATTGGCCATAATGGATTTCAGCTAGAATTGTATGTTCTTGAGTTGGTGGGAAACGTCTTAGGTATGGCCCTCAGGCTGACTTTCGGTAGAGTATTCTGAAGTAAAACACAACTTTTTGTTTTTCTTTCGAGCTTTTGTAGCCTGACATCGTCGTCTGGATATACTCCCTTTAAGTAGTTGATGATTGGACCCATCCACGAGTTGTCAATCTCATATTATGAGATATCAATGAAATCGGATATCTCATTTATTTGATGTATGAGTCTCATATGATGGAGTTGATTGTATATCGATTTGGAGCATTCGAGGTGACTCTGTATCGATTTGCGATGCTAGATAAGCGAGGTTATCTGCATGTCGATTATCATCTCTTGGAATGTGTTGAATCTTCCATTTACTAAAATGAGTGAGTAATTTCTTGGTGTGTTCTAGGTATAGCTTTAGGGTTTTTTCCCTTGTTCCATAGTCACCAAGGAGTTGGCTGACTACTAATTGTGAGTTACTTAGAATCTGTAACTACTTTATTTGTAACAATCTGGCCATTTGTATGTCCGCGATTAATGTTTCATATTCAACGTCATTGTTGGACGAGGTGAAGTTTAGCCGAATGAATTTCTCTAAGATGACTTCTTCAAGTGAGATGAGTGTTGCCCCTACACCTGAGCCATTGAGGTTCTTTGAGCCATCGACGTAGAGTTTCCACACCAGAGTTTTAATGAGTGGTTGTTCATTTATCTCATTATCCGGCACCCATGTGTTGTTTTCAATCGCATAGTCGACCAGGAAGTCTGCCACTATTTGACCTTTTCAATTGCTACGTGGTGTAAAAATGTGCTCATGATCTTCGAGCTCCTGAGCCCATTTTGCCAATTTTCGAGCACATGTCGATGTGGTGCATCTGTGATGACTCTGATCTTGTGCGACTGAAAATAAGGTTTTAGCTTCCTTGATGCGAAAAGTAAGGCTAAACCTACTTTTTCGAGATTTGTGTATCGAGCTTCAGAGTGCAACAATGTTTTGCTGATAAAGTATATTGGTCTTTCGTCGTCACTTTCATCTCGAAATAGAAGTCCACTTATTGCATGTTCTGAAGTTCCGAAATAAAGCCCCAGCACGTTGCCTTGTTGTTTTCAATCGCATAGTCGACCAGGAAGTCTGCCACTATTTGACCTTTTCAATTGCTACGTGGTGTAAAAATGTGCTCATGATCTTCGAGCTCCTGAGCCCATTTTGCCAATTTTCGAGCACATGTCGATGTGGTGCATCTGTGATGACTCTGATCTTGTGCGACTGAAAATAAGGTTTTAGCTTCCTTGATGCGAAAAGTAAGGCTAAACCTACTTTTTCGAGATTTGTGTATCGAGCTTCAGAGTGCAACAATGTTTTGCTGATAAAGTATATTGGTCTTTCGTCGTCACTTTCATCTCGAAATAGAAGTCCACTTATTGCATGTTCTGAAGTTCCGAAATAAAGCCCCAGCACGTTGCCTTGTTGCGGCACTGTGATGACTGGGGGAACTGCGAGGTATAATTTGAGCTCGTCGAAAAATTGTTGGCATTCTAGAATCCAATTATATGTTGATCCTTTCTTCAGTATCTGAAATAGGTGTAAACCCCCTCTTTTAATTTTGGTTTTAATTTCATTAAGTTTAATTTGAAGTTATGAATAATTGAGCATAAGTCCTTGGACCAGGGGTTTATAGTCAATTATATAAAGTTGAAGGACTATGGTTTAGTAAAATAAAACTTAGAGAACAACCCACGAACAAATTTTTCTTTGCTGGTAATTCGGGAGCATGCACGATCAACATTCAGAGATTTGAGGTTAAGGGGGAAGAAGAAGTAGCAGTGGTTGTGGTGTTGGGAGCGCCACAGACTCACATAGATTAGAAGCTGGTGGAAGAAGACGAACAATAGTGGTAGCAGGTGAGTGGATATAAGTTAATCTATATTATATTGTTATTTAATGTTAGTATTCATCTATATACAGATGTTAGAATTCTTACTATTTGATTACATAGATGAAAAGATATGATAATAACCATTGGTATACAATCAGGTGATGATGGTGTGTTAATGTTTAACAATAGTACACGAGCTCTGGGTTGGAATTTGTTTGTTTTAAGTTGTTCACCAACTGCTTCATATTTTGGTTTATTAAATAATTTTTATTTTAAATGGTTTTAAGTATATATAATATATAGTCATTAAATCATTAGAACTTTGGGTTACAGAATTGTTTTGATTGAATGGAAATGGGCACGTGTAATCATAAATTGTCGAGTTTTTCGCTCGTGGTTACTGTTCACATACTTGGACTACGAATATATATACTAATAGATATAATTTTAATGAGACTGGGGCTATAGGGATTTATATAGTTTTAGTGTTACCGTAAATATTATCCGCCGAATGTGTTCTCTTTGTGGTTGTATTGTAGATAAAATTCTTATTTTGGAAACAGCAATTTGGGCCCAAGGATAAATTATAAGGTTTCATTAGGCCCAAGGACACCAGAAACGTTTCTTTAGGCTGAAGGACAAGCCTGTATAATGACGCATATACCCTGCTAGTGTTTTAGTAACCGTAAAGAATATAACACCGCGGGGCGGGGTTTTTTGTTTTTTTTTTAATTTTCAAACAAAACCTAATTTCTTATTCCTTCTTTCTTCTTTCTTTCTCTTCTCTCTCTCTCTCTTTGTCTATCTCAACTGTCAAATTTCGTCTTGATTTCTTAGGATTTACTTCAATTTCTAAGGATTTTTCTTTGATTTTTCTTGATAAAAGTCTGATTCTTCGATTTTTCTTGATTAAAAGTCTGATTTCTTCGATTTCTCTTGATTAAAAGTCTGATTCTTCGATTTCTCTTGATTAAAAGTCTGATTCTTCGATTTCACTGGTTTCTCATCGATTTCTCTTGTTTCTCTTCGATTTCTCAGGTTTCTCTTCGATTTCTCTGGTTTCTCTTTGATTAGAAGTCTGTTATTTTCGATTTCTCTGGTTTCTTTCGCATTACTGTTATTTGTTTTATTTTATTTTCCGCTACTTTTCTTCAAATTTCTATAATGACAAGAATAAAAACTTGTACAAAAACTGGTCCTTGGGCCAAAAAAGATAAGAAAGTGACAATGCGAAAGAAGCTTAAAGCTGTTGAACAACAAAAACAAGCACGCGACAAAGATTATGAATCTGAGGTAAATTTCTTGCTTTTCTTTTTAATAACTTCTTTAGATTTTTTGTTTTGTTTTAATAAAGTAGTTGAGTAATGTATTGTTCAAAATTTATTTCAAGAAATCATCAATCTGTATAGTTGATTAATGTATTAATCAACTACATTAATCAACTATACAGAATGATTAAGTATTGATTAATGTATAGTTGATTAACATATTAATTAATGATTAAATGTTGATTTCGGTATAGTTGATTAATATGTTAATCAACTGTACAGAATGATTAAGTGTTGATTTCTGTATAGTTAATTAACATATTAAGTGTTGATTTCTGTATACTTGATTAGTGTATAGTTGATTAACATATTAAGTGTTGATTTCTGTATAGTTGATTAATGTATAGTTGATTAACATATTAAGTGTTGATTTCTGTATAGTTGATTAATGTATTAATCAACTATACAGAATGATTAAGTGTTGATTTCTATATAGTTGATTAATGTATTAATCATTGATTTCTGTATAGTTAATTAATAGTTGATTAATGATTCATTCTTTTCAGGAGAGTGCACCTGAAGAACCACATACATCATCTCGAAAACGTAAATACTTCACAAGATCATCATCCAAGAAATCACCTAAACCAAAACCAGCAGCGAAAAAGAGGAAGAAGGATAGTGAGCCAAATGTTGAATTTCCAAAAAAGAAGAAGAAGGATACTTCATTCTTCAGATGTTACATGGAACCTCTTAGAAGTTTAGCTGCAACGATAAAGAGCAAGATGAGTGCTGAACATCTGCAGTTTTTGAAGGACACAACATTTGGAAGTCTGTACAATCTCATGCATCTTGGTATGATTGAACCATGCAAGCCGAAGAATGAATCATTCAGAACAGCGATCTTCTGCATTCTCAATTGCTACTCACCTGAAGATTTTGGTTTTAGGATTGGGAATGAGATGGTGAAGTTTAGAGTTGAAGATGTGGCAGTTATGTTTGGCTTGAAGGGTTATGGAGAGGTCATTGAACAAAAAGCATGCAGTACTGACAAGCATCGCAAAATCGATTTCATTAGTAACAACTTTACTGAGGATATCGACGATGTTGCAAAGGATAAGGTGATGAACAAAATTCTAACACTAGTGGATGAAGATGGACACAAGAAGGAAGACCTTGGATTCCTCATCATCATCTACATGTTCATCACCGTATTTTTCTCAAATTCAGCGAGCAGGGCTTTATGGAATCACTTGAAGCATCTTGACAGCTTGAAGGGGATGAATTCTTTTAACTAGGCAGAGGCTGTTCATTTCTTCCTTGTAAACAAGTTGAATGAAAATCATCAGAGGAAAAACTTGCCAATAGGACACAAGAAGCGGCAGGAAGGAAATGTAGTTATGAGTGGATGCACACTAGTACTATTGGTAAGTAAAGCTACATTTATTTCTATTTCATCAACTTTAGTCTTGCTTATTAATCAATATTCTCTATTTTTCAAATGCAGTATTGGTTATGTGAACATACCAACATCATTTCCAAGATTCAAGGAAGAGAAGAAATGTCTCCAAGAGTTGCAAGGTGGGACACGAAACATGTCATGATGAAGGTTCTAGAAAATCCCACACTCAACTGGGAGGGAATGCAGGTATATTTTCTCTTCTGTTTGGTTGTTTAGTATATTAATCATTTTTTTTGTTTTAGTTACATATTGTTGATTACTTTCTCTTCTATTCTGTTCAGTTGATTAATATGTTAATCAACTCCACTATTAGTTGATTAACATCTCAATCAATTTTTCTGCTATAGTATAATATTCTTCATTATTTTCTCTTATGTTCAGTTTAGTTGATTAACATATTAATCAACTCCACTATTTGTTAATCAACTCCACTATTAGTTATAAATAGTTCATTAATATGTTAATCAACTGTACTATTAGTTGATTAACATATTAATCAACTCGACTATTTGTTAATCAACTCCACTATTAGTTATAAATAGTTGATTAATATGTTATTCAACTTTACAAGTAGTTGATTAACATATTAATCAACCCCTCTAATATAAGGTGATGGATATTAATCAACTTATAAATAGGTGATTAATATGTTAATCAACTCCAATATTATTTGATAGCTGTATTAATCAACAAACACTAGTATTTGATAACTGTATTACATGTTTTGATTTACTTACAGGTGATCAAAGAGCTTTCTGAATTAAGTGATGAAGAGAAAAAATTGATAAAACCAAGTATGAATGACGTCGAAGAAGAAACTGATGATTTAGCTAATGAAGTTGAAGAAGAAACTGATGATTTAGCTACTGAGAATCGGCGGCTAAGAGAAGAGAATGAAGAACTGAAAAGTGTGATTCAGCAGTTACAAGCTGAAAGTGAAAAGCTGAAAAATAAGGATGATGACAGTGAAGATGATGATGAGGAGGAGGAAGAAGTTGTTGGACATGATGTTGGACATGATGCTGATGATGAAGATGAGGAAGATGATGGGGTCCAAAAGCATGAAGAAAAAAAAGATGGAAGTGAAGATGATGACAGTGAAGATGATGATGATGATGGACATGATGATTACCATGTTGAAAAGGTTGGAGAAAAGAATGAAGAAAGAAAACATGAAAGTGAAGATGTTGAGGAAGATGATGATGGAACTGACAATGAGGAGGTTCAAAAGGTTGAAGAAAATAATGAGGAGACAAAAACTAATGATGAGGATAAAAATGATGGAGAAAAGATTGAGGAGCAAGTTGATTGGGATAATGTTGATAGGGATAATGAGGATAGCCTAGATATGGATAGTATTTTCAAGCTGGACATAATGCAACCACATGAACTTGGTGAGAGGAACCAAGATTGGGGAAAAGGAATTGAAGGTCCGTCCAAGTTCAATGGTAAAACGAGTCAAGGAGAGGACTGAACAAAAAAAGAAGGAAAATGAGGTTATAATAACAGAAGATGAAATGGACCTAGGATATGAAGAGGAAATAAAGGTTCCTCTAGCTGATTGGAAAACAACCAAATACTATCAAATGTTACCAAGAGAAGAACAAGAGGTGCTAGATAAATATGTGAATGATGTCAAGGATGGAAGGTAATGTTGTAATTTTTTTATTAAAAAACTATAGATTAGTAGATTAATCATTATTATTAATGTTCTAATTATCTTAATAACTGCAAAACTATGTCATGGCAGTCACCAAACCAGGAAATTATCATAACAGCTTCCCAGATCAATGATCTTATGACTGGGAAATACATCGATTACCAGGTAAGTTTTTTTTGACTTTATATTTGATAAATTTCCATTACATTCAGTATGGCTTACAAGACATATTGAATCATTTATTTTTTATTATATATATGCAAAAGATCATTGATTGGTATGGACGAAAGGTTCTAAATCAATATGAGAGCTTCAGAGAAATTGAGCCATTTCAAAGAGGAGTTGCAATCTTCTCGGCTTATGCATGGGTAAGTAATTTCCAAACTCATCCTTTCTGATGAAGTTGATGTGTATATTAATCAACTTATAACATTTGAAACAGACATGGTTGCGCGACTTTAAAGGGTAGAAGAGAAGAAAGAAAACAAATTCAGGTGAGATTCAAAATAAGGAAGACATGTACTGGAAGGAAGTGATTGAAAAATTCAATGGAAAGGAGAAGCTCTTTTTGTTTCCATTAAACACTTCAAGAACTGCTAGAGACAAGGCTGGGTATCACTGGAGTCTTCTTGTGCTCGAGAAAGGTTTTGGATGGACTCTTTATAACTCTCTTGTTGGAAACAAAGCTTTCGACAAGCGTATTCTGAGCGATTGTAAAGCCATTGTGAGTTAACTTTCTTAAACTATTATAGTTTTGTACCAATTTTATAATGATTTAGAATTTTACCGAAGTTTAAACATTTGAAACAGGCCAAATATGTCACTCCTTTGCTGAACAAGAAACTAATCAAACCTGGAGATGTTTGTTACAAAGATGGTCCTATAAATGAAGCACCTGATTTGCTGCATCGAGGTTCTTCGTAAGCTTTAGAATTTTGAATTGTTATTCCTTATTACGATGAATGCAATTTGATTTATGCATTAATTAAATATTTCAGGGTGGACTACGCATTGTTTGTTATCAAATTCATGGAGCACGTAATTTCTGAATGTGAAATATTTTTGTCAGACTATGGAGTGGAAACAATAGACTTGATGAGGGGTACAATAGCATATGAACTACTGACTAAACCGGGACTAAGTTTTGACAAGGAAGTATGGGATGACCAACAATTTCTAGTTTCCCTTGATGCAGCAGAAAAAAAAGATACTTGAAGAGAAAGAAAAGGAAAAGGCAGCAGCTCAAACAATTATAAATTTGGGTGTTCAAAAGTCAGTATAGTTAAAAAGGGATTACCCCGAATTCGAGATCCTGATTTTTTGTGTTTTGAAACTGTCAGTAGTATATGCTGTGAATACGAACAAGTTTTCTATATTTCTGTTATTTTGTAACAACTGAATTCTCATGGTTATATCAAAGGTTATTTTGCTTATTTTCTAGTGTTTAAATTGGTTGTTAATTTAATTTAAATTTTAATAGGATGGAATTGTTATTTGCCTATTTTTTAATGTTTAAAACGTAGGTTGATTAACATATTAATCAACACAACCATAGTTGATTAATATATTAATCATTCTGTAATTACCCATTCATTAGTTGATTAACAGATTAATCAACCTAAACTATAGTTCATTAATTCATGAAACCCTAAACATTCTAAAACCATAAACCTTAAACATTCTAAAACCCTAAACCCCATACCCTAAACATTCTAAACCGTAAACATTTTAAACCCTAAACATTATATACCCTAAATCCTAAACTTTAAACATTCTAAACCCTAAACCCTAAATATCCTAAACCCTAAATATTCTAAACCCTAAAACCTAAATATTCTAAACCCTAAATCCTAAACCCTAAACCCTAAACATTCTAAAACCCTAAACTCTATACCCTAAACCCATACCCTAAACCCTAAACATTCTAAACCTTAAACCTTAAAACCCTAAAAACTTCTAAACCTATACCTTAAACCTTAAATCTTAAACCCTAAACTCATACCCTAAACCCTAAACTTTAAGCCCTAAAATTTAAACCTTAAACATTTTAAACCCTAAACCCTAAATCTATACCTTAAAACCATAGTGTTATTTGACTATTTTTAAATTTTAATAGGATGGAATTGTTATTTGACTATTTTTAGTGTTTAAAACTTAGGTTGATTAACATATTAATCAACTAAACCATAGTTGATTAATTCATGAATCACCTAAATCCTTTATCCTAAACATTCTAAAACCCTAGTTGGGATAGTGAACCCTAGTGGAATGTTGTCATAAATACCCCTTAATGTTGTCATAAGTACCCCTTAATGCTGTAATTCTAAAACTCTAGTTGGAATGGTGAACCCTAGTGGAATGCTATCATAAGTACCTGATGTAATACTATCGGCGGAAGCAAACAATAATAAGAACATCAATTAAATAAATGGTTTGAACACCCAAAAACTAGGGTTCTTCACAAAAATGAATTTAATGTCTCAAGACATAAACAAATCTTCAATCTAACCTCTTTAATAGGGTTTGCAATCCCCTATTTATAATAACCTAAACCTAACCCTAACTACACTAGAAAGCTAAGTAAATAGAAACTACTACTAGGGATGTTCTAATCCATATACGATTCTGCATGAACTATGAGGCATGTGCCTTGCACATGCTATCTTTATGCATATGCATCAAATCCCCCCAACTTGAAAAAAACTCGTCCTCGAGTTTGTGTACTAACATCCTCCAAAGTTCAAAACGACTCTTGTACATCAACCTCAACCTTACGTTGGTGCAGAAAATCCGGCCATGAATCTTCCCCAGATAGTTGTTCGCAGAAAGAATGATGGGCATTAATGTCATAGGTGCATCATTAGGACAACCCAATTGATTGGAACAATATAGCCGCATCTCAAAAAATAAGAATTGAAGGTGTTTGTCCCTCCATGGAGAAAATCCATTCTCATCTTGGAATAGATAAGGATCAACATAACCACCAAAAAAATTACCAATTACTTTTATGGGACGGAATTTGTGGGGATGATAAAAATCATCAATTTGTCGGTCGGAATCAATGGAATTCATCGATTCATGGGAGTGATGAGCGAAATTCCGAGAACGTTCATCCTCTTTACCATTGTCATGGACAACAACCAGGTTTCCTTGCTTGGGCAACAAATAGAACTTCTTATTTATCTCCCTTGCAGATTTTTCAATCAAATCTTCTACTTGATCCTGAAACCGGCATGAAGTGGTTTGACATCAATTTTGTGACAAAGTGTCCATGGGTATCTTGCCTTGAGTTCATTGTTAGGAAAACCAAGTTGTACGCACATCGTCCCGAGTCTGTGTTCTCGCATCCATGTGTCAAAGTGAAGTTTTTGGGTTTAGGACGTACGTACCTAGTTAGGGCGTACGTACGTCATGGCAGTCAGCAGACTTGTGTTGTTCAGGACGTACGTACCGAGTTAGAGCGTTCGTACGTCATGGTAGGCAGCAGACTTGTTACGTGTGGAGACGTACGTACCGAGTTAGAGCGTTCGTACGTCATGGTAGGCAGCAGACTTGTTTTCGTATGGAGACGTACGAACGTCATATCGACGTACGTACGTCCAAAGTCGGTTTGCACTATTTCGGCCCACTTTCCTTGGTTTTCAACCCTAAGTATAAATAGGGTTTCTCTTCCAAAGAACAAGTCAGTTCTTTGGCCGTCCATTCTTCTTCTAGTTCATGTGTTTTGGTTTAGGTTTTGGTATTGAAAGTGTTTGTGGCTATTGAACTCAATTCCCTTACTTCCCCCTTCTCTCAATTCATATCTTTGTGATCTTCAAGAGTTATTGTGAATTCGGCTTCGAGTCTTCTTGTGTGTTCATCAAGAAGTCGAGTGTCTTGTGCTTACATCAAGGTGCTCTGGTGAAGTCAAGGTGTTAGAGATAACCAGGAGTATCAACTCGCAGTGAGTGCAGGTAGTTGGTAGGTTTGTACATCTCTTTTCATCTAGTGGATTATTTGTTGTCGCGAGGACAACCGTGGACGTTTCCCTTATTGGGTTTTACCACGTTAAATACTTCTGTGTGTTATTTATTTTCTGCGTATTGTTTGATTGTTTGTTTGAATATTCAATTGTTATTTTAGCACTATTTGTAGTTTCTCAGATCCACACATGCAACTTCTAACTCAAGAGACACAAAACTAGATGTATCATCACTATCATCACCAAAAACGGAAAAGAAATCAACAAGATTGTAACTTTGAAAACCACCAATTCGAGTACGAGTGACGGATTTTTCTTCTTCAAACATGTTGAGTAAGAAATTAATCTCCGCTTCTTTGTCAAGTCGTTTCTCTTCTTCAACAAATTCTTCCTTAAAAGACGCAAATTGACTTTTTAATTTATTAAAGCAATTTAAAAGTTCCTTCAAACTTTTTTGTATGCTTGGTGACGTCATGGAGGCATCACTCTTAGAATCGATTTCATATTCAATATAGTGTGGGTATTCTCCATACGGAGTAACCTTAGAATTGCGACTACGAAGACCATCGTGATCATAAGTCTTTAGACGGTTTCCATGGGAATATTTAGCATCATAAGCAACATATTATTGCTGAAAACCACATCGAGGAGGGTGCGTGTCCTGCTGGTGGTGGGAATAATATCCATTGTCATAATAACTATGACGTTGCCTGCGTCGGGGAGAAGGGGAACGAGAGGAAGAGGGAGGTTCATACCTTCTAGAAAGAGGAAAGCGACGACTAGGATCAAAGTTGGGAGCTTTATATTCAGAATCGGTATAACGCTTCGATTCATGTAAACTCCAGCGATCCGGCGACGACGAAAATTCTCTTTGACCTCTTCTACGATAACCCATCTTCAAATCACCAACATGAACGCGGCTCTTGTAATAAAAATCAGGTTTTTATCTTCTAAACCCAGAAAAAACAAGCTCTGATACCAAATTTTGATTAATACTATCGGCGGAAGCAAACAATAATAAGAACATCAATTAAATAAATGGTTTGAACACCCAAAAACTAGGGTTCTTCACAGAAACGAATTTAATGTCTCAAGACATAAACAAATCTTCAATCTAACCTCTTTAATAGGGTTTGCAATCCCCTATTTATAATAACCTAAACCTAATCCTAACTACACTAGAAAGCTAAGTAAATAGAAACTACTACTAGGGATGTTCTAATCCATATAGGATTCTGCAGGAACTATGAGGCATGTGCCTTGCACATGTTATCTTTATGCATATGCATCTTTACCCCTTAATGTTGTTATAAGTACCCCTTAATGCTGTCATTCTAAAACCCTAGTTGGAATGGTGAACCCTAGTGGAATGCTGTCATAAGTACCCCTTAATGCTGTCATAAGTACCCCTTAATACTGTCATAAGTACCCCTTAATGTTGTCATTCTAAAACCCTAGTTGGAATGGTGAACCCTAGTGGAATGTTGTCATAAGTACCCCTTAATGCTGTCATAAGTACCCCTTAATGCTGTCATTCTTACCCCTTAATGCTGTCATAAGTACCCCTTAATACCGTCATTCTAAAACCCTAGTTGGAATGGTGAACCCTAGTGGAATGCTGTCATAAGTACCCTTTAATGTTGTCATTCTAAAACCCTAGTTGGAATGGTGAACCCTAGTGGAATGCTGTCATAAGTACCCCTTAATGTTCTCATAAGTACCACTTCATGCTGTCATTCTAAACCCTAATTGGAATGGTGAACCCTAGTGGTATGCTGTCATAAGTACCCCTTAATGCTGTCGTCATTAACTTCTGAAAATAATTTTCCCGATTACAATAAAGTTGATTAATTGATTAATCAACAGTTCAGTAAACTTTCATAAAAACAACTAAGTTGATTAATACATTAATCAACAGTTCAGTTAACTTGCATAAAAAAAACTAAGTTGATTAATACATTAATCAACAGTTCAGTAAACTTTCATAAAAACAACTAAGTTGATTAATACATTAATCAACATTCCTTAGTTGATTAACTTATTAATCAACTTCATGAAAAAAATCAATCATTAATGGATCAGAAAACTTTCTCAAAACTAAAAAAATGAATTATATTATAGGAACTGAATTGTAATGTCATAACAAGTGAGGAAAAAAAACAATCTAAACTTTGATGAAAAACAAATCATCAGATACAACTAAAACCTAACTATTGTTCAGATATGGGCAAGTCCTCCTATTGTGACGACCAGTATTAAGACAACTGGAACACTTCTGAGCTTTGGGATGCTTTCTTGAACCGGTGTTTGGAATCCTTTTCGTCTTTGGCCTCCCAGGACCTCTTTTAACATCTGGAGGAAGTATACGAACAGAATCAACATCATCTTCTGGTTTGTCCTCATCCGAAATCGGCTGAATTGCATGCGAGTATGTATTTCGGAATGTGCTAACATAGTAATAAGGTTGAATATAATCGTATATTCTTTCTCGATCACCTTTGCAACTATAGCAGCCACAACATGCTTACAAGGGAATCCATCTATTCTCCACTTTCGACAAGAGCATAACATATCCCGAAGATGAACTGAATGTTGTTTATGCGCCAACACTTCATAAACAAACTTGCTTGACTTTATCACTTTTAAAGGACGTGCTTCCTGAATCCTTAAACCTAAAAGTTCTTCCATTTTAGGACATAATACATAATTCCACTTCAAAGAATCATCACGCCTATCCGACATCATTTTCATCACTCGTTGCCTAATTCTATCCAACATAGTACAAATAGGCATGGACCTCTCTTGGATTATCCAATTGTTGAAACTCTCAGCAATGTTCGAACATAATTCACCGTAACGTTCACCAAGGAAGTAGGCATTCGCAAATTGCTGAGTAGGCAATGTTTCCAAGAATTTGAAAGCCTTACTACCCCCAGAATTTAATAAAACTTTCAAATGTTCAATATATTTCAAATGAGTCTTTGCATAGGCACATTTGCCGAAAAGATCCTTAAGACTATCAGCACATCTTCCAACAGCAGAAGCAAGATTATTTTTGAGATGCCACAAGCAAAAACTGTGATAACAATTGGGGAAAACCAATGGAACATTCTTTACAAGGGAGTGATGGCAATCAAAGATAAAGGTTATAGGCCTATTCGTAGACACGACAGCTTTCAAATTCTCCAAGAACCAAAACCAGTTGGAATCATTCTCCACGTCAACAATTGCAATAGCGACTTTGTCCTGGAAACAAAATTACATTCCGTACAATTGGACTTTTAGTAAACCAAAACAAAACCCGTGTCTTTGCGCCAACAAAACCAAGACTATGGACCAGAGCCCAAACAAACGTTTCTATTTGGACTCTGGACTAGTTTTTTGTTTTGGAAAACATAAAAATGTTTTGATATAAAATTTGAGGTGGTTGTTAATAAATGCCTTGGAATGGCCTTATATACCATGGACGGTATTTGATTAATTTGGAAAATGTAAAAGGAATACAAAATGGAATTGGAATGTGAAGTTGATGTGTAATTTTATTGTCGAGTGTTACTTGATTGATTGATAGTTTAGATGTTTTGGGTATAGGTTGTGAAGTGTTGTGTGGATGTAACGATTGGTTTGTAGTAATTGAGATATATTAGTGAGACCTTGAGATGCCATGGATTAATATTATTATACTAATACTGTTTTGCAGGAGGGTAGGTGATAAGTCCTCAAAGTGTATATTTATCCCCCGAATAACACCTTGTTTGTTTAGCACTTAGCTTATATTATTGTGTTATATCTATTGATTAGTGATTTCTTGTCTATTGTCTAGGTTTCATTAGCCGAAATGCGAATAAGGTGTTAAAGCAAGCAAAAAGTCAAGAAAAACAACCAAAAAGGTGTTATTTGCACTAAAGGAGGATAATTGATATTTGCACCCACACATCTGCTGAGGGCACCCCACGGTCAGTTCAGTTGACTTGACTTTATGTCAAAGTGGGACGGCCTGAATCTCAGCCCAAACCGGGTCCTATTGATGCCCACAAGTCAGAATTTATATTTAGGGTTTTATTTAAAATTCAAATTTCACCTAATTTGGAAGTCTTTACATGGAAGTATACTACTTTGTATTTTCTATATAAGAGAAGTAGTAGCTAAGGTTTAGGTATCTATTAGAATCATATCTTTTAGATCATCTTTGAGTTTTTCATAGAGAGAGAAAAGTGAGTATTTTGTGAGAGAAAAAGTTCATCTTCTTCTACTTTGTATAAACTCAATTATCAATATCAAATCCATTAACTTTTCCATTATGATGTTTTATTGTTATTTATTTATTTATTCCATGGTGTCATCATCAAGGATGAGTAGCTAAATCTCCTTAGGGGGATGGTTGAAGCACTCTAGATGATGCAAAAACACCATGTTTGTTCTTATTATTCATTGTGATTCAAAGTTCTTAATGTTTATTTACTTCTAAATCGCGATATGAGGTAAGTATGATTATTTGCATGTTATTGTTATCCATGTTGTTCAAATACTATTGTTAGGGTTTAGGGAGACCTAGCTTTAATAGTTGTGTTTATATTAATTGAAGATGTGTAGTGAAATAGCTGAGAGGTGATTATTACATATCTGCAATTAGTATCTTTTATTGGAACCCTTTTGTAATTAAGTCAACTAGTTGAGAAGTGATGATTTAGTTATGAATCAATATGTTGAGTTAATTAAATTGAATAGCTGAGAGGTGACGGTTTGATTAATAAAACATATTCAATAGCATGCATAAGAGAATCCCGTTTTAATTGAGTGGAATAGCTGAGAGGTGAATACTTGATTATTATAGGTATTAATGATTAATTGGAATAGCTGAGAGGTGACTAATTAATTATCATAGATTGAACATGAAAGAATAACATGTTATGTTTGCATGATTTAGTTTGTGAATACCAATTCTTCCCCCTTTGTCATTATAAATCTTCTTTTCATCTCTACCATATTCTTAAATTAGTTTATTTAATTATTGCCTGTAGGAAGTAGAATTACAACTCTCTTATTTGTGATTCATTAGTGGTGTTACTTAATTATTGTTTTTAATTATGTTTGAGTTAAGATCTTCACCTTGGAGGTGGGTACGACCCTTGCTTGTTATTTCTCTACTTTGATAACCAATTTATACAGGCACAAGAAGGAACATCATTAAAAATATAATCTTTTGATAGAGATTAACACAATTTAGCCTCTATCAGGTTCTGAACCTTACTATCAGAAGTACAGGATGCATCTGATAGCGTCGCCGTTCAAGCCTTCAAGTATGCCTTGAACAACAACCATGAAGAGTTGTACCGGTCAATTGTGTTTGAGCTAAGATCTTCACCTTGGAGGTGGGTACGACCCTTGCTTGTTACTTGTCTATTTTGATAACCAATTTATACAGGGACAAGAAGGAAAATATAAGAAAAATATAATTTTTTGATAGAGGTTAACACAAATTGGCCTTTATCAAAATGGCGTCGTTGCCGCTCTAAGGAACGAAGTTCATTCAAACACAAGTGAGAATAGTAGTTTCGGGACATCATCCCACTTCTATCCCTCCCACCCTTCTATTTTTTTTTTTTTTTTAATTATTGTTTTTAAGTGGCTTGTTACTTAGTCCTCTTATTAATCTTGCAGTGAAAACGGATTGAAAAACGCTCGAAGAACGGAGTCAAAATCAAAATTTTAAGATGATCACACATTCAGGAATTTTTCCTGAAAGTTACTGGTCCCGATCTCGAGTCGAGTTCAGATCGGCCTATAGCAATCTCGAGTCGAGTTCTTGGCAGGAATCTGCCTCGTGTTGCGTGATTTTTCCGGAACGTTCCAGAGCACTTTTTCCATTAAGTTTTTTTCCTGTTGAGTGATTGTGAGGTGAATTAAGTAGTTTAATTTTTCCAGCATTTTTAAAGACTTGTAAGATATTTAATTATTCGATCCACGAAGGGGTCGCGGTTGTAATTGTAAAGCTATGGTTTTTGTGTTGTGTATTATGACAAAGGGTAATTTTGTAAAAACACATGTAAACCCTGAAAGAGTTTGTAACAAGTCTTGTAAGTATATCTTGTGTCTTGGAGAACATGAAGAGCTGAAGACTTGAAGATTATGTAGCTGAAAAGGAAGCTGAAAATGAAGACCAGATAGAACCTCCAGGTTTCCTTGCTCCAGTCGACTGGACCCCAGTCGACTGGACCCCAGTCGACTGGACGGGACTTATTATTTTCAACAGCAGGTGACATTACCAAGCGACATGGTTTATGACCCGATCCATGATCCACTAAAGTTTTCAGATCTATTCAACACAGGTTTGACCAACGGATCTATTGCACTTTATGGAGTATATCTAGCAAGAGAAGGCTAAAGAAAAGTTTGATGGTGTTAGCTCGATTATCTACTCAAAAGTGAAAAACCGTAAGTGAAGAGCTTCATTGAAATCCATCCCATTCCATCGAATTAACTTCACTCACTACATTGAATGCTTCCTTATTTATGAGAGTGAGAGTTATTGTAGTTGGTGTTCTATAAACCAACCTTGAGTTCTTTTAATTTCTTTCTCTATTCATCCTTTGAGAGGAATCATTAAGAGAAACAAAACCCACTTTGTTAAAAGTGATTTGTGAGAAGAAATCCTAGTAGGCTAGGTTAGAGGTTAGGTATCTCTACAATATTCAAGGTTGAAGGATTCATTAGAGATTCAACAAGAAGTGCTTGTGGTGAAGAAGTGGTGTACTAGGTGTGACTATCTTGCTTTGCTTGGAATTTCTAAAGGCTAAGAAAGCCTCCTTGAAGAGTGGACGTAGGCAACCTTGCCGAACCACTATAAACCAAGTGTCTCTTGTGTGGTTTGCTTGCTCTCTAAATATCTCTATCTATCCATCTTATTCATGTCTCAACATTAAGCACACACACATTCCTTGTTGTTAGTTGTATGTGTAGGTGTGGGGTTGGGTCTATCACACAAAGACTTTACCTTTATGCTTATAATGTTTAATTCGTAATCATACCAGCATCTCCTCTTACTCTCATCATCTCTGTATTGTTGGTTTTGCCTAATCTGTCATTTATCCTCTCTGTTGGACGAGCCTCCAGTCGACTGGACTCCAGTTAACTGGACCTTGTCAGACTGAGACTGGGATTAGCCTTGTTTTGTTTATCTGAGTGTGGTTTATTCCTGGTAGTTTTTATTGTCTTGTGTTAAGTGTGTTCCTCTCTTGTATAATTGTTCACTTGACCTAGATAATTTTTATTGGACTATTCACCCCCCCTCTAGTCATTCTTGACATCTTAGTGGGACTTTTCAGTAATATTTTTAAAGTAGGTGTTGTTAGGATTTATTTATTGTGTGTTTGTGGCGGATAGTAGAGCAAGGTTGTGGAGCTAGCCTTGAGTCTACTAAGGAACGACTCCCAAGGACGATTGAAACCCAAAGAGTGGTTTCCTCTTAGTTGACTTCATCTTGTCTTCTGCCCACTTTTGTGCGCTTGTTGGCAATTTTTACTTTTTAGCACAAAGTGGGAGGTAAGCATTCTCCTAACCATCCTCGAATCCCCTACAAGAGGAGTTTCTGTAATGATTAGTATGACCTTGATTGTTGGTTGATTTTAATTCTGTTTTTACTTGTTAAACCGGGACTGCAAGGCGGACCTGGCCTCAAAGTGAAACATAATATCAATTGATTGCAATAGCCTAAGCTTTAAAATTGAATCAACTAAAGCCGTGCTTTCACGATGTTCATTTGAGACATTGAACAGATATTTCAACTAGTACTGCGTGAACCGTTCTTTGATTGGAGCACAAGCTAGAAATTGGGTCTTGTAACGCCCCGGGATTTCGTCCTCGCTCATCCCGGTGCGTCGAGCACCATACCGCTCGCTAACGTCAATATTATCCCCCTTTAGTCACTGCGGATATCCTGCAGTAGAGGGTTTTGGATCAGGGTCCACCCATGTGGTTTACCCCAAAAGGCCTTGACATTAGTTAGAGTATGGTTAAGCTCTATATACTACCAATACAACCACTTCTTTTGCAATGTGGGACTAACACCAACTCATGGGTGTTACAATCTCACCACCTTAGAAATAGAGCCGTCATCGGCTCTGCAGTACACTCAGTACAGTCCCAAAATCTCCGACGTTCCCTGCCAAGTGAGACAAGTACCTAGCGCTCCCTGGGCCTTTCCAGCGTACTTCCCACCTGCAACAGGCGACCCCTCGTCGGCTCTGATACCAACTGTAACGCCCCGGGATTTCATCCTCGCTCATCCCGGTGCGTCGAGCACCATACCGCTCGCTAATGTCAATATTGTCCCTCTTTAGTCACTGCGGATATCCAGCAGTAGAGGGTTTTGGATCAAGGCCCACCCATGTGGTTTACCCCAAAAGGCCTTGACATTAGTTAAAGTATGGTTAAGTTCTATATACTACCAATACAACCACTTCCTTGGCAATGTGGGACTAACACCAACTCATGGGTGTTACAATCTAACCACCTTAGAAATAGAGCCGTCCTCGGCTCTACAGTACACTCAGTACAGTTCTAAAATCTCCGACGTTCCCTGCCAAGTGAGACAAGTACCTGGCGCTGCCTGGGCCATTCCAGCGTACTTTCCCACCTGCAACAGGCGACCCTTCGTCGGCTCTGATACCATCTGTAACGCCCCGGGATTTCGTCCTCGTTCATCCCGGTGCGTCGAGCACCATACCGCTCGCTAATGTCAATATTGTCCCCCTTTAGTCACTGCGGATATCCAGCAGTAGAGGGTTTTGGATCAGGGCCCACCCATGTGGCTTACCCCAAAAGGCCTTGACATTAGTTAGAGTATGGTTAAGCTCTATATACTACCAATACAACCACTTCCTTGGCAATGTGGGACTAACACCAACTCATGGGTGTTACAGGTCTAGAACCCCTACAGATTACGTCTGTAGAATCACTGTAGTTATTTAATTAAGGAATTTTACTTACGCATGAAAAACCTCTCACACTGGTTATTCGCTACTTGACTCACGAAATATAGGGAGAATTCACAAGGGAAGCTTGGAAATAACTCATTGACTTGGGTGAACACAAAATTGAGTCAGTTTTTGAGCCCCTTGTTAGATGTTATTGAATGGTTAGGAATTCAATGGCATTTTTTATGCACATGTTCCATGCATCTTAGATCAGGTAAAATCTTGTCCAAACCAACTCCAATCTACACAAAGAACACAATCACAGACCTCACTCGTTCTCTCGAGGAAGAGTTTAACGACTCAACCTCCATACATTCTGAAGAAGAGTTCAACGACTCAACTTCACTTTTTGAAGTAACTCCTACACCTATGGTTCAAGAAGCTACCCTTCGGGATTACTTTTCACCTTTGGCCTCTGGGCCACCTACCAGCATAGTCTTGCCCGAGACAACTGCAGATAGCTATGGCATTCGCCCACAGATTGTGGGCATGTTGCCTAAGTTCCATGGACTTCCACGGGAAATCCATATAAGCACCTCAATAAGTTTTTGACCGTTCTCAATACTTTTAAAGAGAAACATTTGTCTGGGGAGAAAGTTAGTTTGAGATTATTCCCCTTTTCTCTTGAGGATCGAGCATCTCACTAGTTACATGGTCTCCCCTCCAATTCTATTGACACCTGAGCTCAACTAGGTAAAATGTTCTTGACAAAATTCTTTCCTATTACTAGAACTAATGACATTGTTGAGGCCATAAGGAATTTCCGACAAAAAGAAGGCGAGGTATTCTTTGATGCATGGTAGAGGTATCAAGATCTATTTCCTCGGTGTCCACACCACAAAGTCGATGACACTGAAAAAGTTAGGATAATATATAGAGGCCTTATTACTATAACTAGAAACACGGTTGAAAGCATGAGTGGTGGAGACTTCCTTGATTATTCAACCGCCAAGGCTCTGGCATTCCTTGAAAAAATTGCTAATAATAGCCAGCAAATGGGACTTACCTAGACATACTCCGAGAAACACTACCCCAGACTCATTTGATAAACCTAGAGGTATATATGAAGTCCAACTGATAGAGGCCAAAAAGTGTTAATCTCTAACCTCTATCAAAAGATTATATTTTTAACTTGAAGTTCCTTCTTGTGCCTGTATAAATTGGATATCAAAGTAGACAAGTAACAAGCAAGGGTCGTACCCACCTCAGAGGTGGAGATCTTAGCTCAAACACAAATGAAAACAATAATTAAGTAACACCAGGGAATTAATAAATAAGATTTAAGATTGATTTTACTACCTACAGGCAATAATAATAAGTAAATCCTAACTTAAGAAGATGGTAGAGATATAAAGAAAATTTATGATGACAAAGGGGGAAGAATTGGTATCCACAAACTAAATCATGCAAGCATAACATGTTGTTCCTTCATGTTCAATCTATAACAATTAATTAGTCACCTCTCAGCTATTCCAATTAATCATTAATACCTATAGCAATCAAGTAGTCACCTCTCAGCTACTCCACTCAATTAAAACGGGATTCTCTTATGCATACTATTGAATATGTCTTATTAATCAAACCGTCACCTCTCAGCTATTCAATTTAACTCAACATATTGATTCATAACTAAATCATCACTTCTCAGCTATTTGACTTAATTACAAAAGGGTTCCAATAAAAGATATCAACTGTAGATATGTAATAATCACGTCTCAGCTATTTTACTACACATCTTTAATCAATATAAATAAAACCATTAAAACTAGGTATCCCTAAACCCTAACAATAGTATTTTAACAACATATTTAACAATAACGTGCAAATAATCATACTGACCTCATATCGCGAATTAGAAGTAAATAAAGATTAAGTATTTTAAATCACAAAGAACAATAAGAACAAACATGGTGCTTTTGCATCATCTAGAGTGCTTCAACCATCCCCCTAAGGAGATTTAGCTACTCATTGTTAATGATGACACCATGGAATAAATAAATAAATCACAAGACATCATAATGGAAAAGATAATGGAATTGATATTGAATATTGAGTTTGATACAAAAGAAGAAGAAGAAGAACTTTTCTCTTCAATCTTAAATTCATAAAAAGCTACCTAAACCTTAGCTACTACTTCTCTTGTATAGAAAATACAAAGTAGAATACTTGCATGCAAAGACTTCCAAATTAGGTCAAATTCATGGCTGCTGTTGCTGGTCTTCTAGAGGTATTAGATCTTCAACAAAACCTACTTCTGGGCTTAAGTTGTAGCTTGGACCAATACCTTCAGTTTGATAGCTCATAGGTCCAAATCAGACTTCTGGATCTCCTTGTAGAGCCTTTTTAAGTTTGGACTTTAAAGAAAACCCTAAACAGACCGTGGGGTGCCCTCGGCAGATCTGTGGGTGCAAGTATCAATTCTCATTCTCTTGTGCAAATAACACATTTTTGCTTGTTTTTCTTGTCTTTTGGCGGGCTTTAACACAATATTCGCATTTCGGCTCATAAAACCTACACAATAGACAAGAAAACACTTATCAATAAATATAACACAATAATATAAGGTAAGTGCTAGACAAACAAAGTGTTATTCGGGGGATAAATATACACTTTTGAGGACTTATCAAATACCCCCAAACAGCACTTTGCTTGTCCTCAAGCAAATGTGAGAAGAAAATAATTAAGGCTCAAAATAGAAGTAAAACTAAGGTGATTGCATTAACCATATGCATCAAGGCTTTCAACCACAAGGATTTCCCAAGTGGAGGAGTTATAGTCTCCTGAGGGTTTTCCAGAGAAGATACCCACAAACTTACTACAATGACTAATCCAAAGAATAGGAATTTCTACCATTTACCTCAGAAATTGTTATATCAAAGATAATGATAAGTATTGCAAAACCGTTCAGATGAGATAGCATATTACAAATGCATGAATAAGATATGAAATATAAACCAAGCATAACGGTCTCAAATGCATTGAAGATAGGCATGTACCCATGCTACCACTGGTTTTAAGTTACCATTGGAAAGGTCATTTTGACTTCTGCCTCACAGTCATACACTCAGAAATAAAGTCACTCAGAGATGGTATTTATCATTTTACCTCTATGTGAGGAAGGAAGATTGACAATCATCTCACATATATCAATAAGAACGGACTGGTATAATGGAATGAACTTAGTCTCAAAGAATGGAAAAATTAGCCTTACTTGAGATGTCGGGTTTTTCACCTTAGCACCTTCTCACTTACTCGCCACATCCTACCGTATAAGCTTAGATCTATAAAAGACAGTAATGGGTTGTAACTTGGCTAAGGACAGGGCTAGAAATGGAAAAGGCTTTTGTGAAACTTTTTGGAACATTCGGGCCTTCAATACTTGTGATTTGTAATAATAGCACATGGAGAAATTTTTGGAATTTTTCTTTTGGGAAGAAGTGTTTCTCATCTTCTTTGGGAAAATTTCAATGAAGCTCTAGCCAATATTTGAGAATCTTCTTTTCTTTTCGGATTTGAATGGTTTTGGGAAGATTCTGGGTTTTTCTGGAATTTCTTCAAACTTTTTGATTTTCAATATTTAGTTTATCTCACTAGTTTGGAGATTTCTTTGTATTTCTCCTTTCTTCTTGTAACCACATAAACAATCATCCTCATGTTCCAAAAATGATGGGTTAAGAGGACCTAAACATTCTAAGGGTATTTACTCTCACAATGGAGTTGGGTAAGGATAATGGGCTCAAGAAAAAGGCTAAGTAACAAGAAAGGCTCAGAATGGTCAACCTAAAGGATAACAGTATCATTTCTAAGTACTGATATGGTGATCATATCTTGAATAAGCTACAAGACCTAAGTTTATATTACACCCACTTAATGTCATCTCAAGGCTAACTATAAATGAATATGAGACTAAAAACAGACAAAACTGAGAGGTTGAGTCTTTTGACTCCAGATTGATGTAATATCTCTCCAAGAAAATGACGGGACTCAAAAGCTCACTGAGTTAAGTCTCCACACTTATTCGTCAAGTTTCTCAAGGTGTAGTTGTATTTGCACATGTAATCTGTAATAAATGCATGTGAATGCCATGCTTATGCTCATGCAAATGTAGTGTAAGACTCAACTACTTGGTGAAGCAATAAATGTCCTTAAACTTGAAAAAGATAAAATTCATCCATTATATTCATCATTGATGGTGTACTTATCCTATTTTTGAAAAAGTCTTTGTAACAAAGATTTTTGTTGATTTTAAAAAAAAAAAATTGAATTTTTACACAAGTATGAATAAAGAAGTTTGAAAATAATTTGCAAAAAGGATTGTAATACTTCCCCACCCCCAAACAAGAAGATTGTCTTGTCCCCAAGGCTCATACTAAGCATAGGAAAGAGAGAAAAAAAATATTACCATGAATGTACTAAAAAATCAAACCGCTTTATAAATTCCTGCCAAACAAAATTATCTCCATATACATAGAGATTACAAGAAATTCCATACTATGACACAACTGAAATAAAATGTACTGAAATAAAGGACTGGCTCAATAAAAAAGGAAATCCTACTTTATACTCTTGGTTTCAAACTTGTCCTACTGGGAAACCATCCAACCTATCACGCCAATCAGTTAATACCTCCCTAATCTCATGCCAAGGACACTCACCCTCATTCATAAAATAATCGTTTCTATGCAAAACAGGAAACTTTACAAATTCAGTGTTAGGCACCCAAGTGAATAGGCGACTTCTCCTGATAAAATGATGAGTTAGGTCCATAGGGATAAGGTGAGTCCAATCATTGTACATGTCCCTCCACTCAGGATAGGTACGAAGGATGATCTTACAGATAGCTGTAGGGAGAATCAACTGACCAGTTTGGAAAACATTCCGAATACTATCCACAATCCAGGAAGATATGTCAAGAGCACGAAAATTATTAACAATACCATAGACAGCATGCATAGTAACATCATTGACATAATCCAATCTTTCTGGACCTAAGAGATTCCGCATAACCCATAAAGCGGTAGTAGCCACATTAGCAGGAAGGCAAGTAGTAGGTGCAACATTAGCATAATCTCAGGATAGAAGGAAAAAGTGCAAGGTCCAAAGTGATCAAGGTAATTATCCAAAATATCAACCTCATTGGCAAGGAAATAATCAGGATGAGGCAAGATAGGTCGCAATTGAAGAGGAATACCCAAGGCTCGAGAGATGGCAAACGAATTAAAAACGACCGAAAACTCATGCATACGAACTTTGAAACCATCAAAGTAATGGTTTCGCCAAAGGGCAACGTATGGCAAAAGTCTTTTATCATAGAAGGGGAATACGCAGCAGTAGAATCATAAAGAAAACCTTCCCAACCTTTGTCAAAAATCCCATCCGGAAAAGAAGCTCCATAAGGACTATCCATAATTCCCGAAAAATCCATCTCGGGGATAATATCCATGCCATCCGGCATCCACAACCCATTATGAACATTAGCCATTCCAAAAGAAAAAAAGAACTACTAAAAACCAGCACGAAAACCAAGAAGAAATCACACAAAACGAGCTCAGAAAACTGCTGCAAAACTAGAACTCGACTCGAGTTCTAATAACCCTATCTGAAACTCGACTCGAGATCGGGTAGGTTCCAGAAAATGAAAAAATTGAAAAAGTTTTTCTGATGTTTGAGTGACGGTCCTCCAACCTTGGTTTGGTATATATAGGCAAAAATAAAGAGTTTGAGCCCTAATAGGACACCAAAAATTGCCTAAAACCTTAGGGTTTCCAAAAATCAAACCCTAATCTCTTCTCTTTTAAAATATTTGGACTTAAGTCCCTAGGACCAGAATTTTTTTAAAATAAGTCTGCAAGTCCAGGTTTTTTGCAATAAAGCCCAAGAATGGCTAAAAATTTCAGAAAAGGACAAAAGTTTGCAAAAATTTAAAAATTCAACCATTTTCATTAATATTTAGAAATAAAGTACAATGATTGAAATTTTAATACAAGAGTGCAAGAACTAAAATAAAAATAAAACAAAATACATAAAAAATTACAATTGCTAATAAACAGAAATCTCAACTCCATCGTCGATGAGATTGCCCCTGGTCGTCGTCCAAATGACGTTGGACATCCTCGACGACATCCAAAATCTCGCCCATACCCCTCCAGAGAAGCTGGAACTGCTCCTCGTTGGTATGGAGCTAGTGAAACGCCCGTTGGTCGTCGGGCCTGTACTGAATAGGCATCTTCTCCTGAGGGTCCCACAACAACTGTTTGCAAGCAGACAGTCCCGGGTTGGAGACCTCGACTCGGACAACCAACTCTAGAGAAAGAGCAGGAAGAAGAGGCGGCTCCCAGTAGCGCAGAATACTCATCACCAGGCTAGGAAGAGGAGTAGAAGTGGCTCGAGCCTCGGTGATGGTAGCGAAAATTCGGCGGACCATGCAGTAGCCGTGGAGGTCCTCCTGAAGCGGCCGGAGGATATGAATCCCCTCCGAGAACAGCTCGCTCGTCATCGTCGTCCCAAGGACATTGGTGGTCAGCTAGTGTACCACCAATCTCTGGTTGACTCGGAGCCAACCGATCAAAATGTGACTGCTATACCGGTGAACCGCCCTGGTCTTCCACAAGCTCGACCACTTGCGCCTTCAAACTGTTCACACGGCTAAGGAGATGCGCTCGGTACTGTTCCTGATTGTCACCAGCGGAACTAGAATCAGAATGCCTAGCCGCCATGGAAGATGAGCAAGGGAAGAAGAGAGAGAGAGAGAGGTATAACTCAGCAAGAGTGAACATCTCCCTATTTAACCCCGCAAAGGTTAAAAAGGTCGGGCCATAGCCCAATTGCTTCCCGAGAAGCAACGGTTTCCCATGGACCGACAGTCAACCTACCAAAATCAAGACAAGACAAGACCAACGGACGACCTTCTCGACGTGGGGATGCAATAATGTCGTCTCGCTTTTTAAGAGACAGGTTCATGTCATGTTCCAACCGGACGACCTTCTCCAGGTTTTTTTCTTAGGCCTGCACATGATTGAACACATGTTTCACCTTGAGGTTGAATGCACGGTGAGCTAAGTCAGCAGCCCGGTCGTCAGCCATTCTTCAACAGAAGCTTCAACAACAACAGCATCAACAACAACAAAGAACGGAGGGAGAAAAGTGGACATCCTTCTAAACCTCTAGTTTTCTATTTATAGAGGAGGAATTGAAACCCTAGTCCTTGATCTAAAGGGTGCGGAATCATCATCAAGAAGCGTAGTAAGGAAGGAATCCTCCGAATCTCAATAGCCGGCGAAGATATTTCGAAGATCTTTCCCTAGCAGATTTTCTACTTGACAAAGAGGGGGCGATATGTGTACCCTAGGTAAAATACCTGACAGGTGTCACCGATGGCTGTATAAGAAGCTAAACCAGGAGCACCTGAGTATTAGCCAGCCAAACTTGGGCTATCGGGTAAGGCCCAACCCGGTCTCAAGGAGTCCACATACGCTCTGTGGACGTTGACCCACCGGATAGTCCATGACCAAAGCGTGGAGCTCTGGTTACTGTATAAGAAGTTGAACCGTGGGTTCCCATACATCGACCAGGCCCACCTCAGCCAAGTAGGCCAGGTCCGGCCCAATAAAGTCCAGCAGCGACAAAGGCTCATCCGAAGGCTTAACACAGAAGTCCAGAGGACCAGGCCAGGGTGTATGCAATGAAGATTGGGCCTCCAGTCAGAGGAGTCGAGCCCAAGTCTTTACTTTCAGGCTTTGTCAATCCAAGTCCCAACCAACTAGATAAGTCCAGCGAGATTCCAGGCTAACAGAACCCATAGTTCTATCCCCCTGGAGAAGATAAAGGAACACCCTGGTTGAACCAGGACCTATCAGAGGATGTCATGTGGCAGTCATCCTGGTCAAAGGGAATTCAAAGCAAGGAGATAACCGCTCGGCAGCATGCAAGCTATCTCCACAGAAGGCATCTTCATAGTTGAACTACCTGAGTTCATGGAGTCAAAACCGGAGGGGTGGTGGAGTCAGCCTCCTCCGGCCTACTATAAATACAGGAGTTCTAAACCTCCTGAACTACGAATCTTCCACTGAGCAACTCCATTAGAGCTTAGCGGAAGCAGAGACTTGATTGCAAGTTCATCTTCTTGGATACGTAGGCAGCTTAATCCCGATCAGGTCCAGTCTCATTGTATACCCCCATCTTACCTCTGTCTATACAAGGCTTTCATTGTAACTGTTCGATTAATTTATACGTATCTCGAGTTTATGGATCAAATTTTTGCACCCACAGTACTATTGATTGTCACTTCTGGGTTCGGAGGCGATCATATTCCTTTTTTTACTCTTTTAGAATATAGATAAAGGGATTGAGAAATTTTTTTAATTTGTCCTACCCAGCATTGTCTTGTATGTTTAACACTTATGATATTATTAATGAATGGCATGTACAGATGAGTGATTACCTGAGTAATCACATAATGATTATCGTAGTGAGCACTTTGACGAAAAGTGATTACCTGAGTAAGCACTTGGAAGAAAAATGATTACCTGAGTAATCACCCAGTGATTACCGTAGTAAGCACTTTGATGAAAAGTGATTACCTGAGTAAGCACTCACACATATGAGTGATTACCTAAGTAAGCACCCTGATGATGAGTGATTACCGGAGAAAGCACTCTCACAGATAAGTGATTATCTGAGTAAGCACTCTGACAAGAACTATAATTAGAAGTTTTGTGAAAAATTAGAAGTTTTTAATTGATAATGGTGGGTCCAGTCATTGTAGTAGTAGACATAATGATGTATTGCACGATATTGTGGGCAAGGGCAGAAAAGGAAATAATTATAATAAAGATATGACATAATATCTTGTTTTTAGAAAACTTTGAAAACTTAGGTTGAAAAAAGGAAAGAAGATATCATCTACGTCCTGATTTTAAATTTGGATTAACACTAGGCTTAATTTTAAGTTGTGAGCTATATCTCGGCCTTGTACCCAATTCCCAGATTAATAAAATAGGCAATGTACTTTGAAAAGTTAACCAATTTAGGCAAGCAACTTTAAATCTTTCCAATTTAGGCAACATACTTTCAATTTGTTCTCAATTTTGGCATCCCAACTTTTTTCGTTAAATGTTTTTAACTACATCGTTAATCCATGCTGATGTGGATGTGGATATTTTTGTCCATGTGGCATGTGGGATCTTGGTGAAACTTTTTTGCTGACGTGACAACATACTTTCAATTTGTTCTCAATGTGAGGCCAAAAAAGTTTTTTATTTCTTTTAAAAAGAAAAAATTAATTTCAAATAAAATTTGCCACGTCAGCAAGTTCCCAAATACCACATGGACAAAAATATCCACGTCAACATGGGTTAATGGTGCAGTTAAGAAAATTTGATAGAAAAAGTTGGGATGCTAAAATTGGAAACAAATTGAAAGTATGTAGCCTAAATTGGAAGGATTTAAAGTTGGTTGCCTAAATTGGTTAACTTTTCAATCTTTCATAGCACTCTGCAGAGTTGTTTCCACAATATTGAATCACCATTTCTGACCCTAGCATCCATAAAAGAGCAATTTGTAAAATATCTTGCTTTCATTAACTTTGCCCAAAGTGAAGCAAGCTCCATCAGGTCCCAAGTTTTATTTTGTAAATAGTGCATAATTTTGTAATTGGATGTCTTTAGCTCCAAGACCACCATCCTCCTTTGGTGTGCAAATAAGCTTCCAATTGAAGAAATGCATCTTTTGCTCATGAGCTGAATGACCCCAGAAAAAAGCCCTTCTAATCATATCAATTCTGTCACTAATAGTAGCATGTAAAGAGAGACAGACATGAGATGAGATGGCAGCGCCGATAGGACAGAGTTAATCAAAGTGAGTCTGGCACCTTTTGAGAGAAAGCTTGCCTTCCATCCAACTAATCTTGAATAGAACTTGGACATAAGGTTGTTGAATTTCTGAATTTTCCCTTTACCGATTAAAGGTGGAGAGCCAAGATACAAATTCAAAGTCGAGGAAGTGCTCATGTGAAAAGTTCTTCTTAGAAATAACGCAATCCTCCTGTGCAGTTTTGGATGATGAAGAATTTGAGACTTATCTCAATTAATTGTTTGTCCGGAATCAAGGCAATACCGATTCAAAAGATTACTGATCTGATTCTGCTCCACCAAGTCACATTTACCAAACACCAACAGATCATCGGCATACATAATGTGAGAGATAGAATCGCAGTGCGTTGAAAGTTTGAGACCTTGAATAACCTTTTGTTGCTGAAGTTTGATGAAATTTAGAGACAAAAAATTTCACTGCAAAGAATGAATAAATATGGCGATAACAGATCACCTTGACGCACTCCTCTCGATGGAATACAATTACCATAAGCAGCACCATTGAGAAGGAATGAGTATGACACTTTTTCAACACACAACATAGTCTTTACAATCCAAGCAGCAGGAAAACCAAACTTTAGCATGGTTTGTCTCAAGAAATGCCATTCCAACTTATCGTAAGCTTTCTGCATATCAATCTTGAGTCCAAAAAATTTATTCCTTAGACTCCTTTGACCTCTGATCTTGTGCATACACTCACTTGCAATTAAATTGTTGTCGTGGATACTTCTCTTAGGCAAGAAGCTAGGCTGTTTGGAAAGAACTAACAATTTTTTTAATTAAAGGTCTCATTCTATTCACCATCACCTTCGCGATTATTTTGTAGACAGTATTGGTAAGGCTGATGGGTCGATAATGTTCAGGAGATGAAGGATTCAGAATCTTTGGAATCAGAACAACGAAGTTATGATTTAGCTTTAACGAAAAAGTACCATTTCTGAAGAATTCTTTGACAGTTTCACACACCTGGTAGCCAACATCACCCCATAACCTTTGAAAGAAAACTACTTGATAACCATCCGGTCCTGGCGCCTTGATAGGTCGCATTTTCTTAAGAGCAAGGTGAATCTCATCGTCAGAAACCTCTCTAAGCAATGAATTACAGTCAGCCATGTCTAGAATTGGAGCATTGACATCAAACAAAGAAGAATTTGTAGCTTGAGTCACAGTTGTTGTAGATGTCATAATATCTTAGAAATAAGTGAGGAATCTTTGACCGATCGCATCTCTATCGTGCAAAAAAACTCCATCTTGATCCTTGATTCTGTAAATGTGATTTTGTTGTCTTCGCTGCATTACCATGAAGAATTTCATGTCTGAATCACCAAATCGGTACCAATCAATTGTTGTTTTTTGTCTCCAGTGATCAGCTTGTTGTTTCAAAGTTTGGTTATACTCTTTTGTCAATCTGATTTCTTCATCAAACCACAATGGATCAAACTCACAATCAGCGGAATGCATATCACAATGAAGTTGTGATATCTGATTGGCAATTTCTTTGAGTCTGGTTTCTATATGCCAAAACTAAGTTTATTCCATTTCTTTAAATAAACTTGGCACCTCTAAATAAACTTGGCACCTCTTTAACTTTGAGCAGAGAACATGAGATGCAGAACCGCGATCACATTCCATGAAAGCCGAACATACGACATCTTTACATGTATCATTAGATAACCACATTTGCTCAAAACGAAAAGGTCTTGCCACATAAGGCTTCTTAACCAACTTGAGAGTGAGAAATTTATGATCCGAGCTCAAAGACAAGTCATGGAATAATTGCGCATGAGGGAAAAAATATCTCCATTCAACATTTGCCAAACATAGATCAATTCTTTCCCACATTCTTCTCAAACCATACTGCTTTTAGTGCAGGTGAAAATATTGCCAATGAATCCTAGATCTAAAAAAGCACAACTATTGATCATATCTGTGTTGACCCCCTTAATGGGCTCAAGCCCAAGTCAAAGCCCAAGACTTTAATCAATAAGGGCCTAAGCCCAATTTAATTAGTAATAAGGCTTAGGCCCGTTACTACATTCAATATCAATCATGGGTTTTATCTATTTAAGTCCATTATATTCAATAAGGTTAATATGGTAATTCTACATCTTTGTAGAGATTTCCTCAACCTAATCTAACTACAACTCCAATATCTCTACAACTCCTAATCCATTTATAATTTCAATATTTTTACAACTCATGTTCCTAATATGACATGAGGTACATTATCTTGTCATTATATGGTTCAAATACATAGGACTACAATACTACAATACATTAGGGTTCAATGGATCACATCCTAATCCTAATCAAAATCCACGTTTGAACTATGTTATAAAAGGCTTCATTCCATCTCTCTTATGGATACGTAGGCAACTAAGAAACAACTTAGTGCAGCCATTATCAATCACCAAAACCCTATTCCTTCATCTCCATCTTCTCCAATACCTTAGATCACAACATTAGGGGTTTCTTCTTGATTTTACATCACATGGGTGTGAAATCCGGTTGAAACAATATAAATAAATGGAATTTCATTAAAATCGCCAATTGTCATCCAAGGTACCTTGTGTTTTGCTTCAGAGTAGAAAACATTTGCCATTCTTGTTTTCTAGTTTCTGGTTTAGCATTTCCATACAGAAAAGATATCATCATATATTCATTAAAAGCACTAGAACCAAGAGGATTCTCAATTACAGATTCCAGACAAGAACCTATGATTTTAACCTTACAATGGATTATCCATGAATCAGCCAAAACAACATTAATCTCCAGATCCTTCGACCAAAGCAGCCATAATCCACCAGAAAGACCTTTACTAGGGACTACATAATGATAATAATTTACAAACTTAGAAAGCAAAATAGCAGACTTTTTCATACCACATTTTGTCTCCATTAAGAAAATAAAACAAGCCTTTTCCATCTGGATTTTTTTCCTTAATTCTTCTAATGTCGCGGGATGCCCAGTTTGTTGGGTTTTATGCGCAAATCAGACGGAGGGAAATTTTTTGTACAGGAACGTACGAACGCAGTTAGGACGTTCGTACGTTCAATGAGGCAGATAATTTTTGAAGCAGGAACATACGTACGCAGTTAGGACGTTCGTACGTCCCATATGCCAGATAACGATTACGTGTTGTACCGTACGTACGTGATTTCGACGTACGTACGTCCTCCTATGCTTTTGTGCAATATGGGCCTGTTTGAGCCCAATTCGTGGTCTATTGTAAGGCTATGGTATAAAGCCAAATAGAGGTGGAAAACCTAATTATGTTTAACTTTTCTAAGAGAGAGATTGTGAGAAGCCATTAGAGAGTTTGAGAGAACTTTTGTGGGGAAGAAGACTTCGGTTTCTTCGTGAGGGCTTGTACAATTGTCTTGTGAAAGAAAAGCATCATCCTTTCTCCCCGTGGACGTAGGCATATTGCCGAACCACGTATATCTTGTGTCTTGTGTGTGATTGTTTGTTTACTTTTGTCGTTTTCGTTTTACTTTCATACACTAGTTCAATCATCACTTGTTGTGCGCTAAACGCCAAAAAATTCGAGGGCATTCCCCGAAGCACCAGAATCGAGCTTTAGAAATCTATGGTTAAAACCGGACTATATTACCCTTTTGGACCTGGTTTTTATGTCATTTCACACTTCCAACTCTAAAAGCCCACAAAACCAAGCGAACAATATGTCTCCCTTCGGTTGCAATTCTCAGTTTTCACCGACTTGCTTCGTCTTTATTTCGAAGGAATCTTCTACCGTTTCTGGCCATTTCTTCTTCCGTTACCACTGCGCACAACACAGTTCCCCGACAATTCCAAGAAATTAAACTCATGGATTCTCGGGGGGCTGCTTACAGCCAGCCACCTTCACCACGACTGAAGATGAGAACCTCCCATGACTCCTCGCTTCGTAGCTCGCACTTCTACTGCTCCTATTAGCTAGTCCATGACTTAGTCTGTGTACTACTGCTCTCGTCCGAAGGTTCACTCCCATCACTGATGAAAATCTCTGCACTTTCTCTTAGGGTCGGATTGGTCTATCCTATGACCGACTGAAATTTTTTGCTCTTCTCAGCTTGAGCTCTTGAACTGCCTTCTGCAAAGTGATCTCTAGTTTCTCTTGCATATGGAGATGATGTCTTTCTTCGCTGCTCTCTCTCAGTGTAATATCTGTCATTGTCATTCCTTCGATCATTTATTCTTCCTTTACCAGAGCCAAACAGATTTGGGTTATTACAGAGAATCTCAGTATGCCTTTGGAAGCCTTCTCTACGAGGTGATATTTGATTTACTGTGAGATATCAACAATTTGCAGGTCCTTTGGGTTTTGAAATTGAAAAGGACTTGTAAAAGCATGAGGACCTGGCAAGAGATGAGTTGAGATCATATTAGAAGGTCCAGAAGACAAATTCTGATGAAAGTTTGAAGTTTGGGCTTGAGGTAAGAAGCCCATGGATCCACTTGGTTGGCCTTCAAGTTGAAATGGTGTAGGATTGGATCCAATGATCCAGTTGGAATTCCAGCCCATGCTAAGATTCAGCCCACTCTGTTGATTCTGAATCCCTTCTGGCTGCACAGTAAATTGAGTCAAAATTTGGAGTTGTCCTTGACAGAGCTGGTTGTTTTTGTATCACTTCATTAGCTTCCTGTCCATCTGAAGACGTGATATCAATAATCATTAGACCATGGTGTCCTGATGATGCTGGAAATGTGTTCCTCAGACCCACTTGATGATTCAAGGCAAAAGTGCCTTGAATCATGTAACTATTTACAAACAACTGCTAGCTCAGTTGGTTTGTTATCCCTCTCAAACACTCCCACGAGTGAGAGGTTGTGAGTTCAATTCCCATCAACAGTGTTTGGGGGAATTTCTCATGTAATTCTTAGGTGGGTCAGCCTTCAGGTCTGGTTCGAGATTAGGAGGCCTTCAGGTCTGGTTCGAGATTAGGAGGCCTTCAGGTCTGGTTCGAGATTAGGAGGCTGCTCTTATGATGATGATATGTGGTTAGGTGTTCTCCCATGATGATGATGTGGCTAGGTGTTCTTCAGCGAAAGCAAGTCCCTGAGTAGCAGAATTGCTCGAGTTGCAAGGTGGCGGTGTGGACACTTAGGTAGTAGCATCAGTAGCCTTCGGGCCTTGTCTTTGTAAGCCCTTTGGGCCCTGTCTTTGTAAGCCTTCGGGCCATGATTAATATACCAAATTTTTTGAAAAAAAAAAAAAAAAAAAAAAAAAAAAAAAAAATCATGTAACTATTTTTTGCCTTGATGATTCAAGGCAAAATAGTTAAAGTTAATGACGATGCATTAACTTTAACGATTTTTGCTGAACATGTGATCTAGTCCTGTATATTTATTTATTTATGAAAATAGATTTTTGCAAGATAAACATTAATATGAAATTTGAATATGCTTAAGAATGAAGGGAAGTAAATGTACCTCATGAGTTTCTCGGTTGATAGATTTTTGCACATCCAGTAGGTTGCTTTTTTTGAATCTTGAAAAATCTCCTATTTTCAGCGTGATGTTCACTTGGCTGATCAATGTAAAACACATCATAAAGGATCTGATTATAATTTGTTATAAGTAGTAAATCATATTATTAAGTTGGGTATGTAAACATTGTGATATAGTTTTACCTGTTCTTCATTTGTATAACTTTTGAAATATCTAGATTTAAATAAAGCATAGTTCCGGTTGTAGTGGACATCTGGGCTCCTGTTTTATAGAATATGAAATAATTTTTATTTGTATAAGATAACAAAATCATTATTATATATAGAGTATTTTCATATATTTAAAAAGTTAAGGTAAATAGCTGGAATAATTAAAAGGAAACCATTAAAAAGTGTACCTGCATACCTTTATAAGCTAATTAGTTTAGACATTAATAAATTGATATACCTTTGTTTTTCTCTGAAGTAGAAGCAGAAGGAAGGAGATTGAAGTATGTAGAATACAGAATAGGGTTTAGTTGTATGCATGTCATGTATTTATAATGCTAAGTGTCCTGGTGTTATTAGAGTTTACTATTATTATGTTTCTTTATTTAGTTGTTTTTTAAAGGCAATTAAACTCTTAAGGTCGGTTCATAGGTTTGTTTGTTAAGATTTTAGTACTTGACGTGATACTTTAATGGTAAGATTTTATTTGTTATTTTGATATTGTTAGTAATTTTTCTTGTGGGCCTGTTTGAGTTTTTTGTTGATAAGATGGCCCATTGCATTATTTTTTGGTTGTTGGTCTGGACTCTTTTCAGTTGTTGCAGGAGTCCAAATTTTAATTCCAAATGCGGAATTTAATTTAGTTTGCAAACTATTGTAGACTGCATATTGACATATATAAATATGTTAGGTCCATTAAGAAGAAGCTGACGCTATTTGTCCAATTTGGAAAGGAATATTTTGTTTCAATTGTGGATGTCGATGGCATGCTTGATATAGTTGCAATGAAGCAAGGAGTACGGTCGCAAAAAGAAACGATGTTCTCTTCTGTTCTGTAATGAAAAAAAAACTAAATGGTCACATTGTCCAAGATGCCAATATTGTGTGGAACCTATATCAGGATATGATATCATCCAATGCAGGTATGACTTATTTTCAAAGCACTTCTGCCGCTGAAATCTACCATGTTGAACCTCTGATACCATCTGTAACTCCCCGGGATTTCGTCCTCGCTCATCGCGGTGCGTCGAGCACCATACTGCTCGCTAATGTCAATATTGTCCCCCTTTAGTCACTGCGGATATCCAGCAGTAGAGGGTTTTGGATCAGGGCCCATCCATGTGGTTTACCCCAAAAGGCCTTGATATTAGTTAGAGTATGGTTAAGCTCGATATACTACCGAAACAACCACTTCCTTGGCAATGTGGGACTAACACCAACTCATGGGTGTTACAATCTCACCACCTTAGAAATAGAGCCGTCCTCGGCTCTGCAGTATACTCAGTACAGTCCCAAAATCTCCGACGTTCCCTACCAAGTGAGACAAATACCTGATGCTCCCTGGGCCTTTCCAGCGTACTTTCCCACCTGCAACAGGCGACCCGTCGTCGGCTCTGATACCAACTGTAATGCCCCGAGATTTCGTCCTCGCTCATCCCGGTGCGTCGAGCACCATACCACTCGTTAATGTCAATATTGTCCCCCTTTAGTCACTGCGGATATCCACCAGTAGAGGGTTTTGGATCAGGGCCCACCCATGTGGTTCACCCCAAAAGGCCTTGACATTAGTTAGAGTATGGTTAAACTCTATATACTACCGAAACAACCACTTCCTTGGCAATGTGGGACTAACACCAACTCATGGGTGTTACATCTCCACCTAGTACAACTGTTTTTCCACCAAACACTTTTTCTTCTGAATTTTCATCTTCCGAGCGCATAATATCCCTAAAAGTTTTATCAACAGCCTCGAACACGTATTTGTGATTCATTGGGGCTTCATCCCATATAACCAAGTCGGCTTTTTGAATCAGTTTTGCTAATTCTATTCTTTTCGTTATGTTGCATGTTGAGTATTCATTGACATTAAGAGGGATATTAAATCTGGAGTGCGCTGTCCTACCTCCAGGAAGAAGAAGGGATGTAATTCCTGAAGAAGCAACTGCTAGTACTATTTTTCCTTTAGATCTTAATTTGGCCATTATTGTTCTCCAAAGGAAAGTTTTCCCTGTGCCTCCACTGCCGTAAACAAAATAGAAACCACCTGTATGCAATTTAGTAAAAGTAAGTTAGGATACCATCATAAGTCCAAATTTTAATTCTGACTTATTCAGTAAACTCATTTAGGTTTCATTAGTTTATATACTTTCATCATTAATGGGATAATATGTAAGGTATTTTTTTTATATATAACCTTTAATAAATGGTTATTTATAGTATAGAATATTATAATTCACATACCTGTTTTGTTTTCGACAGCTTCAATGATAGAATTGAAGACGTTTTTTTTATCTCCATTTAGTTCTTTGTGTGAGGTAATGAACTCTTTTTCCAAATCTGCTCTATTGTAATCTAGCTCTTCATTGATCATGTTGTTTTGCCTCAATCTATGGGTTGACATATCTGGTTGTGGAAGGCCATAATCTTTGAGGGACTTGTATCGCTGATTCAGAATTATTTCTATTTCACATAGTGCATAGTTCTTAATCTGTTCTTCTGTGAGGTTGAGCGATTGATTTTTTAGCCTCTTCCTTTCATTGTACTCTGTATCATCGCTTAGCACTTTCCAATTGTTTTTCCATATATTGATTGGTCTTGTTACTTCTGAAAATAACAAAATGGTTGTGAACAAATCTCTAAAGCTGACTTGGAAGGTTGAAATATGATGCTTCTACTATTGCTTCGTTCCATTCAACATCATCTTCTAATAGACCTCTAGCATAACAGGCTTCTTTATAAGTATCATACTGAAATCCATTGTAGAATTTAATTTCTTCATGTGTAGTTGGTCCTTTTACATGATTAAGGAGAAGACGTAGATAGAACGTTCACCTGACGATGGGTGAGCGTAGTAGATTTGGCCAATTGCTATTCCTTTCTCCCTTCGCTTCCATTTGTTTTTAGCTCTATTCCAAACCCATTTTGTAGGGAATTCTGCATATGTTAACTCCCTTGCATCTTCATGTTTTTTGTTTGTTTCCATCCACTCTAAGAATTTTGTTTCTTTCACTCCTTCTTTATTCACCACATCATTGGGATCGTCAGTATCTTGGAAAATTTTAGATTGTTCATCTTTTAAATGGAATGGAAGCCTTTCAACAGATGGATTTCTATAATTGGTTTCAAATTCAAAAATTCTCCAACTTTCTTCAGATGCAGAAATGTATCGACAGTCCAAATAATTTTTGATTTTATCAACTTCAGGCACCTCTTGTGTATCTTGTGATTCATTTGAGACTGCATTTTCTTCAATCACAATGGTAGATTTGTCGTGGCCTTTGTGCACATATTTGAATAGATACTTTACTGATCTGCCTTGGTTGCAGTATTCGACATTTATATGTGCTTGATATTTTACTATCAAGTCAACATTGTGGGGTACTATCCATGTATTGTCAACTTGTACACCATTTTTGAAGGCAACTTTTCCATCTTTTCTTCGCCTATATACTGCAAATCCATCTCTGTCCACATTTGTCTCGTTGCTGTTTTTTTTCGGATAGTACTTTGAACATTTTTCATCTTGCATGCAAGGCCCACACGGTCCATGTATCATGAATTGAACTACAGAATCAAATGCCAATTTGTCATTAGGGTTCGGGAGTTCAGCTGAAATTATGCGATCAATATCTGCAGATGTTTTTGGCTTGTCTTGTGGGTGCAACCAAAGCAAGATATGTGCGTGGGGTAATCCTCTTTTGTGGAACTCGATTGTGTACACAGCTGCACAATTGTTATGAATTGATTATTATACATAGTGATTGATTAAAAGATAGCTAATTAACAAAATAAACCAACTTACCAGCCTTTACTCTTCCAAAGTAATGATTTTCACAGAAATCATCCATTAGTTGTTCGAGCTTGATCTTGAACACCCTTGAGACTATGTCAGGTCTGTCATCTGGCTTTTGGCCTGAGATTAGCTCAAGGTATTTTTCAATTTTTGGCCACTTTGAATTGCAAGTAAATGTTATGAATAAGTCTGGAGATCCTGCCCACCGATAAATAGCTACTGCATCCTGGTAATTTTGTACCATATACCTTGGGCCACCTGTGAAACTTGAGGGAAGAACTAATCTTCTTCTTATTGAGGCTGGGGATGTGTCTCCTGCTACAATGGCATCTTTTAAACCTTGGTACAACTCAGCTCGCAATTTCTTTTGATTTTTTCTTATATATGATAACCTGCAGTAGGAGTTTCAAAAACAAATTAAATTTTTCTTCGAAAAGTAATTACACTAAACTAAATTGTTTTTTTTTTTTTTTTTTTTTTTGATATATGGTAACCTGTGTTCTTCAATACAGGCGTATGCATCAACTATATATTGCTATAAAAGACGTAGTATGAGCTTTAAGCAGAGTATGAGCTTCTCCAATTCTATGCTGAAGTCTAAAGGCGTAGTACTGCTGCATGCTTATAGTGTTTTTTGAGGTAGGTGTTACATCTTCTGGAATATTTGCATATAAAGTATATAGTCTAAACCCATCTTCACCATATGAAAACAACAATGGATATTGCAAAGCCATATAACTTGCCTGCAATTCATTTATTCTTTTGAGTGCTCCTGATTTTGTTTCCAACACTATCTCTATTGTCATTCGTGCCAAACTCATCTCCTACAACCAAAGCTGCTACTTCTGAAACAGTTGGTAGGTTATATTGTCTCGCATCTTTTTGTCGAGTACCAATTAATTTAATGCGCACTGTAGGTACTTCAACACTTGGATTTCTTTCTCGAGCCATTCTAAACACCTTTGTCAATGGATTGTTTTTATCAAACAATTTGATCAAACCTTTGACAATGTCTTCTTCCAAATTGGCACCTTGTTTAGATCTTCGCATAGCATGTATACGTTCATTTGCTTCATATTGAGGATCACATATATAAAGTTGGGCAAAACGTGGTCTTTGTCCTCTATCTGGTAGCAATGATCCAATCCAATGATGATTTTGGCCATTTATTTTGTAAACATACGGGCCACGTCCATCATTAACTGAGTTGTTTATTTTCCTCCCATTGACGTGAATGCAAACATAGAGTTATAAGCTCGTATATTATCTCTGAATTGTCTAGACCTTGAACCACCTTTGTAATCCATTAGTTGTTTTAGAAAATTTGGGGGTTCCTTCAAAAGAGGGAGCATAACCTTTCCTCCGTAACAACAAATAGAAAATTGTGGATTTTTAAGTCTTGTACGTTTTCTGTTTCTTTCTTGAAACCAAACTATAGCTTTACAAAATGGACATTTATGTGTAGGCCCACCCAGGTTTGACACTTCCCAATATTTTCCTGCTTGATAAATTATAAGAAGAGTTAGTTTTCATCAATTCTTGCAATTGACATACAAAATTTAATGCTAAGAAAGTGTGATTAGATTTACTTGTAATGGTGATTTCTGTACTGTTTCTATTCTAATTATCATAATCCAAGGAATCGTCATTATCATCATCTGTATGGCAATCGAAGTTAGGGCAATCATCATTATCATTATCTGTAGTGCACTTTGGTTATAAGACTTGTTCTACACCCATACGAAGCTGCTTCCTGTCTGTGATATGATGAAAAGAGGAGCCTAATTTATTTCCGCAGTAATCTTATTACTTGATATTCTTGGGTGAATAGCTCAGTTGGTAAAGCATTGAGATTTTACTAAATGGTTTAGTAACAGAACATTAGGTTTAGTCGGAGTGAAGATAATATCCACACTAAGAATTCACACATATAAAGGTTTAGTAACAGAACATTAGGTGGTTAAAGTTACAATATTAGTATATTTCTTACATCTGGTCAGCCTCTACTATATTGTGTTTGAAATTTCTTTGGGTGTGATACTTATTTGCTATTTGTTTGAATGTGGTGATATCTCTGTGTTGTTTATAATAAAGCCTAGCAATTTGCTAAGCCAAACATGGTAGTTCATATCTTTTAGGGTTATTTGAGTATTCCATAAAAGGGAGGTGGGTGTTTACTTGAGTCACTATCAAACAGAGTATAAGACATGTTTTTGAATATTGTGTTGGCACTGCCATGGTCTAGGAATTTTATTGAAGATTTTTGAGGATACTCTGGGAAGCATATGCGAGGTCTGAACCCTGTTAGACTTGAGAAAGAGATATGCTACACAGCGATAACGCCTTTAAGAATACCAATTAGTTTTATCAGATTGTTTCTTAATGACATTAAGCTTCATCTTTGATTTTTAAAAGTTTAATTTTGATCTCTCTTAATTTCCAGAAATAAACATAACAGGATCAACAAGTTCTTATTTTTTGTTCTTAAAATATTTTTGAAAATGTTAAAATTATCTTCAAATGTTAAAGTGTTGAACTATATTTCTCCTTACAAATGTTTAGATAAGTGATTTAGCGGGGTCTTTGTTGAGTAGGACATGAGGTTGCTATATCTTAGAACAATTTACTACATAAGTGATTCCCTGATAAAGTTTGGCCTACATTTGATTTGATGAAGTTGAATGGGCCTTCCCAATTTGCAATATTGAGTTGATCCATGCTTGCCAACCTTGCACATTACGATGAAATTTCAAACGATCACTTTTATATCAAATTGTTGTTATACATTGTAGTAGTAGTGGCTTCATTTTCTATTAAATTGGTTGAATTTGTACTGATATTGTGTGTTCATTTTAACTAAAAATGTGTGCTATTAATGATCGCAGAGTGCCAGTTTGAAGGGTATTTTGAATTGATTTGAAAGCGATCACAGCTACCAGGTAATTTTTTTTTTTTTTTTTAGTTTCTTCCTTAAACATATTAGTCTATGTATTCAGCTATGCTTTTGTGTGTGTACTCATCTCACTGTTTAAGACTAGAAACATTATATTTCTATTAGACTCCAATATCGATTTCTTTAACTTTTTGCTGCAATATGCTATTATCTGTTATTAACCATAATCATACCTTTGCAGTGTTAATGATATACGAGGTAATCATTGTAATATAGACTGTTGCTTGATTGTTGTTGGTGTGAGTAGTATGCGATTTGTAATGGATTTGACCACATTGGTAGGCTGAGATCAATGGTTACAGTTTTGTTTGAGTTTAATTGCACATTGTCCACCCTTTAGATCAGAAGATTTGTGTGCCTACTAGATTCATTCTCATATTTATCGGGTCTAATCTAATACTTACTATTACACATTCTCATATTTGAATAAAGACGACATGGGGTCGTCATGGTGGCCAATTAACCCTTACCATGGAACTATGTCACATGCGTATGGAGAGGAATTACTAGTATTTACTCTATGTCAGGAACACAATTGTGTTAGAGGTTAAACAACAATCCAACCTGTGAAAATTTTCTACAGTTTCAAATATAAAACACAACCTGTGAAATTGTTTCCTGAAGTCCATTTGTTTTTGGGTACTAATTTTTTGTTATGAACGCAAGTGTCTTAACATCAGAATAAAAGGTATACTTCTCAATATATGGTATTGTACTACAAAATTCATACCGAATTAATAATCACATCATTCAGAGAAACGCAACCGAAGGAGAAATTTGGTCATTAAGAGGCCAATGCCCTCTTAGGGTAAATGAGCTTATGCTTCAACCAATTACTCAAAGATCTTTTGGTTTTGATTGTTATATATGCAATTAATATATAATACAGAGAACTAAGTTTTGTTCTCTATGCTTTGAACGAATCAACTAATTATTGCAACGAAAGGACCTTAAAGCAAAATTCATGAGATATTCACGAGGACACATTGAAGGAAAAAAAAATTAAAAACAAAGCAAAAGTTTCCTTGCTTCTCTCTATGGCGATAAATACGTAATATAGCTTTCTGCACCTCATTACCAATTCGTAAAGAGCTATATCATAAAGGCTGTTATAACCTTTAGAATTTATCTCTATATGAGTTCAGAAGACTTTTAATTAATGAGTCATGGTTACTTCCATAAGTAATTTATATATTGCATATTAGATCTATCTTACCTTAATGTTTCATGCAATCATTCCATTCTTCCATAATTTACATCACAGAGAATGTAGATGTTAAATATATGGTTAAATTGAAAATTAATTAACTCAAGCAAGTCATAGTTTTATTTTGTTGATTAGTTAATTTTATATTAAACCCTATGGAGTAGACTCGAAAATTACTAACTTTATTCTTGTAGTAAGCGGTCAGGGTTAGATGAACTACTCACTGCTCACTCGACTCTTGCATTCCGGTATTTGGATCCCATAGTATCTATTGATTGCAAGATAGAGAATGTATTAATTATGCTTGTCACTAATTCAAATGATATAATTTTAGATTCCGCAAAAATTTGGATTAAGATTATGGTTTTGTTGTTGCAGGCATTTTGGACTCACACCCAAAGAAGTGAGTACATGAGCCTTTTTATAGCAACAAACTTGTTGATTAAAGTGTGCACTATTTAGTTAATCGAATCCTTTATTTGAATGATCTTTGTTCAATCCCAAATTTGAAGATATCTCCTGCTCATATTGTGTTGATAGTGTCAAAATATACAAGAGCTACAAATAAACTGTCCAAAAAAAAACCTTTAGAGGTTACTACAAGTTCAGAGAAAATTTGGCGTCACCCATTTATCTTAACAATATGATGAAGTGCCCTGACCTCACCACTCGCTACTATATATTGATTGTTTTTCTGTTTATTGCATGTTCACTGATTGCACTTATTTGAAGTGATTTCTCCTAAGATCACCATTTATATTATAGAGACTGATAATTAGAATGTTTTTATTATTGACTCACTCAAAACCCTATTCGAGAATAATACACCTATGTGATTAACCCAGGTTACACTACCTTATATTTTCCAGGCCCAATTTAATTTTTACACTCTCTCTAGCCTTTGAAAATTATGATGTTGTTATTACATTCAAATTTTTGTGTTCTACATACATTTTTAACACACGTTAACCCTAACAAGAGAAAACTAATCACAATTAATAATACAAGTATATATCAGTTATGACCTGACGATGAATAAAACATACTAAGCTTAGATGAATAATACAAGTATATATCAGTTATTTGGATTATAATATTCTCCAACTGCTTAGAGAGAGATGAATAAAACATACTAAGCTTGTTTTCTTTTGTACTTAAGCTATCCAAATAGTCTGGACATCTATTGCTTTCCCTATAAATGTACGTTAGATTGCATTTCTCTATAGAGCTCATCAGATGTTTTGTTTTATTTACATACACCTTAGCTCTCCTTGAAGGAATCATCAATTACTTGTTTAAAGTAATCTATAGTAGGATGTCCTCCCTTTGGCTTCTGACCTGACGATGCACAACATATGTACATGCTGATCATGTAAATCCTTTTACCTACAAAATGTTCTTTATGTGAAAAACCAAGCGCATCAAATGAAATTTGTGAGATTGTTGTTGCTATAAACCAATTAAGATTATTGTTATTCATACGAAAATATTCTTTCGAAATTCTTATATTATGTGTATTTTTTCGTAACAATTATTTGAGTTGTTAAATTCGGTATTTGAAATTTTGGGATTTATTTATGGAAATCATTGGGAGTTCAGATTATTTGTGTTGAAGTATTTATCATTAATGGTTATGTATTTTTACCTTGTGCAAATGTTTATTTAGATTACTGTCTTGATCCTTTTTCCATTTATTGGCATATCGAGGGTAATTTTGTAATTTCTCTCTTTTTGCCAATTTTTGGATATTAGGGTCGTGACAGTTTTCTTGGTATCAAAGCAACTGATTCCATTTGAGCACGAGCCATTTGATAGAGTCCTGAACCTTGCAATGAAGTATGAAGAGAAGGAACAGGAGTTTAGAACTGAGAAGAGCAAAAAGACAGGTGATAACTTCAGAGACAGGAACAGACACAAGCCTTATGATCCTAACTTCAGGGGTCGACGTTATGACAACAACCCAGGGAGGAACCAGGGTTACAACAGGCCACCGGGAGATAACCAGGGTTTCAGACACCGTGGTGGGTTTGGGCGTGGTGACAACAGAGTTAAAGCAGGAGCACCACCACCACCACCAGCACCAGGGCAACCTGCCCCAGGTTTGCCTTATAGGCCAGCACCTTTACAGTTACCAGCGCCAGGAGCATTAGCAGGGCCGATCAGGGGTAACTGTTGGAACTGTGGAGGACCAGGACATCGTTCTACTGAGTGTCGTCGACCAGTGAACAACAATCAGGGAAGGCCAGCACATCAGCCGAACCGAGGGAGAGCCTTTGCTGTTTTGCCCGCATTTCAGGGATTGGAAGGTACTTTTGATTTTTCTCAATTTAGATTCTGGTGCATCGCATTCATTTATTGCTAAGCAAGTAGTAGACAAGTATCAGATTGCGACCACACCTTTACCTCAACCTTTATACCTTCAGACACCTATGGGAGGGTCGACTTGTTTGTTTTACCAGTGTAAGAACTTTGTTCTGACATTCATGGGTAGACAGTTTGTTATTGATCTGGTTATTTTAGATTTTGAGGGCTATCAGTTTATTTTGGGTTTTGATTGGTTGAGTCGCTATCATGTTATTTTGGATTGTGCTGGAAGGAGAGTTATAGTGGATACACCAGGTTTACCCACATTGGTACACAGCTGTGTTAGTAGGGATGATTCGATTATGTCCAGTTTTTTGATGTCTCTGGCTGCCCAGTCGATTGATATTAGTGATGTGGCGATAGTTAAGGATTATTTAGATGTGTTTGAGGAGATTCCGGGTTTACCACCTAAGAGAGAGGTGGAGTTCTGTATTGATTTGTTGCCAGGAACGACACCTATTTCTAAGACTGCCTACAGGATGGCGCCTAAGCAGTTGGAAGAGATGAAAACCCAGTTGGAGGAGTTGCTTAAGAAAGGGTATGTGATATTTGATGTTTTATTTGATTTAGTTTATTCTTTTGGTGTATATGTGTGAGCCTTTTGAGGTGTGTATGAACCACAGGTTCATACGTCCAAGCAATTCTTCATGGGGAGCTCCAGCTATCTTTGTCTCTAAGAAGGATGGGACTTTGAGGATGTGCATTGATTACCGTGAGTTGAACAAGGTGACAATCAAGAACAAATATCCACTACCGAGAATAGATGATTTGCTTGATCAGTTGAAAGGAGCAGCCGTGTTTTCTCAGTTTGATTTGAGGACGGGTTACCATCAGATGGGTGTAGAGGAGAAGACTATACCACTGACTGCTTTCAGAACTCGATATGGATTGTATGAGTTTCCAGTAATGCCTTTTGGGTTACCTAATGCTCCAGCATTTTTCATGGATTTGATGAACCGGATTTTTAGGCCTTATCTTGATAAGTTTGTGATTGTATTCATTGATGATATTTTGGTGTATTCTAAGGATGTTCAGGAGAATGCGAAACATTTGAAAATAGTGTTGCAGATATTGAGAGATCACAAGCTATATGCTAAGTTTAGCAAATGTCATTTCTGGAAGAATGAGGTGCATTTCTTAGGTCACGTGATATCCAGAGAGGGTATTGCCGTTGACCCTGAGAAGGTTACTGCAGTTAGGGACTGGAAACAACCAACCAACCCTACAGAGATTCGAAGCTTTTTAGGATTAGCTGGATATTACCGTCGTTTCATTGAGAAGTTCTCGCTCATAGCTGAGCCATTGACCAGACTTACGAGGAAGAATGTGAAGTTCTTGTGGACTGACGACTGCGAGAGAGCTTTTCAGGAACTTAAGCAGAGGTTGACTTCAGCGCCAGTGTTAGTTATACCGGTTAGAGATGGCAAGCTTGTGGTATTCACAGATGCTAGTGGTACAGGACTTGGTTGTGTTTTGATGCAGGATGGGAGAGTGGTCTCTTATGCTTCTAGGCAGTTGAAGCAACATGAGCGAAAATATCCAGTGCACGATTTAGAATTGGCAGCTGTGGTGTTTGCTTTGAAGATTTGGCGTCACTACTTATATGGAGAGAAGTTTGATCTTTACACCGACCACAAGAGTCTGAAATACTTGTTCTCTCAGAAGGACTTGAACATGAGGCAACAGAGATGGATGGAGTTCATTAGCAGTTATGATTTTCAGATTCAGTATCAGCCTGGGAAGGGTAATGTAGTTGCAGATGCTTTGAGTAGGAAACATGCCACTGTTGCTATAATGATGATGGAGGAGTGGAAATCTTTGGAGACTATAGCGTCTCATGATGTGTACTTACAGTAGGGAGGTGAACAGGTCACTATTTGTTCTATGGAGGTGAAACCTATGATGATTAGCTTGATTGTGTCCAAGCAGCATGAGGACCCTTTCTTGCTCCGAAAGCTTGGGCAGTTAGTTGTCGATTTGTTAGATGATTGTCCCACAGAATGGTCAGTTGGTGTTGATGGAGGTTTGAGGTATAGAGATCGATTGTGTGTTCCTGATAAGGATGGTTTGAGGAAGAATGTTATGGATGAGGCACATCGTTCTCGTTTCACTATTCACCCTGGTGGAACGAAGATGTACAAAGACCTGAAGAGGACTTATTGGTGGGAAGGAATGAAGAGAGACATCGGAGAGTATGTTTCTAGGTGTTTGACATGTCAGCGAGTGAAAGTCGATCATCAGAAACCGTCAGGGTTACTTCAGCCATTGTCTATCCCTCAGTGGAAGTGGGAGCACATTTCCATGGATTTTATTGATGGTTTGCCTAGATCACGGGGAGGCAATGAGTCCATTTGGGTTGTCGTCGATCGATTGACTAAGTCAGCTCATTTTCTTCCTATTTCTGTGAATAGAAATGCGGATAAGCTGGCAAAGAAGTATGTGAAGGAGATTGTCAGACTACATGGTGTTCCGGCTAGCATTGTTTCAGACAGGGATCCTATATTCACTTCCGAGTTCTGGAGTAGTTTTCAGCGTGCCATGGGTACGAAGCTTAATTTGAGTACTGCTTATCATCCCCAGACAGATGGACAGACTGAGCGGGTAAATCAGATCCTAGAGGATATGTTACGTGCTTGTGCACTCAGCTTTGGTGGAGAATGGGAGGAACATCTACCTTACACGGAGTTTGCTTACAATAACAGTTTTCAGGCGAGTATTGGTATGGCACCATATGAGGCACTGTATGGTAGGCCATGTAGATCACCGGCTTGTTGGGCGGAGGTTGGTGATACTGCGATTCTTGGACCAGTGATGGTTCGCGAGACTACAGAGAAAGTAGATATCATTCGACAGAGATTGAAAACGGCTCAAAGCCGAATGAAGAGTTATGCAGATAATAGGAGGAAGCCACTCGAGTTTGCTGTAGGGCAGAAAGTGTTACTGAAGATATCCCCGATGCGTGGAGTTATGAGGTTCGGTAAGAAGGGCAAGCTGAGCCCCAGGTATGTGGGACCGTATGAGATCACTGACAGAGTTGGACCGTTGGCTTACAGGCTGGCATTGCCACCTGCCTTGGAGAAGATACATAATGTATTCCATGTTTCTATGTTGAGAATCTGGAAAGGAGATGATAAGGATGAAGAGGATGAAGGAGTAAACTACGCCCAGTTAGATATTTATGATCCAGAGCAGTTACAAATTAATGAAGATGTTACCTACAGAGTGAGGCCAATTACTATCATTGATAGAGATGAGAAACGACTAAGGCGAAAGACATTGAAGCTGGTAAAAGTGCAGTGGAGTGATGATCCGAGCGATGTTACATGGGAGCTGGAGGACAAGGTGCGAGCTAAGCACCCGGAGTTGTTCGATTGATCTTTCTTCCAAATCTCGAGGCCGAGATTTCTTTTGAGGTGTGTATGAATGTAAACCCCCTCTTTTATGCTTTATGCTAATTTTAATTTGGAATTAAAAGTAATTGGGTATAAGTCCCTGGACCAAGGGTTTAAGCATAATTACTATAAAGTAGTGGACTATGGTTTAAATAACCCAAACTTGGAGAAAACAACCCACGAACAGTTTGTGCTTATGAATTTCGGAAACACGATCAGATCGATTCGGATTCAGTAATAACCGTTAGATCAGCCGACTTAATCACTATGATATAGAGATGGGTAGCAACTATCGAGGGTTTTATTCGCACACTAAGAAAAATTTGCGATAAACAGCGAGAGAGAGAGAGATCGAGAGTGGCGACGACAACTCAATCGATCGATCGAGCGAGAGAGAGAGAGAGAGAGATCGAGAGTGGCGGCGACAACTCAATTGATCGATCGATCGAGAGAGAGAGAGAGAGAGAGAGAGAGAGAGAGAGAGAGAGAGAGAGAGAGAGAGAGAGAGAGGCGTGCAAATCTGTTGAGAGGAAGAAGAAGAACAGTGGAACAGGTGAGTGGACTGTATTTTGTTAAATTAGTTTAAATTTATTAAACTATATGATTAGGACTTTAGTGGTGGGGTATATGGATATGTTTGCTGTTGGTTAATATGAAGAAATGGTTTGAATGCATCTGCTGGTTAGGTGGGGTGAATTAGAATTTTATTTTTTTTTTTATTTGATTTGTATGGTTTGAGTACACTGTTGATAACATGGAAATTATAAGAGAAGGTAAATGGTAGTACTGTACATGTATCCAAATTGTTGAGTTTTCGAGATCGCTTTTGGATTAGTATTCATATATATGTGGACTAGAAATATATACACCGAAAAATATAATTTTAATGAAACTGGGGTTAAAGAAAGTTATATAGTTTTATGGATACAATAAATATTATTTGCTGAATGTATTTTGTTTCTGGCTGTATAGTAGATAGTATTTTTATTTTGAAAGAAATATAAAATGTGTTAATATTAAATTCGAGGAAATTATTGTTGAATGCATTGGAATGGCTATTTATATACCATGGACGGTACTTGATTAATTTGAAAAATGCGAAAGGAATACAAAAATGGATTTGATGTGAAGTTGATGTTAAATTGTCGTGTCGAGTGTTGCTTGTTAGTTTTAGTGGTTGTAGTCGCCCAAGCATTAGTACATTTGCCGCACCTATGGAATTAGGATTAAGAAAATTAGATATCACCCTAGACGGCTTAGCCTGCGGGTTGACACTTGGAATATATTTTTATTGGGTATTTCCTAGACGGCTTAGCCTGCGGAACTGACCCTACAGACCTTCATAGCCTTCGGGGTTGGTCTTGGCGCCACATTAGAAAGCTCAAGGGAGCTAGTAGAGGCCATGAGTTAGGCATACGTCGAGGCTAGCCAAAGCTTGCAGGTGAGCACCCACTTGGGTTTTGGTTTCCGCGTAGAGGGTCTTAACCATGGACAAGGCACACTGGTGCAGTGTGGGTATGGCAAATGTGTGGAGTGCATCCTATGGGAGGTGTACTAGTGATTGGGTATAGGTTGTGAAGTGTTGTGTGGTTACGAATGATTGTTTGTAGTGATTGAGATATAATGTGAAGACTTGAGATGTCATGTATTATATATTATTGTACTAACACAGTTTTGCAGGAGGATAGGTCAATTAACATTTCTTGCAGGGCTCGACCTATCCTAATAGGAGGTGCAGCTCAGGTAAGGTATTAATATAATATATAGTATTTACTTGTAAACGAGATAAATGTATAAAGACCGCGGAGTCTGTAATTTTTATTGTTTTTGGGAATGGAGTTCCCTACCCTTGTCTACTCATACCAGCATAATTTGCTGACCCATGTTGCTTGTTTTGCACGTGGGTACGTATCCTTATGGAGCGTAGGCGGAGGAGAGCAGCAAGTTGAGTATGATCGGGAGCAACACCAGGAGGCTCGGGCTGATCCAGTTGTTCGAGAGGGAGTTTGAGATTTATAGGAGTTAACCTTCGCAGTAGGTTTAGTTCTTTGATTCGTTGTCAGTCGATTACTCAAGTTTATTTTAATTATTGGATTATTGTGATTGGAGAATACAATACCTCAGTAGAAGTTGTTGAATTCTATTATTTGAGTTGTTTAATTCGGTATTTGAAATTTTGGGATTTATTTATGGAAATCATTGGGAGTTCAGATTATTTGTGTTGAAGTATTTATCATTAATGGTTATGGATTTTTACCTTGTGCAAATGTTTATTTAGATTACTGTCTTGATCCTTTTTCCATTTATTGGCATATCGAGGGTAATTTTGTAATTTCTCTCTTTTTGCCAATTTTTGGATATTAGGGTCGTGACAAAATAGTAATATAAGATAATTACGGCACAATCACTCCACACATACCAAAAATGATAGTAATAGTTATTTCAGTCAATATATTTTTGATGTATCTAAAACTAACACACTGTAAACATCACAAATGCCTACAACAAAAAATATAACACAATATAAAAATTTAGTTATCAAAGAATGAAAAATCAGCAATTTGGGCCCAAGGACAAATTAAAAGGTTTCATTAGGCCCAAGGACACCAGAAACGTTTTTTTAGGCTAAAGGACAAGCCTGTATAATGACGCATATACCCTGCTGGTGTTTTAGTAACCGTAAAGAATATAACACCGCGGGGCGGGGTTTTTTTTTTTTTTTTTATTTTCAAACAAAACCTAATTTCTTATTCCTTCTTTCTTCTATCTCTCTCTCTCTCTCTCTCTCTCTCTCTCTCTCTCTCTCTCTCTCTCTCTCTCAAATGTCAAATTTCGTCTTGATTTCTTAGGATTTACTTCAATTTCTAAGGATTTCTCTTCGATTTCTCTTGATAAAAGTCTAATTCTTCGATTTCTCTTGATTAAAAGTCCGATTTCTTCGATTTCTCTTGATTAAAAGTCTGATTCTTCGATTTTTCTCTGGTTTCTCTTCGATTTCTCTTGTTTCTCTTGATAAAAGTCTGATTCTTCGATTTCTCTTGATTAAAAGTCTGATTTCTTTGATTTCTCTTGATTAAAAGTCTGATTCTTCGATTTCTCTGGTTTCTCTTCGATTTCTCTTGTTTCTCTTCGATTTCTCTGGTTTCTCTTTGATTAAAGTATGTTATCTTCGATTTCTCTGGTTTCGAGAATTACTGTTACTTGTTTTTTGTTTTATTTTCCGCTACTTTTCTTCAAATTTCTATAATGACAAGAATAAAATCTTGTACAACAACTGGTCATTGGGCCAAAAAAGATAAGAAAGCAACAATGCGAAAGAAGCTTAAAGCTGTTGGACAACAAGAACAAGCACGCGACAAAGATTACGAATCTGAGGTAAATTTCTTGCTTTGCTTTTTAATAATTTCTCTAGATTTTTTGTTTTGTTTTAATAAAGTAGTTGAGTAATGTATTGTTCAAAATTTATTTCAAGAAATCATCAGTCTGTATAGTTGATTAACATATTAATCAATGATTAAGTGTTGATTTCGGTATAGTTGATTAATGTATTAATCAACTCTACAGAATGATTAAGTGTTGATTTATATATAGTTGATTAATGATTAAGTGTTGATTTCTGTATAGTTGATTAACATATTAAGTGTTGATTTCTGTATAGTTGATTAACAAATTAAGTGTTGATTTCTGTATAGTTGATTAACATATTAAGTGTTGATTTCTGTATAGTTGATTAACATATTAAGTGTTGATTTCTGTATAGTTGATTAATGTATGAATCAACTATACAGAATGTATAGTGTTGATTTCTGTATAGTTGATTAATAGTTGATTAATGATTCATTCTTTTCGGGAGAGTGCACCTGAAGAACCACATACATCATCTCGAAAACGTAAATACTTCACAAGATCATCATCCAAGAAATCACCTAAACCAAAACCAACAGCGAAAAAGAGGAAGAAGAATAGCGAGCCAAATGTTGAATCTCTAAAGAAGAAGAAGAAGGATATTTCATTCTTCAGATGTTCCATGGAAACTGTCAATAGTATATGCTGTGAATACGAACAAGTTTTATATATTTATGTTATTTTGTAACAACTGAATTCTCATGGTTGTATCAATGGAAAGGTTGTTTTGCTTATTTTCTAGTGTTTAAAATGGTTGTTGATTTAATTTAAATTTTAATAGGATGGAATTGTTATTTGCCTATTTTTAAGTGTTTAAACCGTAGGTTGATTAACATATTAATCAACACAACCATAGTTGATTAATACATTAATCATTCTGTAATTATCCCTTCATTAGTTGATTAACAGATTAATCAACCTAAACTATAGTTCATTAATTCATGAATCATTTAAACCCTAAACACTAAAATCCTAAACCCTAAACATTCTAAAACCCTAAACCCTAAACATTCTAAAACCCTAAACCCCAAACCCTAAACATTCTAAACCCTAAATTCTAAACCCTAAACATTCTAAACCCTAAACCCTAAATATCCTAAACCTTGAACATTTTAAACCCTAAATCCTAAACCCTAAACCCATACCTTAAACCTTAAAACCATAAACTCTAAATATCCTAAACCCTAAACCTTAAACATGCTAAACCTATAAACCCTATACCCTAAAAATTCTAAACCCATAAACCCTATACCCTAAATATTTTAAACCTTAAACCTTAAAACCCTAAACCCTGAAACCCAAAACCCATACCCTAAACTCTATACTTTAAACATTCTAAACCTTAAACATTCTAAACCCATACCCTAAACCTTAAAACCCTAAAATTCTAAATGCATACCCTAAACCTTAAACCCTAAACCTTAAATATTCTAAACCTTAAACCCTAAACTTTAAACCCTAAACATCTTAAACACTAAATATTTTAAACCCTAAACCTTAAACCCTAAAAAATTTAGAACTCTAAACCTATACCCTAAATATCCTAAACCTTAAACATTTTAAACCCTAAATCTATACCCTAAAACTTAAACCCTAAAAATTTTAGAACCCTAAATCTATAGTGTTTAAAATGGTTGTTGATTTAATTTAAATTTTAATAGGATGGAATGGTTATTTGACTATTTTTTAGTGTTTAAAACGTAGGTTGATTAACATATTAATCAACAAAACCATAGTTGATTAATACATTAATCATTCTAAAATTACCCCTTCATTAGTTGATTAACAGATTAATCAACCTAAACTATAGTTGATTAATTCATGAATCACTAAATCCTTTACCCTAAATATTCTAAAACCCTAAACCTTAAACCTAAACCCTAAATCCTAAAACCCTTAATGCTGTCATAAGTACCCCTTAATGTTGTCATTCTAAAATCCTAGTTGGAATGGTGAACCCTAGTGGAATGCTGTCATAAGTACCCATTAATACTGTCATAAGTACCCCTTAATGCTGTCATAAGTACCCCTTAATGTTGTCATTCTAAAACCCTAGTTGGAATGGTGAACCCTAGTGGAATGCTGTCATAAGTACCCATTAATGCTGTAATAAGTACCCTTTAATGTTGTCATTCTAAAACCCTAGTTGGAATGGTGAACCCTAGTGGAATGCTGTCATAAGTACCCCTTAATGCTGTCATAAGTACTTCTTAATGCTGTCATAAGTACCCCTTAATGTTGTCATTCTAAAACCCTAATTGGAATGGTGAACCCTAGTGGTATGCTATCATAAGTACCCCTTAATGCTGTCATTCATTAACTTCTGAAAACAATTTTCCCGATTACAATAAAGTTGATTAATTGATTAATCAACAGTTCAGTAAACTTTCATAAAAACAACTAAGTTGATTAATACATTAATCAACAGTTCAGTAAACTTGCATAAAAACAACTAAGTTGATTAATACATTAATCAACAGTTCAGTAAACTTTCATTAATGGATCAGAAAACTTTCTCAAAACTAAAAAATATGAATTATATTGTAGGAACTGAATTGTAATGTCATAATAAGTGAGGGAAAAAAACAATCTAAACTTTGATGAAAAACCAAATCATCAAATACAACTAGAACCTAACTGTTGTTCAGATATGGGCAAGTCCTTCAACCACATACGTCCACCATTTGTACTAAAGGACTTTGCATAGATCATCCACTTACATTTATCTTTTTCATCAACACATTTACATCTTCCATAGCCTGTTTACAAATAGCTTTGACTCTAGTCTTGGAATTCTTCAAAAACCCATATTTGAGCCTAGTTTCAATAGAAAACTGTCGAAGCTTGTTTCGGACCTCAATAGCTCCTCCTTCAAATACCTGACCAACACCAGTAAAGACAAACTCCCAATCCCTAGTCTTTAAAGTTGGCAAAGAAATTTCATCATCATAATCAATGCAAGAAGAACTACTACTTGGTCCGACATCACAATGAACAATGTCAATAGACATCTTCTTCAAACAAACTAAAAGTTCAACAACTCTCTGTCCATTCTTATTGCAAAACCACACCAAAGATTGAAGCTCAACATCACCAAAAATTTTATGATGTTTACCATAACGATCGTAGGTGAGAAACATTAAAGAAGACAAATCCTTAAAATTTTGGCAAATAGCATCCTTTAAACTAGCCAATGTACTATCACACGTGAGCTCATAGGGGAAAAAGAATTTGTTATACTTGATTACCCCAAGAACAACACCATTAGCAACCTCAGTTGAAACAACACCATCACATAATTGCACATCTGTATAAAAAAAACATCATGTACAGTTGATCAATACATTAATCAACAAATTGCTGTAATATAAAACATTTGTATTTTATCGCGACATTAATCAACACATTAACATAGTACTCAGAAGGTTGATTAACATATTAATCAACCTAAATGCTCAAAACAGAAAAGAAACAACAAACAAAACTGTTGAACGACGACTCGTTCAACATCAAAAAACACTAAGAAATCAAACACAAAAATAAGAATTGCTAAATTATTAATCAAAACAGGAATTAAGAACTCAACAAACTAACCTGTACAATCGTTAATCATCACCATCTCGAAATTCAGTTGAGAAATCAATCCAAAAAATCAGTTGATAACACAAAAAAAACTGATCTCAAATCGAATTTCAAGGTAAAAACACGAATTAAAACTTTAAGATCTGCCATTAAAAGCTCCAATTACAAAACTGAAAACTGAGCTCTCACGAATGAAACGAATTGTGAAATTGAATTGAATTGAACTGAGAAGATCTTGCCGAATTGAATTGTGAAATCAAAAACCTAAAAGGAAAGCGAATGAAGGTTTCGCGAAATCTGAACTCTTTCTAATGAAACGAAACCGCTGTTGAAACGAAACCACAAATAAAACGAAACCGCTTTCCAAAATCTCAAAACACGATCTATATATATGGTTGATATAAGGGTAGTTCAGGTATTATAAAAGAGAGAAGAACGCAATTATAAGCGACTTTGTCCTGGAAACAAAATTACATTCCGTACAATTGGACTTTTAGTAAACCAAAACAAAACCCGTGTCCTTGGGTCAACCAAACCAAAACTATGGACCAGAGCCCAAACAAACGTTTTTATTTGGACCCTGGACTAGTTTTTAGATCAAAAAATTATTAAAACTAACAACGGGTACAACTAGTATATATATATATACTAGTCGATATATATATATATATATATATTAGGAAAAAAAAAAGAATATATCGATAGATATATTTGCATATATCCAGATATATCGGATTTGGGGAGATACGATAGATTCCTAAATATCGACTTTTTGTACTATGCTTACAATAGATGTTAAGTTTGTTGGACTCGATTACCCTCTCTTTCATTTTACCAGAATAAACGAGTTTGGGTATTTTGAGCTTTGGTATTGTGAGTTTTGAATCAAAATCAGTTTGAAAGATTATCAGCAGATTTTGGGGTTTCAACAGGGTTTTTTCCTTTCAAATCACTCATGATTGTAAAGATGAGAAATTTGAGCAAAAAGATATAAACGGTCAAGGTGATGGTCCCTATAATTGTAGAGATTGAGCATTGAGGGGAGTTATGGAGTCATCTACTTATATAGTCTTCCATCAAAACCTTTGAGTTCTTCACAATAATGAACACTACTAATAATACTACTTAAATTATTACAACTTACATTGTAATGTGGAAAGCCAAAAGATTATATCAATTTAATTTAGACTTAAACAAATGGTTATTGGGCCACAATTCTAACATTCTCCCACTTGGACCGATAACCATTTGGACCATAACTTTAACAGAATCTGCAATACAGAAGCCTGAAATTGTAATTTGTCCAGTTGAAAAGGAGTTCTCACCATTCTCTTTTCACCACATCCCTAATCCAATTAAAAGAGTTATCTTTGACTAAAATCATTATATTGTCAAAATATGCATCTTGGGTGTTAAAGATCAATAGATCAATGTTTTTTCTGGATTTCCATATCTCCAACAAACTTTGTATGTTATTGTACTTTCAGTGGTGTTTCTTCTGCTGCACAAAGATTAAAGTAGGATACCGACGGTAAGTTTAGAAGATTCTTGTTTTTATTTTTTGCAGAAGAATTATGTCACAGTTTCTTGAGTTTTGATATGGCCAAACTATCGAACTATGCAACAAAGTAGGGTCAAATTCCCATTGTATGCAATAAACAAAATTAGGGTTTAAAAAATCATCAAACTATTAATGTTTATCAATTTATGCAACCTGTTAAATATTTTCTAACAGACGTTTAGATTTTCTTACGTGTTTTTTTTTTTTTAAATTATTTCTGACTGTATATTGCTGACTGTATATGCTGACTGTGTGAAAAGAACCTACCACGCACCCAGCACGTGATTGTTCTTACAAACCTAAAAAAAACACTTTCTGCTGAGAAAAAAAACCCCAATTCTGGGAGATGACGGCCATGGATTCTTGAGGAAGAAGAAGAGTAAAAGCAAAAGAAGAAAAAGAAGAAAAAAGAAGAAAAAGAAGAACATTATTATATTGTTGAGTCCACTCATCGATTCATATTTTATTGGTGAGTCCACTTTAATTTTGTTTTGATTCATCGATTCATACTTTGTGGTATTGTTTTAGCAATTCAATGTACTTTAAACAATGGAATTTAACGATAAAATGATTGTTTATTTTTTTCAATTATGTGGATTTGATATATAGGGTTTTAAAAACACAATTTGGGCTTTTACTGTATAGTTCGAATTTTAGGTTTGTGGAACAACTAATGTTGTTTATTCATGTTTAAACCACTGATTTTTATACTTAGTTTACTCATGTTTGCTTAAAGTCAGCCACTTTTTTATTAGTTAATTGTAATCTATAAAGTACCCATTTGCTTACTCATTATTGAATTTTCTGTTTGTTTACTCATTCATGACATTTCGACACTTAGTTTATTAAGCATGTTGGTATGACAATACTTAGTTTATTCATGATACTTAGTTTATTAAGCATGTTGGTATACAATACTAGTTTATTCATGATACTTAGTTTATTAAGCAATGTTTGTTTTGACACTTAGTTTATTGTAATGGACATTTCAACACTTAACTATTGTAATGTTTGTTATTAAGCATTTTTTTTATCACTTTGAAACAGTGATGCAAGAAATTGTGTTTGAGGTGCATCATGGAGGGTTTTTTTCCCTCATTCCTTCCATGCATTATAAAATGGGGAAAAAAGACTATTTTGCATTGGATGTTGATAAGCTTGGTGCAGTTGAGATTAAGTCCTACATTGAAGATGATTTGAAATATAGAGATGTGAGTAAGATACATTGGTGTGTAGCTGGAAGACCTTTGAAGGATAACTTAAGGCTGGTTGTGGATGATAGAAGCACTGTAGATATGATGAATGTTGTGCAGAGTAAAGAGCTGATTGAGCTCTATGTTGAACATGATTTGTTTGATGAGGTATTCTGGGACTTTGGGGAATCAAGTCAGCCTAATAAACCAGAAGAGCATGGAGACAATGTTGCTTATGAAAATGATGAAGACAATAATGCTGCGTATGAAGATGATGAAGACAATGATATTTACGAAGAGAATGACCAAGTTTGTGAAACTGGAAGTGTTGATAGTGAGGCAAGATCTATTGATGTAAGTGATGATGAATACGACGAAGAACGAGTTGAACGCAACCCCACCAAACCTGCAAACCTGCACTCAATCGGTCCCGACACCAACACCTGACCATAACACCCCAATCAGAAGAAGTGGAACCCTTACATGCTTTGTTCGATAATGCCAGAACCCTTATGTGACATTGATAAACAGAATCACTATGCATAAGCAATAAAGAAATATTCGATCTAGAAATAAATACACCTAAGCAGTGCATCTTCAATTGACTCATCAACCTATCCCCTTCCTCCCACTAACTCCCAAACCTCAATGTACCAGAAATTCAAGAACACTGATCAACTCAGAGACTGTATAACAGGATATGCAGTTAAAAATGGTTGGGGCATTAACTTTGACAGAACAAGCAAAGACATTTTGCTTGAAAAGTGTGTGAAAGGATGTCCATGGAGGTTGTGGGCCACAAAGATGTCAGATGAGAATAGTGTGCAAATAAAAACACTGAATTTAGAACACAGGTGTACAAGGACTTTTAATATTAAGATTGTTAAGGCTGAGTGGTTGGCTAAGGTATACCAGAAAAAGTTGCTTGATAACCCGCAGTGGAAGTTGAAGGATTTTCAGACTAATGTGTTGGAAACATATTCTATAGATGTTAGCATTAACATGTGTGGCAGAGCAAGGGCTAGGGCTATGGGTGAGATTGAGAGTTCTTTGGTGGAGCATTACGCAAGGGTTAGAGATTATGGTGAAGAAGTGGTTAAGAAGAATCCAGGTGCTGTTGTAGATATAACTGTTGACAGAGCTCTGCCAGGTGATCCCCCAACATTGAAAACTATGTGGATTTCTTTTCCAAGTCTCATTCAAGGATTTCTGGAAGGGTGTAGACCTATAATAGGCCTTGATGGATGTTTTTTTAAAGGATATGTGAAGGGTGAATTGCTGACAGCTGTAGGTAGGGATGCAAATAACCAGATGTACCCATTTGCTTGGGCAGTAGTTACAGTTGAAAATAAGGAAAACTGGAAGTGGTTTCTAGAACATTTAATGGTAGCTTTGAACACATCAGAAGGGGCTGGATGGACTTTCATCTCAGATAAACAGAAAGGATTAATTCAAGCAATTCAAGAGCTGATGCCTGAAGCTGAACATAGGATGTGTGCTAGGCATGTGTATTCTAACATGAGGAAGTCCTACATGGGTGCTGAACTAAAGGTGCTTTTCTGGTCTGCAGCTAAAGCAGGTACTAAGCAAGAATTTGAACAACATATGGCAGACCTTAAGGAGATTTCTGAGGATGCTTATGACTACCTCATGAAAACTGATCCTAAACACTGGTCTAGGGCATTTTATTCAAAACAAGCTTGTTGTGATGCTGTAGAGAATAACATGAGTGAGACATTCAATGGGAAAATTGTTGAAGCAAGGGGTAAACTAATAATCTGGATGTTGGAGACCATTAAGAAATATGTAGTGGGAAGGATGGAGAGGAACAGAAGTGCAATAGAAAAATGGATGGTGAAAGACAAATTTACTCCAAGAATTAGGAAAAAGTTTGAAGAGAACAGGATGGATCAGAGATTTTGGAGGGTTTCTTACAATGGGAATAGAAAGTTTGAAGTTTCATTAGGTGAAGAACAATTTTCTGTGAACTTGAATCCACAAAATTATAGATGTTCATGCAGAATGTGGGAGTTGTCTGGGATCCCATGTTGTCATTCTATCAAAGCAATTTATTATCTCAAGGAGAATCCTGAGGATTACATATCTGAATGGTTCACAGTCGAGAAATGGAAGAAGGCATATGATCATTATATTGAACCACTTGATGGTCCCATGTTGTGGCCAAAATCTAATTGTGAACCTCTTTTGCCTCCATTTGATAGAAAGATGCCAGGTAGACCAACAACGGCTAGAAAGAAGGGAAAGAATGAAGAAAGGAAGAGTAAGGGTGGGGGGCTCAGAATCTCAAAAGTTGGAGTTAAAATGAGTTGTAGTAACTGTGGAGTAGAAGGACATAATAAGTCTAGATGCAATTTACCACCAAGACCATATCCATTACCTGTAAGTACTTGTGTAATTTTAGATTGTTTTACATTAAATGAATTTTTATTTGTGTTGTTGCTTACACTTACATTTAATCTGCAGAGAAAGAGGTATGCTAAAGGATTGGAGCCTGCATGTCCAGTTAAGCCAAATATATTGGCAGTAAGTATATTGTTAAAGAGTTTATGTTATTATACTTGAAACAAATTAGAATTAATGTTTAGCCTAATGGTTATGACATTTTACTTGAAACAGGTCAGAAGAAATAAAAGTGCTCAATCATCAGGAAGTGCACAAGGAAGTCAACCAACTGATAATGTGAAAGGAGTACAAGGTGTGAAGAGAAAAAGACAATCAGCTGCATCCCAGAGTATACAGACTTCACAGGTTTTGAGTTCAGCTACTCCAATGCCATCTCAGAGCACACAAGCATCACAAGTTGTCAGAAAGTCTCCTAGGAAGCACTCCACTTCAAATACTGGTAAGGTAAATCCTCCACAAGCTTCACAAGCAAATACTGGCAAGAGAATGGTTCCACCAGCTCCAAATACTGGCAAGCAAAAAGCTGCACAGGTTCCACAAGCTCCAGCTCCAAATACTGGCAAGAAAAAGGCTGCACAGGTTCCAGAAACTTCAAAGTCAAAGGCAACAACAACAACATCAGGTTTGGCAGCTAAACTTGCAACAACTTCTAGAGCAGGTGTCAGGTTCTCTATAAGGAAGGCTACAGAAGCTGGTTCAAGTGTTCGTGGCTCAAAGAAAACTGATGGAGGAAACAAAACCTTGGGAAGGAAACCTAATTTTGTTGACAGCTGGCTTCCTGTTAGGAAGCAAACATAAAATGACCCTAAACTGTTGCTTTTGGAAAAATGTTGTTTTTTGGTTTGGCAGATGTTTTTGGACAAATGTTATTTGGAATGTATGTGGGCAGATGTTCTATTTTGGACAAATGATTATGAATGTTTGGATAAAGTAATTATGTGTTAGTTGAAATGAATCTATTTTGCATTTATGTTGAATTGAAGTGTTGTTGCAATGGTCTATGTTGTAAGACTTATATTGTAGGCATTTTACCTTTGGGACTTCCTATACAGTGTGAATTTTGCAGATGTTACAGTTGTAGATTCCAAGCATCCACTGAGCAATGTTGAATTAATGTACTAATCAACTATTGTTGAGTTGATTAATATACTAATCAACTATTGTTGAGTTGATTAATGTACTAATCAACTATTATTGAGTTGACTAGCATGTTAATCAACTGATATTTGAGTTGATTAATGTACTAATCAACTGATATTTGAGTTGATTAATATACTAATCAACTATTGTTGAGTTGATTAATGTACTAATCAACTATTGTTGAGTTGATTAGCATGTTAATCAACTGATATTTGAGTTGATTAATGTACTAATCAACTATTGTTGAGTTGATTAATATACTAATCAACTATTGTTGAGTTGATTAATGTACTAATCAACTATTATTGAGTTGATTAATGTACTAATCAACTATTATTGAGTTGATTAGCATGTTAATTAACTGATATTTGAGTTGATTAATGTACTAATCAACTGATATTTGAGTTGATTAATGTACTAATCAACTATTGTTGAGTTGATTAATGTACTAATCAACTATTGTTGAGTTGATTAATAAATAGAAATGAAAGTATAAATTAATTAACATGTTAGTGGAGTTAATTAATGATAATCAGCTGAAATTTAAGTTGATTAATAAGTTAATCAACAAACATTTGAGTTAATTAATATGATAATCAACTGATATTTAAGTTGATTAATGTACTAATCAACTATTATTGAGTTGATTAGCATGTTAATCAACTGATATTTGAGTTGATTAATGTACTAATCAACTATTGTTGAGTTGATTAATATACTCATCAACTATTTTCAAGTTGTAATTATGAATACCTTGGTCTATTATATGATGCAGAAATCTATCGATTGCACTAAGGATCAATGAAGTTTCCTATATCTTTGTATATAAATGTGGTGAGGCCTCTTGGGAATAATAAGTACCAACACTAGCATATAGCCTTGCTTAATATTGCATTAACATCTTGATCTGTACACTGAGAAATCTGTTTGCTTGAACTAATTACATAAAAGATGACCTTAAACCCAATGTTGTAGCATTGAACAAATTTTACATGTTCAGGGCAAATTATACTGAAATGCGTATTTAACTTGAATTTGTAATGCACTTCCAAATTGGCAACAGTATAAAAAAATTGTACCTCAATAAATAAATGGAGAATCAAAAGAAAATTTCATTCATAGTATTTGCAATTCATAACACCAATTCTACTTCAATTTTTAACACCAATTTCATAATCAATCCTAAAATTTTATATAAACCCATATGCAAACTAAGAAAACAACACAACAAACAAAAATTTTGTTCTTCCTAGCAGCATTGTGAACTTCCTTCTCCAAATCATGAGCTTTTGCCATCCATTGCAAGGTATTTTGTTCTTCAATCTTCAAATTCTCCTTCAAAGTTAATACATTCAATTCCAACTCTTCCTTCTTCCCCTTCAATGCATCAATTTGAGAATGCATACCCCATACTCGATCACGAAGTGTTGGATAATAGTCATCAACCCATTTGAAGTGCTTACAACGAAAAATAAAACCATCCTTCTTCATATAATTTGAGCAACCAAGGAATCTCCTACCTGCGTTTTCGTCTGTCCAAGCCAATTTCAAAGGAGATGATGGCCCACAATAGCACTTCGAAGAAGACATGTCTTGTAGGAATCTCCTTCCTTCTTTTTCTTCTTTTGCTTTTACTCTTCTTCTTCCTCAAGAATCCATGGCCGTCATCTCCCAGAATTGGGGTTTTTTTCTCAGCAGAAAGTGTTTTTTTTAGGTTTGTAAGAACAATCACGTGCTGGGTGCGTGGTAGGTTCTTTTCACACAGTCAGCATATACAGTCAGAAATAATTTTAAAAAAAAAACACGTAAGAAAATCTAAACGTCTGTTAGAAAATATTTAACAGGTTGCATAAATTGATAAACATTAATAGTTTGATGATTTTTTAAACCCTAATTTTGTTTATTGCATACAATGGGAATTTGACCCTACTTTGTTGCATAGTTCGATAGTTTGGCCTTTTGATATCGCAAGATAAGATGCAGGTTTGAATGGGAGGACAAGCAATGGATCAAAGAGTGAAAGCAATGGATTAGTGTGTGACCTATGTGTGCTATGCGAGGACCAGGAGTACAACATGGCATTTGTCGTGTAAGCACCTTGACGACTCTTTCCTTATGATTTTAATAGGTTTGTATGTAGTATGAAATATATGACCCAAATAGCAACATTAAGAGACTACCCTGGAGAAGTAGTGGGAGGACATTCAGTTTGAGTCTTTTGTGTATCTTTAGCGGCATGTTGAGAGCTCGAAATTGTTGGGAATTTTTTTCCAAAATACTATTAAATAAAAATTGGACATTTCTTATTTGTTTTTAGGACGGAGATCAAATCTTGAAACTGAACTCCAATTTAGTTTTGCCAATTTCCCTCAGTCGTGATATTTATGTGTACAAAACAGTAAAGTTTGAATGCTACGTGATCACTATTATATGCTAAACAGTAGTGGGTGTTAAAAGAAAGTTATCTGATGCTAAATGATTACATGATATTATGGAGTAGACTCGAAGTCCAAAAGTAACTGCGTTCAAAGCAACAAATGTTCTATAACGACTATAACTTGATTTGGGCAATTTCTTTTTCCTATCCTATTTTTTCCTTTGTAATCTTTAGCTTGGGTATCCATTTCTGTTAAAGAGACAGAAGAAATAGAGATTAAAGAAAGGGAGTTCTAGAACCATAACTAAGGCCAGTGTAACCACTAGTAAGAATCGAAGAAATGCATTGTTATCACTTCTAGCTATTCGAGACAAATCTAACTGAAGCAAAACATCGAGTGCGAGAAGAAACTGGATTGAATATTCTGATGGTGTTTTGAGGCCTTTCGAAGAGGAAGAGCCGAAGAAATGCACTGTTATTACTTCAAGCTATTCAAAACAAGAAAAAAGAATCTGCATTCAACAAAAGAACTCCGTAAACGAGCTTCATAACCAAGGTGAGTAATGTGTCCCTTTATGTTATATGAATTATGATAATATACGAGTAATTTGTATTGCATACTTGATATTTTTTACAAAGGGCATGCAGATTACTATTATGTGGCTTCGTATTATTTCTTACGATTTTAAAAGCAATTAAATCAAATTATTATTGATAATAAATTGAAGTTTACTGAATAGGACTGCATGGTCATGTGTGTTAAGAATAAATTTGACGTTTAGCATAGTATGCATAATAAGTTGGAGTAGCTCAGTTGGTTAGAGCGTGTGGCTTTAAAATCACAAGGTCGAAGGTTCAAACCCTTCCTCGCATCTACATTTTCTTAGTATATATAGTTTGATATTCAACTTTTCTGGTAGGCATATGCGAGGTCTGAACCCTGTTGGACTTGAGATTGAGATATGCTACACAACGACAACGCCTTTAAGGATACCAATTGGTTTTACGAGATTGTTTCTTAATGACATTAAGATTCATCTTTGATTTTTAAAAGTTTAGTTTTTATCTCTTAATTTCCAGGAATAAACATAACAGCATCAACAAGTTCATATTTTTTGTTCTTACAAATATTTTTGAAAAGGTTAAAGCAGAGATATTATTATCTTCAAATTTTAAACTATATTTTTCCTTACAAATGTTTAGATAATTGTTTGACAAATATACAAGTCCAAGACATATGTTTTGTCTTTGGTCATTAGGACATGAGCTTGCTGCATCTTAAAACAACTTAACATGTAACAGTTTCCCTCATAGAGTCTGGCCTGTGTAGGATGCTTGAACCTGTCTAGCCGATTTAGCAGGGGCTTTGTTGAGTAGGACATGAGATTGATATATCTTAGAACAATTTACTAGATAAGTTATTCCCTGATAAAGTCTGGCCTACATCAGATTTTATGAACTTGAACATGCCTTCCCAATTTGCAGTATTGATTTGAGCTATGCTTGCCAACCTAGCACATTAGCCGATGGATACTTTTTCAATACAATCTCAAATGATGCTTTTATATAGTTACCAATTGGTTTTACGAGAAAATGAAGCTAAGAATGATGATCACTACTACTACAATGTATAACAACAATCATTTTTAGCTTCATTTTCAATTAAATTGTTTGAATTTGTACTGAAATTGTGTGTTCATTTTAACTTAAAATGTGTGCTATTAATGATCGTAGAGTGCCAGTTTGAAGGGTATTTTGAATTGATTTGAAAGCGATCACAGCTACGAGGTAATTTTTTTTTTCTTCCTTGAACATTTTAGTCTATGTATTCAGCTATGTTTTTGTGCGTGTACTCTCACCGTTTAAGACTAGAAACATTATATTTTTGTTAGACTCCAATATCTCTTTAACTTTTTGCTGCAATATGCTATTATTTGTTATTAACCGCAATCATGCCTTTGCAGTGTTAATGATATACGACCTAATCATTGTAATATAGGTTGTTGCTTGATTGTTGTTGGAGTGAATAGTATACGATTTGTAATGGATTTGGTCACACTGGTAGGCCGAGATCAATAGATATAGTTTTGTCTGAGTTTAATTGCACATTGTCCACCCTTTAGATTAGTGTGCCTACTAGATCCATTCTCATATTTGTCGGGTCGAATCTTATACTTACTATTAAACATGTAAGCCATCCCTAAATAAGCATCCTAACCTGTCAGAACAGGGTTTCCAACGGAAGACCCATCTGAGTTCAGATGTTTTATATTGTCATGTGACTAACCAGGTCTGTCATTGTTTTAAAAGAAAAATCAATCTTATGTGTACAATTTTAAGCATGTATACGAGTATGTTGATCATGTATGTGTCCAGTCGTAAGGCAACATGCATGGCATTTTGTCTGTGGAGTTCACTCATTTAAGCAATTTCCAGCTTTTGCTCCTAGATAAGCATTCTAGGTATGTTTACGACTTATGCATATGCATGGGGTACATATAACCATGGAGATTATGTTAGGCTATTCAATCTAACTGAGAAGCCATTCACAAAAAGTCTGATGGAGGGGTAGATATTGTTTTCTTCTAGAATTTTGTTTTACAATCGAGGCTCAATGTTATAGGAAATAATTAGAAACTCTCAATAGGGTGAAAAACGGGAACTCACTTGCAAATGATTTTTTGTTTTTGTAAATATAATGTGCATCTCACATCATTTTAGCAATTAGTTGAAAATTAAACAATCAGTTTTGGTTATGTTTAGGCACGACCAATGGTGTGAAAATTTCAAACTGTCTACTTCTTTTGGTGGCATTTACAGGTTTGCATCAAGGAGGAATGGCTCAGTTGTTGATCACTTCAATGTGGCTGACAGAACTGTGAACTGGAACTTGAATCTCAGGAGAGAACCCAGAGATTGGGAGGTGTAGCAAATTCAGCAACTTACACAGCTACTGCAGTAGCATAAATAGGAGATAGAGACGACCAGTGGTGGTGGACGTTGGAGGAGAAATGTATTTTATCAGTTTCCAGCTTTGCAGAGTTCATTTAGAAAGAAAATAGACTGGTACATGGTACTATTCTTCATGATTTCCCCCATAAGCTTGCCTGGCCCATTAAGCTTCCACCCAAAATTAAATCCTTTGTATGGATCGTACTCCAAAGAAGACTACAAAACCCGGAAATAGATAGTTTTTGAGAACAAATATTTCGACATGGGCAGGGTATGCAATAGAATCAAAGGTACTCTATGGTTTTGGTTTGGTGGTGAAGCAAGAAACAAGGGATGCCATTTTGTGAGTCTGATTACGGACTGGAGTTCGTTGGTGACTCTTTAGATTGATGCCTTCATGTGAACTTACGCTCTATGGAGGCGAAACAAGGATGAGTGATCTGAAATGAAGGTGGAGACAAGTTTTAGCAAAGGCTCTGGCCTGTATTGTATGTCCATTGTGTGTCAATGTACTGTGTGAAACTCTTATTCACACTGATCTTGTATCTTTACCTGACGCTACATTGTAGGCTGATCAGGAATGTAACCTCTTGCAACATCAATAAATTTCAACTTACCCCCAAAAAATGTCAGTTTTTGTTATGTTTATATCGCTCTTCTTTAAGAGAACTGCTACATTTTTAACAATAAATTTGTCCAGAATAACTGCAATTTATGTGTTTGGATCTGGCACAAACCTTGCACACAAATGTTTTTTTACAGGAGCCAGAAGCGTTCTATATGCAAAAGGCTGATTGTGCTTGGTGCACCCTTACCACTAAGTGAAGAAAAACTCTTCTTTTAACTTTATTTATACAGCTTTCCCAAATTAATGAGAACATGTTAAGCTAGAAGAGAAAGTGTTGGTCTTTTATACTAGCAAGGATATGTAAGTGCCTACACAGGAAAAATATGTCCATCCTCTAAGAGATTAACAAACATGTAAATTGGTCTACCAAAGCGAAGATGGGTCTTCAATTCTTCATCAAATTGGCTCACTAAATAAAAGAAGATACACTGCCACGGCCACAGAGCTTTGGACACAATAATAAAGTTAGCAAGAAATAGAGGATGCTTGAATAATCACATGGATTTGGACACAATAAAAAGTACTTGTTAACATTTTTGAGATCTCAAACTTGGATTGCAACAGGTTCACCAACACAAATTCCTTTTGGCAGCTATTTATAATGTTACTTATATGAATTGAAGGAATGTAATAAATTGGGATTGAAATTTGTTAGTTTATAGGAGGACACAATTCAGCAGAGCCTTGGAAATCCATCTCAGCTACATTTCATATAATGTGTGTTTTGAATAATTTAATCCATGAGTGCGTGAAAATAGACATCAAAATGAAACATTGAGAAGCCGAAAGTATTAATACCAGGGGCTAAATAACCATATGCATGTTCCGGCAGGGGTAGTCCAGTTGGAGGAATTCGGATCTAGAACTCTCTTCATACCGAAGTCAACAACACAGACATTATATTCTGAATTCAACAAAATGTTCTTGCCCGATATGTCTCGATGAATTAGAGGTGGGGAACAACCATGATGCCTATGTGACAATGCAGAAGCTACACTTTTGATGATACAAGTTGTTGAACCCGTGCTACGTACCGGGATTTGTGTTATTCAATAAAATGGAAAATCACCAAACTTAACCATATGCATGTTCCGGCAGGGGTAGTCCAATTGGAGGAATTCGGATCTAGAACTCTCGTCATACCGAAGTCAGTAACACAGACATTATATTCTGAATTCAACAAAATGTTCTTGCCCGATATGTCTCGATGAATTAGAGGTGGGGAACAACCATGATGCCTATGTGACAATGCAGAAGCTACACTTTTGATGATACAAGTTGTTGAACCCGTGCTACCCACCGGGATTTGTGTTATTCAATAAAATGGAAAATCACCAAACTTTTTTTAATGTTTTTCTCAACCTAAATTTGTAGAGATTTATAATTAATATTTTTGTATTTAGTATGGTTTTTATATAAGAATTATGAATTTTAAATAGAAGAAGAATTTAGTAGGAAAAAAAGATTTAGAATTAAGTTCTAAAGGGTTTTAAGGTTTCTATAAATATATGTTGACATGGAAGGTGGATTTCCTTTTTAATTTGGGCTCTCACCAAATTTAAGCAATTCTCTAGAAAAGTGTCATGTGGCACTTGATGTCTACAACTGGGTTTCAATTGGGCTTAAAGTTGGGCTTAAGTTCTATTCTCAAGTTGTTGAGAACACGCCACGTGGCACTTGTTAGGCTCCACTATTATATAGTATATAGATATAGATTTATCCTCTTTATCCAACAGAAACTGTCAGCTTCTTCCAAATTGCTCAATAGCTTTGCTAAGCTCCCTCTCTCAATATATTCATAAATTAAGAATGAGTGTCGAGGAAGTGAACAAACATAAACACTTTTGTACTCCATTACACTCGTGACAAAGATAGGGAGGCCTCTTTATTTGATACAAGACCACGAAACCGCTTATAATCCCAGTAACTAGATTTTAAAAGTTAGGATTTTCCATTGACTTTTAGCTTATCTAAGTCTTGTGCATTGGTTAGCCAATCGCTTTTGATTGAATCATGCAATGGTCTTTTTATATTTGCTAGGCCAATGCTTAGTGTTTTATATACTTAACCGTAATCCGCAAGTATATACAGTACCAAAAACTTCCAGAGTTAGCAAGTTTCCAGTGTAACAAGGTTTTGTCTGGATTTGGGTTTGTTATCTCTAGCTAGAAAGGCCTTTAAAGTGGTGTTAGTACTAGTATTTTATAAGGGGACTAGTACTTGGAGGACTGAAGTGATAATCCATACGCTACGGAATAAGTACATGGAGAAAAGGATTTATGCCCTGGAATATTGATTAGAAGCATTCAAACTTCCAAGTAAACTCGGCCGCAATTTTAAATGGATCTCTTCATTAGATGACTATGGAACCAACAAAACAATGCACACAGCTAGTCTCTCCAATTACAAGCTCATAATCGTGGCTTTTCAGGTAGGGCTTGAAACATTCACGACAGTCCCAACACCTAATACACTTGGGATGTCGAATATAATACTCGAGTGTCCACTAAAACATATATGTGAATCATCTGAAATCTGCCTAGCTTGTAAATTAGAATGGTTTAATGGTTTCTCTGAAAATAATCTGAACCTTGTGCTCGTTTCATCCCTTAACTTAGTATAAAGATTTTACAATATTGTGTTATACTAGGAGTTGCCAAGGGCATTTCGTCATAAAAGTTCAAGTACATTACAGATGCATAATTTTAGATTTTTTTTTTTTCCGGGTTGGAGCTGACCGGAGCAAATGGCAGATATAGATGCAGCTCCAACCCTGAAACCTCAATTAATCCCTGAAATGTTTTTCATATCATGCAATATATCACACATATAACACATTACACACACGTAAATGCAAAAAAAAAATTGTAAGTTGATTTGGTTTACTTAATCTAAGATCTTGACCAATCAAATGTAAAGTATCAATCAGATTATAACATGTAATGTAAAGCAAGGTTGATTCGGTTTGCTCAGCGGGTGTTAAATAATGGGCCCAAAATAAAACCTTTTAAAAGCCCAGCCCAATTCACCGACAGAAAAAAAGCAAGGTTGATTTGTTTCTCGTCCAAAAAGAGTGTTATTACTTATTAGTAGTTTTCTCTTGTTTTGTTTTGAAATAGAAGAAGATGGAGAAGAAATCAAATCAAATTGGGGTTTCTCTTCTTCCATCATCAAGTTCAAGTTAGGGAGGTTTTTTTTTTTATCAAATTCAGAAGAATTAATCAAATCAGGGTTTCGAATTTGAAATTGGGGTGGTTGGTTTTTCGAATTTGAAATACAAGAAGATGGAAAAGAAATCAAATCAAATCAAATCAAGTCAATTTGGGGTTTCTCTTCTTCCATCATCAAGTTCAAGTTAGGGAGGTTTTTTATCAAATTCAGAAGAAATCAAATTGGGGTTTCGAATTTGAAATTGGGGTTGTTGGGGTTTCTCTTCTTCATCGTCAAGTTCAAGTTAGGTTTTTTATCAAATTCAGAAGAAATCAAATTGGGTTTTTCAATCTTTACAACAACAACATCATCATCATCGCCACTGAATTTGGGCGAAATTGGGGTTTTCAATTTGCACAACATCATCATCATCGTCATCGCCACTGAATTTGGGCAAAATTAGGGTTTCAAGGTCAGTTCTTCTTAACAATTTCATGTTTCTCGATCTCTTGTTAATTTGTGAGAAGAATTATGATTATTTCATTCTTGATGTTGGTGGTAATTGTGATTGTTTCCTTCTTCTCTGATGTTGTTAGAAAGCAAGTTGATCAACAAGAATTGTCATTGTTTCCTTCTTTATCTTTCTTCTCTCATGTTGTTATTGATCATTATAGACAAGTGAATTTGGGCTAAATATGGGTTTGTTTGAATTTTGATTATTGTTTGGTAATTAGGGTTTGTTTGTTTGATTCTTTCTTTCTTCATGTTGTTAGAATACATGTTGGATTTTGGTTTCTATCTAGTTTGTGATTCATTCTTTTGTTCTTAAACCAGTAAATTGTGGCAAATTGATGTTGTTATTGTTTTATTCTTTGCAAATTGATGTTGTTATTGTTTTATTCTTTCTTCAACTTGGCAAATTGATGGTTTGGTTTTGGTTTCTATCTAGTTTGTGATTGTTTCTTTTGTTCTTGATGTTGTTATTGATGAATTGTGATTGTTTCGTTCTTGATGTTGTTATTGATGAATTGTGATTGTTGGTGGTAATTGTGATTGTTTCGTTCTTGATGTTGTTATTGATGAATTGTGATTGTTGGTGGTAATTGTGATTGTAATTGTGATTGTTTCGTTCTTGATGTTGTTATTGATGAATTGTGATTGTTGGTGGTAATTGTGATTGTTTCGTTCTTGATGTTGTTATTGATGAATTGTGATTGTTGGTGGTAATTGTGATAGTTTCGTTCTTGATGTTGTTATTGATGAATTGTGATTGTTGGTGGTAATTGTGATTGTTTCGTTCTTGATGTTGTTATTGATGAATTGTGATTGTTGGTGGTAATTGTGATTGTTTCGTTCTTGATGTTGTTATTGATGAATTGTGATTGTTGGTGGTAATTGTGATTGTTTCGTTCTTGATGTTGTTATTGATGAATTGTGATTGTTGGTGGTAATTGTGATTGTTTTGTTCTTGATGTTGCTAGAAAACAAGTTGTGAAGAATTGTGATTGTTTCTTTTATCTTTCTTCTCTGATGTTATTGATCATTATAGACCACTGAATTTAGGCAAAATATGGGTTTGTTTGAATTTTGATTATTGTTTGGTAATTAGGGTTTGTTTGTTTGATTCTTTCTTTCTTTCTTGATGTTGTTAGAAAAGAAGTTGGCAGATTGATGGTTTGGTTCTGGTTTCAATCTAGTTTGTGAATGATTCTTTTGTTCTTGATGTTGTTATGAAATGTGAACTTGCTACTCATCTTGTTTGTAGTTATTATGCATTCTTATAGATCCTGTCTTCAAGGGTTTGTTGATGTTTATACATTCTTATAGTGGAAGACGATGATATGGGTTTATCTAAGTATATAGGCTTTGTTGTTATTGATGTTAGAAAACAAGTTAAGAATTGTGATTGGCAAATTGATGTTGTTATGTGTTTGATTCTTGCGTTTTTTATGTTGTTAGAAAACAACTTGGCAAATTGATGTTTGGTTGTGGTTTCTATCTACTTATTGATGTTAGAAAATAAGTTGAGAATTGTGATTGTCAATCTCATTCTTGTTTGATATCTAGGTTTATCTGAGTATACATTTGTTGTTTAATTTGAATCATAGTAATTTGTTGTTTGAGTGAAGTTTGTGATTAATTATCATGTTCATCTATACTTTAGTATGGAAAGTAGATTAATCCTGCGTGTTTGATTTTATTTCTTCTCATTTGCAGTAGTTGCAAATATAGTATACTGTACAACACTCCTCAAGTTACAAATCGTTTGCAGACTTGGCCATGGTCTGTACTCTGTAATCAATTAGGCATGTGGGTGTAACTGGGGTCTGTCATTTTGAATGTTGCAGGCTTGGTAGTTATCTGATGGTTTTTATGATCTAGCTTAATTGTGAATGGTGTCACAGCAAATTAGTTAGAAGGTATTTAGTGAATGATGTCACAGCAAATTAGTTAGAAGGTATTTACAATCATCGTCTCCTTTCTCATATCTCCTTTTATATAATGTTAAAATAATTGGCAAATGCTTCCTTCATGCGGTGTATACCGTATACGTAATACTTGCTCGACTGTGCTTAGGAGCTGATACTTGAATTGCTTCCTCACATCTTGGTTGGAAGATTAAATAGAGGTTTCAGTTAGCACAATTTGTAGCCTAGAATGCAGGTACTTTCATAAAGCACGATATAATTGTGCTTGTTGAAAAGTTATGTTCTGAATATGACCAAAATGTTTTTATTTTTTGGTAACGTTAGGATCTGTTTTATTTGAGTCTTTTATTAGCATGGAAAGTGGATTAATTCTGCTTGTTAGATAAGAAGTTGGCAGATTGATGGTTTGGTTCTGGTTTCAATCTAGTTTGTGATTGATTCTTTTGTTCTTGATATTGTTATTGATGAATTGTGAACTTGCTACTCATGTTGTTTGTAGTTATTATACATTCTTATAGATCATGTTTTCAAGGGTTTGTTGATGTTTATAAACCAGTGAATGAGTAATTATCATGTTAAATTGTGGCAAATTTGTGGAAGATGATATGGGTTTATCTGATTATATAGGTTTTGTTGTTATTGATGTTAGAAAACAAGTTGAGAATTGTGATTGTCAATCTCATTCTTGTCTGATATCTAGGTTTATCTGAGTATATAGTAATTTGTTGTTTGATTTGAATTAGTAAATAGTAATTTGTTGTTTCAGTGAAGTTTGTGATTAATTATCATGTTGTTGGTCTATACTTGTATAGTATGGAAAGTAGATTAATCCTGCGTGTTTGTTTTTATTTCTTCTCATTTGTAGTTGCAAGTACAGTATACTGTACAAACACTCCTCAAATTACAAGTCGTTTGCAGATTTGACCATGGTTTATCATTTTGAATGTGGCAGGCTTTGTAGTTATCCGATAGTATTTATGATCTAGCTTAATTGTGATTGATGTCATAGCAAATTAGTTACAACTTTCTCACATCTCCTGTTATATTATGTTAAATAATTTGCAAATGCTCCCTTTATGCGGTATACACCGTATACGTAATACTTGCTTGACTGTGCTTAGGACCTGATACTTGAATTGTTTCTTCACATCCAGGTTGGAGGATTAAATAGTGGTTTCAGTTAGTACAATTTGTAGCCTAGAATGCAGGGTACTTTTATAAAGCACTACATCTGTGCTTGTTGAAAAGTTAGGTTCTGAATATGACCAAAATGTTTTTATTTTTTGGTAATGTTAGGATCTGTTTTATTTCAGTTTGTCTTATTGGCATGGAAAGTGGATTAATTCTGCTTGTTCGGTACTCTTGATGTCCTATGGACTGATAGAGAAAGATTGCAACATAAAACTCAGGTCTGGTTTTTCCCCCCTTAGTTAGTCGATATAGTGTGCACGTCAAGTCACACTTCAACTAGGTAGCTTGAATCAAGCACAACTAAAATTCTTAAACATGATGTTGTTTAAGAAATGAGATCTATAGTTAGAAATGAGATCTATAGAGCGAAGAGTTTGTTGTTTAAAATTCTTAAAAACCATAAGGATGCAAAGTTCTTAATTTTTACGGTCTATGTATTATAATAGCCAATTGGGAAAGCTATAAATAGCCTCTTGGGAACATTAGATGAAGGCTGGCTATTCTTCAAAAGTCTGCTATGCTTTTGCGATGTTGTGATATATGTATTATAATAGCCAATTGGGAACGCTAGATAAATAGCCTCTTGGGAACATTGAAGGCTGGCTATTCTTCAAAAGTCTGCTATGCTTCTGCGATGTTGTGATATATGTATTATAATAGCCAATTGGGAACACTAGATAAATAGCCTCTTGGGAACATTAGATGAAGGCTGGCTATTCTTCAAAAGTCTGCTATACTTCTGCGATGTTGTGATATATGTTTTTATTTTTATTTTTTGGTAATGTTAAGATATGTTTTATTTTAGTCTGTTTTATTAGCATGGAAAGTGGATTAATTCTGCTTGTTCGGTACTCTTGATGTCCTATCGATTGATAGAGAAAGATTGCAACTATAAACTCAGGTCTGGTTTTTCCCCCTTAGTTGGTCGATATAGTGTGCACGTTAGGATCAACAAAATTACCTTAAGATCAACGAAAGTCCCTCAGTGCCTCGGATCATAAACAAAATGAGAATGTTGGAAGAAAAAAGTCCATTAAGATCAACGAAAGTCCCTGAGTCCCTTGGACTATAAACAATGTGGGAATGTTGGAAGAGAAAGTCCTTTAGACTATAAACAAGAAGTCCCTTAAGATCAACAGAGGTCCCTCAGTCTCTTGGACTATAAACGAGGTGAGAATGTTGGAAGAGAAAAGACCCTTGAGATCAGTAAAAGTTCTTTAAGATCAACGAAAGTCCCTCAGTCCCTTGGACTTTAAAGAAGATGAGAATGTTGGAAGAGAAAGTCCCTTGGACTATAAACAAGAAAAGTCCATTACGAACAACGGAAGTCCCTCAGTCCCTTGGACTATAAACAAGAAAAGTCCTTTAAGATCAACGAAAGTCCCTCAGTCCCTTGGACTATAAACAAAATGAGAATGTTGGAAAAGAAAAGTCCCTCATAATCTTCAAAAGTTCCTTAATATCAATTAAAGTCCATGAGTCCCTTGGACTTTAAACAAGATGGGAATGTTGGTAGAGAACAAGAAAAATCCCTTAAAATCAACGAAAGTCCCTCAGTCCCTTGGACTATAAACAATATGGGAATTTTGGAAAAGACAATACCCTTAAGATCAACAAAAGTCCCTCAGTCTTTAGGACTATAAACAAGATAAGAATGTTGGAAAAGAAAATTCCTTTGGATTATAAAGAAGAAAAGTACCATAAGATCAACGAAAGTCCATCAGTCTTTGGACTATAACCAGTATGGGAATGTTGGAAGAGAAAAGTCCCTTAAGATCAACCAAAGTTCCTTAAGATCAACCAAAGTCCCTTAGTCTCGTGGACTATAAACCAGATGGGAATGTTGGAAGAGAAAGTCCCTTGGACTATAAACAAGAAAAGTCTATTAATATCAACGAAAGTCCCTCAATCCTTTAGACTATAAATAAGATGGAAATGTTGGATGATTAAATTCCCTTGGACTATAGAAAAGAAAAGTCCTTTAAGATAAATGAAAGTTCTTCAGTCATGTAATTTGGTTTGTATGATATAAAGACTTGGAAAACATATCATAATGTGATATTGTTTGTTCTTTTAAGTTCATAATGTATGTTACGATTCTTCAAGCTGGATTTGGAATTTTATGTTCATGAGGGTTGTGATTCAAATCTGTTTATTGGTTTAATAATAAAAAATAAAAAAAAATCCCTTCAGATCTACGAAAATGTCTGTTGGACTATGAACAAGAAAAGTCCTTTTAAGATAAATGAAAGTCCCTCAACCATTTGAACTATAAACAAGATGGGAATGTTGGAAGAAAAAAGTCCCTTGATATCAACGATAGTCCCTCAGTCCCTTGGACTATAAACAAGATGGGAATGTTGGAAGAGAAAAGTCCTTTAGACTATAAACAAGAAAAGTCCCTTAAGATCAACAAAAGTCCCTCAGTCCCTTGGACTATAAACAAGATTGGAATGTTGGAAGAGAAAAGTCCCTTAGATTATAAACAAGAAAAGTCCTTTATGATCAACAAAAGTTCTTCAGTCCCTTGGACTATAAACAAGATGGGAATGTTGAAAGTGAAAAGTCCCTTAAGATCAACAAAAGTCCCTTAGGATCAACGAAAGTCCTTCAGTCCCTTGGACTACAAGATGGGAATATTGGAAGAAAAATGTCTTTTGGACTATAAATAAGAAAAACCCCGTGGGATCAACGAAAGTCCCTCAGTCCCTTGGACTATAAACAAGATGGAAATATTGGAAGAGAAAAGTCTTATGGACTATAAACAAGAAAAGTCCCTTAGGATCAACGAAAGTCCCTCAATCCCTTGGACTATAAACAAGATGGAAATATTGGAAGAGAAATGTCATATGGACTATAAACAAGAAAAGTCCCTTAAGATCAAAGAAAGTCCCAGAGTTTCTTGTACTATAAACATGATGGGAATGTTGGAAGAGAAAGGTCCTTTAGACTATTAACTAGGAATGTCCCTTAAGATTAACGAAAGTCTCTCAGTCCCTTTGACTATAAAAAAGATGGGAATTTTGAAAAAGAAAAGTCCTTTGGCCTATAAACAAGAAAAATCCCTAAAGATCCTATAAACAAGATGGGAATTTTGGAAAAAAAAAGTCTCTTAAGATCAACAAAAGTTCCTTAAGTTCAATGAAAGTCCCACAGTCCTTTGAACCATAAATAAAATGAGAATGTTGAAAAAGGAAATTCCCTTAGGATCAACAAAAGTACCTTAAGATCAAGGAAAGTCCCTCAGTGCCTCGGACCATAAACAAGATAAGAATGTTGGAAGAAAAAAGTCCCTTAAGATCAACAAAAGTTCGTTAAGAGCAACGAAAGTCCCTAAGTCCCTTGGACTATAAACAAGGTAGGAATGTTTGAAGAGAAAAGTCCTTTAGACTATAAACAAAAAAAGTCCCTTAAGATCAACGAAACTCCCCCTGTCCATCGGACTATAAACTAGGTAAGAATGTTGGAATAGAAAAGACCCTTAAGATCAGTAAAAGTTTTTTAAGATCAACGAAAGTCCCTCAGTCCCTTGAACTATAAACATTATGAGAATGTTGGAAGAGAAAGTCCTTTGGACTATAAACAAGAAAAGTCCCTTAAGATCAACAAAAGTCCCTCAGTCTCTTGGACTATAAACGAGGTGAGAATGTTGGAAGAAAAATCTCTTAAGATGAACAAAAGTTCTTTTAGATCAACGCTAGTCCCTTAATCCTTTGGACTATAAAGAAGAAAAGTCTTTTAATATCAATGAAAGTCCCTCAGTCCCTTGGACTATAAACAAGATGGGAATGTGGGAAGAAAAAAGTCCCTCAAGATCTTCAAAAGTTCCTTAATATCAATGAAAGTCCATTAGTCCCTTGAACTTTAAACAAGATGGGAATGTTGGTAGAGAAATGTCCTTTCGATTATAAACAAAAAAAGTCACTTAAAATCAGCGAAAGTCCCATAGTCCCTTGAACTATAAACAATATGGGAATTTTGGAAGAGAGAAGACCCTTAAGATCAACAAAAGTCCCTCAGTCCTTTGGACTATAAACAAGATGAGAATGTTGGAAAAGAAAAGTCCTTTGGGCTATAAAGAAGAAAAGTACCTTAAGATCAACGAAAGTCCTTCAGTCTATGGACTATAACCAAGATGGGAAAGTTGGAAGAGAAAAGTCCCTTAAGATCAACCAAAGTTCCTTAAGATCAACCAAAGTCCCTCAGTCTCGTGGACTATAAACCAGATGAGAATGTTGGAAGAGAAAGCCCCTTGGTCTATAAACAAGAAAAGTCTATTAATATCAACGAAAGTTTTTCAATCGTTTGGACTATAAATAAGATGGAAATGTTGGATGATAAAATTCCCTTGGACTATAAACAAGAAAAGTCCTTTAAGATAAATGAAAGTTCCTCAGTCATGTAATTTGGTTTGTATGTTATAAAGACTTGGAAAACATATCATAATGTGAAATTGTTTGTTCTTTTAAGTTCATAATGTATGTTACGATTCTTCAAGCTAGATTTGGAATTTTATGTTCATGAGGGTTGTGATTTAAATCTGTTTATTGGTTTAATAATAAATAAAAAAAATCCCTTGAGATCTTCGAAAATGACTGTTGGACTATGAACAAGAAAAATCCCTTTAAGATAAATGAAAGTCCCTTAACCATTTGGACTATAAACAAGATAGGAATGTTGGAAGAAAAAAACCCCTTGATATCAACGACAGTCCTTCAGTCCTTTGGACTATAAACAAGATGGGAATGTTGGAAGAGAAAAGTCCTTTAGACTATAAACAAGAAAAGTCCCTTAAGATCAACAAAAGTCCCTCAGTCCCTTGGACTATAAACAAGATAGGAATGTTGGAAGAGAAAAGTCCCTCAGTCCCTTGGACTATAAACAAGATAGGAATGTTGGAAGAGAAAAGTCCCTTGGACTATAAACAAGAAAAGTCCTTTAGGATCAACAAAAGTCCTTCAGTCCCTTCGACTATAAACAAGATGGGAATGTTGGAAGAGAAAAGTCTCTTAAGATCAACAAAAGTCCCTTAGGATCAATGAAAGTCCGTCAATCCATTGGACTACAAAATGGGATTATTGGAAGAAAAAAGTCTTTTGAACTATAAATAAGAAAAACCCCTTGGGATCAACGAAAGTCCCTCAGTCCCTTGGACTATAAACAAGATGAAAATAATGGAAGAGAAAAGTCTTATGGACTATAAACAAGAAAAGTCCCTTAGGATTAAGGAAAGTCCCTCAATCTCTTGGACTATAAATAAGATAGAAATATTGGAAGAGAAAAGTCCTATGGACTATATATAAGAAAAGTCCCTTAAGATCAACAAAGTCCTTGAGTTTCTTGGACTATAAACAAGATGGGAATGTTTAAAGAGAAAAGTCCTTTAGACAATTAACTAGGAATGTCCATTAAGATTAACGAAAGTATCCCAGTCCCTTGGACTATAAATAAGATGGGAATTTTGGAAAAGAAAAGTCCTTTGGCCTATAAACAAGAAAAGTCCCTTAAGATCTTATAAACAAGATGGGAATTTTAGAAGAAAAAAGTCTCTTAAGATCAACAAAAGTTCCTTAAGTTCAACGAAAGTCCCTCAGTCCCCTGAACTATAAACAAAATGAGAATGTTGGAAAAGAAAAGTCCCTTAGGATCAACAAAAGTACCTTAAGATCAAGGAAAGTCCCTCAGTGCCTCGGACCCTAAACAAGATAAGAATGTTGGAAGAAAAAAGTTTCTTAAGATCAACAAAAGTTCGTTAAGATCAACGAAAGTCCCTGAGTCCCTTGGACTATAAACAAGGTAGGAATGTTGGAAGAGAAAAGTCCTTTAGACTATAAACAAAAAGTCCCTTAAGATCAACGAAACTCCCCCTGTCCCTCGGACAATAAACTAGATAGGAATGTTGGAATAGAAAAGACCCTTAAGATCAGTAAAAGTTCTTTAAGATCAACGAAAGTCCCTCAGTCCCTCAGTCCCTTGGACTATAAACAATATGAGAATGTTGGAAGAGAAAGTCCTTTGGACTATAAACAAGAAAAGTCCCTTAAGATCAACAAAAGTCCTTAAGTCTCTTGGACTATAAACGAGGTGAGAATGTTGGAAGAGAAAAATCCCTTAAGATGAACAAAAGTTCTTTAGATCAACGAAAGTCCCTTAATCCCTTAGACTATAAAGAATATGAAAATGTTTGAAGAGAAAAATCCCTTGGAGTATAAACAAGAAAAGTCTTTCAAAATTTACGAAAGTCCCTCAGTTCCTTGGACTATAAATAAGATGAGAATGTGGGAAGAAAAAAGTCCCTCAAGATCTTCAAAAGTTCCTTAATATCAATGAAAGTCCATGAGTCCCTTGGACTTTAAACAAGATGGGAGTGTTGGTAGAGAAATTTCCTTTGGACTATAAACAAGAAAAGTCCCTTAAAATCAGCGAAAGTCCCTTAGTCCCTTGAACTATAAACAATATGGGAATTTTGGAAGAGAGAAGACCCTTAAGATCAACAAAAGTACCTCAGTCCTTTGGACTATAAACAAGATGAGAATGTTGGAAAAGAAAAGTCCTTTGGACTATAAAGAAGAAAAGTACCTTAAGATCAACGAAAGTCCCTCAGTCTTTGGACTATAACCAAGATGGGAATGTTGGAAGAGAAAAGTCCCTTAAGATCAACCAAAGTTCCTTAAGATCAACCAAAGTCCATCAGTCTCGTGGACTATAAACCAGATGGTAATGTTGGAAGAGAAAATCCCTTGGACTATAAACAAAAAAAAGTCCTTTAAGATAAACGAAAGTTCCTCAGTCATGTAATTTGGTTTGTATGTTATAAAGACTTGGAAAACATATCATAATGTGATATTGTTTGTTCTTTTAAGTTCATAATGTATGTTACGATTCTTCAAGCTGGATTTGGAATTTTATGTTCATGAGGGTTGTGATTTAAATCTGTTTATTGGTTTAATAATAATAAAAAAATCCCTTGAGATCTACGAAAATGTCTATTGGACTATGAACAAGAAAAGTCTCTTTAAGATAAATGAAAGTCTCTCAACCATTTGGACTATAAACAAGATGGGAATGTTGGAAGAAAAAAGTCTCTTGATATCAACGATAGTCCCTCAGTCCCTTTAGACTATAAACAAAAAAGTCCCTTAAGATCAACGAAACTCCCCCAGTCCCTTGGACTATAAACTAGATAGGAATGTTGGTAGAGAAAAGACTCTTAAAATCAACAAAAGTTATTTAAGATCATCGAAAGTCTCTCAGTCCCTTGGACTATAAACAATATGAGAATGTTGGAAGAGAAAGTCCTTTGGACTATAAACAAGAAAAGTCTCTTAAGATCAACAAAAGTCCCTCAGTCTCTTGGACTATAAATGAGGTGGGAAAGTTGGAAGAGAAAAGTCCCTTAAGATGAACGAAAGTTCTTTTAGATCAACGAAAGTCCCTTAATCCCTTGGACTATAAAGAAGATGAGAATGTTAGAAGAGAAAAATCCCTTGGAGTATAAACAAGAAAAGTCTTTTAAGATCAAAGAAAGTCCCTCAGTCCCTTGGACTATAAACAAAATGGGAATATGGGAAGAAAAAAAATCCCTTAAGATCTTTAAAAGTTCCTTAAGATCAATGAAATTCCCCGAGTCCCTTGGACTTTAAACAAGATGGGAATGTTGGAAGAGAAATGTCTTTTGGACTATAAACAAGAAAAGTCCTTTAAAATCAGCGAAAGTCCCCCAGTCCCTTGGACTATAAACAATATGGGAATTTTGGAAGCGAGAAGACCCTTAAGATCAACAAAAGTCCCTCAGTTCTTTGGACTATAAACAAGATGAGAATGTTGGAAAAGAAAAGTCCTTTGGACTATAAACAAGAAAAGTACCTTATGATCAACTAAAGTCCCTCAGTCCTTTGGATTATAACTAAGATGGGAATGTTGGAAGAGAAAAGTCCCTTATGATCAACCAAAGTCCCTCAGTTTCTTGGACTATAAACAAGATGGGAATGTTGTAAGAGAAAGTCCCTTAGACTATAAACAAGAAAAGTCTATTAAGATCAACGAAAGTCCCTCAATCCTTTAGACTATAAATAAGATGGAAATATTGGAAGATTAAAGTCCCTTGGAAAATAAACAAGAAAAGTCTTTTAAGATAAACGAAAATCCCTCAGTCATGTAATTTTGCTTGTATGTTATAACGACTTGGAAAACATATTATAATGTGATATTGTTTGTTCTTTTAATTTCATAATGTATGTTTCGATTCTTCAAGCTGGATTTGGATATTTATGTTCATGAGGGTTGTGATTTAAATCTTTTTATTGAAGTTTGATAAAAAAAAAGTCCCTTAAAATCTACGAAAAAATCTGTTGGACTATGAACAAGAAAAGTCCCCTTAAGATAAATGAAAATCCCTCAGTCCCTTAAGATGGGAATGTTGGAAGAAAAAAGTCGCCTAAGATCAACGAAAGTCCCTCAGTCCTTTGGACTATAAACAAGATGGGAATGTTGGAAGAGAAAAGTCCTTTGGACTATAAACAAGAAATAGTGTGATGTTGTGATGTATGTATTATAATAGCCAATTGGGAACGCTAGATAAATAGCCTCTTGGGAACATTAGATGAAGGCTGGCTATTATTCAAAAGTCTGCTTCTGCGATGTTGTGATATATGTATTATAATAGCCAATTGGGAACGTTATATAAATATCCTCTTGGGAACATTAGATGAAGCCTGGCTATTATTCAAAAGTCTGCTATACTTCTGTGATGTTATGATATATGTATTATAATAGCCAATTGGGAGCGCTATATAAATAGCCTCTTCGGAACATTAGATGAAGGTTGGCTATTCTTCAAAAGTCTGTTATACTTCTGCGATGTTCTGATATATGTATTATAATAGCCAATTGGCAACACTAAATAAATAGCCTCTTGGGAACATTAGATGAAGGTTGGCTACTCTTCAACAGTCTGCTATACCTCTGCAATGTTGTGATATATGTATTATAATAGCCAATTGGGAACGCTAAATGAATAGCTTCTTGGGAACATTAGATGAAGGCTGGCTAAAAAACTATTTTTTTAATATTGGTTATTTTGTGGTATTGGCATTTATTTGCACTATAATGGCCAATCGGGAACGCTGGATAAATAGCCTCGTGGGAACCTAAGATAGAGGCAGGCCAATAAACTTCTATATTTTATTTAAAAGTTATTTTTGTTATTATTATTTGTATTCTGTGCTATTGTCATGTTTTTGTACTATAATGGCCAATCGGGAACGCTAGATGAATAGCCTCGTGGGAACGTAAGATAGAGGCAGGCCAATAAACTTCTATATTTTATTTAAAAGTTATTTTTGTTATTATTGTCGTGTATTTGTACTATAATGGCCTATCGGGAACGCTAGATGAATAGCCTCGTGGGAACTTAAGATAGAGGCAAGCCAATAAACTTCTATATTTTATTTAAAAGTTATTTTTGTTATTATTGTTGTGTATTTGTACTATAATGGCCAATCGGGAACGCTGGATGAATAGCCTCGTGGGAACGTAAGATAGAGGCAGGCCAATTAACTTCAATATTTTATTTAAAAGTTATTTTTGTTATTATTGTTGTTTATTTGTACTATAATGGCCAATCGGGAACGCTAGATGAATAGCCTCGTGGGAACGTAAGATAGAGGCAGGCCAATAAACTTCTATATTTTATTTAAAAGTTATTTTTGTTATTATTAACATGTATTTGTACTATAATTGCCAATCGGGAACGCTGGATGAATAGCCTCGTGGGAACGTAAGATGGAGGCAGGCCAATAAACTTCTAGATTTTACTTAGAAGTTATTTTTGTTATTAAATGTATTTTGTGTTAATGTCATGTATTCGTACTACGGGAACCCTAGATGAATAGCCTCGTGGGAACGTAAGATAGAGGCAGGCCAATAAACTTTTATATTTTATTTAAAAGTTATTTTTGTTATTATTGTCGTGTATTTGTACTATAATGGCCAATCGGGAACGCTAGATGAATAGCCTCGTGGGAACTTAAGATAGAGGCAGGCCAATAAACTTCTATATTTATTCAAAAGTTATTTTTGTTATTGTTGTTGTGTATTTGTACTATAATGGCCAATCGGGAACGCTGGATGAATAGCCTCGTGGGAACGTAAGATAGAGGCAGGCCAATTAACTTCAATATTTTATTTAAAAGTTATTTTTGTTATTATTGTTGTGTATTTGTACTATAATGGCCAATCGGGAACGCTAGATGAATAGCCTCGTGGGAACTTAAGATAGAGGCAGGCTAATAAACTTCTATATTTTATTTGAAAGTTATTTTTGTTATTATTATCATGTATTTGAACTATAATGGCTATTCAGGAACGCTGGATGAATAGCCTCGTGGGAACGTAAGATAGAGGCAGGCCAATAAACTTCTAGATTTTACTTAGAAGTTGTTTTTGTTATTATTATTTGTATTTTGTCTTAATGTCATGTAATTGTACTATAATGACCAATCGGTAACGCTGGATGAATAGCCTCGTGGGAATGTAAAATAGAGGCAAGCCAATAGACTTCTATATTTTTATCAAAGGTTATTTTTGTTATTATTGTCATGTATTGGTACTATAATGGCCAATCGGGAACGCTGGATAAATAGCCTCGTTGGAACGTACGATAGAGGCATACCAATAAACTTGTATATTTTTTTTAGAAGTTCTTTTTGTTATTATTATTTTTATTTTGCGCTATTGTCATGTATTCGTACTATCATGGCCAATCTGGAACGCTGGATGAATAGCCTCGTGACATTATTTTAGCATTTACCATCTCAATTCTTGAATCTATCACCGGAAGAAGTTACTCCATCTGAATTGGATAGGTCACAAATTTTTATGCATTGTTCTTGCTCTCACGTAAGTCTTTTAAATTCATCGGTCTTGCAATTATGAGTTCGTTGTTATACCTGTGAGATTTTTTTACCCCACGCCGTTTGTGCAGTTGTCTTCTCTCCATCTGTTTAATATAATCTGTAAAAGGTATTTCTTTGAATTTGGTTTGTTGTTGATCTCTGATCTTAAATTTTAAAATTATTAATCTTATGTGAAATTGACGCCAGGTGACAGAGAACTAAATTCCTCACAAATTAATTTTGCAGACAACTGGAAATAACAATGGTAATAGCAAGAAGAAATTCAGGTACAATTCAGAGGCAAGAAGATATAGCAACAACACCAGGATATTTCAGCTTCAGTACACAGAGGTGTGGCTGGACTACTGCAGGGATGACAATTAAACAGTTTAGTGCTTTTCCGTGAGGAGAGTTGCAGACTCTTGGTGGCTCTACTGTGGGGGCTTTGCTTCGGTTTTTTGGGTACTCTTTGTGTATGTAAGTTTTCTTGCAGAGTTTTTTCTTTTGGGTTTTTTTATATGTATGACCGTCTCCATGGGGAAAACATTTCCTGACAGTATTTTCAAGTACGCTGATCAGGACTCAAGGCTATGGGAAGCTCAATGAGTGCACAAGGGGAGCATACCCTTGCTCGGTTCAGGAGCGGCGAGACTGCAACAATACTGTGTAGGAATTGGGTCGCTGATCAGGATGTAAGTTGCTTAATTTGATTAGATAATAATAATATTGTTATCTTTTATCTGAAAAAATAAATCAAACTAAAAATATACATTTAAGTTATAAGACACAAGTTTGTCTCGTCCAAAGATAAAGAGTGGACAGGATTCAATGAAATGATTTATTTAGATGTAGTGGGACCATGATTCAAATTTTCTACTAATATTAGAATCAATTCATCAAATGGATATATAGGTGCATGTGTAGCTGAAATATTGTGTGAAAAATCTACAGGGAGGGATCATTGCCTGTGCACATATACCTTAGAAATTCATTAATTGGTTTCTAAGGTGCATTGTTTCTCTTGCATTGCACAAATTTTTTGTGGCTGCATATACGTAAAAAAATCGTGAACTTCCAGTAATGTTGAGAGCTAGAGGCAGCGCTTATAGTCATTCCCTTAAAAGAACTATAATATGAAAAGTTCTTCTTTCCGAAAACTTCAAGTAACAAATGTATGGCCCTTTTCTTTCCTTGATGAAAATACTGGTGTTATTTCTGTTTTCTTTTTCAATGTGTTGTGCTTGATAGAACATCCAATTCCCTTAATTACACACTTGAGTTGAATGGTTGTATCGTTTTTATTTTAGGTGGTGCGAAATAACCGAATTGTCGTGATGAGGGGAAAGTATGAGCCGAGGTTCATTATTTTGAAAAGGAATGATGAAAATTTAAAAGAACAATATAATTTTTCATCAGATCATCAATATAAATAATCCTGAGTTCCTGACAGTGGGCAAGGGCAATGCCTAGAGAGCACACATCTCATGCCAACATGCAGGTAGGCTCGAATTACCATCTATTATACAAGCATGAACAGTATGCTAGGTTCTACGATCTATTATACATACATCTCATTGTGTGTCCACACCTACATATGCATTAGGATTGTAGTAAATAAGCATGCCACACAAATTATTGGATTTTTTGAAAAGAAGGAATTCATGGCAAGCGGGAACTTATTTCAATCACTGCATTTTCCATTTTGCGCACATTAAACCTTTGTAAAGTATCCAGGTTATCCAAAATTGATTCAGTTTTTTTTTGTTTTTTTTGAGCTAAATAACATCCATTATCAAGCCTTTTCTTATTGAAGAAGTTGAGATATATTATTTGACCAGATTAGTACATTAAAAAACTAAGACTAATTACACAAAATTAGTCATAATTACTTTGGGAATTTGGTTCAAGCACTGGAAAATGGTATGGCTGGTGTGGTATCTTATGGTGCCTGTGAACAGGACAGGCAGCTCAAGATTTATTGGTGTTGGATGTTGCAACGAAGCGAAGTTGATGGTCTGGACACCATAATACCTATTTCAATGGGCTATCTGTCCCTGTTTACCAGATGTGCAACCTTTTCCTAAGTTTTCTAATTACCTCTTACACCTAAGGGTGTTAAGTCGACATACCTCCGTTACAAAAGCATTGAAAAGTTTAAACAATTATATGAACTACTTTTATACCATGGTTTTGGGAACCTATAAATCCACAAAATGAATTTACTGTAATTTTTCATTTGTCTTTTAATATTTTCTATTTCCTCTTAATGACTTGGATCAAAGTCTAGAAATTGGATAACTCTCAAGCTCCTCAAGGTAACCAAGAAAGAGCATGGATATCATTGCTGTTTAATATAAGACCTAACCTGTTAGAGATATTGGCCCATTGATTTTTGCTATTGCTTTGATCTCTTCTACAACCTGGAACGAAACAGATGGAAATAGTTTAGAGTGAATGAAAGCTTCTTGTAAGATAATGTTGTTTCTTCGGATGACTAATATATATTGTTTTCACCTCTGTGGGGGTTGGCCATCTATGGGGTTCATCTTCCTCAATGTGAAGATCCATGGTTTCTGGGGATTTAGGAATTGGGTTTTCCTTGAAGAGAAGAATAAAGAGGGAAAAGATGGATTGTTTTATCACACCCAATGCCTCACAGGCTCCAAAACAGGTAGATATATTAATAATACTATCTTGCAGGCAGTTTAGAGTTGCCCGCTATTAAGCATGGGCACTCCCCTTATAGTCTCACGCACCGGTGTTGGACACGTGTCCGACACCGACACTCTCCGGACAACTTGGGACATCTGTCTGACACTTCAAATCAAGTGTCCTACTTCAAAAAAAAAATTCAAATTTGGATACTGTCGGACACTTTCGGATACTGGTGGACACTGCTGGACACTTCATCTGGACACCTTGGCTTAGGGATTACTTTGTAATTTTAGCTTTTTATAATGGGCGAGACGATGTTACTTAAGATTGCAAGACGCATAAACTAGAATTGGGTCGAGAATAGAATAAACAAACTAAAAGATCGCTACTTGTCCAAAAACTTCTCTCTGAAGTCTCACCTACTTTCTTTTCATCTTCTTTCAATATCAACTGGTATTCTCTCTCTAAGTTTTCTTCTCTTGTACTCTTCGTCTTTCTCAATATTTTGTTGCTTCTCTTGTCAAATGACAATGCCACATTGTTATTTGTACACTATATTGTTATTGTCTATGAAAAATATTGTATGCTAGAAAAAACTAAAAACAATGTGTATACTATAACGTGTCGGTGTCTTACATTTTCAAGATATTACGTGTCGGCATGTCCGTATCGTGTCCGTGTTTGGTGTCCGTGCTTCATAAACTGCCCATAACATCAAGTTACAGCCTCTGCAAAATCATCATGTAAAGAGATGTAGGACAGATTCAAAATTGAGAGATTACGCAGTCAGAATTACATCTCAAATGATAGAGTTTACTTTGAGATAAATTTTCATATGTTTCATCATATGGGGAAATGTTGGCATTAATAGATCAGATCATTACATTTATCCGCGCAAACTATTTTTAGTTAGAACTCATAGTGAACTATGACATGAGATGCTTGAATGAGGTTGCATCCCTTCATGAGTGTGTTTAATATGAGGTGAACAAAAAAAATTAAGTACAAGATGTTGATCCAAATTTTTTGTAAAGTTAGCAGGTGCTATACTTGGTGGTTTTGACAATATGGATCAAGAGTGTTTTTAAGCCTACCTTTGTTGCTTCAGGTACTGTGACTCTTGGTTTACTGAATTTGAAGATTTGGCCTCTGTGATTTCTAAAATTGCAATGTAGTCATCGTATTATTTTGTTTTCCATAATCTTCTTTCCTATACATATGTTATACTATTTTTTTGTTTCTCATTTTCTTTTGAAGAACACAAGACACTTGGGTATATATTGTTTTTCATTTATATAGGAACACAAGGTCATGTATTTTAAAATATTTGCATTTAGAAGGTTCAGAATTAGCTGGTGTAGCTCAGTTGGTTAGAGTGTGTTGCTTTTAAACCACAAGGTCGAAGGTTCAAGCCCTTCCTCCAGCATCTGTATTTGTTACAGTAGCTTTGATATTTAGTATTGTTCATAATCAGCTAGAGCAGCTCGTTTTGTCAGAATATATGGCTTTTAACATCTACGTTTTGATTTCAGTTATACTAAACTTTTGGAGCGGTCGAACCATGTAATATGGTCAATTAGTTAACCTTCAATGTTGTGCATATTATCAAAAGAGAAAAACGGATCCACTCGATAGTTATTCTTTGTGCATACTATGTTTAACAAGGGGTGATGCTCTTGCTTTGTTTTGTGAACCACATGTATCTGTGTGGTGCATCATAACATATACATTCAAGACTATGCCATAGTTAGTCAAAAAAATAACCTTGTGCCAAAGAGGACGGTTTAACAAAGTTTTTGTTGTATTTATTATGATTATAAACATTGTGTAAAACGATTTTCTGTATCCATAATTGCAGCTTTTAAAGATACTTCACTATATTCTTTCATTTTGCAATGTTTAGAGAACACCAGGGATGAAATCTATTGAAGGAGAGCTTGCTGACCACAGAAGAGTATCCCGGATTTTTCTACTTATTTAAAATAGAGATTTAATAAATTTATTAGATTGGAAATTAAATTTGGGACACATGGATATAGCATTGATAAAAAAAAAATAGATATCAAAAGATTCTACAAGATTAGTGATGCAAAGGGGTATATTGGTCATTTGATTTAGTGGGGGTGTTAATGTAATTTTGGCTAAGTGGGAAGAGAACATTGATGAGTGATGACGTGGAACTGTGGTGTGGAAAACTGATGAGCAGATGATACCACATGACGTTAGTGAATGTTGGTGATAATGATTAGGTTATTATATTTTGATGATTAAACAGTGGACTTTGGTTCATCTAGTTATTGGATTAGGAATGGGGTTAGATGATCTGACGGCTGTGAGCTACTCACATTTTAATTAGGTTAAACATTTTTCTTTAATTTTTCTCATCAGCCGCAAGTAATAGTAGACCAGAAGAGAATAAATGAGAAAGAGAAAAGTAAAAAGAAGGAAGCAAAAGGAAGAAAAGATTGACTGTGCTGGTGGTTTTGCTTAAATGGCAGACACATGTTAGTTTGGGTTCAGTTTGCGAAACAGTGAGTGAAATTTCTCACCCATGTTTTGATCAGTGACGTATAATTTATTCAATTATTTTACTTATGGTTTAATTGTGATCTAAACCATGACACCATTAGTTCTGATTAATTAAAATTTGATGCATATTATGTGACTGGTAGTTGTGAGTATAATGTTATATAAGTATATATTATCGAGTTTTGGTATATTGCATCTTGTATACAGTATGATACATTCGAAATTTTGATTTCTTTGCATGAAATATTTACATGGAAGTTTTGTATCATGTGTATAAGGTTATTAAATGCCCAGTAAGGTCAGTAGATTTGGTGAAAGTTTTACGAATGGTTTATATGAATTAAATGTATGATTAGGCACATTTAAATGTTATGACATTAGTAGTACTTAATGGAGTTGTGTCGCGGTTCAGTAGATTTAGATAATTATATGAGACTTGTGTAGTCTATGTGAATGTAACGATATAATGCAGCATGACCTAAACGGTAATGATTAACTGTATAAATGCTTGTTGTGGGCTACTGAGAAAACACGAGTTCAATTAATGGTTGTGTTGCCGAGTTTAATGGATGTGTGCCGAGTTTAGTGGTTGTGTGCCGAGTTTAGTGGTTGTGTGCCAAGAGTATTGGTTGTGTGCCAAGGACACAAAACGCCAACGTAACTGTTGTGTGCTAATAAAACGAAATAAATGGCTAATAATAAATTCCCTAGTTGCCACACAATTCTGTTTTGGATCTGGATTCAGTTTTAAGTTGAGTATCTGTGTGATACGAAATGAGTATAAATTGTCTGTGTGAAATGAGTATTTTGGGTACTGTGTGAGCCCAATGGATTTGATTATTTTGGGTACTATGTGAGCCCATGCACCTTTCCCTCGGTGCCATTGTTATTTGCGCGCGGGTGTATAAGTTTCACCTTTTCTTTCTGTGTGATCGGAAGTGGTCGTGGGCTTATACACGAAGGCATAGTAGTGTTGTAGACATGCCAGTTGTGTGTGTGGCTAGGGTGCAAACTAAATTAACTAACAGACATTGATAATTAACGAACAGACAGAACGTGACATCAAAACACAATCACTTGAAGTGGTGCTAACGGTTACAACTCTGTAAGGGTTTGTTTGTCTTCTCGAGGATGATTGTCTGCTCAGTGGTTTTATGAAAGTTAATGGTTGATAGTTGTTCATTGATTGCGGATACTGTTGTTGGTGGTAGTTTTATTTCATTGTTCATTATTACTTTAATTAATCTTCGTTGCAGGTGGTAGGTCACATTAACTTTTGTTGCAGGATTTGACTTACCAAAGTTACACTCGCAAGTGGTAAGTTGGTAAGTTGCTTTAAATTATATTAATTGTAATGCATGCGTAGTTAGTTGTTTTAACTGTGGACCGTTGATAGTTTTGGTGAGCTCTCCTTTCATGAGAGACACTCACACCAGCATATTCGAAATGCTGACCCTCGTTGTTTCTTTTGCAACTTGGGGTACGTCTCGGTCGGGCGTAGATGAGGAGCAGTGTTGGAGATAATGAGACTTGAGCTGGAGTTGAACTTTGGAAATAAGGTAATTAATGTTTTTGAAGTTATGTATGATCCTTTGTAGTCTATTGCTTTTAATGATTTTGCATGTCTGGGTCCCTGTGGGACCGACCCGTTCACGCTCTGACTTTTGGTTTATAAATATTTGTTATTTATTTGGCGAATATTCATTTATTTATCAAAAATCGAGGTGTGACATCAGTTCAGTGACCCACCTTCTAAACCTTACTACCTTACTATTAAATAGTTAAATTCTTCAAAATACTCAATAAAATTCTAAACTCATAACTTTCACTTGGCACTTCATTTCATTCTTTGCTTATGCTCTTGTTCTTGTTTGCGATGCCATCTACTGTAAATATTCAATATCCATGCGAGTCAGTAATGGCTGTGCTTGTTTGCACGTAAATCTCCCGGAAAATAGTGACACGTCGGATTTTAGATAGTCTTACAGATTTGCACGGTGCTTGGTAGTTATCATTTATAATGGGCCCTACCGGAATTATTTTTTTAAAAGTAAAAACAGCTCAGCATTTATTGCTGGTTTGTTGGAAATCACAGGCTCCTCTCTCTTTCTCTCTCCTCTCTTTCTTTCTCTCTCCTCTTTTTATTCTGATTTCCAGATTTTTAGCACTAACTAAACAAGCACATTAGATATAATTTTTGTAAATAAATTGTAAAACAAAAAATTAGAAAAATATTTTCAAACTGTTTCCCTCTAAATTACGTGCAAACAAGCACAGCCAATATGTCATGCTAAACTGTGTTTCCGGCCATTGGATGATATCCAGGCATTGTAGACTTCTTTTTATGTAAGTAAGTCTTGTGAGATCCTTGAATTATTGGTATTACCAGTTTTCTCATTCGTGATTATTACTTTTTTGTTAACTGAATCCATTGCTAATAGAGTAATAGTGCAATTTGTGTTAATTTCATTAAGATTGTAGAAAGACACAAATTCTTTAGATATGATGATCGTAAGTTTGCTGATATAGGAAATGTGGTAACTATGCAGTACGAAGGGTAAGATTCAGCTTTATCCTTTTTGTTTATAATGTTGATGAAATTCTTTTTTGGATCTTTTTTCTTTCCGTCGTAGCTGTTGGAGCTTTTTGCACAGGCATCTATCACATATTGGATTGGGCAGACATCGTTAATGAACATATTATTCCAGAACCTGGAATTGTGAATGGCCTAAAGCTGAAGGTATACATAGATCATTGGTCATGGCCATGGTATTTTTCTTAGAGAAGTTATGAGCACGTCTTGGTTACGTATTGTTTAAGTTCACCTGTTTATTTGTGTTAATCTTTGAATATTCATAGGGTTTTCCTTGTTGTAGAAGTCTGCTTCTGCTTGCAGAAATGAGTTCTGCTGTTAACTTTGCCATTGGAGACTTACCGAATATCACTCAGACTTTCCAATTGGGTTCATCTCAGTTAACCCAGCATCCTGGAAAAGAGGACCAGGAAGTCCTGTATTCATTCATACAACGCCTGATATACAATTGGTTATGGGAGGTGATGCCCTGGGTCAGCAATATAACACATTCAGTAAGTTCCATTCTGTATCTTATGGTTGAGCTGGTATCTCTATGTTAAATAACTTGCTAATGCATTACATGTCCTTACAACACATTTTAGAAAGAGGTCAGGCCAACATTTTTCACATCAAGATGATATCTGTAATTTTGTTTGGTGAAGGATGGGTATAACACATACATAGTCGATACTTTTTAGATTTGGAATTTACTGTTTGTTCAGTGTAAGCAATATAAAAACATGGATCTTAGTGTAATTTCCAAAATAAATACATTTGTATCACACGGAACGTTTATAACAGTAAACTGTGGCAGAAAGTACACCAGGAAAATATTGTGGAAGCAAATCTACTTGGTCTAATTCTATTGTCTCTTAAGTTAATTAGTTCTATGTCCACAAATGGTGGGAGATGATACCCATGACCATTCTACCGGTTCGCCAAGGACCAAATGTTAGATACTTTTTATGGTGATGTCTCGTAATAGAGTTTCAGAGAATAAAAATAGTTAAGATGAAAGATACACTTTCTATGTGTATTTTTATTGAATCGGTCATTACTTGGCCAATGAGCCCTTTGAGAATCTCTCTGTACTTCACTTTTTGAATCTCGTGTTCACACCTTTATGGTCTAGGGAATGCTTCTGAAATATGCAATTTATATTCTCTGGGGATTTTGGAACAGAATGGCAAGGAGGGTCAGTTCGAAATGTATTCGTCTACTATATTTATCAAAGAATGTCATGCTTTATTAGTCCTAATTCGATTTTTCTCTTTGCAGGTATTTTGATAATTATGGTAACATAGGGATATTATGTGGAATCATATCCTGCAAATACTGGCTTTATTTGCAATGGAGACACCTGTCACATTAGAAGCTGAGGAGGTATTACTAACCATCTGTTTAACTTGGTTCTTCTTACCACCTTCTATCCTTACAAAGAGATTAAATGATGGTATTTTATATTATATATGATATTTTATTTGTAGGGCAGAAATCAAAGACCAGTTCAGACATGTCCCTGGTACAAGAGAGTTTGGAACTGATTTAGATAAAGCTACTAATGAACTCGTGCACTGTGTACAACCTGACAAAGTTATATCTCACGATCAACAACAAGGTTCCAGGTCTTTGAATGAGTTGGATCACAGTGACCTTAATCTGCTAAAGCAAGGTGAAAAAGCGTTTGCTTTTGTTTAAACATGCTTTGGTTACTAAAATGAGTAAGCATTTTTTTTAGTATAAATGTTTTATATGTAAAAATTTATCAATGGAATGTACAAACGTAATGCCCACCTACCCGAACTTAATTTCATGTTCTTCATTCTGTGAAAAATATAATAAGCTCCCATGTGAATTGCCTAAGTTAATTGTCTCTTTGGATGGTATTCAAAGGAAATAGCAGATGCATATGAGAGACTGCTCTTAGATGCCATTGACGAAGAGCACAACTTTTTTAATAGAAGCGATGAGCTTGGCAAAATATATCATCTTCTATGTAGTCAAACATTTTGCACTCTGCATAATGAAAAAATGTTGTATGAATAACATCTTCTATTCTAGATAATGCAAAAAAAATTATATGTAATGCTTAGATTTGTGTTCTGTCAGCAATAAGTATGTGATCTGAAACCCAAAAATCTACAGTATTACAGTTTTATGTTACATTCGAAGAAAAAAAAATTGAGAAAGCTATCAAATTTTGTGATCATTACTTCAACCATATAGAATTTTCATAAATTAAAATTTGGTAAGTATAATTCACTTTAAAATAAATTTTATTTATTTATAAGTTATTATTGCTTAATTACAAAATATGATAACTAAAAATATATGAAAAAAAAAAATTAATATTTTGTTATTTCTTACTTACAGGTTACCATACAAATTACTTTTGATGTAAACATTGTATGAATTGCTTTTACCATAAGTACAAAATGTCAAATCATGTTTAAAATTGATTTTACAAAAAAACACAAACTAATTTATTCCGTTCATTCAATATTATTAGTGAAAATTGTTGACACTAAGAATACTAATTTGGTGACATTGGCGTGCCGATAGGCACGGGTATTATATATGTATATATATATTTTGGCACAAAAGTCGACTTATATTAGACAGAATAGTCTTAATACAGCGAGGAGTGGTCCTCCCCATGAGATCAGCAGCCAAACTCGGCTTGACGATATCAGGTGGAACACTATCCCAATAACAGAATGAACTAGAACTAGCCCCATATCGAGCTAGTATATCTGCTACATTGTTTCCTTCCCGATAAATCGAGATACATTGAAAATTTACAAAAGAACTTAAGAGCAACCTAATATCACTGAATAGTATATATATAATATAACTTATTTGTATTACAATTAGTGGTTTTTTCGATGATTGGGTTATAGCTTCAAAGTATAGGTCCATACATACTGAACTATTTCCTAGGTTATGTAATAAGATGTATAATCTTGATTTATGACTTTATGTTTCGACATCAGTCGGTTATATTTTTTGTATAAATATCAAACTAGAAATATAAAAGATGAATGAGATATTGATAATAATTAGGTTAAACTTACAAAGAAGCCAATTCTCTCTCTATATATAGAGAGAAATCACATAGACTTTATATCTAAGCTATGTGGAACTAAACTACACACCTAAAACCTACAATACCCTTACTTCCAACAATCAATGATAGTGAATTTTTCTTAGTAAATTATATCATGTTACCTCATCTCACCAAACTACATTATCCATCTTCTTGCAATTTATTGAATGAAGATACACACCACTGGTGACTACGTGAATACTCAAAAGTTAAAACCGATAGGATCGAACTTATTGTATTGGTTTCCCTTATAATAATAGATACATTGAAACTTCTCAATTAGTTAGAGGTGCTCTTTCGTAATTTCTTTGATCTATTAGTTTAATTTATATGCTCAATTAACTTTTTCTTTATTGTTAGGACTCAAAATTCTTGCAACCTCAAACCTCATGCATGTACATCTCTCATGTATAGTTTTGGGCCTGACAATGGAGATAACTTAGTAGCGCAAAAAACGTTTAAACATTGAAAGATGGGTTTATGGATGAATTTGTTTATAATTGAAATGTATCACCCTATGTAGTAATCTTTTGTGTTGCACTATTCTTTTCTGGTTATTGGACCTGATGATGCACAAAACAAATGTATGTTGCTCAGGGTTGTATTAATTTCTTATTTTCTTACAACATTAATAAAATTTTTATTTATCAAGAGAAAAAATGTGCATATATTTTGAACAGATTAGGCCTCTAGAGTTTGATAACGTAGCATCCACGATATTTATGATGATTAAGACAGAGGGAAGGATATGAATGCAAACTAAATCAAGCCAATAATGAAAAATCTTTGTAAGACACCAAATAACGCCAATAATGAAAAATCTTTGTCATCCGAAAAATGTTGAAAATATAATGGTACGCAAATAGAAGATGTTAAGGAAGGGCCTACTTTTAACAACAAATAGAACCAACAATTATGGCATATGGTCGTAACAACTCGCAAACGAATTCCTTAAAGATGTAGAAGAAGGGAGGGTCACACAATTGAGAGGGAATGCAGTAACTGCCCACTTAATAATTGAAAATCAATGCCAAGTAAAATTAAAGGTATTATTCTTCATACAATCTACATTTGAATTACAAGAATTCTGAGCACCTCAAGAAATACATTTTTGTTTTCCTTATTTAATTTTGGTTAGTTGATATGAAGGCTCATGCAAATGTTTTTGTTGTTTTGTAATTTACCTCAGGTTTGTAGAATCGCAGATGATACCGATAATGTTGTAGTTGTGGTCCACCGTCGCATAGAAGGTGGGTTCTCTAGGATTGAGGAAGTATAATAAGATGATTTTATCTGTCCACACTTCACACTTTTTTATTTATGGATTAATTTATATCTCCAACGTTTGGTTTCCGATGAAAAAACAACAGATGATATTGGTAAATAATAATATTGCTTCTTTGATAATATAAATATGCCCCTCATATAAAGTGGGTACCATAATTTTTTCCGTCAATTTGGTTTGATGCAACATATTTTGAGTTGTATTATACTTCTAAGAGATTTTTGGACATACCCCCATTTGAAAGTCGAAATTTGAGATACCCCCCCCCATCATTTGAAAAAACAATTTGAAATACCCCCAAATTCAAGATGCAGTGTTATCTTAGTTGTCCATCATAAAACTCACCTACGGGTGTAAAACACTTCTGTCTTGAAATGGGGGTATCTCAAAAAAAAATTCAAATGGGGGTATCTCAAATTTCGACTTTTAAATGGGGGGTTATGTCCAAAAATCTCTACTTCTAATTTCAAACTTATTTATACACAGTGGCCAATTAGAATGATAAAGGAAACACCATAATATATGACCATTTATGTTCCACCAGTTTTAAAAGAAATAAGGATTTTTAATACTATGAAACAAGAGTGTTATGTAAGGAAAAGAAAAGAAGTTATTTTGTGTATTGAATTCCCACCAATGTAAATGGATACTGATAGCATGCGCCAAGAAATAATGAAAAATTGTATAAAAAATATAGAATGTGCCTGGACTTTATTTTGGTTGATGAGCCAGCATTTACATTTAAGATTATTTTGAGACATTACTTAAGCTTAAATTCACATAGCTATGTTGTTTTTATTGGGAAGGAGAAGGTATGGTTGGGAAGAGAATCAATTCAAACTGGACAAACTCAAGCTGTTGAACAGGTTTCTTTCCCTTTCAAATTGGTGTGGCAAACGGACTGCGTCCACCTACTAGTATAAATTAAAGCATTGAAGATGCTCTTAGCACAATTTTATGCATTTTGTACTTGTCACCGTACACATCGCAAAAGACAAATAGCATCAAGTAAGAGTTGGGGGAGGAGATCCTCGTGGGGATAATATAAAAAGGGAATGTATATTAGGTAGGTGAAATGAAAACAGTAGTTTAACTTGGAACTTTTTCATATACCAAAGCATGGAGTTTGCTTGGATTTTTTTGATATTAAGCTTTTGTTTTTCAGTAGTTCTACCTTTTCAAATCCTCTTGAAAGAGAGCAGAAAAGTTTCCAAGAAATTGCCACCTAGACCTTGGGGATGGCCAGTGGTAGGCAATTTATTCGACCTAGGAGAAATTCAGACCACTCGACCTGGGAAAAAAATACTGTCCTGTTATGTGGTTATAGTTAGGTGCGATGAAAACTGTCATTATAGAGTCAACAGAAGCAGCTAAGGAGATGTTCAAGAACAACGACCTGACTTACTCTGGCCGCACTATCACTGAGGCTATGAGAGCTTGTAGCTTCAATCAAGGATCTATGTCCGTAGCCCAATATGGACCATATCGTGCCATGAAACGCCTCTGCATTACAGAACTAGCAACCAACGAACTGGTCAATGAAACGGCAGCCTTGAGGAGAAACTGCATTGACAGAATGATCCATTGGATAGAAGAGGAAGCAACCCATAAGCATGAAGTGTGTGTAGCGCACTTTGTCTTCCTCATGACTTTCAAGTTGCTTGGAAACCTCATGTTATTACGTGATCTAATGGATCCACAATCAAAGGAAGCTTCTGAATTCTTTAACGCAGTTGATGGATTAATGCAAGTGGGAGGACAACCAAATGTCGCGGACTTCTTTCCATTATTGAAATGGTTTGATCCTCAGGGTATACGCAAGAAGATGGATAGACATCTTGGAAAAGCTAAGCAGATTGTTGCTGGCTACGTAAAGGAATGAATTGAAGGCCAAAATTCAGGGGAGCAGAAGAACCGAAAGGACTTCCTGGACGCTTTGCTAGAATATGAATGTGAAGAAAAAGTTGAGCCTACTAAGATATCAGAAAAAGACCTGGTTATTATGATAATGGTAAACTTAAAGTTGCAAGTCATTACTCAAAATCTTTGCATTCTCTTTACATATCACTAATTGCCTGTATGTTACGTTGTAGAAAATATTTATAGCCAGAACTGAAACAACGAGCAGTACAATAGAATGGGCAATAACAATGCTGCTCCATAATTCTACAACAACGAGCAAGTTGAAGAAAGAGCTAGAAGACGTTGTCGGTTATAGAAGGATAGAAGAGAGTGATATTGATGAAGAGCTTCATTATTTACAAGCAGTGGTGAAAGAAACTCTAAGATTACATCCACCAATCCCCCTCATCGTTCCTCGCAAGGCAGTAAAAGACAATGAGTTTATGGGCTATCACATACACAAGGGCACACAAGTGCTTGTTAATGCATGGACAACTGGAAGAGACCCGGATCGTTGGGATGATCCCTTGTCCTTTAAGCCAGAAAGGTTCTTAGGCTCTGATATTGATTATCGTGGACAACATTTTGAGTTAATTCCATTTGGAGCTGGGAGACAGATATGTGTGGGTATTCCATTAGCTCACCGGGTACTTCACCTTGCTCTTGGTTCACTTCTCCACATTTTCAAGTGGGACCTCGACAACTCTGTAACCCCAGGTACAATAGACATGAAGGAAAGGATGGGGATCACATTGCGGAAGAAAATCCCGCTGAAAGCAATACCTAGAAAACAAGTGTAGATATACGTCGAATTCAACGGAAGAAACCATATTTTATTTACATATGCAATTACTCGTTTTAATAGTCTATTTCTATGATCGATTTTCAGTGATTGCATTCTCACAATTGTTACTGAAACCGGCACTCGGTTGTTTGACATTAATTTTGTGACATTGGATGTCCATGGTTATCTCGCCTTGAGTTCATTGTTAGGAAAACCTCGTTGTATGCGCGTCATCCCGAGTCTTTGTCTTCGCGTCAAGTGTATCAAAAGTCTGTTTTTGGGTTTAGGACGTACGTACCTAGTTAGGGCGTACGTACCTCATGTTAGGCAGTAAACATGTTTTGGTTAGGACGTACGTACCTAGTTAGGGCTTTCGTACGTCCAAGTAGGCAGCGAACTATTTACGTCTCAGGACGTACGTACGCTGTTTCGACGTACGTACGTCCAATATGAAATCTGTCAATTTCGGCCCATTTTCTCTTGTTTTAAACCCTAACTATATATAGGGTTTTCTACCAAAGAACAAACTAGTTCTTTGGCCGTCCAATTCATCTCTAGTCTTGGAGTTTGTTTAGGTTTGAGTTTTAGGTTGTTTTGGTGATTGAACTCATCTTCTTCTTCCCCATTAATCTTCTTCTTCCTTCTTCCCATTCATCTTCTTCTTCCTTATTGAATAGTGATTTAGATTCGAGTCTTCTTGTGTGTTCATCAAGAAGTCGAGTATCCTTGTGTGTTCATCAAAGAACTCTGGTGTAACCTTGTTACATAGACCGGCTTTGAGTCTTCTTGTGTGTTCATCAAGAAGTCGAGTGTCTTATGCGTACATCAAGGTGCTCCGGTAAAGTCAAGGTGTTAGAGATAACCAGTAGTGTCAACTCGCAGTGATTGCAGGTAGTTGATAGGTTTGTACATCTTTTTTCATCTAGTGGATTTATTTGTTGTCGCAAGGACAACCGTGGACGTTTCCCATATTGGGTTTTACCACATTAAAAATATCGTGTGTTCTTTATTTGTTTATTGCTTTATTGTTTGCTTTACTATTGTTATATTGCACATATATTGGGTTCTCAATTGGTATCAGTCGCAGGGCGCTTGTTAAGGAGCGTAAAGGCTCACGCGTAGATCCTTAGTGCAATTTTAATGGACTCTGATAAATTTGGAACACTAATTTGTCCTCCTAAATTTGATGGAACTAATTTTCCCTATTGGAAAGTTCGTATGGCTGCGTATTTGCAGGCTATGAGTGAGGATGTGTGGATCGCTGTGGAAGATGGTTGGTCACCACCGAGAGTTACTACAGGTAGTACAGATGAGGTTATTATAAGTGTTAAGCCATGAAACACATGGAGTGTGGAAGACAAAGTTGCTTCTACTAACAACCAAAGAGGGCTTAATGCTATATTTATGGCTTTGGATGCTAGTGAATTTCGGAGAGTTCATGGTTGTATAACATCCAAAGAGGCTTGGGATAGGTTGGTAAGAACTCATGAGGGTGACATTGCTGTCAAAGAGAGTAAGCTTGAACTTCTTATTACTCAATTTGAAACTATGAAAATGGATAATAATGAATCTTTTGATGAATTCTTTATTCGTTTGCAGGATATTATCAACACTAGTGCATCTTTAGGTTTAGTGTACACCGATACTCAAATAGTACGTAAAGTTCTTCGGTCTTTGCCATCTAGATTCCGTTCTAGGAAAGATGCCATTCAAGAAAGCAATGACTTAAAGACCATGTCCATAGAGACCTTAGCAGGAAAATTGAGAACTTATGAACTTGAGGTTCAACTTGAACAATCTCAAAATAAATCCTTTGCTTTTAAAGCTGGAACTTTTGAGGATGTACAAGATGAAAATTAATCATGATAAGTCTCTTGACACTAAGCAACATCTAAGTATCATTTATCGTTATCTTAAACATATTTTTAAGACTATGAAATATAATGGTTTGACTAACCATGGTTTTGACGAGTGTAAGCTTCCCAAGAAATTTGGTGCACAAGGGATAGAACAACAAAAAATCAAGTTATCTACCACTTGGGAGGAAGATGAAAGCGATGATGATGATGATGATGTAGCGGAAGACCATGCTACACATTGTGTTGCCTATGGAGCATCTTTGAATGAGAATGTAGATTGTCAGGTAATCGATATTGTCGATCATGAATTCGATGATTCTATTTTGGTAAGTCCTGGTGAGTTAAGGGAATTACATATGTCATCTGTTAAACAATGTCAATCCTTGCGTAAGACTAATCAGATTTTAAATGATATGGTTGAGTCTCTTGTAAAAGAGAAATCTGTACTTGCAGGTGATATGAATGCCTTATCTGAGGAGTTTTCCCAAGAAAAGCTAGATTTTCAATCTAGAATTATTTCTTTGGAAATATCCAATCGTGAGATAGAAGATAAGTATCGTTCTTTGTTGTTTGAGCATGAAGCTGTGAAAAAGGATTTATTTGCTTCTACTAAGCGATTGCAAGGGTTTGAGAAAGCTTCAGTTGATCTAGACACCCTTATTAAAAGTGGAAAGTTTTCTTCAGATAAGACTGGTTTAGGATATGACTATGTCGGAGCTTCCTGTGTTCCTCCTACTACTTCTTTTGTGAGGCCATCATTGCCTCCTGTGTTACCAAATACTCATATTCCTACTCCGCCTCCACCTATCAAGGCTTTTGAATCTAAGCCAAATGTGATGACCAAGAACAAGACAAGTCCTAAACATAGACATTTTAAGTGTTTTACTTGTGGTCGGTTAGGTCATACTTCAGCTTTCTGTTGGGATAAAAATTCCATGGTTCCATATTCTTCTTCTTATGGTAATAATTATTGGAACTCACATTGTTCTTTTCCTGTACAGGCTCATCATTCCTCTTGGCCCCCTTTTATGCGAAGAAGTGGCCCTAAAAAACCACAACACTTCAACAATAGAAAGAGGGTTGTGCAAAAGGTCACCAAACCACCTCACATATGGGATAGAAGCATCGATGCTGCCAAATGTAGTCTAGAGAATGAGAGGTTAAGGATTGGAAAGTCTACTATCAGGGATAATATTCAAAAATCCTCCATATCCGGCTCCAACTTGTAGAATATCTCTCAAGTATGGGTACGAAAGGATCACTTGAACGTTCTTTTTTGACTTCTTAAAGTCAAATTGAATATCATCTTCGTATTTTTATTTTTTTTGTTTGTTTTCTAGCCTTGTGTTATTTTAATTGCATATTTTTCTAACCATATAGGCTATTTGTTTGGTGTGTTTTGTCTTTCTGTTTATGCATGCTTTGTTTGTTTGGGTTGAATATCATGCTCCTTCAAAAAAAAAAAAAAAAAAAAAAGTTTACTTTGTTATGGGTGTTTGGGATACACATACTTTGTATATGTGGTTAGATTGCTCTATTACTTTCAATCATTCTTGTATGCTTAGTACTCATGAATATAACTATTTTATTACACTTAGCATACGCTTGTGCTTTCATGTTTAGATTTTAGACCAACGTTTATCTAGTTGTGTCTCATGCATATATCCTTGCTTGTTTACACTATGCACAACTAGGTGGCACTTTGAGAGTTTGTTTGCATATCTTTTTCCATCCTTTGAACATGATGAACTTCTAGGATAATCATTAGTTGGAAATATACGTATGCATGCCTTCTTATGTTATCTTGATTATTAGTATGAAGGCGGTGTGGTAGTGGTCAACAATTCACAAAATCCCCAGCCTTTTGATCTTCTTAAGAAAGAAATCATTTGGTATACATACCCGTTGGGGCCGTGAGGGTCATGCAATGACGGATGCACTCAAGAGATGTTAGTTCTTGTGTTGCACGTTACCATGATGTTGCACTACTTTGAAAAGGGGAAGTAATTTGAAAAGATGTAGGCTACATCCTACCACATGTTGCAAAAGATGAAGGTGAAAATCCCTTTCACATGTTAATTTCTGCACAATATATAAAAAAAAATAAAAATAAAAAAAAAAATAAGTGTATTTCCCCGTGTCTGTTTAGGCGTTTGTGAAGTGAAATCCTTCTAATGGTGAATACTAGTTGTTTTGAGTGTTCTTATGGTTTGTGAGTGAGGTGTGAAAATGACTCTCTTTGTGTTTTCTTTAGCTTTAATTCCCACACACCAAGGATGTTTGTATGATGCATTTCTAGTAGATGTTTGGTTTTTTATCTTAATTTTTGATTGGTGCGTACTTTGTTTAATGAAACCAAGTTTATTCATCTTTACTAAGTATCTTGTTTTAATTGAGCTTGCATATACTCTCTTCTACCCTTGTATGCATGGTTCTTTGTGTGTTTCAAATATCCTTATTTGGTTTGTTTGTTCTAGGTGCATCTTTCTCATATGCATTGCATTTAGGTGGAGCTTTTGTTTAGGGGGAGAATTCTTTGTATTGACATCGTGTTAACAAGTGTTTATTTTATGGCTTCCGTTGCATATCCTTTTTGTTGTTAACACGATTGTTCTCTTTCTTTTCTTCTCTCATCTTATTTGTTATGGTTTGGTATTTTTCTTTTCTCTTTCTTTTGTTACCTTGCTTCATTTGTGACAATAAGGGGGAGATTTATGACTCTAATACTAACACCTTCTTCTTCTTTGTTAGTGTATTTTTGGGTCATGTTTCAGGTATACTACATGTATGGGGGAGTGAACATGTATGTATGGGGGAGTGAAAGTGATGATGATCACAAAATGCATGTACAGTTTTGGGTAAGCTCCAGTATTAAACCTTGGAGCTCATAAAGTATGGGGGAGTTGTTCGAGGAACTTCTGTTGGCTCTTTGATTGTTTCAGAATTTCTTGTTGCTTCCGTTCGATCTCTGATGGTTAAAGCGTCTTACTCAAGCTGGATATCATGTGTTGGTGACTCGGTATGTATTCTACCTTGAGTGGTTTTGTAGGCATGTTTTATAAATGCCATGGTTTGGGTTTGTAAGAACGTTTTATAAGTGCTATTAGAGTCATAGGTTTTTGTCACAAAATCAATGTCAAAGGGGGAGATTGAAACCGGCACTCGGTTGTTTGACATTAATTTTGTGACATTGGATGTCCATGGTTATCTCGCCTTGAGTTCATTGTTAGGAAAACCTCGTTGTATGCGCGTCATCCCGAGTCTTTGTCTTCGCGTCAAGTGTATCAAAAGTCTGTTTTTGGGTTTATGACGTACGTACCTAGTTAGGGCCTACGTACGTCATGTTAGGCAGTAAACATGTTTTGGTCAGGACGTACGTACCTAGTTAGGGCTTTCGTACATCCAAGTAGGCAGCGAACTATTTACGTCTCAGGACGTACGTACGCTGTTTCGACGTACGTACGTCCAATATGAAATCTGTCAATTTCGGCCCATTTTCTCTTGTTTTAAACCCTAACTATATATAGGGTTTTCTACCAAAGAACTAGTTAGTTCTTTGGCCGTCCAATTCATCTCTAGTCTTGGAGTTTGTTTAGGTTTGAGTTTTAGGTTGTTTTGGTGATTGAACTCATCTTCTTCTTCCCCATTCATCTTCTTCTTCCTTCTTCCCATTCATCTTCTTCATCCTTATTGAATAGTGATTTAGCTTCGAGTCTTCTTGTGTGTTCATCAAGAAGTCGAGTATCCTTGTGTGTTCATCAAGGAACTCTGGTGTAAGCTTGTTACATAGATCGGCTTCGAGTCTTCTTGTGTGTTCATCAAGAAGTCGAGTGTCTTGTGCGTACATCAAGGTGCTCCGGTGAAGTCAAGGTGTTAGAGATAACCAGTAGTGTCAACTCGCAGTGATTGCAGGTAGTTGATAGGTTTGTACATCTCTTTTCATCTAGTGGATTTATTTGTTGTCGCAAAGACAACCGTGGACGTTTCCCATATTGGGTTTTACCACGTTTAAAATATCGTGTGTTCTTTATTTGTTTATTACTTTATTGTTTGCTTTACTATTGTTATATTGCACATATATTGGGTTCTCAGTTACAACCAGTGGTTCAAACAAGGCAACAACTTCATAGAAACTTCTACTTTGTCAAGCTTCAACGCCCGGACGACAACGTATTGTACCCCTTGAAGAAGCTCGTGGAAGTGCTGGCAACTTCCATTTTACATGTTCTTTCTCTCCAAACATGTGTGGTTTTCATATTAGCCAGCTTCTTCGAATGTTCAATTCTCTCCTGTATAAGCTCAAAAAACTTGAGTTCATCCTATGTTCCATCAAAATTTTGGATGACAACATCTTTTAAAAGTCCAAGTCGTTGTGAGTAATCGATGTGTCTTCACACCAATCTTGACCCTTTCCAGTTGAGTTGTCATCGAAGTACATGTGCTGACAACTTCCATTTTACGTGTTTTATTCTCTCCGAACCTCTGTAGTTGTTGCAATAGTCAGTTCCTTCAAAGATACAACCCTCTCAAATATATGCTCAACAAACTTGATTTCATCCTCTGCTCCATCAAAATTTTGGATCTTATCATCTTTTAGAAAATCCAAGTTGTTGTGATTAATCGACATGTCTTCACCCCAATCTCGACTTTTTTTAGTTGGGTTGTCAGCATCATTGTGATTAATGAGCTATAGTACATAGTTATGAAAGATAAAATCAGCATTGAACGATAAACGAATAGGTAACCAAGCAACCAAAACAAAGCTAATAATAACTAATTACCTTGTATCTTTTCCAGACAAAAGTTTCGATACATGGCAGTCTGCTTAAAAAGTTCACAATTGCAAATTTCGTAGAAGCTTGATCATCTTCTTCATCCAAAATAATATCCTTCAAGTCTTCTTCATCCAGAATAAAATCCCTCAAATTATGAAATAGATTTGGAAGCCTTTCAAATATGTGTTGAGAATCTGTTGAAGCCTACGCAATACGAAAATATAACAGATATAGATGATGGAACAATGAACATAATCATATGAAGACATCAACATAAATTGAATATCAGATTATAACTGTTTCAAAAAGTATTAAGAGAAGTTGATTTTAGATGAAAAGAAGGAAGATGGTTACATTAGACATACCTTCAGAACTCGAGTTGATATTATATTGCTAGAACTGTTACATTACTTACACCTGTCAGTACATGAAGCAAATACTCCGCGTACAGATTTTTGTCCGTGTTCTCATTGTTGCAGCGCAAGTGGTAAGAATCTCTGTCACTGATGTGGGCATAGTGAAGCGCAGAAAGGTTATTTAATAACCAGGGGCTGCTAATGTAACCACCACATTTGAGTGAGGTGATATTAGGGCTGCATATCTTTATTTTAAAGCATTTTACGTGCTCATCGTTAAAATACTTGATGAGCAAATCTTCCAAAACTGGGCAACTTAAAATGAACTCTCCATCTGAAGTGTAACTTCTTCTAAATGCAAACTTTCGATACTTTTCGATGTACACATTGACATAGGCATTAGGGTATCTGCCTTACAAACGAATTTTGTAATTCCTAAGGTAAAAAGATTGTAAGGCAATTTCAAAATAGGTATAACATCAATGTCAGATTCTAGACAAAGCTCCTGAACAAACATCATGCTTTAAAGCTGCAAGAAGCCATGAATATACATGGGATTCAACCAAGATGAACTTATCAAAATAAATTCTGAACTTTGTAATACTACTAGAAGCATCACGAAGAAACAAAACGCGATTAAAAAAATCCATCAAAGTATCAAACATTCTTCTACAGCGGTATTCATCATCATCACCAACATAAATATCAAAGCTTAAATAAGGTGTAGAAGACCATAAAGATTTCCATCTTTTCGACAAAACACATGTTTGAACAACCAATTTCATGTCTATGAAAGAAATGATGTAATGGAGTATACAATCTGGCAAAGTGCTGACTCTATCTACTTGTGTGTTCTTCTTCTTCTTCATCATCTTTTCTAAACAAACATGAAAGATTAAAAGTTTTGCTTCTTTTAATCTAAACATATTTCTATTATTATAACTTTGTAAGCAAAATACCTTTGCCTTTTGAATTACCCTTCTACTTGGACAACTTCCATTGAACACTAACTTGTACAATGAGATGTGATATATGACGTTCTTTCGCTAGTCGAACACAATCTCTCTCAGATTGCCCAGAGTTCGGCTGTGTCATTAGAGCATGAGCATCTACCCACCTGTCTAGAGAGTCCTGCAATGAGAGAACGTAACCAAGATAGGGGACTGTGACAGTTTCCTGTTGATACCTTGGAAGTGTGACATATATATAAGTGTAGAATTTCATCACAGTATGTCGATATAAATAAATAAATTAGTAAATAACCAGGATGCAGGGAACTGTTTATGCGAAAATGACTTGAAATTCGTATTTCAGTACTATCTTTGAATAAGAGAGAAGTTTACTTTGCTGCGCAAAGAAACCTTTACATCTAAGCAAAGGAGAGAAAAACTGGTGGGATCAAGCACTCTTCTACCTGGCAGGCTAGAACTTGAAACCTGAATACACCATATTAAAGATTCTGCAGTTAATGTCTAAAGAGCTGAGCCTGATCAACGACCTGAGAAACTACAAATAGTGCTAGTATAACAATTGTAAATTCAAACAAGCAATCAAACAGTACGCGGAAAGTAAATAACACACAGAGATTTTTAACGTGGTAAAACCCAAACAGGGAAACGTCCACGGTTGTCCTCGCGACAACAAAATAATCCACTAGATGAAAAGAGATGTACAAACCTATCAACTACCTGCACTCACTGCGAGTTGATACTCCTGGTTATCTCTAACACCTTGACTTCACCAGAGCACCTTGATGTACGCACAAGACACTCGACTTCTTGATGAACACACAAGAAGACTTGAAGCCGAATTCACAATAACTCTTGAAGATCACAAAGATATGAATTGAGAGAAAGGGGAAGAAAGGGAATTGAGTTCAATAGCCACAAACACTTTCAATACCAAAACCTAAACCAAAACACATGAACTAGAAGAAGAATGGACGGCCAAAGAACTAACTTATTCTTTGGAAGAGAAACCCTATTTATACTTAGGGTTGGAAACCAAGGAAAATGGGCCGAAATACTGAAAATCCATATTGGACGTACGTACGTCGAATCAACGTTCGTACGTCCCCACACGGTAAAAGTTTGCTGCCTGCTTGGACGTACGAACGTCCTAACTGCGTACGTACGTCCTGACCAAAAGATGTTTGCTGCCTCAGTGGACGTACGTACGTCCTAACTAGGTACGTACGTCCAGTACCCAATAACTTTTCCTAGACAGAACCAAGAGACACGAAGGACACGAGACGACCATGCGTACATCTTGATTTTCCTAACAATGAATTCAAGCCGAGATAACCAAAGACACCTTGTCACAAAATTGATGTCAAACCACTTCGTGCCGGTTTCAATCTCCCCCTTTGACATTGATTTTGTGACAAAAACCTATGACTCTAATAGCACTTATAAGACATGCTTACAAGCCCAAACCATGGCATTTATAAAACATGCCTACAAAATCACTCAAGATAGAAACACATAACAAGTCACTAATTCTTGTTATCCAGCTTTAGCAAGATGCTTTAACCATCAGAGACCGAACGGAAGCAACTAGGAATTTCCGAAGCAATCAAGGATTCAACAGAAGTTCCTTCGAGCAACTCCCCCATACTTCATGAGCTCCAAAATATTTTTGACACTCGAGCTCCCCCATAACTATATAACGTCTAAAATCATCAACACGTTCACTCCCCCATACGTGTAGCATACCTGAAACATGACCCAAAAATAACCTAACAACAAGAAGACGATTGTTATTAATTAGAGTCATAAATCTCCCCCTTTTTGTCACAACAAGTGAACAAAATAACCAACCAACAAAAGAAACGATAAAATAACAACAATAAACAAATAACCAAGAAAAAGAAATCAATACCAAACAATGAAGACAAAACAGATAAAAAGATAAACCTAACCCAACTGTTAAAAGTTCATGAAATCAACTAATAACCAAACATAGGAATCCATAAACATAAAAGACAAAACGACAAAAACACAAGGCTTAAGTTAACGAATTCGAAAAACCCGTTCCCAATGACCTAGAGGAAGCTTGGAAAAGTAAGCTTCCGCACGAGCCGAAGGTCTATTCCACCGAGCAATCACATGATCATCATAATCCTCCAGCCATTCACTCTTACAAAACAACTCCTCAATTCTGCTGTCCAAGCCACAGTCGGTAAGTGGAGCAGCAAGTCCTGGAACCTTCGGATAACCAACCAACTCCAAGATGTGATTTTGAAGATGTCCCGGTAATCTCTCCCAATGATTGACATGAACCAAACAAGGATTAAGAAAAGGTCGATGAATATAGTCATACCCATGGGGAACGCGACATAAACGACAAACCTTAGCATTGTTTTTGTATTCCATCACCATAAACGACACATACCCAACACCCGGAACAAATACACCATGAAGTTCATATTCTGCCATTGGAAATTCTGAAGAACAAAGAGAGAACTAGCCGGAGGTAAGAAGACACAATAGGAGTAAAAGAAGAGAAGACTCCCCTATATATAAGAAAAATAAGAGTAAACCTAACATGGGCCCAATAAGAGAGGTCCATTACCTAATTAGCAGAAATTTACTGCAAAACAGAAAAGAACTAGAACTAATATTAAAATAGCAATATCCAATAACATGCTCAATATCCAAAAAAAAATAGAACCAAACCGATATAGCAAAAGAGCAATGTTAAGTACAAAAATGTGGAGAGTAAACCAGAACACGAATTATTCGGAGTCCGAGTCACCATCACTGTGTTCACCATCACCCTCGTCCACACTCTCGCTATCAGAGTCAGCGCCATCAATATCACTCACTACAGAAGGCACCTCATCTGGGAAAGGAGGCAACTCGACGGGAGTGAATTCGATCTGGAGATGACGCATCTGAGCGACATTCATCCTATGTAGATCACGGAGCATCGCATCATGTTGAGCAAGAATGACACCAAAACGATCCAAACGAGCGTCCGTATGATCTTGATGATGCCGAAGAGAGGAAACCCGGGCATCAACTGCAGCAACTGCCCGGTTGCTTCTAACTGAGGCCAACGGAGGACGGCCAGGGGTCAATGCCCGATCAAAATCATCATGACGATCAAGAGCCCGACCTCCCCAGATGAGATGATGCGTCAGACGCGCACCCACCGACTCAAAAGTAGCCTTCCTAGAATGGCAGCCTTTCTTGATGGCGTTGACCCAGTCATGGCCAACGAACCTCGGAGGGCTCACCTCCGTGTATCTTCCCTGAAATCCTAAATACTTAAGGATTGTCATAATAAAGCTAGGAAAAGGAAGAGTACCCTTAGCTGCATCAATCTGAAGCATTCGTGTGAAGATGACCTCAGACAAATGAAGATGATGCACCGACATACAAACCACCAACTTGACCATGTCATCAGTCATGATGATCTTGTTGCCCTTGGTGGGGTAGATGTTTGAATGAGCAACCATGTGTAAGAGGATGGCGCTGTAAAACTTTGCATGATATCGTTCCGTGACCCCATCAATAAACATCTGCTGAACTTGATTGACAAAGTCAATTTGAATCGCATCCGGAACAGGCCATCTGACAGAAACAGCACCTTCAGGAATAAAATCACCGTCAATACCCAACGCCTCACGTACCACCTTAGGAGAAATAGTGTATCGCCGACCTTCAATCAAGACCGAAAAACTCGAGCGATTCTGCGAGGGTGTCTTCGTCTCATAGAAGGCTATCGTATGCTCAACCGAGTATTTTGTGATAGGTTGAGCCACCCTTAACCAATTTCTAGTTTCAAAGAAAGTGGCTATGTTGCCAAGTTGAGAAGCCCCTAGAGGGGTGGCAGCAATGTCTGCCAAATCGAAGAAACGCTCGGGAAGAATGGCCTTAGCCCGAGGGTGAGCGCCAAGGGATGGAGAATGAGACGACAAGCCCGGAGTGGAACTTCTACCCCGGGGGGCGCGAGAAGATGATGCACCCTTAGACGCAGATGCCGTGGTGATAGGAGTGGTGCGTGCGCGCTTTGAAGCCATTGTCTACACAAGCACAACAGTAAACAACCAAAAATGTAAGAGAATCGACAGAAAAACCAAAAGAAAGTTCATTGAGGCATTTTATCAAACACTTGATGTGCAGAAACAAGAGACATGCTATCGACAACAATGTAGGAAGGGCAAGCACCCAAACACACGGCAAAACAAGAGAGAAGAAAGAAACACCCCCCAAGGTCATCCACAACTAAGAATAAGGTGATTTCGAGTATCGAACCACCAAGTTCCATGAAGACATTATGAAGCATACACCAAATAAGAACCAAAACTATAAAGCAATGAGCTAACAAAGCTTCAAATCAAGGCCGAATAAACAACAAGAACATGACAATAGAGAAGAAAGAAGGAACAAGAGAAAAAAAAAAACTTACAAAGGATAGTGATTGAGGATGACCAACAAGTTTCCGGACCAAACCACTTGACCAAAACAGCGACAAGAGAAGGAGAACAGAAGCACAACAAGAAAAGAAAAAAAAATAAAGGAAAGTCTTCTAAGACGAGCAAGGAAACCAATATGCTAACTGCTGAAATGTGCCCAAAAGGAGGGAAACACGATTGATGTAACAGCAAATGGCTTTGTGTTTAAAACAAATTTGGTTTTAAACAGCAAATGGGCCGAACTGTAACAGGAACGTTCGTACGTTCTAAAGACGTTCGAACGTCGGGACCCAAAAACCAAACATCTGACAGAGAACACGGTCGTACGTCCTAGGAACGTTCGTACATTGCAAAAACAAAAAGATCTGCCCACCTAAACGTACGAACGTCATGAAAGCGTACGTACGAATTTTTTTTTTTTTTTTTTTTTTTATAATGAAGAACCATCCTAAAACAGACAACCAAACCAAATAACAACCCAAAACAAAAATTGAGAGACATCACAAAGAAACATTTCTACTTATTGTAAGGATTCCAATTACAGAGGACTACAATTTAAACAACCCTCAACCACAAGTAAATGCAAGATTGAAGAACTACATCATACACCAAGGCATGGTACTTACTAGAATGATGCAAGCATGTAGAAGAAACGAATATACCAATACCAACCTCCGGAAACAAACTAGAGACATGATCATTGAAGTCACTTGCAACTAGACCAATGTGACAATGAACTAGATCACTACAGAAGCAAAGAAACCCTTTTTTTTTTTTTTTTTTTTTTTTTTTTTTTGATAAACCCATAAGAGACAAATGCCATTCCCGTGTGGGAGTATTTAACATCTCCATCTTGTACCAAAACACGAGGGTAGGGTGTAGCCTACATCTTTTCGGCAAAACAAACTCAAGAAGTGCAATACCATGGTAACGTGCAACACAAGAACTAACATCTCCTGAGTGCATCCGTCAGAGCATGACCCTCACAGCCCCAACGGGTTCTTAGCCAAATGAGTATGCTCTCAAGACATTCAAATGGCTGGGGATTTTGTGAGTCATTGACCACTTACAAGAGATATATAAATATAAACGAAGACGATGATCATGAAGGAAGATCATATAAGACTGGAGATATACAGATATTCAAATGACAATCCATCTACATGTAAATGCATCATGTAAGAACTACCAAGACGAAGAGAGTATGATGGAACCCTACAACTATGCATGACAGAAAAACACAGTTGAAGATGCCAAACTAGTAATATCTGTAAGATGGAATCCACACAATAAAGAAAGTAGTATGTCCTCAATACCAACAACAATATAAACGAAACAAACGAATAACCAAACTTAAACATCCTAAACACACACAGTTCCAACTGACACAATTAGGTAGATAGATGCAGAAGGGGTGTAGTGACAATAAAACAGTTATCAGGTGAGCGACTACCAGTTAACATCAAGACATGATTTAAATCAAAAACATCACACTTATCATCCTCAAACACAACCTTACACTTAGCATCACATAACTGACTAATACTCAATAGATTGGACTTAAGACCCTTAACAAAAAGAAGCTCATGACTATTGAGCGATCCAACCTCAGAAAAGTTACCTTTACCTTCAACTGAAAGCATTTTACCATTTCCAAAACTAACCTTACCTCCATACCCAAGAGTCAAATTGTCAATTAGAGTCTTATCACCTGTCATATGATGCGAACAACCGCTATCAAGATACCATGATGAAGACATTGGTTCAACCAAACGAGCCATGTGAGATACCATTTTCCTGGATGCATCCATACTCCTATCCCAGAAATGTGGTGGTGGAGTAGGCATGGGTGTTGTTTGAGGACGATTTCCATAAGGAGAAGTTCTGGGTAAACCCCACGGAGCATAGCCATTCCACATGTATGGAGCCTGCATGGAGAAAGTAGAAGACTTGTTCCAATATGAATTACCTGCAAAAGAGGGATGATGAGCAGGATACAAATTATTCCAACAAAAAGCAGAAGTGTGACCCATGCGACCACATGTTAGACATTTAAAGCCTTTGTGTCTAAAATTCTTTTTCGGGACATGCTTTACTCGAGTGACCTTAGGTGGGGAAACCACAGTAGACACCTGCACAGGAGCAGGAGAAACGACACCTGTTGGTTTGACAAAAGTAGTACAGGAGGTACGAGCAGTAGAAATAGGAACAGATGTGTCATAACCCAAGCCAGATTTATCTGAATGGGATTTACCAATTCCCAGCAGAGAGTTTAGATTATCACTAGCTTTACCAAACCCAACCAGTTGTTTGTTAGCCGCAAACAACTCAGCTTTTACTTTTTCATGTTCCAATACAAGGGATCGATATCGCGTCTCCAGTTCATTATTCAGCTTTTCAAGAGTGGCAATACGCACTTGGAAATCCTCCTTTTCCTTCACAAATTCTTCCTTCAACATATTGGAGTTACCTGCAAGATTACAAATATCCTGCCCAAGACTATCTACCTGTTCCTGTAAGACAGTGTTAGTTTTTTCAAGCAACTTTACTTGTTGCATGGAAAACTTATACATATCACATAATTCACTAGTAGTAGCATGAACACCAGAATCAGAAACATTAGTATCATCAGTAGAGGATACAATACCTCCTGGATGCTCATCCAGGGATGCACTGAAGACCACATAGTTGGAGACAACATTTGAGAAACTGCCATCCTCATCTTCATCTGAATCATCCCACGTCACTGTGAGGTTTGCTTTGGAATTATCACCAGGTTTGCGATCCACCTTCTTGTCACATTCATTAGCAAAGTGTCCATATTCCCGACACTTGTAACATTGGACATCTTTACGATCAACACGAGCTCTTCTTCCATCCACAGAGAATCGCTCAAAACCACGACTCCTAGGAGCATTTGAGGAGTCAGGAAACCGCTTTCGAGGGTCTCGATTCTGTTGATATTTCAGAATCTTCTGAAAACTACGTGACAAAAACGCATAGTTATCATCCATATCATGTTCTTCATCATCAGAAGGTCCTGTGAAAGTTTCTTTAGACGATGTAGCTCTGAATGCCACAGACTTGTTCTTCAAAGGTTCTTCCATGGCCTGTTCCATCTCACATGTCCTTAGTTTCCCCGCAAGAGTCTCAATGGACATGTTCTTAATCACATTACTCTCAGTAATGGCATCCTTTCGAGAACGAAACCGAGGAGGCAAAGCACGTAATATCTTACGTACCACTTGTGTGTCAGTATATACATGACCAATAGCCGCACTGCAGTTTATGATGTCTTGGAGACGAATAAAGAAATCATCAAAAGTCTCAGAATTATCCATCCGTAGATTTTTAAACTGAGATGTTAACAGTTCCAGCTTGCTTTCTTTGACAGTTTCGTCACCTTCATGTGTACAGATAAGCCTATTCCATGCATCTTTAGCCTCTTCACAGCCTTGCACACGACGAAACTCACTGGCATTTAATGCCATGAAAATAGCATTGAGTGCCTTATTGTTATAATTCGCCAACAACTTCTGTTCAGATGTCCACTTTTCACGTGGCGTCAGTGATGTAACGGCATTATCACCAGTACCTGTAGTGGTCAGGGGTTCTTTCCATCCTGTAACAACAGAAAGCCAGACTTCTTCTCCTAAGGCTTGGAGATAAGCTCGCATCCGTACTTTCCAATGACCAAAGTCTTTTCCACTGAATTGTGGAGGAAGACTTGAAGTAGCAAACTTGTGAGGTTCCATAAAGCACTATTGATCGTTAGCGTGAGCCTTTACGCTCCTTAACCAGCCCCCAGCGACTGATACCAATTGAGAAACTACAAATAGTGCTAGTATAACAATTGTAAATTCAAACAAGCAATCAAACAATACGCAGAAAGTAAATAACACACAGAGATTTTTAACGTGGTAAAACCCAAACAGGGAAACGTCCACGGTTGTCCTCGCGACAACAAAATAATCCACTAGATGAAAAGAGATGTACAAACCTATCAACTACCTGCACTCACTGCGAGTTGATACTCCTGGTTATCTCTAACACCTTGACTTCACCAGAGCACCTTGATGTACGCACAAGACACTCGACTTCTTGATGAACACACAAGAAGACTCGAAGCCGAATTCACAATAACTCTTGAAGATCACAAAGATATGAATTGAGAGAAAGGGGAAGAAAGGGAATTGAGTTCAATAGCCACAAACACTTTCAATACCAAAACCTAAACCAAAACACATGAACTAGAAGAAGAATGGACGGCCAAAGAACTAACTTGTTCTTTGGAAGAGAAACCCTATTTATACTTAGGGTTGGAAACCAAGGAAAATGGGCCGAAATACTGAAAATCCATATTGGACGTACGTACGTCGAATCAACGTTCGTACGTCCCCACACGGTAAAAGTTTGCTGCCTGCTTGGACGTACGAACGTCCTAACTGCGTACGTACGTCCTGACCAAAAGATGTTTGCTGCCTCAGTGGACGTACGTACGTCCTAACTAGGTACGTACGTCCAGTACCCAATAACTTTTCCTAGACAGAACCAAGAGACACGAAGGACACGAGACGACCATGCGTACATCTTGATTTTCCTAACAATGAATTCAAGGCGAGATAACCAAAGACACTTTGTCACAAAATTGATGTCAAACCACTTCGTGCCGGTTTCACGACCTATTCTATGAATTGTAACTATCTTTTAATCCATTTCCATTAATACAAAGTTCTGGTATTAGGACCAAAAAGTATTTCAGGTTTTTTCAATAGAAACTTCCAGTAATCTGTCAAGCTTCAACCACAGCCTGAAGCCATTGTATTGAGACACTTGAAGAAGCTCGTGGAAAGGCTGACAACTTATTTTTAAGTGCTACTCGTCTCTTCCTACCCAGTGTAGTCGTCTACCAATTATTCAATGCGAAATAACTTGGTACCACTGGTGCGAACTAATACTCTCATCCACACAATGAAACACTAGTAACCTAGTAACCTGTTCAGACAATTTTATGAAAAAGTAGTTCTTTTTTAGTCAAACTGACAATTTCTTGCTGACTGTATACTTTAATGCTGATTGTATCTTCTTCTTCTTTATGTTTCTTTCTTCTTCTTTTGTTTCTTTTTCAGTCAAACTGCCATGGTCGATTCGATTGGTGTTGGATGAAGAAATTACAATGAAAAAATTTTAGATGATAAGAGACTTGTGTGAAGAAATTCTAGGTTATCGATTCTAGTTTGGGATTGTGTTTGTGGGAAATTATAGGTTATCGATTCACAGATTCAAAAGTCTGATTCTAAAACTAGTTCTTAGAAATTAACTTTTCTTGCTTTAATCTTCTTCGGCATTGTTCAAGTTTGGATTTTGATCATGCAACAAGTGGATTTTCTTGATACTCATAAAAAAAAAAAAAAAGCCTCCAAATTATGTTTCATCGCCATCATCATGTTTCTCTCCCCCTTTCCTCTTTTATTTTTTTTTTTTGGCAAATTTAAACCCCTCCTGCACATCCTCATTTTGGGGGATAAGATCCTTCTCTTCATTAATCTCAGTGTTCACTCAAACTTTTGGGTTAATCATGGCAGAAATTGCAATCTTTTTACACATTTTGTCTCTGCATGATGAACATTCACTAACTTTATTTTCAATCAATCCCAAAAGTCCAACCATATGATTCTGTCAAAATGTACCCCCATTGCAGTTGTTATAATTTTAATACCATCCCCACATTCATCTTTAACCTTTACTTGATTAGAAGAATCCATGAATTTTTTTCTCTCTGCCATGAAAAGAACTGACATCTATTCCTAGACATCAGAAAAAAGTTCAAACAGACTACCTAGTCAATTCTTCTCCTCCTTCTTGGGCCTAACTTAGTCCTATGTATGTTTTGATCAAGCCTTTGGGCCACACTTTTTTGATGGTAAGGTAGGGGTTCCTAAGCCCATTATTTATTTTTATTTTTTTTTTTTTAAAAAAAAAAGATTTATGAACAAAGTAAATATATAGTATGGAGTATACAAAGAGAAAGATACATGGGGGACATGAAGCTGAAAACCCCTGAGAATTAGATACAGGGCCTATCCATAGTCTATAGGTTAGAGTTGTGTGCTGCATGCCTCCTAAAATCAATGAGCTTAGAGTCTGTGTTCTGGGGACTTGAAGCTTAGTAATTGTTCAACACCACAATCGAAGAGTCAAAAGAAAATAAATCATCGGCGGACTCCTAAGTGCATGAATCCGGTAGTTGGGGTTGAGATGAGACCTCTATAAAAGGAGGGGTTATTGCCAGAGATGAGCACAAAACCCAGCTATATATAATGCAATAGATTTAGATTTATTTTGGTCGTGTTAGATTTAGATTGTTCCATACATAATGCAATAGATCACATAAATCCAAAAATAATCCGATACATATATTAACAAGATCTGAATACAGAGAAATTTACCGTCGTCAAAGTATATCTGAGGTTCGACCTTCATAGATTGTCATCCGACATAACATATAACACTAGAGAAAAATAACAAAAAATGGTGAAGAGATGCCCTTGATGCGTCTGTGTAAGAAGACTTCTTTCAGCCAGAAAAAGAACAAAAAGAACTAATGAAAAACCTGACCTAACAGTTAGCTAACACAACAACCATCATAACATAGAATATGCCCAAACACGTTTCAGCGAAAATTGCCAAACTGTGTGTCAGCAAGGTAAATCTGCAGATCAGCTTCAACGTATCGATCATCCCACGGGCAATAGTGCCTGATCCTGTTCTCTTCAGCCATAATTATATCAACTACTAACCGTTGCCTATAAAATGGCATCTCCCCCTATAAAAGAAATACACCATAACAGGCGATTTGCAACGGCCATGTGGCGTTGCAAAGTGAATTTGCAACGGCTTATACCGTTGCTTCTAAGGCGTTACAAATTGCGTTGCAAATATTTGCAACGGTTACCGGGCATTGCATTACCTTTATTTGCAATGGCTATCTGGCATTGCTTTCTACTAATTTGCAACTGCATTTAGTGGTTGCATTTGCTTTATTTTGCAACAGTTATTGTTGTTGCATTACTGTTTTCTATATGGTGGATCTAATAAATATTTAAAAAATGTAACGGTTATCGACGTTGCGAATTTGTTTAATAATAGGAATCGGTAATTTGCAATGCCACTTAGGCATTGCAAATTATTAAAATAATAAAAAAAATTAAATTTGTTTGCTATTTTGCTTTAATTTGCCTTCCACATTCACCTGCAATAAATTGCGATTCCAATAAACACATACATCACAATAACTAGTACCATATATGGGACCACGCAATAATAGTAACAAAAAATAAAAATGGCATGCACTGCAACTCAAGTCGACAACTTTAAACTTATATAATCTTGGTTCCATACATAAGAAATGGGATTTTCATATGTATTTAACATAGTACAAGTAAAATGTTAATTGAAGGTATACACTTATTCAATGAATTTAAATTTAAATTTCAAACTTCAAATACCATGGCCAGAACATTTTCACGAATTTTCTCGACTCTATATGATGGGAGTTACAAACACACAAAGTAGTTGGATTCGCTAGCTCTATTTCATATGCTTGGATCAAAGTGAACCTGCAAAATCAAACATGTTTGTAGGAATATATCAAAAAAAAAAAAAAAAAAAATTGAGTTTTTTTGTCAACGAAAAAATAAATACCTGGCTGGAGTCTATATACCTCCCCTATAATCAGTTGAGTCTCCTATGTCCATTCGATGTGTTTCTATACCAAAAAAGAAAAAAAAAAAAAAAAAAACAGCGTGACAAAACCTTTGTAGGGATGAATTAAACTGGGCATGAATAATATTTGCGTCCAAAGTGAGAAAGGAAACATGGATGGACAACCCTGTGACTGAAAATAATACTTCACATGAACTTACAGTCATCATTCCACGCCACCAACATTTGATAATGTGAGTGCAGTAGTTGGATTCGTCACAAACATTGCTCTGGAAGTCGCATAAATCTTCAGTGAGTGCTCTGGGTTATAGGCCAGACCTGTTAATTTGAGTACAACATTCAATTAGTATTTTCTCTAGGAATAGCAGAGAAGTGACCTGCTAATTTAGTTGAAGGTGTTTCATCAAAAGTTCTTCCTTAGAGCATACAACAATGATACATTATGGAAACATAAACAAGCAAACAGTTGAGGAATTAGCACACACTTTTTTCCTTAACATTAACATCAAGTATAAAGAGTAATTAATAAACTATTAGTCAAGGGGAGCAACTCAAGCTTGACCGTAGCCGTGGTGGATTGAGAAAGAACATGTCTGAAATATCCAAAGAGAAATGTTATCCCATACCATCTAACACTGAACCCAAGAAAAAAAAGGAAAAGAAAAAAAAAAACAAGGATTACTAACCCAAGAAGAACTGCACTCTGCAACCAAAAGGTGAGTACATCCCAAACCAGTAGCTGGAATGACGTCAGAGATGGAGACAATTCCATATAATTTAGAGCTCTTGTGGCAAATCATTACAGTAGTAGATCTGCATTTCAATATCCAGCAAGATCGTTCAGAAATAACATAAAGAATGGATTGAAACAAATGTACAATTTATCTGTATAAAGCGAAATTACAAAGCTAAAAAAATAAAATAAGAAGCAAAGAATCAATCCTAACAAAAGGACCATGTCATGATTTGTGGGTGAAACGTCTTCTACAGCTCAGGAATATTGTATAGAGTTTTCCAATCAACATTTACTCAGAACTCGGAATGGTACTTTTTTTTTTAGAACAAGCAATTTGGGAAGATTAACATCGATCTGAATAGCGCAATTAACGACATCAAAGCAACAGTGTGATACTGGGCAGATGACACTTACAGAATAGGAATTATCACTTTGTTTATGTTATTTGTAATTGGGGAATGATCATAACCCCTTAGGTCCCTTTTACAATGTTGTTTGTACAGAGTAACTCTGAGTGATGGTGTACTTGTAAATAGGCGTCTTAGTAAGAATTTATGTAAGTTATAATGCACCAAATGTTTTAGTCACTACCAATGATAAGATAAAAATATGATATTAAAGGCAAATTCTCTGTTTCTGTGCTTATCAGACTTTCAGAAAGCAAAACGCAGAGCCAACAATACTAAATCGTCTATTTCCGTACAAACTGGTCTGGACGAAACCATTATAGTCCTTGGTTTGTTTGAAAATGAATCAAAGTTTGCATGGGGCAATTTTCAGGAAGCAACATAACAATTGAACAAGTCAGCGATGCTAACACTGAATTTAGACTGAACACTCAAGAATAGCCAAACAAACAGCTTTTTCTTTATTTACCATGTAACATTGCTATACATCAGAGAGGAATGGTATTGAAAAGGTACCTGTTATCAAACTAACACAATCCTTGCAAGTCTTTTGCTATATTGGTCACACACTATCAAGTTTTCTTCTCTCTGCGCCATATAAATCATTTATATATTCACATGTGTCCATAAAATTACCTTGGAAAGTGCACATTTGAAACAAACAGAGAACATATTGGGACTGGTACTTCAAGTGTTTCATTTATACTATTATAATCTATGGTTTTCAAACTAACATATGTTTCTCTAACTACTAACCATTTAGTCCTCTGCAACAATTGCAAGGATGGCAAACCAGTTTTACTGGTTCAAATAAGAGTACCTAATTTTATCAAGGATGGTGCAACTGACCCATCTTTCTATATGATTCCACTATAGGTCTATAGTACTATACTGTATTATAGTGCCTTGGGATAGGCATAATTAATTTATCCAGTATAGTGGGAAATTAGATATGTCTAATTAGGTGGGGTTTTTTTGCAGGAGAAGAGCCTAAGATGTGAACACACGGTGAATTGCTTTTTCTTCGATAAAAAAAACTTTACCTCCTTTAATTGAAACAAAGTACCTATACCTCACTTTCAACATTTTAAACACAGTAACAAACTACCTCTTCTAAGGACATACAGAAAAATATGTTAAAGGTTGCATACTTCTAAGGCCAGTAATATACATGTGGGCGCTTGTGTTATGACGAAATCTTTATAAAACAAGCAAGTTGAAGACCTGAATATGGAAGTGATAAAGATATAAATTTAACAACTTCAATAATCAATCAATCCCAACAAAAAAACCCTCAATTTCACAATCAATCTCACAAAAATCGATTTTTAGAAGAAGAAAAATAACACACTAACTTCGCACCAATCTAATAAAATAATTTATCACTAATTATCCATTATCGATTACAAACATCGATTTCTAGAATAAAAAAAAAAGGAGAGTATATTATCAATCTTACAAGCATCGATTTCTAGAATAAAAAAAAAAACAAAAGGAGAGTATATAGAAAAAGCAGAGAACTAGAGAGAAAGAGCTTACCAAAATCAGAAATTTTCGATGAAATTGATCGAGTAGCAGCGTAGGGAAAGAAAAAGAAGAGCAGCGGACGAAGGTGGGAAGGAGAGAAGTAGAGAGATGAATACCAAAAAAGGGTTTTAATTGAAGTGAAGAGAAGTATCCCGAGATTAGTTCTCAACTGAATCCAAATGCAACGCCTCATGTTCTAAAAACATGCCAAGTTAGATCTTATTTTTCAGTTATATAAAGCATATGAAACGGAAGTGGTCGTTGCTAATATATTAGAAACGTTGTAAGTTTAATGGTTTTTAATTTGCAACAGTTACTGGCATTTGCAATGGCAAGAAGATTTTGCAATTTTGCAACGCCCAAATACCATTGCAAATTGAAAAAAGTCTAGTTGCAAATTGACTGTTTTGGTGTAGTGAAATCAATTATTTCACCCTACACATATGCCGACATCTTTTCATGAAGTGAACATATTATTGTTACTGGGTTAATTTCAGACGTGAACCTTGATCCATTCCAACACTCCATATATCTCATCACATAAATTCCACAATCATACCTATTAATAAAATCAGCAGTGTTACCAATAGTGAGTGTAATGAATTTAAAAAATTATCCATTAAAACTCAACTTACCCATTAAGTTGCTGCGGGCAATCAGGAATTTGGAATCTTCCACACCTTTGCAGATTTGCCTTGAACTGCTTCACAATTAAGTTGTAGTAGTGCAACATGCACATTGCGGACCTATGAAATGGAGAACATATACAAGTTTAATCTTACCAAGTAGTAGATGATAGAAGGATAAATCACACAACAAAGGTGAGGTCGCACACCATGTTAGACATAAATTCAACACCTTCAGATATTGTAGTCGCATCTGTCTATTTGGAGTCAAGAATTGATAAATGCAGATTTTCTATGTTGAACACAAATAGCATCCAATGCCTATCTTTCAGAACTGGTAAGACAAGCTGTAGATGCGCAGAAAATTGACTTACTTTTCTTAAACCCATCAAACTGAAAAATATATAAAGACTTATACCATGAATGTATTACATACTCTTGAGTAGTCCCGAATCCCTTCAATCCTTAAACTGCGAATTGCAATGCCAACATTGAAGTCCTCTTTGCTGCAGGAGAACACGCTCTGCGCAGTCATCTATTTAAATTAACCTTAAGTATGTGGACTGTCCAATATACAAATCAGAAATAAACAATATGTATGTGAAAAAGCCCAACCATGGTCTAAGAATGAGCAACGGTGTGATGGTGATGTCGGCTACCACGGGGCACTCCCCTTTGCCGAGCATTCAAATACGCGCACCATAATTCCATCATCTACAACTAGGGATTTGCAGTAATTGAATTAAATATGAAGTGCTATAGAATAAGTTGTAAGAAATAATATGGAAGGCATGGAATCCAACTTACCCAATTGCAAAGCCAATTGGTACCAAGGATTGAGTCGAATGTGTTCCGAGGTGTTCTGACATACCAGATCTGCAATAATGTTACTAGGCAAGAAAAACATGACCACATTAGTATATTCCATCAGCATTGTTTAACATTTTCATTGCTAAATAAGGCATAAGTCTTGTTATAACCCTTACTCTGGGCCATTCTGATCAACCACATATTTAAAAAACCAATGTTCTTTTTCTGTAAATACTCCCCGCATTGGTGATCGATGTATAGCTGAACTACTACATACGTCATTGAAGAGAGCTTTCGATGTCTTTGCACCAGTACGTTCATCCAAATCTGAAGTAGTTTTCGACAACTGTGAATCTAGAAAGTGATCTATTGATTTGAAGTTGCCCATTTTGAACTTTTTAGGCGTTTTAAGATAATATGTAGCTGAAGGACTGGCCTTGCGGACGTCTGTAATGATCACAGAATCTCCATCATCAGAATCGACACAGTTGATATCTAGTTTAGAGATTAGGTCTCTGATCTCTTCCAAACGAGATACTTGGAGTCCCTCCTCACGAAGAGCAACCTCCAAAAGATTGTTAACCTTTTGAACATCCATCTGAGGAAATAAAATTAAACAATTTAATTCGCATACTTCAAGACTTGATTATAGTTATGAACACAATATTGTACTTCTTCTCTTCTGTTAGATAAATTAAAGACCAACAACCCAATATGATTATTAACCTTTTTTTTTAAGTTTGAAATATTTTACCCCAAATCCTTAATTATCTTGAGAAATTAAAAACTATTCACAAATCAATACAAGCAAAGTAACTTATGGTAATTTATCCCATTCTCATACACAAATAAATAGAAGCTAAAATAGAAGGAATCCTAGGTTTTTCACGTTCATCAACAGTTATCACAACTAAAATATCATGAAACATTATTCAAGAGTTGAGAAAAAAAATTATGTTGTTGAGTTTGTTCATATATACTTCAAACATTACGAGAAAGAAAACAAAGAATACCACAAAATCAACAAAACAATACAAACCTGATCCATTTGACAAAGATTGAATTTAGTTTTGAAGACGACAAAGACCACAACCAGCTTTTTCCTATTCTCTTCAGTTGTTTATTCGAAAGCAAATTGATAGAAGGGAAGGGGGAGAGAATAAGAGATTAGGGTATATTTCACAAAGAAGAGGAAAGCAAAACAGAAATTACAATGATGAGAATGCAAGTTGTTATAGAACAAATCACAGAGAAGATATTTCTGACACATGACCCTTGAAACAATGTAGGCACGCTGCTCAAGACAAGCAAACAAGTACAATGATGACTTATGTTTAAGGTTGTGCATTAGTTGTATTCTGTTTGGACAATTTAGTTCGGTTAAGTTAACCTGTCTACCATTTTAGTTAGGTTAAAAGGAAAAAATCAAGGCAAGTTTTAGTTAGTCAAATTCTGATAAAATTGCTAATTAAATAATTAGGTCAAATTTGGAGAATAATACCTTTAAGTAGACTAAAATGAAATAAAACAAAATTGGATAATCGATTAAATTACATATTTTCATTTTGGTTTTCATTTTGATTGGTTGACCACACGATATTGGTCACTTAGTAAAATGTAGTCCATATTTCATAAGGTCAAATCTGGTCAACATAGATAATGGTAAAAAATATAGTCCATATTTCATACGTATCGTATTGTGTTATGGTCAAATATGGTCAACGGAGGTAAATTATGGTCATTTGGGATAATTAAGGTCACATCTGGTCAACATAGATAAATTATGGCAAAAATATAGTCTGTATTGTGTTAAGGTCAAATATGGTCAACGGAGGTAAATGATTGTCATTTGTTGATAATTAGGGTCAAATCTGGTCAACATAGTTAAATTATGGTAAAAAATGTAGTCTGTATTGTGTTATTGTCAAATATGGTCAACAGATGTAAATTATGGTGATTTGGGATAATTAAGGTCAAATCTGGTCAACATAGGTAAATTATGGTAAAAAATGTAGTTTGTATTGTGTTATGGTCATATATGGTCAACAGAGGTAAATTATGGTCATTTGAGATAATTAAGGTCAAATCTGGTCAACATAGATAAATTATGGTAAAAAATGTAGTCTGTATTGTGTTAAGGTCAAATATGGTCAACGGAGGTAAATGACTGTCATTTGTTGATAATTAAGGTCAAATCTGGTCAACATAGATAAATTATTGTAAAAAATGTAGTCTGTATTGTGTTATGGTCAAATATGGTCAACAGAGGTAAATGATTGTCATTTGTTGATAATTAAGGTCAAATCTGGTCAACATAGATAAATTATGGTAAAAAATACACCAGTCCGTATTGTGTTATTGTCAAATATGGTCAACAGTGATAAATTATGGTCATTTGGGATAATTATGGTCAAATCTGGTCAACATAGATAAATTATGGTAAAAAATATAGTCCATATTTCATACGTATCGTATTGTGTTATGGTCAAATATGGTCAACAGAGGTAAATTATGGTGATTTGGGATAATTAAGGTCACATCTGGTCAACATAGATAAATTATGGTAAAAAATGTAGTTTGTATTGTGTTATGGTCAATATGGTCAACAGAGGTAAATGATTGTCATTTGTTGATAATTAAAGTCAAATCTGATCAACATAGATAAATTATGGTAAAAAATACACCAGTCCGTATTGTGTTATGGTCAAATATGGTCAACAGGGGTAAATTATGGTCATTTGGGATAATTATGGTCAAATCTAGTCAACATAGAGAAATTATGGTAAAAAATATAGTCCATATTTCATACGTATCGTATTGTGTTATGGTCAAATATGGTCAACGGAAGTAAATTATGGTTATTTGGGATAATTAAGGTCACATATGGTCAACATAGATAAATTATGGTAGAAAATGTAGTTTGTATTGTGTTAAGGTCAAATATGGTCAACGAAGGTAAATGATTGTCATTTGTTGATAATTAGGGTCAAATCTGGTCAACATAGTTAAATTATGGTAAAAAATACACCAGTCTGTATTGTGTTATGGTCAAATATGGTCAACAGAGGTAAATTATGGTCATTTGGGATAATTATGGTCAAATCTGGTCAACATAGAGAAATTATGGTAAAAAATATACCAGTCCGTATTGTGTTATGGTCAAATATGGTCAACAGAGGTAAATTATGGTCATTTGGGATAATTAAGGTCGAATCTGGTCAACATAGGTAAATTATGGTAAAAAATATAGTCTGTATTGTGTTATGGTCAAATATGGTCAACAGAGGTAAATTATGGTCATTGGGGATAATTATGGTCAAATACGGTACGTGTATTATTCGGGTACGACATTTTAGTTGGCGAATAGATGTTTGCTTCCAATCATACGTGTATTAATCTGTACAAGTGGAATGCACATCCGTTGGAATCTAATTTTTAGTAATATAAAATTTATCAAAATTTATTTTTAGTAATGTTTATTCTTTAATTTATTTTTATCAATATTTTTGTCAGCAAGATTATAATAAATAATACATAAATATATGTAAAAAAAATTTAAGAAATTTATAGTATGGTAGTTAATTTAGAGATTGGTGCAAAATTACCTGTATACCTATATAAGAAATCTATTTATCAATGTTATATTTGTCAAAAATGGGTAAAAAGACCAACTGTGAGTGATATGTTCACTGATCAAAGTCTGCCAAGCCTCTTTAATACCTAGTATATATATATGTAGTATGGGTCTTTAACCTAGTATATATCTTTAGATGATTAAAGATAGTCGCAGCAGTTGTAGCCATTACTTTTCCTCTGCTACCTGTTTTTGGGGAGATGGATTTATGTGAAAGTCAGACATCGTACTTGAACCTTTTTATTTTTTGGCTGAATAGTCAGACATCATACTTGTACTTGCCCCCTCCTATGTAAGCTACCACTAAAAAAGTACTCCAAAGAAGCAAGCAACCTCTATCAATGATCTCACCAAGAAACCATAGCCCCACGTCACCTATACCAATATAACAACTAAGTCTAGTTAGAAGAAGTACGTCCTCCTCATCTATCTATGCGTTAAAACATAATCTCAATTCTCAAGTCTTAACCGTCATTTACCCGAAAAAAAATTTTAACAGTCAACACCAATTCTGGGTTTTTTCTATGGTTCCCCACTGTCAACAAACCCATTTCAACCTAACCTTGAAATTGTAAATCATTGGTCCACTCATACTTTAAAAAATAAATAGATTAATGACTTTTTTCATGGTAAATTATTGGTCGAAATTTAGCGAGAACCAAAAGCCAAACCGAGTAATTCGGTTTCTATCTATTACCATCCGAACGATCCAAACCGATATGATGTCTTATTTATGTTAACTAGAAAACCAATCTAAACCAAATTTAACCAATTCAATCTGAATACATGGATTCTAAGTACATCAGAATACTTTGATCGGATTGGTTCGGTCGGTTTGGATGGATTTTGAGGATCGCTGCACAACCCTAATGCAAACAACATGACCCAAGTGAAAACAATAAGACCATCTCCAGTGGTTTCTCCAAATTTTCCTTTATATCTTGTCTTTTGGAGGTGGAAATAGAGGAAAATCGGTTTTGGTCTCCAACCGTTTCCTTCATTTTTTTCCCTCCAAAATCAATATAGAGAAAAACTATAGAGGAACGGTTGGAGATGGTTTACCTTCCATTGTTTTCATTTTCTTTTCATTTTTACCCTCTTATTAATAAGTAATATAGAACCGTGACACAGTGGGGACCGACTTTAATGTTTATAAGCCTATTTGCAGATTTGAGCAGAAAAATCAAGAGAAAATAGAAAAGTCTATACTTTTACAATATAATTGAATGAAATTAGTAAGCTTTGAGCAAATAAATCAAGAGGAGAGATGAAATTAGTGAGCAATGAGCAAAGAAAATTAAAAGGGGACGGACACACATGTGTTTTTGTTCCCCCGACTCTAAAGGGACCTCCTGACGTCGGTCGATAATCACATAATTTACATAATTCATTTTATTATATTAATTTATTACTAATTTTTAATTCTCACAATATTTTACATCGAATATATCGACTAATATATCAATTTATTATACAAAATATATATAAAATCAAATTTGGAAGTATATTATCATAGTATTTACCTAAAAACATCATATCTATTAAAAATGAAATAAATTGATTTTTTCCATAAAAAAAAATTGTAAAGATAATATTTCCAGAAAATATCGGAAAATATCAGCAAATATCGAAAAATATCGAATAGACGAATATATCGGGAAATATCGAATATATTGGCCCATATTTATCGAAACTTCAAAAGGTAAATATCGAGAATGTACTGTATCTTCTTTTAAAAAACCGACATATATCGCGCTATATCGACATATATCGTGATATTTTGTACTTAATGGTCAGGTCAAAATATCAAATTTAGTCCGTTAGGCCAAATTGAACACATGCCATTTTTACATTTTTGTATACTGTGCTATGAAAGTGATGGCCTAGTTCCACACAAAAGGCATTCACATCAGTTTTGTCCTACTGACACAAACAAATCTAGCATGAAAGGCCTTTCACCCATCTACATGAAAGCTTCATCATATTCTGCCACATGTCCAAGTTCAACTTGGATACTTCTTAGTCCTATTTTTTTTTTAATTTGTATAAAATAGTTGTTTGCTAAAGAAAAAAAAAACGATAACCTATTTGGATGTGGATAACCCTAGTGGAATTTGAACAAATCTGGACTACACTATCTTGAGGGTGTATATATTTAAATTTATTTGGACTCTTATTTGAGTGTGTGTTCTCTTATTTAAGTCTTTATTATTTTGTTTAAATTTATTTTATTTAAAATTTAAAACCGGACTAGCAAGTATCTAAGTTAAGTTTGGACATGTGGCAAAATATAATGAACCTTTCATGTAGATAGGTGAAAGGCCTTTCACGCTAACATTTGTGATGTTTCAAACCCACTTCTACATTTCTTTTCTTATTGTCCCCACCTAAATAGGCAAAATACTAAATACAACCCTAACTTCATTAAATTTGAAGATCATTCAAGACAGAGTAACACTATCTTTCTGTGTTTTGCTTTGCTCTCTTTATTCCTTTGCGACTCGAAGGTACTTTTTCAGTGTCTTTTTCTCTCCTCTTCATTTTGAGCATCATCGATAAATTTGAAGATCATTTAAATTGATCATATTATCTGATCCTTTGTCTCTGTCTCTGTTTTTTTTTTTTTTTTTTTTTTTTTGATTATTTTTGTTGTAATTTTTTAATTTTGTTTACTAAATGGGTGTTTATCATGTGATCTGATGGAATGAAGGATTTAGTGTATACTTACTGAGCTTATCTAATCATATCAGGTAAATCTTGACAAATATTTGAGATTTATTTTCGTTTTTGTCAAATCCAAAAATGGGTTCTTGGTTAGGGTTAAAATTGGTTTGCATGTTAGTAGATTTAGTTGATCTCCCTCCAAATTCATTTCATTTAGTTGAGGTGTTGAGGACTAACTTCAAATTTTCCTTCACAATGTTGTTAATGGTGGGTAACAATTTTTTGTGTAAAAAAAAAAAAAATTCTTAGCTTTTCAAGTATTAAGAGATTAGGAAATGAATGTCTTGTAATGGAATGTAGTTCTTAAGAATATTTTGTGTTTATATTTTTTTGGACCTTAAACTGGATGTATCTGATTGAACCTTTGGTATGACTAATAATCTTCAAGAAAATTGAATAACCTAATCAACACAATTGTTCTCGTTTACAATATATTGTTCTCAACACAATTCTGAATCTCTGAGTGGATTCACATATAGTGTTCTATTCTGCGTGTAAGTTGTTTGTGATTGTTATATATGGACTTTCTATTATTCAGATGGCTGCGCCTCTTCTTCAACAACATATGCCTGATGAGTACTATTTCACCGAAGTTCTTGCTTCTTGGAATGTGGACCGTCCTCGACGATTTGTATGTTATTATGTTAGTTCTGTTTTATATATTTAAGCTTTACATTCAGAAAAATAATATAAGTATTTTTCTACGCACAATTGTTGGAAGCAGGCATTTTCAGCTAAGTTCAAACGAAGACTTAGACATCGAAGCCTCCTTGAAGTGTTTCGTGAGAACGGCAACCACTGGACTGGACGAGTGGTATATGACGGTCATAAACACTATGCTATTCATCATGCACTCTGGAGCACTATTCTGGAAGAGACTAACTTGCAAATTGGGGACCGTGTTAACTTTGAGCTAAGGGCTTGGGGTGCTGACTTCACAATGTGGTCATTGCGTATTAGTAGGGTTGGTGGAGCTGGAGAAGAAATTATCCCCGAGCCTTTACACTTTCAGCTCTTGAACAACAACGAGTCTGATATCGATGACAATGTGCAGACTCCAGTGCCTGTGCAAGAACCTGAGGTGATTCTGTTGAGCAATTCCAATTAATGTCTCGTCAAACTTCTGATGACCTATCTACGACTTGTTAACTGGTTTTATATTTTGTGTGTTTTGATGTGTATGTGGAAGGCTGATATGGTTCTTGTGGTTGGCATGGCTATTGTAATTGTAATCAGACTTATGACTTATGGCTATTGTAATGTAATCAGACTTGTTAACTAGATAACCGCCTGTTTGCCCACAATGGTAAAAAATTAATGTTTCCTTCACAATGGTACAAAGCTACATCTATCTATTAGGTTTTTTTTTTTTTTTTACAAATTAAGGTTAATATAGTAAATTAGTTCACATCAGGTGGTGACACCAAATTCAACATTTTGAATGGGATAGGCTTTGTTTTTTTTTTTTTTTCAACACAATTTAATCATTTGGCCAGTACCAAATTCAAAAATATTTATTTATTAAATATTATCTTTAATATAACAAGTTCAAAAATTTCATATCAAAAAAAAATATTTCATTCAAATAAGACCTTAACACATCCAAAACATCTATTCGGGGATGTCTGTCTTCATACAGGCTAAATTGGTTTATCATAAACCGTTTTTAGGTTTAGGGTTCACATCATGGGGACGAGAATGACACTTCTACTTGGGAATGTATTTCCTCTTATTCTCTGTTGGTTCAACTAAGTCATACTTCTTCTCAGTTGATTCAAGATCATCACAATCAACGTCTGCAGCCAAAAGAATAGAAAATATCTGTATCAAATTCAATAGAATTTTTTTTTTATGAAAATAACTATTATTACTGGGAATATAAGCTAGGTACATTACAAGTCATACCTTCATGTTCTTCTTCTTAACCAGTCTATTTCTTGGGAATATCATGACAATTGTTCACTTCAAGGCTCAACAATGACAACATCATTTATTTTATAAAATCCCAAGACCTAGAATTTCTTTTTGAGCAGTGAGAAAGAATATCCATACCTTCTACATCTTGAAACAAATTCCAAGCAAAAGCAGCTCCTTGGCATTTTTGGCAAGTTTTTTTCCATTGGACTGCTTCTATTTCTAAATCAGACTCAGACTTTGAAACGTCTATACTCTCCAAATGTTCCTCACAAATGGTAAACACAATTTCATTCAAATTTGTGACCTCACCCTTTTGTTTAGACATGGAAGATTGCCTGGTTCTTTTGCTCATTTCTTTTGGTTAGGGTTTTCAAAAAAATAAAAAGAGAGAAACATGAATTGAAGTTTTTGAAGTTTTTATTAACATGGGACCAAACACATGTAGTATAGTATTTGATAAGCTTCTTTGGACCACTTGTATAGTACTTGATAAGTGATTTGGACCACCTTTTAGTGATGGTACAAAAGAAAACTGTTTGACAAAAGTTAGCAGACCCAAGTCACCCAACCACCAAGTCTAAGATTTCAATGCTAGGACAAAACCCTAGATTTGTTTTAAAAAATCAAAATAAAAAAGACAAAACCATAGATTTGTTTAAAAAAATCAAAATAAAAAAAAGACAAACCTTAGATTTGTTTAAAAAATAAAAAAAAAAAAAAAAAAAAGACAAAACCCTACATATATATAAAGTTAAACTTTCCTTTTTGAGCACCATCGATATAGGGAGAAAGGGACAGCGGCGATGAAGATGACGACGATTCTTTTCTGACTTCCAGCCATTTTCAAACACTTTCTTCAATTTTAAGCTCCAGGTAACCTTGCTTTGGTTTTTTTATTTTCTTTTGGTCAAAATTTCCTTCACAGTTGCAAGTGTTTGAAGCGATATAGCAAATTTATCGTAATTGTTGCATGTATATGGCTTTAGGGTTTATACTTGTTGATTTATTGTCAAGATGTTATTCAATTTTGTTCGATTTTTTGGTTAGGGTTAGGGGTTTTGATTGTTTTAAATCTAAGTCTGTTAGGTTTTATAAAAATCTAAGTTTTGCGGTTAAATTGAAAAGGTTTAAGAAAAACTGATTTATTTTGATTTTTTCTTAAGTTTGGCTGGATTGCTGAAGTAGGACCTAATTTGAATGTACTAATATAATCTTTATTTCAATTGTTTTTATTAATAAAAATAGTTTGTGTTAATATTTTGTTTGCAATTTTTGATTAGTACTTGGTTTTAAACATGAGTGTATTGAAGATTAGAATATTAGTCAAGTTTATCCTCACTGAAGTTGTACAATTGTATATTAAATGTTTGTTAATCGTGCATTTAGCTTCAAAATCTTGTAGTTGTTAACTTCTAATTATTCTTTGTGATTGATTTGCCTTTACCAATTGAAAGAGTTAAAAATAGAAAATACACAATAAGTGGGAAATGGGAATCAAATTTCCATTTTCACTTTTCTGTCTCTCTCTTTCTTCTCGATGGTTAGAAAAATATTTTGAAATATCTTATCGTTCTTCTTAATTCATTGCTAAACATAAATAAATATATGTGAACTCTTTGATAGTTTATTAAACGTGGTCAAGGACAAATACTGAAAATTAGACTAATATACAAAAATAATTTTTTCTCTTGCACGGCCAAACAGAATTGTATATTCCACTTAAGATTAATAAATATACTATTTTTGATGTTTTGAATCAATAAAAATTTGAACACTAGGATTAAATTCAGATGATGCTCACAACCGAATAGCATGACATTTTCCTATTTAACCAACATATTGTAGAAACTAAACCTAAATTTGGTTGTTTTAGTCTAATAAAGCACCAACTACTATGTTACATACAGAATAATGGGTCAATATCCATTCTACGTTGTTAAGCGAGGGAAGCGCCCGGGTATTTATCGTACCTGGGAGTTGTGTCACCAAACAACCAAAGGGGTTAGCAATCTTCTATTCCGGGGCGTCCATTCAATAGAGGAAGCTATACGTGCTTTCAATAACAACGAAGGCCGAGACAGTGCCAAGGGAGGGAAGGTTGCTTACGGAATGCCTAGTGATGATTACATTGACCCTTACGAATTGATGTTGTCCCCTACTCAAGTCAGTAGTGATGTGGTGCCTCGTGTTGCAGGCTTTGTCGACGGTGTTGGTTGGGTGACTTGGGTGAAGTCATTGGTCCTTGTACTGTTGGTCTTGATGATTGCTGTTTTACTTAAAATTTTATTTGTACTTTGATGTTAGTTGTACTTTGTTTCGTACTTAAAGGAACATCGAATGGAAGACAACAATGTAACCTGTTGGACTATTTGGGAATGTAATATTATTTTGCTGATTTTGTTATTTTTGGTTGACGTCTTGTTTTTAAGTTCAAAGATTGTCAGTTTTTTTTTTCTCGAGATTACGCAGATGCCTCCAGAGATGCTCGAACCTATATTCTGGCCCAATAATCCTGGCAGATGGTGGTCAACAATACTGAGATGTTGGAATGTGGGATACCAATCTAAACACACGAGGATGGTAATAAAATGTTATTATAATTTGTGTAATTGTAATTTTTTATTTTGTTTTTAATATTTAGGAGGCATATCTAAATTTCTACAACAACAAATATTTTCAGGCCATTCCAAAACAATTGCATGCCCATCTAGTCGACGGACAAGCATTGATTATCTCGACTTCAGGTCACCCATATTTTCGAGGTTATGTCCACCATGATAAACACCACAACTGGTACATAAACGGGGCATGCCGGAAAATGGTTGTCAGGGACATGAATCTTCGGGTTGGGGATCGTGTGCTATTTGAACAAATGAGAAGGGGACAAGCAGTCACGATCTTCAGAATGCAGGTTTAATAATATTGCAGATAAATGTTCTTAAGTTTTTTGATACATGTACTAGAATGATGATCAGCCCAAACCTTCAAACTGCAGGTGGCGCACAAGCTGAGACGTGGACCTATGCCAGGTGCCCCTCGCTGAGGCCAAGGTGCTGATCTGATTGAAGTTGATCCTGAGGAACCTGGTCCTTCTACTCGTTTGCGCAAACATGGTAGATGTCTTCCAACCAGTGAACCTCGTGCTAGTGGTGGTGGACGCCGTGAAGTTGATGTTGCACCTCCTGTGGTTGATATGTTGTCGGAAGATGACGAAGACTCTAAGAAGTTATCAGGTGAGGATTCAGATTTTACTTCTGATTTGGAGATCAGAAGTAATTATAGTGATTTTAGTTCTGTTGACGGTTTTGATTGACTGATGGAAGACTAGACGTTGATAATTCTGTGTGCCTGGATTGAATTCAAACTTGCATTTTGGACATATTACTATGCACATATTGACATTTGTAGCAACTTCGGAAGGCTGAAATGAAATTGTAGGCATGAACTTGAAACTATATTTTGTGTATGATATTATATTATGTGAAGAATGAACTTGAAGATTATTATAATGGTTATTTGGTTTGCTTTGCAGTTTTGATTTTAGTATATGTATGTATGGATGGTGTCATGCCAAATATTGTAATCTTTAGGCAATCGGTAACTTTATGGCAAAGAAGAATAATTAACAAGATAAAATGTTTAAAAGAAAGTCAGGGCAAAATGTATAAAAACAATCTAACTGTACCAAGTCCGATCAACCCAAGTTTGAAAAGCAACCTTATGTCAAAATGTATAAAAACAAACTAAGTGTACCAAGTCTGGAAAGCCACGTAATCGTCGTTTGGTCTGGCTAGTTAAAAATGTAGAATATAAATAAATATTTATCAATAAAATAAAAATATCAAAAAAAAATAATTAATATTTATTTATTGGTTGAATTAACGCAAGATGGCTCAAATTTAGTCAATATTTGATTAACAATAAATATCTTAAAATAAAAGAGGAAAAAAAATAAAATAAAATGCGAACTGCAAGACCCAAGTGACATAAATAATTTAAGAAGATGTTGGTAAGGGTAAAATCGTTATCCAAACCACCTTATGTCAAAATGTATAAAAACAACCTAACTGTACCAAGTCCGAAAAGCAACCTTATGTCAAAATGTATAAAAACAAACTAAGTGTACCAAGTTCGGAAAGCCACGTAATCGTCGTTTGGTCTGGCCAGCTAAAAATGTAGAATATAAATAAATATTTATCAATAAAATAAAAATATCAAAAAAAATAATTAATATTTGTTTATTGGTTGAATTAACGCGAGATGGCTCAAATTTAGTCAATATTTGATTAACAATAAATATCTTAAAATAAAAGAGGAAAAAAAATAAAATGAAATGCGAACTGCAAGACCCAAGTGACATAAATAATTTAAGAAGATGTTGGTAAGGGTAAAATCGTTATCCAAACCACCTTATGTCAAAATGTATAAAAACAACCTAACTGTACAAAGTCCGAAAAACAACCTTATGTCAAAATGTATAAAAACAAACTAAGTGTACCAAGTCCGGAAAGCCACGTAATCGTCGTTTGGTCTAGCTAGCTAAAAATGTAGAATATAAATAATTATTTATTAATAAAATAAAAATATCAAAAAAAAATAATTAATTAGGGTTTACTTTAGTCTGTTTAGTTAAATTCAACACATGCCATATTTTTATTTTTATTTTTATATATATCTCACATGGTAGTGATGTCCAAATAGGATATAAAATGTTCTATCAAAACCCAATGCTAGAAAGTATTTGTATTTCTCACCACTTTTGGAATATTCTGACAACAAATCTACCCAAAGTCCAAACTGAAGTTCTTAAACTTTCTTTTTCCGCTGGTCCCCACCCAAATATGTAAAATACCAAAATAAACCCCTAGTTACCACAAACTTCCTCTAGTATAGCATCAAACCCTCAAACCCTTTTCATCTTCTCATCTTGAAAGTTGAATCAAACTCTATCTCATAGTGCTCTGCTCTATCTCCGTTGGGACTCAAAGGTACACCTACCATATCTTATCTTTGCTTTAAATCCTGTAATCATAGTCGTCTTCTTCTCGATCAGTTGAATTAAGCATCTGATGAGCATGATCTCTTGCTCTCTCTCCCTCTCTCTCCTTATTATATATTTCTGTTTTAATTTTGTTATTTTCACTAAAAATCCATTTTTTCTGTTTTTGCTTGTGATACGACCGGAATTAGGATTTGGTGTTTACTTGTTGAGGTTATCCAATCATATCAGGTTAATCTTAAACAAATTTTCTAATTATTGTTTTCCATTTCAGTCATTTTGAATAATTGCTACTTATTAAACTGAATGCGTATGATTTAACCTTAAAGTGTGCTAATTTGTTGTTATTTACATTGATTATCTTTATGAATTTAAATTATTGTTTAAACAAGTTTAACTGAATTGTCGTTTTGCTAATATCTTTTGCAATTAAATTCAACCCTTGTGTTTGAATGTTTTATCATTATCTAGAAGAAAAACCGTGTTCTATGAATTAGCGGGATTTATAAGGATGAATATATATGATTGTTAGCAATCAATCAGTATTTTATAAACATGCATGTTGTTTAACAAATCTCCCTTCTAACCTCATTGAAGTTATTGTAATTGTTTGTTTCGCCTTTTGTTCCATTTTTATTTGTATACCCTGTAATACATTTCTTCGATCATTTAAGTATAAGTTTAATTGTTTGTTTTTGGGTTTTATGAATTTGTTATTCTTCAGATGGCTGCACCTCCACTTCAACAGCGTGTGCCCGATGCTTACTGGTTTACCCATCTTCTTGCTGACTGGAATGTCAACCGTCCCAGACGATTGGTAAGTTCATCAGATAAAGTTGTCATACATGTAGGTTTTACATTCATAAATTTTTCAAAGAATTGCTTATATATATGAAAATGCATATAATTGCATGATGCAGCCCTTTCCAGCTAAGTTCAAATGGAGACATAAAGAGAATAGGATCATTGAAGTGATTCGTGAGAACGACCCTTCTTGGTATGGAAAAGTGGTGTTTGACAAAAATCGGCAATATGCTATTCACCACAAACTTTGGAGTAGAATTCTAGAAGATACTGACTTGCAAATTGGGGACCGGGTTGGGTTTGAAATGAAATCTTGGGGATTTGGCTTCACGGTGTGGAATATGCGCATTTGGAGGGTTGGCGCGACTGAAGAAGAGGTTTTCCCTGACAATGACGATGATTCAGTGGAAATGTATGACAACAGCGCAACGAAAAATGGTAGTGATAGTGATGGTGATGTCCCCCCAGGATTTTACTACCTGGTCGGTCCAATGCCTGCGCAAAATCCAGTGCCTGTGTAGGAACTGAGGTGGTTGTGTTAAGCGACTTCGATTAGCTGAATGGAGCAAACTTTCTGATCTACCTAAACTTTAATTCTGATGTTGGTTGTTTGGTCATTTTGTGTGTTAATGTAAAATGTAATTACTTATGACTTCTATCTATCCATGTCTAATTATTATTTTGATTTTGATAGGCAGTTCCTTAGTTCTACTACCAGGAAATATGTTCTACCTCTAAATTGTAGGTCAAACGGGAAATATGCAACCTTTTAACCTAAAAACCCCCAAAAAATGCATGTCACCTTTTCAATCATACTTTGAATTTCAAGTTTTGAAATTTGGCCATTTTGGACATTTGAAAATTCCATCCAAAGTTCAAATTTTAAACTGGCTTACTGGCGTATGAGAAGAAAAGCAAAGTACAAAAAGCATTTTCTAAGATATCAGAAACAGATAAGGATGGAGTGTTGTACTACTGAATTCATTAATGAAATCTGGTACAGGTAGGGCTTAAAGTCTAGTTTAGAGTGGAAGTGTACTTGCACAAAGTCCATAATTGCAAAGTCCATAAAGATACTGCAGAAGACCTTTTGGGAGCAAGATAAACATTTAGTTCAAAACTTTCAAATATAATATATATATATATATATATATATACGGAGAGAAATGGCGACAGCAGTTTTGGGGAAGATGACGACGATTCTTGTTGGATTTCTATCCTTTGAAGCTCAAGGTATCTTCTTGCATTGTTTTTCTTCCCCTTTGTTCAAATTTTCCATCAGTCTTGATTGTGTGAAGCAAAATAGCATATTTGTAGGTTTAGGGTTTATACTAGTTGGTTATTTTTTAAAATGTTGTCGATTCTTTTTGTTAGGTTTAGGGTTTGACAAAATTTTGGGGTAGGATATAAAATCCTTTTGTCAATTTGTAATCTTTCCTTTCACTTGGATATTACTTGGATGCCATTGATTTATTTCTCTTCAAGTCTTCATTAAGGTTGTTTTGAATATTTCACTTTGTGCTCTTTTAGGATTTAATTTAATGAACTAACACAAGATTTTAGTGACAGTGAAAATGTTAAAATAATGTTAGTGAATTAATTTTATTGTTCGTTTTATTATAATGTTGTATCCATGTTGAATGCTAAGAATATATTTATACTTGTGGTATGATTTCAATCAGAATGGCGTTTCTTACTTTACATCGAACAAGTCCTTTGCAATGGAACCTATCTATGGATTCTCTGTTGTGTGCAAAACTAATGGAAGATATTATTGAGGATGGTCACAACGAATACGGTGGCGTTAGACAACAAGCTATGGTCAATGTTGCTAATGCGATAAGGGTGGTGGGTTTGGAAATTAATGCTGAGAATGTTAGGATGCGGTGTAAGGAGTTGAGGAGTGAAATGAGATTGATAGAACGATTGTGCGCTAGGCCAGGTTTTCATTTTGATGTCGACACTTGCAAGGTGCTAGCTGGAGAAAAAGCATGGGCACAGTTGAAAAAAGACAAAAAAAAAAAAAATATGTTTAGTGTCAAGGGCATGGTTTACCCATTGCACACAGTTGTCCGCCGCATCCGGTTCCAAGTTCCAACGATTGGTGGTGGCTACTGATATTGCGCACAAACCATGATTATGTGTTTCAGTTAGCTAGTTCGGTTGTATTTAAGGAATTCTGGTAGAATTCTGGCACCAGTATATATGTAATGACAATTGTAAGTTGTGGACAAAGTAGAATTAATTTATAATATTATTTCGCTAATTATGTTATGTTGGGTTTCAAGAATGATTTATATTATGAACTGTCTGTAGGTTGCGAAGAATTATGTAGTAAGGTTAGACATGTTTATGTGATGAAAGGGTTTGACATGTTTGTATTTGGACATGTTTATAATTTGCATGTTAATGTTTCTGGCTAATAACCAAGAGTGATTTTCATTTATTATTCAGTCTACGGTAACAACAACCACCACAATTATAATACGGTCCACACTCCACACCATACCTGTAAAGATCAGGTACCATTTTACTGCTGAAAATCCGATGAAGTACATTGGTGTGATTTAACACATGGAGAATGAACATTGGTGTGATTTAACACATGGAGAAAGAACGAAAGTAATATTAATTTTATACCAATAGTCAAATTAAAATTAAGAACTAGTTGAATACATATCAACAACAGTTTGCTTGAAATTTGGAATCAGAATACATATCAGATGTGTCAATGTCAAATTCTTCTGAAAGGTTTGAAAAACATAAAACGCATTGTCACTTCTTCAATCGTCTTTCAGACTCCAATAAGTAGAACCATTTGGTTCTCTGTGCAAATACGCGTTGCCCATATCTGTAACGGCCAAATTTGTACCTATAAACAAACCCAAGGAATAATTGGTATACCTTACTTAAAAAACTTACTTACGCAAATTAATCATGGTTCAAATGCAATTGTTCTAGTAGTAAACTATGACAGTCGTTCAAATGCAGTTGTTCAAAGTAGTAAACTATGACAGTCGTTCAAATGCAGTTGTTCTAAGTAGTAAACTATGACAGTCGAAACACACGGAATTCTTACTTTGTTGTCTCATCGGACAAGAAGCAGCATTTTTCCTATGACCCACAGTCTTGCACAAGCTGCATGTGAAAGTCCTACGAACATTTAATTCTTTCGCCACATCAGCATCTACTCCCATTGTTTCACCTGTCTCAGTCATGTTATCAACGGGGTCTGTTTCACCTACATTTGTTGGGACACATCAAACTAACATACAAAATAACATGCCTCAAGGTTAAACAAGGTCAAGTAAGTAATTCTACCTCTCGGAGAATCCTGTTCATCCTGTTCATGATCAGTGACCTCATCATCACTAAGTAGACCTGCCCATCCCCAAAATGATAAAACACAACAAAAAACAATGTTTAAGAAGCCAAATTGATAACATAGCAATACCAGATATTTTTAAACTATAAACGAGACAAATAATAATAAGAAAAGAAAGTGAGAAAAAGAATTACTAGGGCATGTCCTCCTTGTATGGCCTACAATCATGCATATTCCACATCTTGTCGTGCAACGTTGCCATATTTTCCGCTTTACAACCCTCTTTCCTCTATACAATGGTGGATCAGTAATGTTGTCAGGGGGTATTCCTACATGTGTCGGAGTAGACGCACGTTTCTCCTCAACACCCATGGGATTGTCCAATATTGGTGTTTGATTAAGCCCTTGTGCTACCTCTTCCGACTCACCCTTGTCGAAAGCAGCAATGTGGGATTTAACCCTACTACAACGTTGTACCGATTCACATGCTCACATAAACAGCTCACGAGCGCAATCCTCAAGGTCGTTCAAACAAAGTCCACTACCAAGCATCCATGAAGATGAATTTGTTCTAACATCTGTCATACTAGATGATTTAGCATCTCGTGTCCACCGATGCAAAATGCAGCTTTTTGGAATTTGAGAGACATGAGTATGCTTTGAAAGAGCAAGTATGTGTCTACAAATAAAGCCAACCCTCTCAAATAACTTGCACGAGCATTTGTATGCATCTGTGTCCCTCATGTTTTCGAGAGTTTGAGGGGAATTAGGATAAATATGACGGTTGACCAGGTATTTTATGTTCACTCCATCCTCATATGTCTCATTTACAACATACGATGGTTCATGCAACAATTGCTTGTAAAGATATTCATAACCTGCACGAGTATACAATGTTTCGGCTCGCTCTCCAATGCCACTTAAGTTGGGAATTCGTGCTGACCTGGTCATCATAGAATTAACCTCTGCTTCAAAGTAACGATGGCGAATATAGTTAACTTTAATAAGCAATCTTTCTACAAGCTCAATCAAGGTTAGGCCTGCCTTTACGCATAGCCGCACAACAGAATTTATACTTTCACAACGCTGATTGCTTCTACACCCTGCAAAGAAATATTCGCATAAATAGCCCTCTGCCCACATTTCCTTCTTTAAATATATATTGTGCACCCACTTCTTCTTAGCCACATTATTGAATTTAGTTAACAATTCACCCCACTTCTTCTCAAAATTTTCTGGAGGACCCTTACAAAACATTACATCAACAAAGTCTTTGTGAAATCCCTGAGTACGGACATTGGTAAGTGAATCCTGGACAACGTGCCACACGCACAACCGATGTTTACTATTAGGTAAGACATTTTCAATAAAACTGCGAATGGCTGCATCGCCATCGGTGATCACCGCTTTCGGAGCAACATTGTCCATTGCCGCGATAAATGCTTCCAAGGCCCATATATAAGATTCTATGGTCTCAGTATTCATCAAAGCAAGGGCAAAGATCACAGTATGTCGGTGGTTGTTCACTCCCGCGAATACAACAAGAGGCATGCCATACCGATTGGTCCGGTAAGTTGAGTCAAACAATAGCACATCACCGAACAGCTTGTAATCCTCTTGCGACTGGGAGTCACTCCAAAACAATTTAGTTAACTGTTGTTTTTCGTTAACTTGGTGTTTTTTGAAAAATCCAGGATCATTCATAGACATATCCTCCATATAAGCATTCACAACATTGGCATCCCCATCAATAATACGTTCAACCCTTGATCTATTCATTTGATTGTACAAGTCTTGTTTAGTACAACCGGCTGCTGCATGACTGCCAGCCCTTGCAACGATCAAATCCATACCTTTTTTTTTACTCACGCCCAAGCCAATAATGCATTGCTCACACTCACTTTTTATGAGATCTCAAAAATTTTGAACCATCAGTTGGTGCCAAAACATGGCTGTGTTCGGACTTGAAATCAAGCACAATCCAGGTGTTGACTTCTTCAGAATAAACTATGTTCAATAGTGCAGGACAATCGCATCTGGTTAACCGACGTGCTTTTTTTCTTCGCCTTTGAAGATTGCTCCATTTATTTGCTCGCTGACCTGCACATGAGCAGATAAATCTTCTTCTACATGTCTTACCCTTTATTACTGTCTTGTGGTCCTTGCGCACACTAAATGTTTTACACTTTGCATACTCGTTATAGAACAAGTACGCTTCCTCATCTGTATCGAATCGTGCGTCCAAAATATCGGCATCAGAAAACTGTCCCATATCCTCGTGAATTTCTTGTTGAAGTCTTACAACCACTTGACATAGTAGATCTATATTTCTTCTCCTAGGAATTTCAGACTCAGCCTCACTATCATCACTAAATTCTTCAACAAATTCTTCAACAAATTCATCAACATTGTAGGTCGACATAATGTGATACCTACTGCAATAGCTCCAATGAGAGAAATTATTTCCCTTAAGAAGAACAAGATCATTAATATTTGTGTATGGGATGATTGAAACTGGTACTTCTTTATGAAATAACCTATTTATTTCTCAATTCCCATGTGGATGGTCTACTGCCATATATAAATATTTGATGATTGATGACGACAATATCAAAATTAATGATAAAAAATTAATGTTTCCTTCTTCACAATCCAGGAACAAAACAAAACATATCATAGTACTACTACTATTGTGTAATAATTTCTAAATGAGGAAAGAAACCAGTCTTTTGAAAGTGTTGTCATCCCATTTGAGGTTATATTTTTTCATTGTTCTGAAATTTTATGGATTTAAAGGATCAGGGCTTCTACTGTTCTACAATAATAAGTATAAGAAACCATAGCCAAAGCCCCAATGAGGTAGAGAAACTGTTTTCTTCGAGGAAAACAACCTAGAACAACAAAATCATTAATCACACCCATAGCCCCAACATTGTCTATATTAGAGCAATTTGAATCAACAAATGTTTACAAATTAAAACCAAATCACAAAAATTTGCAATATTTCCAAAATTAGTTTAAGTTATCAATGCAGTAAACATCAAACCCTACAAACGAATTACAAAACAGATCGCACTAACCTTAAGTGAAAAACAAAGAGGAAATTCGTTGATTGACTGGCAGGAGAACGAAGGGCGAAAAAGCTTGGAGCTTTGTTTTGTAGAACACTATTTTTAGTTGGTAGAGAAGATGGAAACAATCACTACCCAGATCTGGAAATTAAATTTTAGCTATATGGTCGGTGTTTGGACAGCGTGGCTGGAAGCGTGTGTTTTCGAGGGCCCTACTATATTTAATTTTTAAAACAACATTTCTTTGAATTTAAGCTAGCAGGTAACCAGTTTTCGCACCGAAGTTTGTGTGGTCCATATCATTCCGCACCGCAGGTACCAAAAGAGGTCGCACCAAGTAATGGCTAGTAGTCGTCATGATATGATAGTCAGTTTCTTCAAAGGTTCAACATTCTCAAGTATAAACTCCACAAACTTGACTTCATCCTTAGTTCCATCGAAATTTTCAATCTCAACAACTTTTAAGCACTGCATTTCATATATTGTGATTAATCAACAAGTCTTCACCACAATCTTGTTCCTTTTTACGTGACTCAAAGGTATCCTGTGCATAAAAAACAATAACACAAGCTATTAATTATTAGCCATTACAAAAGGGATTGGAACAGTGTTGGGAATATATGTGGTCAGAAGGTGATTCCAAATCAGTAATACAATGTTTTCAGTAAACTTTGGGGGGAAATCCATGTGCTTGAAAAGCGTTTTTTTTTTCACTAAGGGAGAGAACAAATGGCGGATGGGCAGACCATTATTCACAATACCACTGCAGAACCAAACTTCTAGCTATTATCGATTCACATATACTTTAAAGCTACTTTAAGGATATTATGAAATGCAAAAGAAACAAAGTTGCAGTCCTTTGGAGAGCACAACAAGGAATGAGGAAGATAAAGGTGGAGACAGACTGTAAGACTGCTGTAGAATATTTGCAGAAGAAAAAGAATTCCAACATCACTTGGATGGGGAAGAACATTCTAGATGCAGTATTATCCTACTTCCACCTTTTTGAAGATATTTCCGTTACTTTTTGCTCAAGAAATAGTAACTTTGCGGCTCATACCTTAGCACAACACATTGATGTAAGCCTCCAAGTTCCTACAATCATTTTGGATGTACCCTGTTTCTTGTTAAATCAACTTAAGCAAGACAGGCTCTTTTGTAATATGCTTCCTGGAAAATCAGGGCTCTTTTAAATAAATCATGATTATTGAAAAAAAAAAAAAAAAAGGATATTATGAAATGCATCGGGATATTATATTATTAGTGCATGATTTGACAAACAAAATGTTGGTTGAGAGATAAAGGAAAACGGAACCAAGCAACACAAAGAAAACGGAAAGCTGGTCACTAATTACCTTATATCTTTTCCAAACAAAAGTTTCAATATATGGCAGTCTCCAGAGAAAATTCACAACTGCATAGGTAGAAGCTTCGTTATTTTCCTCCAGAATAAAGTTCCTCAAATTATGAAATAGGTTTGGAGGCATTTTCAATATATCAGGAGAATCTGTTGCAACCTACGCAACACGGGAAAACATAAAATAAAACAGTCAATAGGTAGTGATTAGTACCGTTTCACTGAATGTGTAAAATGCAACCAACAAGAGGTAAAGTCTGCATAGGTTTTTACGCTATACCACCCATTGTTAACTGGTTTTCATTGAAACAAAGAAACCATTAGTTATTTTTTGTAATTAATTTTATTTACCCTTAAGCAAAAAATAAAATTAAAATAAAACAGAACGGATAGAATGACATACCTGCATAACTCCATCTGATATTGTTAGGATTGTTACATTACTAACACCTTTGAGAACAGTAGGCAAATACTTAGTGAGCGTTAATGGCAAAGACTCATCGAGCAACTTCCATAGACCAATGTGAGCACAGTGAAGTGTAGAAAGGTCCTTTAATAACCAGTGGCAGCTTATGTAACCAGCACACTTGAATGATGAGAGATTTGGGCTGCAGACATTTATAGTACGAGAAACAAGTTCTAGAGAATATCTAACAAACAAACTCAATTTCTGAAGTCGAGGATCTGATATAGTCAAGCTTTTAGATGGTAATAATAAAAACTAGGCAAGGTCAAATCTTCCAGAACTGGGCACCCCAAAATAAGCTCCCCATCTGAATTCCCATTCAGAAGATTTACCCATTCTAAATGCATAATTTTAATATATTTCCATGAACACATCGACATAGGGATATATTGAGGTAAATTTAGGGTCACTAAACTTATTCTTCAACACAAATGTTGTAATTTGCAATGTAAAAAGATTGTATGGCAATTCTAAAGACAAGCTAACAGTATATAACTCAAGATAAAGTTATTGAACATGCAGTTTCAAAGCTGTACTAATCCATGAATATATTGTACATGGTTTGGTTCCAAGTGCACATCCGAAGAGACTCTGAACTTTATTATATCAGTGTTGGGTTTTTTGTGAAAATCAGGACGGAGGGAAGTTTTTGTTCAGGAACGTACGTACGCAGTTAGGGCGTTCGTACGTTCAGCATCACAGATAACTTTGACGGGAAGAAACGTACGAACGTCAATTCGACGTACGAACGTTGTATTACTTGTACAGGAACGTACGTACGCAGTTAGGGCGTACGAACGTCCCGTACGCCAGAAACTTCTCCGTGGCTTAACGTACGTACGTGATTTCGACGTACGTACGTCCTCCTCTGCTTTTGTGCAATATGGACCTGTTTGAGCCCAATTCGTGGTCTATTGTAAGGCTATGTTATAAAGCCAAATAGAAGTGAAACAAAACCTGAACTTTTCTAAGAGAGAGATTGTGAGAAGCCATTAGAGAGTTTGAGAACTTTTGTGAGGAAGAAGACTTCGGTTTTCTTTGTGAGGGCTTGTACAATTGTCTTGATAAGAAAAGCATCATCCTTTCTCCCCGTGGACGTAGGCATATTGCCGAACCACGTATATCTTGTGTCTTGTGTGGTTGCTTGTTAGATTTTGTCGTTTTGTTTTACTTTCATACATTAGTTCAATCATCTTATTTGTGCATTAGTTTCCGCTGCGCACAACAATCAGAAGCATCACGATGAAACAAAACGTGATCTACCATATTCATGAATGTTTTTATCACATCTAAGAAACAACATGAACATGAATACATTCCATCTTCAGTATGGTCATGATTACTTATATCATAACTATCTAAGTCAAAGTTTAAATAAGGTGTAGATGACCATAAATACTTCCACCTTTTCGACAAAATGCATGTTTGAACCACTGATTTCATGTCCACCCAAGAAAAAATGTGATGGATTATAAAATCCGGCAAACCGCTAAGTCTGTCAAGTACCACTGGTTCTTTATCATTCTCACATGATTCATTTTCATCTTCACATCTGACATCTCCGCCATTTTTCGTTTTTGAAATATTAAGTTCCACACTTAACACTTTGCTCCTACTTTAACCTAAAAGAACGATCAAATGCTAATTAAAATAGTATTCTATTAGTTCTGCAGAAGTTAGTAAGTATTCACTATGTTTGTACTCAAGGCCAACTTGCTGATATTTTTTACAAAGGGATTGTCTTTCTGCCAGATTTGCTATGCTGAGAAACAAACTTTCTGTCTTTCCATCTGACATATCAGTTTGAAGGGGGGTATTGAGACAAGTCATCGGAAGTCCAGCTCAGCTACACATCAGCACAAGACCTAACAGAAAGTAGTTAGCAATAATGAGTTAGTTAAGCAGTTAAGCATTCTGTTATAAATAACAATTAGTGATGTAAGTCTATAAATAGAAAGATCTGTAAGAACACAAGATGTGAATGAAAAATATTTTCTTCATCTTTCAGTCAATCTTGGAAAGTTGTCAAGTGTTGTTGTATTTGTTGTCATCGATGTTGATGTTGTGCCCCGGCCTGTAGATGCATACGACGACATCATTGTTTCTGTTTTGGTCTTCCTTGACTATATGTAGGAAGTCATAGTTGTTGATGTTGAGAATTTTTAAGCGTCGGTCATTTAGACTTATACTAACAACAAATCTTCATTCACTGCCATTTTTGTTAAGTGCCCACCTACTGTTAACTCTTATCTTAATTCTCATATATTATGTTGTATGAAATTATTATGATGCTATCTATACTATTATTATAAACCAGAATAAAATTCAGGGGTAAGTCCCGGTTAATGAGAATTGAGCTTTAGAAATTTGTCACATAATTCTGACTAAAATACCTTTTATTCATGGTTTTTTGGTAAATTTACATAATACCTTTTAAATAATGCTTTTATTTTAATTTATCATATTTTTATTTATGACTTGAATTTTTATTTATGAGCAAAAGGTCCAATAATAATAAAAAAAAATTAACAAAATATAATGAGAATAATAATTTTTAATGGTAAACTCTTATAAATTTTTTTTTATGAGAATCAATAATTTTAATAAAGAACTCTTATAAAATATTAAAAAAATACTACCCAAATTTACTTAAGAAATAATTATTTCATAAGACATAATAAATTAGTATAATTTGTAATATTTAATAAAATTAATATCTTAAAACTCGAATGGTAATCAGACATGGATAAATTAAAATTAACCGGTGCGTAGCATCGACTAAGCTAGGCACAAGTTTTTTAAATTAATGTTTTATAATAGCTCCATTTTCAGTTTAACATCTTAACAATTTACACCATAATGAATGTACACCATTAATGATGATGCCATTGCAAATGCCTAATTTTATGTTTGATTCATTCCATCTGACTCAATCGAATAAATTTGATGTAATCCATGCAGCTAGAAAAACATCGCCTAACCCATGCATAGCACGGTCCACTTTTTTTTTAAATAAAAATATTTGGCTATAGGCTCTAGATTTTGCCAAGGGAAAAAATGATTTTGCCAATGAGTAATTGTTAATACGACAGAATTTCCCTTGATTGTTTTTACCATAATTATGACCATTGTTGTTAAAATTCAACTTTCCATTTTTTTGAATTTAGATTCTTAAAATTAGATGAATGTTAAATCAAGAAAAGCTCATGAATCACTAAAATTGTCCTGAATCTTGTTTTTATTTTTTTTCTTTTAAAACTTTACGTCAAAACTTTTTTAATTATTATAAATAAATATAAATTCGTAATAGGAGATTTGATGTATAAAATTGCTATTGATCAAAAAAAATAATTTTAAAATTTGGGGATTTGATATATAAGATTCTTATGGAATAAAAATAATTGCTATGATATCAAACTAAGAAAAAAAAAAGAATAAAGGAAGAAGATATTAAACAGTTTTTTTCTAAAATTTCGTGATAGTCAAATTTCACATTAAAGTGATTGAGGGTAATTATGTCAAATCAAGAAATAATCATTCGCAATATCAATTTTTCCCTTATAAAAGAAAGTTCAAATACAATGTGGGCCCGAGGCTAATACAAAAGAGGTCAAATGAGACCTTGGAACTCAACCATCTTAACTACTGCCATAATAAGGAGGCTACTATAGATTCCTCGTATAGTCTGCAATCCTTAATTGGCATACATAAGTGAGAATTGAATACATAGATTTTAGAGTCCGCAATTCTTGGGAATTGGAATTGAGGGGGTTCCAGAGACTCAGGAAATGTTTGACTCAATTTTAACTCAATCCTATTTAGGGTACTTGTACATGTTGGATTGGCATGATTTTTTTTTTAGGATGAATGTTCTCATTATGTACGACATCTTCACCAAAATTTATCATAATCTGAATTTTCTAACCCTAGAAAAATCATATTACAAGTTAATGTATTGTTGAACGTTCATTTTTACCGTTGAATTTAATATTACATTTGATGGGTCTAAATATATTCAAATGAGCTGATTTTTTATGTAGTAGATCTTTATAGTACGGAGATCATATCTATAAAAAATCATGCCAATCCAATATGAATAAGTGCCCTAAATAGGATTGAGTCAAAATTGAGTCAAACATTTCTTGAGTCCCTGGAACCCCAAAACTTATGATTTTAGAGAATTGAAATTTTTAATGTTAATTTTTACTATGTTTGGATACATAGATTGAAATGAGAAAAGAAATTAAATAAGTGATATAATAGGAAAATAATAGAGATGACAGTATTAAAGTTTCCTTATATAGAAAATAAATTTTCAATCAAGCCTAGAATCAAGAGTTTTACCCCCATAAGAAACTTGTGATTCATTGATATTTAAGGATTTTCATTTTCAATTCATGAACTAAAGTCCTTCCAAATGCACAAAGTTGCATGTTTTAGAAAATGATTTTCAATTCCAGCCTCAATTCCAAGTTTCCAAACAGACCCAAAATGTACTTTCATTTTCTAAAAGAAACCAAAAATAAAATTTCTTCTTCTCCTCTCATGGCTACTCCATATGTTGTTGAACGTGTTGAGTCAGCTATCCTTCGATCCATTTGTTTGAAACACACCAAAGAATTGATTGTTGCGTTTGGGTTGTATAGAGATGCATTTGCAATTGCTCTCAACCGAAGTGACTATGGCATTAGAGCTTTTCTAGGTGAGACCTTTCCATCTTACCCCTTCAAGGTTACCAAGAGGCATTAGAGAAACTTTGGTAATTGGTTGTACTATGGTCTTGGGAAGCCTTATCTGCCACTGTGTGTTGCATGGATGGAAAAGATCTATACTAGCTTAAAGAAGTGCAAGGCTGCTTCCAAAATTGTGTCTATTAGGTTTCTTGCCATAAGGCCTTATTATGTTGGTGAAAGGAGTTATGGATCTTGTAAACCCCCTCTTTTATATTTTATGCTAATTTTAATTTGGAATTTAAGAGTAATTTAATGCAAGTCCTTGGGCTTTGGGTTTATAATCAATTAATAGAGACTAGAGGGAGTAAGGATTAATTAACCCAAAATCTGGAGAAAACAGCCCACGATCAGAGTTATTCTTCTATCATTGCGGCAACACGATCAATTCGGTTAAGTATGAACCGTTAGATCAGCGACTTAATCACTATTATATAAAGATTGGTAGCAACTATCGAGGGTTTTGTTTTGCACAATAAGAAAGAAAAAGAAAAGATTGCGGAGAGAGAGAGAGAGAGAGAGAGAGAGAGAGAGAGATGGCGGCGCTGTGATTAAAGTAAAGAAAGAGATTTAAATCTTGCAGAGTTTAGAAGCAGCGGTTGGGGCGGAAATTTGCTGCGGGAAGAATTGCAGAGCCTGGAACTTAGAAATAGGAAGAAGAAGTAACGTGGGGTATAACAGGTGAGTAGATATAGTTTATTTGAAGTATGTCTTTATTTTATGATGATACTGAACTATATATATTCAGAGGTTTTAATTTCTATGTTGATTAGATGAATGACGAGGTGAGCACAGATACTGGTATGTATATAACCAGTTTATAATGGTATATTTAACACAGTAGTGTATGGCTCTCTATTTAATCTGGTGATATAGATTTTGGATTATTAAGATGCATGTGGAATTAAAAAAAATATACGTATATAAGTAGCTAAAAATTCTGATATTTTGAACTTATAGGAATTGATCAGAGTCGGAATATATGTTGATATTATTTTGAATTTTTAATTAATTACTATGTAATGGTTGCGGAATCGGACATCAGTACAGTAGACTATTTGCTGAATGGTTATGGACACACAAGTACAGTATATATATGCATATAGAATTGTCGTCCACACCGAAATGTGTTCACTTCGGTGGATAGTATATTTTTATTTTTATTTTGGAATATATGTAAAAAAAAAAAAAAAAAACAAAAAAAAAGGAGGCTCCTGTTAACTTTCTTACTGATCCTAAGGAAGGAAGATCGACATTACGTCCTGCTGATATTCTGGTCTACAACTGGTCTGAAGGTAAACATGCGTGTGTTGATGTTACAGGGGCGTCTCCGATGGTGGGGCTGAGTGCTGGGATTTTTGAGGTGGGGCTAGCAGCTAGCAATGCAGCAACGGCAAAAGTGGAGAAACATGACGGAGCTTGTAGGGCTAACCAACATAGTTTCATCCCCTTTGCATTTGACACATTTGGATTGCTAGGCTCAGAAGCAGTTGAGCTCCTCAGGAGAGTGCAGAAGATAATGGATAGCAACGTGATGACTGCAGGTTCGAACGAATATGTATTTAGGAGAATCGGGTTTGCTATCCAGAAAGGACTTGCCGCGCAGTTTGTAGCGCGTTTGTCCTCTACTTTTGTGTAATTCGTTGAGCTTATCAATAAAGTTTGAATTTATTAAAAAAAAAAAAAAAAAAAAAAAACGCATTAATATTGAATTCAGGAAATTTATTGACGAAGGCCTTGGAATGGCTTTATATACCATGGACGATATTTGATTAATTTGGAAAATGCGAAAGGAATACAATATGGATTTGATGTGAAGTTAGGGTTGGCAATCAGGTCGGGTCAGGTCGGGTTCAGGTCAGGTCAGTCAGGTTGTCAGGTCTTAACCCCAAAACCTGAACCTGACCCGATACTCTTTTTTCCTTCAAAACTGAAACCTGAACCTGACCTGTCAGGTTATCAGGTCAGGTTCAGGTCAACCTGAATACCTGATACAGTTTTTTTATTTTTCTCTATTGAGATAATAAATTCCTTATCTACACCTTCAATTACTAGTCTTTAAACCCTAGAATTTGATAAGCTTCAATAAGAAATCAAAGATTGTCAATGGCGTTAAGTTGAAATGGGTAGAATAATTGAAATCGAAACTTGAAATCCAACAGAGAAAGAAGAAAGCTTTGGATCTGAATCACTAGTAGAAATTGAACCTCGAAGATATTTCATGTAAGCTGAAATTGGGGATTCAGCTGCAGCATGGACAGTAGGAAAAGGTGATAAAGGGGATATTGACCTTCCATTTCCATTGTTGTTGAAATTGTAGTTTGGATTAAAAATGGGTGGAAGATGAATGACATTATTTAGTGAAGATGAAGGTCCAGTACTAAGATGCGCTAGTGGTGGTGGACGAATACGTTGAAGACGAGAAGTTTGAGGTTTATTTGAAAATTGATTTGGTGGTGGTTGTGATTGATTTGAGAAACGTTCATGAGCAGGAGAACCAGTAAGTTTCTGAACAACTTCCCTGAAATCACTTTTGTTAATATTATACACTGGTGGTTGATTTTGTTGTTGTTGTTCATCTTGTTGTTGTGGCAGTGGTTGTTGAGAATGATCAAATGGTAGTGGTGGGGTTTTTCGAATGATGATGGGTTTTGAAATCTTGTGAGAAGTTTTGTTGACTTGTTTGAGATATTGATGATGCTGATGCTGATGATGATTATTATTATTATCAGATTGATTCGAAGAACAGCTTTTCTCCATCATACTTAGCTTGCTGATTCTTGGAGGGTACAGTATTTCTCTAAAAACAAAATAACTAGTAGAACTAGTAAAAACTAAAAACAAAATAACTTAGTTTTTTTTTTTTTTTTTTTGTCAGGTTTCAGGTCGACCCGACGGGTCTGGAAGGAAAACCTGAACCTGACCTGATTATATATCAGGTCAATCGGGTCGACCTGATCGGCCCAAAAATCTTAAATATCAAAACCCAAACCTGACCCATATCAGGTCAGGTTCAGGTCGGGTTTCAGGTCGCCAGGTGTGATTGCCACCCCTATGTGAAGTTGATGTGAAATTGTCTTGTCGAGTGTTGCTTGTTAGTTTTAGTTGTTGTAGTCGCCCAAGCATTAGTACATTTGCCGTACCTGTGGAATTAGGATTAAGAAAATTAGATATCACCCTAGACGGCTTAGCCTGCGGGTTGACACGTGGAATATATTTTTGTTGGGTATTTCCTAGACGGCTTAACCTGCGGAACTGACCCTACAGACCTTCATAGCTTTCGGGGTTGGTCTGGGCGCCACTTTAGAAAGCTCAAGGGAGCTAGTAGAGGCCATGAGTTAGGCATACGTCGAGGCTAGCCAAAGCTTGCAGGTGAGCACCCACTTGGGTTTTGGTTTCCGCGTAGAGGGTCTTAACCATGGTCAAGGCACACTGGTGCAGTGTGGGTATGGCAAATGTGTGGAGTGCATCCTGTGGGAGGCGTACTAGTGATTGGGTATAGGTTGTGAAGTGTTGTTTGGGTGTAATGATTGATTTGTAGTGATTGAGATATAGTGTCGAGACTTGAGATGCCATGAATTATATATTATTGTACTAACACAGTTTTGCAGGAGGATAGGTCAATTAACATTTCTTGCAGGGCTCGACCTATCCTAATAGGAGGTGCAGCTCAGGTAATGTATTATTATAATATATAATATTTATTTAGTAAACGAGATAAATGTATAAAGACCGCGGAGTCTGTTATTTTATTGTTTTGGGGAATGGAGTTCCCTACCCTTGTCTACTCATACCAGCATAATTTGTTGACCCATGTTGCTTGTTTTGCACGTGGGTACGTATCCTTATGGAGCGTATGTGGAGGAGAGCAGCCAGTTGAGTACGATCGGGAGCAACACTAGGAGGCTCGTGTAGATCCAGTTGTTCGGGAAGGAGTTTGAGATCGTAGAAGTTATATTTCATAGTAGGTTTAGTTCTTTGATTTGTTTGTCAATGGATTATTCAAGTTTATTTCATTTATTGGATTATTGTTGATTGGGGAATATAGTACCTCAGTTGGAGTTGTTTAATTCGATATTTGGAGTTTTTGGATTATGTATGGAAATTATTGGGAGTTCAAATTATTTGTGTTGAAGTATTTGTCTTTAATGGTTATGGATTTTACCTTGTGCAAATGTTGATTTAGATTACTGTCCCGATCCTTTGTCCTTTTATTGGTTTATTGAGGGTAATTTTGTAAATCCTCTCATTTTGCCAATTTTTGGGATATTAGGGTCGTGACAGTTTTCTTGGTATCATAGCCGACGACGGGTCGTCTGTTGCAGGTAGGAAGTACGCTGGAAAGGCCCAGGGAGCGCCAGGTACTTGTCTCACATGGCAGGGAACGTCGGAGATTTTGGGACTGTACAGAGTGTACTGTAGAGCCCCTCGGCTCTATTTCTAAGGTGGTGAGATTGTAACACCCATGAGTTGGTGTTAGTCCCACATTGCCAAGAAAGTGGTTGTATTGGTAGTATATAGAGCTTAACCATACTCCAACTAATGTCAAGGCCTTTTGGGGTAAACCACATGGGTGGGCCCTGATCCAAAACCCTCTACTGCTAGATATCTGCAGTGACTAAAGGGGGACAATATTGACATTAGCGAGCGGTATGGTGCTCGACGCACCGGGATGAGCGAGGACAAAATCCCGGAGCGTTACAGATCTTATCAATCTGATGATAAAGTGATGCAAGCTGATGATATATATCCAGTTCAAGGTACGTGGTATGCATTTTGAAAATGGTGTTGAAGTGAAGATCAAGGAGCATGAAGATGAGGTCCACCAGGTTCTTTTCAGAGAGGCAGATAAGTCTTCAAAAGTTCCCAGCTTTGAATGTGACTGTAGAAGATTAATTTTGATGATGACAGTCCAGAGTTGTCTGATTTTCGTGCACAAAAACCTAGTATAAGTTTGATTTTGGGAAGGAAAAGGATGACTTTTGTTGTTCAAGCAGTTAACTTCCCTGCATATGTTTCTTGTAGAGGCAAGTCTGTGATTGTTGAGGTAGCAAATGAAACCGGGGATGAACCAAAAAGGTTTGATCCAATGATGTTTGTCCCAACTGTCCTGGAGTTCACCAAAGTAACCTCCAATGCCTCCACCTATTATGGCTCCACCTCCTATGCTAACCTTTGAGGACTTCCAGGAATGAAGAACTATGATGTTGTGTCTGGTAGCCTTTCTTAGTGTAGATGGTGATGTAAAATGGATTAAAGTGAGACTAGGCATTATATATGTTTGTTGTGTCTGATGTAGGCTAGACCCATTGCATCTCCTATTGTGATTTGTTTGACGCTTTTGTCTATATGGTGGTTGGATAAACCATTGCATTGCAGCTTTAATCCTAGCTTTGAGAGATAGTCTGTAGCTCTATTTGCTTCCCTGTACACATGCACACACACACTGCATATATATCTTTACATTCAGTTAGTATAATTTCCACCATCTCCTCCGATGGTATGGTATAGCAATTTTACCATTAAACCATCCAACAACCATCTGTGAGTCAGATTGGATAAGAACCTTGTTGATAGCAAGGTTTTTGCAGAGGAGAATGCCATCTAAAACCGCTCTAGTTTCTGCAAGGTTATTTCTACCTTCTCCATAGAAAGCAAAGAAGTTAGCAATAGGTTTGCCTTGAGTGTCTCTAATAATCCCACCACCAGCTACCAAGTCATTTGCAGCAACACCATCAGTATTGAGGGCCACAAAATGATCTAGGGGTCTAGTCCAGTACACCAGCGTAGGAGGCCTAGTGTGGGGGATTCTTGTGAGATATGCCCAGCTTAGCAGCCATAAGATTGAAAGAGTATAATGACTGAGATTTAGGGACATATGCATTGCTTAATCTGATGATCCAGTATCTCATCCTTACCATGATGCATTTTCTGTGATTGTAAGTAATCATCTGGTCATTAGTATGTCTTCTTTTACGTCTCTCAGCCCAAATTTCCTAGAGGATGACAAGGGGTATGGAAGTGTATATCATAGACTCCATGGGCTTAGGTTTGTCTTTGTTGAAGCATATGGTAAGTGTTAGACCTTTCGGCCATGAGCACTTCTGACAAGCTTGAAGGCATGTCAGAATGCAGCCCTGGTGCAGGCATTGTCAGATTACAAGGGAACCAAGGCGCGATGGGCAGTACTACGCCACATTCTTGTCAGGTGGCACGGTAGATCATGCTGGTGCATTGATGTTGGTTCATTGACTAAGTGTTGAGAATACATGGAGGTAGTGTGTTGGGCATTGCATTGGATCTAGGTGGCTTGAGGCAGTTATGACGGTTACGACGGTTAGGTAACCGCTCACACGTGGCAGACTTTTATTGGCAAGACTTGACAAGTGTTGTGATCTGTTTGATTGGCAAACATGTGTGCAACACATAGGCAGAAAGTTGCCAGCAAATTTGGTAGTTATTGGCAGTTACGGAACTGCCACATATGGCAAAAATCTAATTGTTTGGTGTAACACTTGTAAGAAGGCTATGGTGTGGGTTTGTCACACCTTGACATTTGTAATAGTTGATGGTCTATAAAACCAGATTTGATCTGATTGGGAAGACAGATTAAGTGAGTGTTATATTCCCCAAGTGTAGAGGAATAAAAATGGATGCGGCCTTTGAAACCAGTTAAGTTGTCTAATTGTGTATGCAAGTGTGTGCGTGTGTATGTGGCCTGAGGCTAGATTGAGTTTCTAGTGGCATAACAGGGCAGAAAACCTGTCAGAAAATAATCCTATTACAGGTGGTATCAGAGCTGAAGTTTCGACGATGCCGGGTGGTAGCAATTTGATAGCAGAACGTGTTACACGTATCGAGCAAACTTTGACAGAACTAACTGGTGTTGGACGAGATATCCAGTCTGAGAGACAGACTCCTAAAGTCTCTTTAATGGCACGTCTTGAATCCATTGACAAAAGGCAAACTGAGTTGTCGTCGTTGTTCAACAACTTGTCCCATGACATGGAGCAATTTGCACAAAATTCTTCTGACGAATTGAGTGTACTGAAGTGGGCTATGAATGGTGGAACTCAGATGAATGTTCTCAAGAAATTGCCCGAACCTAAGGCATTTTCTGGTGCTCATGACGCAAAGGAACTTGAGAACTTTCTATGGGATATGGAGCAATATTTTGCTGTTGTTCGTACTCCAATCGAGCAACAAGTCACTCTGACCAACATGTATTTGTCTGGTGATGCCAAACTGTGGTGGCGATCTCGGGTAGATGATGATGCATCTGTTGGCAAACCCAAGATCGTGATGTGGGACACTTTGAAGAAGAAACTCGAGGAGCAGTTTCTGCCAAGCAATGTAGCGTGGCTGGTAAGGGAAGCCTTGCGGAAGTTGAAACAAACTGGTACAATTCGGGAGTATGTGAAGGCGTTCACATCCTTGATGCTTGACATGAAGAACATGTCGGAAGAAGACAAGTTGTTCAACTTCACATCTGGTCCTCAATCATGGGCTCAAGCAAAGTTGAGAAGGCAAGGTGTTAAAGACTTACCCTCGGCCATAGCAGGAGGGGATGTTTTGGTTGATTTCAAGACAACTTCTTCTACTACCGGTGAAAGTAGCAAGAAGTACAAGAAGAACAAAGGCAAAGAATCTGACAGCAAGAGAGACCAGTAGAGGAAGTACAATAAGGAGGGAAAAACGCATACCAAAACGGGTGAAATGCCTAGGGATGGCCAAAACAAGGGTTGTTTCATTTGTGATGGACCACATCATGCTAGAGATTGCCCGAAGAAGGAAAAACTTAATGCTTTGGTTGCTGGTAGCGATAAGGCTATGGTGGAGTTACCTCGCTGGAATCCCCTTGTCCGTTTGAATGCAATTGTAACAGAGACGCCTCTGTCCCCTGTCCATTTGAATGCTTCCATGCATTCAAGAAAGAGTACGCAGTTGATGTTTGTAGATGCAAGGATAACCGTTGGTTATAAGTTGACTAACAATGGTAATGTAAGGGCCATGGTGGACTCTGGTGCCACTCATTCCTTCATCTCAGAATCTGCGGTCGAAAGTTTGAAGATCAAACTAAGTCATGACCCGAGCCAAGTGAAAGTTGTGAATCATGATCCGATCGGAAGCAAAGGTATGGCTACTGTTGGAATGCAACTTGGTTATTGGTATGGCTCTATTGATCTACTTGTTATTCGTTTAGATGATTTCCAAGTTATACTTGGATACGACTTCTTGTTGGATAATATGATGACAATTGTGCCACACATGAATGGTTTCATGGTGATGGATCCAACAAAACCAGGATTTGTACCTGTTGTTCCTTCGGTACAAATCAAGGATGAAATGAAGTCTGAAGCAAAGAGCAATGTTAGTATGTTGTCCGCTATTCAAGTTAACAAAGGATTGCGTAAAGGGGTCGAAACTTTTCTGGATGCCTTGGTAGAAATCAAGCCAGGCAAGCATATGGAAGCTCCAGATTTCGTGGTTATTGTTCTTGACGAGTTCGTGGACATTATGCCTGTTGAATTGCCAAAGAAGTTGCCTCCAAGACGCAATATCGATCATCAGATCGAACTGGTTCCTGGTGCATGCCCTCCTGCCCAGGCTCCTTACAGCATGGCCCCTAAAGAACTTGAAGAAATGCGAATGCAATTGACTGAGTTGCTCAAAGTTGGGTATATTCAGCCCTTAAGGCTCCCTATGACGCACATGTGCTCTTTCAGAAGAAACAATATGGGTCTCTTCGAATGTGTGTAGACTATAGAGCGCTGAACAAACTGATCGTGAAGAACAAGTATCCAATTCCATTGGTGGCAGACTTGTTCGACTGACCGTCCAAGGCAAAGTATTTTATCAAGTTGGACCTTCATTCAGGCTACTATCAGGTGCGTATTGCCCCAGGAGATGAGGCAAAGACTGCTATGGTGACTCGGTATGGGTCATATGAATATCTTATGATGCCCTTTGGCTTAACAAATGCACCTGCGACCTTTTGTCATTTAATGAATGATGTTCTTTCCGATTACATTGATTGTTTTGTTGTGGTGTATTTAGATAATATTGTAGTCTATAGTCAGACTTTAGATGAACACAAAGAACACCTTCTGATGTAGGACATGTTAGGAGTTACTATTTTAATTCTAAGTATGAAATAGGTTCTAGAATATATTGTTTTAGGTCTAAGTCTATTATATTAGGAATCATTATGTTTTTAGAAGTCGTTTAATTTAGAAGTCATTTACTTGTTAAACAAGCTTCTTGCTCTATAAAAGAATCTCTAGATTATTGTAATAGTTAGAGGTTGATTATTATTGAATTGAATTGAAGAATTGCTTCTTGAGTTATCCATGTTTTCTTGTAGATTATTCATCTTTTCATTCTTTTTACTTGGTGTATTCCAAGCTTCACGTTTGTCTACGTTCTTAACCCTATTTTCTCATTTTCTTTGAGAGATTCTTATCTCTTTCTTCTAAGTTCTACATTAAGTGGTATCAAGAGCTTCACTTTCTAGATCCTAATCTAGAAAGCGGTCCGTCGTCACCTTCTGTTCAAGCAGTTTTCGTCGATCCAGATTCAGAAAGATTTGTCAACTTTGTAGGCTTCCCCAGGACAGAATACTTTGAACCAGTGTACGTGCTATAGTTTGTTGGAAAGATCTATGAGTCTTCATTCTAACCCAATCAACGGTTTGTAATTCGGAATTCTGATCAGGGAGATACACACCTTCTACTAAAAGGTGTCGAATCAGGTTTTTCTACAGCAACACTTTTCTTAAGATCCAATGGTACCTAATCAACAAGATTTCGTTTCAATGAAAGATTTTGATGCAGCCATCAATTCTTTTAAAGAAACTCAAGAAGAGATGAAAGCTTCACTAGATTCTTTTCAAACTACTCAAATTTCGTTGAAAGATTCTATTGATCAACTCACCAGCTAAATTTCTCAATTTCTTCAAGGTAAAGACAAGATAGATAAAGAGATCCCCGTATCTACATCCAATATTTCAACCACCATCATCTCTCTCACCTCTACACCTATGATTCCTTCCACCATCCAACCAATTTCGTATTTTTCTCAAGAGGAGAGTGTTGATTTTAATGTAACGCCCCGGGATTTCGTCCTCGTTCATCCCGGTGCGTCGAGCACCATACCGCTCGCTAATGTCAATATTGTCCCCCTTTAGTCACTGCGGATATCCAGCAGTAGAGGGTTTTGGATCAGAGCCCACCCATGTGGTTTACCCCAAAAGGCCTTGACATTAGTTAGAGTATGGTTAAGCTCTATATACTACCAATACAACCACTTCTTTGGCAATGTGGGACTAACACCAACTCATGGGTGTTACAATCTCACCACCTTAGAAATAGAGCCGTCCTCGGCTCTGTAGTACACTCAGTACAGTCCCAAAATCTCCGACTTTCCCTACCAAGTGAGACAAGTACCTGGCGCTCCCTGGGCCTTTCCAACGTACTTTCCCACCTGCAACAGGCGACTCATCGTCGGCTCTGATACCAACTGTAACTCCCCGGGATTTCGTCATCGCTCATCCCGGTGCGTCGAGCACCATACCGCTCACTAATGTCAATATTGTCCCCCTTTAGTCACTGCGGATATCCAGCAGTAGAGGGTTTTGGATCAAGGCCCACCCATGTTATTTACCCCAAAAGGCCTTGACATTAGTTAGAGTATAGTTAAGCTCTATATACTACCAATACAACCACTTCCTTGGCAATGTGGGACTAACACCAACTCATGGGTGTTACATTTAACCTAGCCGACTTCTTTAAAGAAGATAAGTTTATTGCATGTTCTACCTTTCCTACTTATGAAGACCCTTTTGAGTGTTTTTGTTCGATATCCATTAATTATAAAGGGAATGTTAAAGCTTTGTTTGGTGACACACACTTCAAATTGATATGTTATCCTTGGATTTATTTCCCTTCTCGAAGCCAAAAGAAGAAGTGGGAGGATCATGGAAGCATTATACTCTTCGATTTAGGAAGTGACTCCCTAGCTTGTGATTCCAATGCATAACTTGAGGGTGAGTTATTTTAAAGAAGAGAAGACTGATGTAGGACATGTTAGGAGTTATTATTTTAATTCTAAGTATGAAATAGGTTCTAGAATATATTGTTTTAGGTCTAAGTATATTATATTAGGAATCATTATGTTTTTAGAAGTCGTTTAATTTAGAAGTCTTTTACTTGTTAAACAAACTTCTTGCTCTATAAAATAAGCTCTAGATTATTGTAATAGTTAGAGGTTGATTATTATTGAATTGAATTGAAGAATTGCTTCTTGAGTTATCTTTGTTTTCTTGCTAGATTATTCATCTTTTCATTCTTTTTATTTGGTGTATTCCAAGCTTCACGTTTGTCTACGTTCCTAACCCTATATTCTCATCTTCTTTGAGAGATTCTTATCTCTTTCTTCTAAGTTCTACATTACCTTCGAAAAGTGCTGACCAGACTTAGGGAGTATAAATTGTATGTTAAGAAGGAAAAATGTGAATTCGCCCAAGAGACTATATCTGTTTTGGGGCATGTAATCACACATGGTCTAGTCCGTATGGAAAAACGGAAGATCAAGGGTATTGTGGAATGACATGCGCCATCTAAGGTGGCCGAACTTCGCTCATTTTTTGGCTTAGCCAATTATTATCGCAAATTTATCATGGGCTACTTAGACATCTAAGGTCGGATTTTTATACTTAACATTATTATTTGATGTTTGCCATCTAGCTCCGCAGACAATACAATAACAAAAAGGAAACACAAGTAAGGTAAACAAATCAAAGTTTATTTTATTTATTTCAAATCAACTAACTATTATAGGAAAGCGATCTACTTGTTATATTACATCAAAGACCTATGCTACTTGGGGGCTACTTCAGCGTCCTCAGCAACTACAGCTCCCAAAGCAAAGTACCAACAAAAATCAAAACAGGTTACGAGAAGGGGAAACATACAGATATCCAAAAGCAAATTCATTAAAAAACATGCAAGAGAAAATATTTCAGTCTGTCCTACTTGCACCATTCATCTCGTCTACCTCCCTTCTGAACGAGCTACCAGGACTCCTTGGAAACTAGTCGCCAAAAGGAGCAGGAGACATTATCCACAACAAAAAAAGAAAAGTGCAAAAAGTAAAGGCGCATTCGACCTGCCGAAGGAGATCGAACACTAATGTTTATGGCCTCAAGCAAGAACCAATGAACCAGGTCGCGAAGGGCTAAGTCCGGCCGAAACTAAACTAGCACAAGACTAATGTTTTACAGCCACGCAGGGCCACCAACCATGATCAAGAAAGAGAAAAGAACAATCTTTCATTGTTTTAACCTCACATCACTTAAGAAGAAGAAGAAGGTCACTACTGCTGCATCTGGTCATCTTGCTCGATCTGCTTGTTCTGGGGTTCTCCTGCATCTCCATCAGGGCCCATCAAGGTGTCCTCCGGTACAGTTGGAGTAGGCTCCTCAAGAACCGGTGTCTCCTCTCCCTCGGGCGACCCCAGAAGTTGCTTCTTCATATTCTCACAATATTCTTGCCACTCAACGCCATTCTTTCTGCAGAAGCCCTCCCAGTTCGTAGCAGACTCCTTAGCAGCAATAACCTCTCCTCGCAAGCCCTCTATCTCCTTCTTCAAAGCTGTGATCTCCCTATCCCTGTCCCTCACCTTAGTCTCAGCAACAAGAGCAACGTTCCTGGCCTGCTCGAGCTTTTCATTCAGCTCGTTCTGCTTGATCTCAGCTCTAGCTCCAATCTCAGCGACCAGACCCTGGAAGCTAGCACTAAGCTACAAAAAAAAAAAAAACAAACAAAAAGTCAGAAAACAGTAAACACGAAAAGCAAATGATCCTAACAACAATCATCAGCTCACCAAAGAAAGAGCAGAGTTGATTTTCGAGGAGGTCACCAGAAGACTCTGAGACTTAACCATGCGAGCGTCAGCGTCCAAAACAGTGCCCTCGTTAATAGCTCAGGCAACACATGGGTCATCTATAACACTCTCATTGTCGTAAACCACGTGTTTCCCTCCCTGGCCGTCAAGATACTCAAAAGGACCAAGTCGGAATTCAGATGAGACCCCCTTACCCTTACCAGAATAACGAACAACACACTAGCTTTCTAAACAAAGGAGTAGGTTCGAGAGCCTTCAAGGCTTTAGAAGGAACAGAAGAAGGGATAACTGGAGGTTGCCCCCATCAACTTCAAGGTACCAGACGACGACCTCTTCCTACTCGATCCAGCAGGCATCTTTGGGAAAGAGGTCGGAGGTGTAACGACCTGTAGGCTCGCAACAAAATCATTTGGCCTCGAGGTGCCAGAAGCTCAGGATTTTTCACTTGGATCTGTTTTCTTCATCAAAGCCCAAAAGTTCTTTCTCAAAGCTTTTCTCCTTTCCAACTCGTCTGAAATAGTCTTGGGACCACCCTTAGGAGTGAAGTAATCCTTCAGGTGAGGAAGAAGCCTAAGTTTTCTTTCGTCGGACCAAGAGCCAAACACGTTCAAGACAACGTCAAGATAACTATTCTTTACCAGGAAGTCGTCTTTAATCGCTGCAAAAGAAACAAACAAAGTCAACAAATAAAGCAATAAAAGAATCAGCTCTTAGCGACCTATGACCAACGACCAGAAGCTTAAGTTCATCAGATAAATTCCTAGTGACATACAACAACAAAATGTTATCCTCAGTAACACGACCAGTGAGCAGCATGGGCTCTTTCCACTAAGGTTCACTACTGACTGGGTAAATCAAAGGCAAACATTCAGGCCTGACCTGCATGTTGTAATTTTTCCCCTCCAACTTTGCAGATCGTTTGAAACAAAAATGACCTAGAACGTCAGCCAGAGTAACCCCCCACTTACACAATCTGTTCAGCTCGTCGATAACTCTCATATTTCTCCAAAAATTGCCATTCATTTGGCATGGAGCTCGTTTGATAGTATTGAGGAGATCGACTACCAAGCGAGAAAGGGGTAACCTAAGCCCAACTCGGAACTGGGCCAAAGTAAATACAGCAGAAAAGGGGTTGTTGGGTCGATACGCTTCAGTAAGCAAATGATCTCCCAAAAACCTTATTTCCAAGTTGCTAATGGAGTCCAACTCATAACTCTTCCTAAAGGCAAGATGCCTCTTCACATATGAATGGTTAACTACATGGAGGAAACAAGAATTCTCGCCCTCCACCATCTCATCATCAGAACTGTCCTCCCCATGAGGACCACTAGTACCAGGGCTATCTTCATCCAAATGCTCCTCCACCCGACCAGGAGAGCAAATATCATCACCATATCGAGTCCTCTCTTCATCTGACTCATAACAACCAGCATTATCTCCACTCAAATGCTCATTTTGTGAGTCACTACCCTCAAACATCGCTCACAAGGAATATAAGAAAAATAAGAACGAGTAAAAGCAAGGAAGAAAGAACTCACCTCAAAAGCTCTCAAGATCTTCAGGTCGCAACAACAGAACGACAACAGTTCGAGAGAGCAAATGAAGAAAGTAAAGAATGGAATAAAATAACTCGACTTTAAATACCAATCGAAGAGAGTTCTAAGCCATCGATGAAAAATAATCAACGGACAAGATTGAATGTGGACAAACACGACCTTGAAGTTATTGCCCACTACTCCGATTTTCTACATCTACCATCGGATCAATCCACATGTCACACAAAAGCGCATCAGACAAAACGTACTACAGTTGCCAAAATCTTACAAGTTAACTACTCGAGGAAACCACTCCACTTCCCCACGAAGCGCAATGATGGTGTCCAACAACAGTGCATGACAACCATGTGTACAGTTTCAAAATTCAAAACCGTGGTCGAATCAAACAGTTCGCATAAACGACCAAGTTCTTTTCAGCCCGATATTCTATCGAACTAAAAAGAGGGTGCTTATGTAAGGGTCATACAACAACCAATCAAAACATGACACGTGGAATGTCCAAGAGTTCACCAGGTCGTCCATGACACGACCTAACTCAATCCGACCAGAACAGCTCGAGTATATGACCATTGGCGGCCTTATTATACGCACATGCCCTTAATCAATGCTCAGAGAATATCTTCGCCTGTTACATAATTAATGCCAGATATTACGCAATCAATAGATGTCGGAGAATCCACATGATCCCATGATCTGCGCCCTTTCACCTTTTATAAGAACAGAACTACGATGGCTTGATCTCTAAGTTCCACTCCCTCGAACTAGAGTACGTAGGCAATCTCGACCTCAACGAGGTGCAGCCACCCCCGATCTCAATCTCCCACCTTGGTCAGTCAAACAACGACCTGACCCAGTTAATGCATTAATCTAAAAACAGGTTAATACAAATAGTTAAGATATAAGGTTTATAGATTGCTCCACATAATATATGCTCAACACCATTGATATTATGGGTATGTTTGGAAACTTTCTTGGGAATTGGAATTGACATTTAAGGATTTCTATTTTCAATTTATGGTATAAAGTCCTTCCAAATGCACAAAGTTGCATGTTTTGAAAAATGATTTTCAATTCCAGCCTCAATTCCAGGTTTCGAAACAGACCCTAAAGTTCAAGTTAACATATTGGGCTTGAAGATGGATGGATAATCGGATGGGCTGATAGCTTTGTTTTTGTCTCTAACAATTCTTCCATCAACAAATTAAAAGCCCTAATTTTCTTCAAAAACCCCTCGTTTTCTGCATTCAAAACTAATGTAACTCGAAAACCCTTAGATGATGATGATGATGTTAAGAATAAAGAAGAAGGGTTTTAATTTCGAGACTTTCTAAACTTAATGTTTAGGGGTTCATAAGGATGACGACCTTGCATTGTAGGTTAGTGTCCAATTTCCGGTAATTATTCTTTATTTTTGGGTTTTTATTTACCTTGTTGAGAAATGGTTTGTTACGAAATTGATTTTTTTTTTGAATGTTACACAAGTGTTTCTCACTTGCATTGTAGCTTATTTACTTATTATTTTCAAGAAAATAACATTAATCTTTACGACACAATAACCAAAACAGCACTCAATTGAAACACCCCAAATTCGTATATACTGTGCACATGTATGTCAATAAGCTTTTGGATCAGGGTGGTGCAGGTACCTGGAGTGATGGAAAGTTGGTGACCAGAATTGGCAGGAACAGTGACAGTGTTTTGGCGGTGAGATTCAGAATGACCTTAATTTTTATTGCTCTATAATTGGGGTAGCTTTAGTTCACTATCAAATGCCATTCTCCAATTTTTGATTGCGTGAGAATTTAATTTGCATTTAAAGACCTGGTTAACATGATTTTTTAATATAAACAGGCTGAGAAAGAAGGAAACTAAGATTTACGACTGGGAGCTTACAGTCGTCAATCTTTAAATGCAAATTAAACAACTCTATTAAAGCCTTAATCCAAAAGTCTCTCTTCCACTGCATTCTGCTTCTTCTATAGTCAAACCTTAAACCACCAGACCGAAATTCTTCTCTCTTTCAAACCCTCAAATTGAAGGTATTGTTATCCAAGTTTTTAAATTTAATTTTGATTGCTGCTGCTATTCCAAAATTTATTCAATTTTGATTTAATTGACTTTACAGTTTCTCTTTGGTAGTATCTAGTAGTATCTTTGATCAAAAGCATTCTTAGAAAGGTTTAATTTTTGTTTTTCTTGTACAAACGCAAAAATTGTAATATTTAGAAATTCGAAGATATCTTCCACCTCATACACCACCTTTTTTAGACTCAAAGAGATAATATGAGTAAACTTTAGACAGAGGAAGAAGATTCAAATGAAAAACCAATTATTTTTCTTCATCTGTTGCACTGGTTTCTTTATTGTTATTGCCGAGGAGGCAATGGCCATTGAACCAAGCAATGAGGGATCAACTTTGTTGTCGATATAAGCAAGTATCATTGAGCCATTGGATGGATCATCTGAAAGATTGAAATTTACCATCTGATGGTGACATTGTTGCAGTCCATTGCAACTGCACTGGAGCTTCTTGAAACTCAAATGGTGCAGTAGAGAAGCTTGAGCTTCCCCACATGAATTTCAGTGGTCGTGTATCCGAAGATATTTAACAGTTGTACAGTCTTACAGCCCTCAGCATATGCTGTAATGCATTGTCTTTGTCATTGCCGAAATCCACTTTTAGTCTAACACATTTGAAGAATTCTGATGTTAGTCAGAATTACTTTGTTGGTGTCTTCCCCTCCAGCATTGGAAGGGTAGAGGGACTAATTTCTATAAATGGCTCCAACAACAATTTCTCTGGTTTTCTCAGCAATCTACTTTATCCTGGACGTGGCACTTGGCAATCTTGAAGGCCCAATTCCTCCGGCTGAACTGCAAAGGTTAAAGAAACTGAGTACAATATTTTTATATCAAAACATTCTCGAAGGACAGATTGGCAACATTACATCATTAGTTTCGTTGGATCTTTCTGATAATCAATTAATACTTGAACTTGCAGCTCAAGTATTAATTTTGTTCAATGAAATAAAGCATCACAACTAACAACACAAGCGATCCTAAATCACGAATCCCTAATCATTTCTGTGTATCAAGTATCAATTATTTTTTAGTAATATCTAGCTAGTACATCATCATACAGATTAATTGGTAGTTCTTCTCCAATCAAATCTAAAAGACACGATAGTGTTATTGCATAGACATGTGGCTGCTTAGCATGTGTGAAGTGCACTCAAGAATCTTAGTTTGATTGAATAACCTAGATTACCTAAGTGAAATGAAGATTATGTTTTTGTTTAATTCACTTTTTTAAATATTTTTTTTCTTCAGGCTTTCTTCTCGGTTCAATTTGGCGACTGATCTAAGAACTCTCCTCTGCACTGGTAATCTCTATATTCCTTCTCCTTTTGTAGCAATTCCTCAGTCTCTTAATCTTCTAATGGAATTAAAGTTACGAGTCTTCTTATGGAATTATAGTTGTGAATGTTCTTTCTTTTTTATCTGATCAAAAAGTAATTAATTGATAGCTCTATGATAATGAATTATTTAGCTTTAGAGTTGTAGATATATGATATATCATATCAAATCATAACTGAGTTCTATATAGAGGATAAACTTAATTTCTTGCTATCGAAATCAAAGCTATATGCTTCGATAATTTCTATGATCACTTGGTACTATTCGTGCTGATTATTTTTGCCTATGAACTGAATGTTTCTGAACACTATTCAACATCTACAATTCTTTCCGATAATCAATTTATGAACAATGCGAAGAAGTTGGTTGACATATTGTAGAGGATTGAAACAAACTTAATAATAAATCTATTAATTTGGGATGTGTTCTGGATACTACTTGACACCGATTTAATTAGCTAGGAATGGAGCAAAAAATAAGACCAGTTGAGTTAGCTAAAATAGATGCTATAAGGGTATCTCACTGCCTTTTTTCAGATACTAATCAAGGAGCTTGAGAATCAGGTGTAAACACTATAAAAATTATTTACTAAATTACAAAGCTGAGCAGCACAATCTAGGTGTGTGTGGCTTCATGTTGAACTCTGTCACCGATTCACTTTAATTGTGTGAGAAGATCTCTTCAATAAAATAATGTGAAACAATTTAGGAGAACTGCATCCTCCAGGAGCAACTCAATCGGCTAAATGACGTATGTGTATCCTGTAACTATTTTCTATGGTCACTTAATAAACAACTATACTATAAGAAGGGATACATAATATATTCTCAAGTTTCCCTTTGGCCACACTCCATGTGGCAATACTTCCACAATTTAATATTAAGCTAGATGTAAGAATACAAACATGGTCAACATTCCAATCTTGAACATATAATCTTTACCTTGCATTGCATCCCTTGTGATACATAAAAACCTGTTATTTTTTTGCCTTATATCTTCCATATGCATGTATGACAGTGGAAGTGTGCATGCAACCCTAAAACATTCTGAACAGTCCCAAGTGAAGCAATGGGCAACAAAGTTGGTTACTATTTCAACACACTTGGAAACTCGCACTATGACATGAGTTAGTAGCAACTGAACTACGACATGAGTTGCTTGGATGAAGCTGCAACCCTTGATGACTGTGTTTAAATGAGGTGAACTACAAAAGATTGAGTACATGATGTCGATCTAAGTTGTGTAAAGCTAGCACGTTCTATTCTTGGTGTGTTTTAATTCTACCTTTGCTGCCTCATGCACTGTAAGTCTTGGTTTCCTGAATTTTAAGCTTTGACCATTATGATTTCTTAAATTCCAATTAAATCATCCTGCTATTTTATTTACACAATCTTCTTTTCTATAGGAACACAAGATCATGTCACTTTTAGAAAATATTTGCATTTAGCATGTTGTGCATAATTAGCTGGTGTAGCTCAATTGGTTAGAACCACAAGGTCGAAGGTTCAAGCCCTTCCTCCAGCATCCTTTTTTTCTTTCTTTCTTTCTTACAAGTAGCTTTGACATATAGCATAATGTACGTAATTAGCTAATAATATTTCTTATTAATGAATTGTGCAGTATATATTTATTCCATCATCAATTTGTTGTTAATCAAATAAAGAGAGTAAGCTCATGTGTTATTACCCATCATCTGTTCATTGGAATTCAACAGTACCTATTTATCGGAATAAAATAGAGAGTAAGCTCATGTGTAAACCTTTTTTTTTTTTTGCCGAGAGCTCATATGTAGACCCATTTTCTCTTTATTAATTGTTAGGATTTTCGCTGGTATTATGATAAGCTAGATATATTGTCTTCATTGATCTTGTTTCTGAAAACCGCTCTCACTGATTGAAAAACTCACTGGAATGAGTTTACCTATGCTCCATTTTGATCTTAGTACCTTCTTGTGATACAGTTCAACATTGAGAGACTAGGCAGATAACATCAGAAGTTAAAAAAAAAAAAAACTGAATTTGAGGAAGCTCAGAATGAAATTGTAAGATTGAAAAACTGGGGACTTTTTAAAACTTGAGGGTGCTTCCAATTAATTATGTTTTGAAGGACGTTCATTTTATGGAAGGGTAATTTTGATTTTCACTTGACTTGCAGTATAAACAACAAATTATGTATGAAGAGCAGCAAAATATAACTAAACAGCTAGAAGAGACAAATTCTCAACTAGCTCATTATCAAGATGAATCGGCAAAGAAAAAGATGCAAGTATGTTTTAAACCTTTTGTGTTTCATACAAGGTTTATTGTTCTTTATTTGCGGGAAGGACGGGGGAGAGACTGATGCTCCATTGTTGCACGTTTCTTGACTGACGCAGTTGAAACACGAATGCCAGAGAGCAATAAATCAAGAGCTTGTAAAGTGAAAGAAGATTCTTCCATGAGAATGGAACAACAGCTGCATATGATAAAAAAACAGAGGCAAGGGTTGAGATTGAGTGGGAAAATATGAGAACGAAAGCTCTTGGAGAGGCTGAAGCAAATGCTCTTGAAAAAAATCTTTTTGAAAGCGTAAATATGCAGATAAAACTAGCTGAGATAGCTTCCAACAAAGAGGAGTGGAGCTTGCCATTAACATAATTTATCGCCATATAGGAGGTGCAAACTCCTATACGCGAGATTATAGCTGCACAATTTATTAAAAATATTTGTTTTATAGTTGGACAGTTTAACACATTCTTTTGACAAAACTATAGGTCAGAATTTTGACCGTATTTGTATATATCCATGTGTGCTATATGAGTTTCCTTGAGGAAAAGGGAAACAACTAGCTGTGTTTTATATGTTACACTTTCGTGGAAATTAAATCATTTTTGTACAATGTCTTAACCGGATGTTGTGTCTCACAAATTTGTGTATACATCTTTTGTAGATGGCTTTAGGGTAATATTATCAAATCAAATTAAGCTTATGGTCGCTGTTCGGGGAGTAGCAGCTCTTCCATCAGGGTTTATACAACAAAGTATACGTATTTCTACAAGTCATGCACAAAATATGTTGACTATTTTATAATTATGTTATAGATGAATCTTTCTGCTTGTTCCGTTGGGAGTTGTAAGTAATGGTTTCTGATGTGGTTAATGGTATTTGTAGTTTGCATCTCAACTTTGCATCTCTGTCTACTTCTTATGTATTTCTCTCAGTCACCTTTGCATACCCACCCTCCAATTCTGTCTCTAAAAGTTTGCTTTGTAATTTGAAATTATAAGTGATCAAAGAGTTGAGTAATAAAGACGTGACCTCTATCTATCGATCGAAACTTCATCCTTTACCACAGGGTCGGGTCTTAGTTAGTTTAATACACTATTTTTTCACCCTAATCAATTTATTGATCTAAAGGTCTTTAGTACTTGGTAGAATCTTATTTGTTTCGGCTGTATGTTTTGATTTGTATTAATTGTTCTAACATTCTTGGATTAAGAATTTTGTTGAGTTCCTTTAGTTCCAATAAGACTTGATGTCAACCAATATCACAATAAGTGAAAATGATATGATCATGTCAATAAACTAGAGAAAGATATTTAGTTTCCAAGGTTTTTTTTTTTCTGCGAGTCATAGTAAATATAAATGAGAAGAAAATGTAAGTTGGGGAGTGACTTTTAGAGAGAAGGGGTAACACAATTTGAAAAATGAATCGGGGTCTGGTAAATGACAAAATGGCATATTCAATTATAAAAATAGCACATTCAAATTAATGTATACATATGTGAACATTGAATATAAATGACAATGCTTCAGCACATTCAAAATCTCAATTATCTCAGTGTCATTGAGTGACTAACACTTATGGTTATTTTCTTTTACATTTGGTACCATGGAAGTGTTTAAGTGCGGTAGCAAAAAAGACTTGTAAACATGGTAGTGTTAAGTTCAATTTCTATTCCGAGTGTTGCAAAGAACTTATTACTACTTCAAGAATCCTCATTTCATAGGCTTCTTTATAGACTGCATTATTTCCTTACACTGTCTATAAAAAGACATCTTTTCTCCTTTCTGTTTTTGAATACTTCGACAATGTATATGATTATGTAGAAATCATGTGCAACTGAAACATACCCTGAACTCCCAGAGGAAGAGAATCTGATTGAGAACAAGCTAATGGGGGTTATTTTGCTGCAAAGTTCAATTTTCCTACAGTTTCCTTGAGAAGAACATCCACTTTGATGTATTTTTTAAGAAGGATGAGATGATTGATATCTTTGAGGTAACTAAGGGTGTGGTCACTTGATGGGGTTTTACTCGACTGCTTCGCAAAATCAACTGCCCTTTGCAAAAGGTAACTTGCATTGGTGCTTGCCTTCCAACATTTTGACATATGTCTAGCAATAGTGACTTCAGTTTCTCTATTCTATATTTTCACCAATCACCAGATGGAATTCTGAGCAGATATTTTAGGACAAAGAAAGTTAATCTGGCACTCATGGTTAGAAAAAAAAAGAAATAACACCCTAATACTCCATACCAGCTTTTTATTGACCACCTTACACTATAATTGCTTTGTTATCAATGTGGAACTAATGGCTAAGATGCAACAACCTAGAGAGTCAGAGAAATTCTAAGAAAAAATGAATCATATTTATTTATAAGTTAAATAATATACCAAATTTGGTGATTATTTTTTAAGTAAAAAGAAATCAGAAACTCCAACCATTTCGGTTTGATATGTTGTTATCTCATGCATTATCGATTTTACTGATAGGGAGACAAGTAGACAACCCCACTAGAAAACACACATAGAAAATATTACGCTTAATTAATTCACCACGATTATATCATTAAATAGGGAAAAAAAAAATTGAGACAAACTACAAAGTTGAGTACAAGGTCTGGAACTCTGGACCCAAGTTGTGAGTAAAGCTGACAATATCAGGTTTGAACATAACATCTTTTTCTCAGGCACTGTGCGAGTTAGATGCCTAACGTATTCTACCACTGACTTCTAAAACTATAATTTTTTTTTTTTTTTTTTTCAATACTTGTGCGGTTAGAACTCTTTTTTCTTTGTTTATGTGAATTTTGCGAGACACTTGAGCAGAAATTGCTCTATAATGTGAATAGTTGATCTATACAGCCACAAGGTTTGACATTTAGCATAGGGATGCATATTTAGCTTGAGTAGCTCAGTTGGTTAGAGCATGTGCCTTTTAAACCACAAGATCGAAGGTTTGACCCCTTCCATCAGCATCTTCATGTTCTTAGTATAATTTTGACATCTAACATAATGTGCATTATAGTGTCACGTTCACTCTGCACTAACACATAGTCCGATGGACATTTACTTTGTAGCCAATTTATGGCATTTCAGCTTATATAGACAAAATTTACCCATGCCAGGTTGTATGCATAATAGTTTTGTAATTTTGAATCCTTTTCTACATAGTATTATAACTATTATTTTGATGGGATTAAATTTGGGACAAATAGGTGGGTGAGTGGGTCATTTCTGGATTGGCATTAGCGTGCAATAGTAATTTAAGTACTTCGTCGTGTTAACAGTCAAGGTATACTTGATAAGCTACTTCAGTATGTCTGGATATTTAATACAAAAGATCCTGAGTTTGTACAAATCGGAAGGTTGGGGTTTATGATAAGTTGAAATTTGAACTTCAAAGAACTTTTCAACTGATAATATTTGCCTTCCATTCCCATATGTCAAGATCATTCCAAAGTCAGCATTTTCGGACTGGTTGGTTAAACATTTATGTAGCATGGGTAATCCAGGTTAAAAAAGAATATTGGACTCGTATCGGATATGTGGACACGTATAAATGAAATAAGCGCGTCAGTTTGCCAAAGGACATTTGAACAACTTCATAAAAATGCATCTGACATTGCTCATATGCACTTTACAAACTGTTAGCCAATTTTCAAAGCTAGATATAGGGTTTATTTGATTCCTCGTAATTGATGTAGGTTTATTTGGTTTTTTCATCCGCAGTTGGACAGAGTAATTGACGATGAGACTACTCAATTGTGGGGAAACGACCAATACCAAATATAATGATATATAGAAGCATTCTTTGTTGTCAGAAGTATGAAATCATTTCTACATTGGTATTTATATCTATTTGAGGTACTGTCCCTTGCTCATTACTAACTAATATTAGTCATTGTGCCAGTAAGATTATTATATATGTAATAAAATAAAATTTTCATAGCTTTATTTTTTATCCATTATATTGATCACATTCATTGTGGTTTACTCTAACAAGTCTTATAACTTCAATAACTGATGATCGTTTGAAATGAATGTACAAAATTTAGGACCTGTAATTAAGTTGTACAATGAGGTAGGTAAGCACATGAATGAACTTTAGCGCTTCACTGGCAATCGTAAGAGTTTATCAAGCATAACATCATGTGATAGATATCTGACTATTAAAAGATCATGACACTTTAGGTATACTCCCTTTTTTCTCTGTTTAACTGTCCATCTTGGTGTATAGATGTGTTGTTTAATTTGATTTGAATAGACGATGACGACTCTTTTCCTAATGAATGTAACACCCGAAGGTAGCATTTCTAAGATGAAAAAAAATTATTGCTCTTACAGATGTGTATAAGAAAAACACGTCAAATGTTCTTCAAGATTCTCCATGGCTTTATGGACCTACATGGAGCTGCATATGTGAAAATTGTTCTCTTCCCCATCTCACAACTTCAATTTTCTGCTCCTGCAATTGTGTTTTAACATGCATCAACGACAAAAAAGGTAATCCTTTGATTCTCATAGATAATATTTTCGTTTTTAATTCATGATGCTTAGATATTAAAAACAACATATGCCAATGAAAAGGTAGTAACATTTATATAGATGAGCTCTTCATTGCTACTTTATATTTGATTCATTTCAAGAGATGAATTGTCCAAAAGTTTAATTTGAAACGAAAGATGAGTTCATGCAAAATCACAGTTGAAACTTGTGCTTATTATTTTTTATTTTCATAATATAGCATGCTTTGTATTGTGGCTGCAAATCAATGGCAATTGGGTGAATGCGATGGATTCAATTCAGCCGTTCAACAAGGAACATTGGATATAATGAAGAACTTAAACAGTTAAAGTGCTTAAAAAATAATAATAATAAAATTCTATAAGTAAACGCACCCAATTGATTGTAGAATATGTTTATCTTTATGCAGCAACAAGGAAACTAATAGGAGCAAACACGATTACACAAGCAACTAGACCATTAGTAGATGTAAATGACAGAAGGTGCAACCAAGCAGCAGTAGCAGGCAAGTGGACCACAAACAAAAACTAAGTGTATATCAACAGCAAAAGCAACAGGGGAGAACAAATTATTCATTTGCAAGGATCTGACATGGTGATATTCTCAAATTTATCTACATGTCTATATTTCTTCATATCATTACTTTCAATTTTTCTAATGCAGTTTGTCGATTCTTCATGATTTTATACATCCTTTAATTTAGCCATTTAGGTAAGAATCACAATTTTAAATGAACTCATTTCAATCTATATGACTTGGAAAAACTTTTGTTGTTTTCACTTAATAGGTTTTTAATGCATGCTTACTCATTATTTTGGGAATCATTGATGTACGATAATGTTGTATATTGGAACCACATCTTAGGTAATGCGTACAACCCATAAAAGAATTGTATCAACCTGCGTGATACTTGACAGACTATTTCTAAAGAAATTGGATTGTATATTTGTTTAAGACTGAGCCATATTTTTCAAAGAAAACTTGATTGGCTGTTTGTTTAAGATTAAGCCTTATTTTTCTGACTTCAAATTGTTCTGTAATCTTATGTTAATTTGTCTTTGGATATATGTAAGAAAGTATTGGGTTAGAATTTTTTAACTTTTTAAATGTTATTGATTTATATGTACGGGTGTTCTCATCGCAACTTTACACATTGTCCTTTGCCTGCTGAAATTCTGTTTCAGGGTTGCTGAACGCCTGACCTGAGCTGTGCAAATACCAGTGCAGAACTACAATTTTTATTTATAACAGAGACTTCAACTGTTGTAAGTAAGCATGGATTAACTGTAAACAACTTCATATTTGGTTATAGAAATTTGGTTCTAGAACTTGCAAAGTTTTGGTAAGCTAATTAAAATATGCTTCTCTTCCAAGCTCAGAAGGTATGTTGAGGTCTCTTCTGGATCAGATGATAACTAAACTGGGAGAGAAGCACAAAGAAATCAAAGTTATATTTTCTAATGATAAAGAAGATGGTGAGACGGAAGGCAAGTATGAACCTCATTCTTATTTTCAATCTGCTTCTGCACCTCCTCAAGATCTTTCTCCTTCTGTTTAAGAAGCAAATCACTTTCATTTGCCTTTTCTTCTCTCTGGTTGATAATTCTACGGCCCTCACTCAGCCTCTCCTCTCTCTCCTGCAGCGTCCTTTCCCAATCTACCAACTCTTCTCTTTGTTTAGACAAAGCTGATTCATGCATTCCTCGCCTGAAATATATAAATAATTAGTCAAAAAAATAGTACTAAAAATAAGAGGAAAAAGAGTAAGAGTAGTTAGAAGCTTAAGCATACTCTGCATTAAATGACTGTCGTTCACTTCGCAGTGAACTTTCACGAGCTTCAATCTCTTTCAATTTTCTCTCCAAATCTGAACTCTTCCGACTGGCCTCAGCAAGTTTAGCATCAGCAGCATGCAACTTTGATTTGACCTCCAATGATTTCTCCTCAGTTTTTGCAATCAAAGCATTAGCTTCAGCCATCTTTGAGTCTGCGGTGTATTTTATTTCAAGCTCAAATTCGTGTTTTTCAGATTCAAGTACAGCATTGTGCTCATCAACGAGCTTCTGTATCTCCACCTGCAGTAAATCAATCCAATAAAATAGAGAATCAGACACTACTAAGAAAGACAATAACCTTGCATCACTAAAAACATTCCAGCCAAGTGTATCATCAAAATATACACGTATTGTGTGTATTAAATCTTTTATCAAAATGAAACAAATTACTCGAACCCAAATTTGAATCTAACTGCAATTACGGCAATGAAATTAAATCTTAATGTTTATATAACCTAGCAATACAGACAACATTTTCAGATGAGTGCATCCTTTCAATAATACCACACAATATTAAACACAAAATCTGAAAGGAGACCTCACTAACTCCTTCAACAATACCCTTGGACTTCCATCAAAGTGCCTTTGGGGACATAACCTCTAAATGCGGAGAAAGGCATAGAATACTCAAAGAAAAGAAGATTAAACCAGATTTAGTTAACCAACTCTCACTAAAACAGACAATGGCATCAGCGTCTAAGGTGAAGATACCAAAGTTATCAGTGACCTTGTATCTTTTTCTCCACTTGTAAATGATACGAATATGTTTAAAAGTGATAGTGCAGCAAACAAACACCTATTTGAAGCAGAAATTATAAGATCAAATCTTTGCCCAAAGATAATAATATGACAATGGAGGATGAAGCTAATAATGGAACCACGAGGACAATAGTGAAAGAAAGAGATAGGTAATTCCAGTCCGTAAAACCCCAGCAAAACATATCTGTCTATCTGCTTTTGCTGGAGCAGAGGCCAACTGTTACTGCATAGATGTCCTACCCTCCCATTTGGTTTTTGGTTTTTTTCCTGTAACATATTAACTTATATAAGACACTTTTATACTCCATGCATCCATGCTCATGAGATTAGAGAATTTTCCCTTTCAACTTAAAGATGGAGCACAAAGGAGGTGCCTCTTCCCCTAAAATGAATAAGAACGGCACAAAAAGAAAAAGTACCTCATGAAAAACAAAACAGATATAACTCATCGAACTAGACTGAATAGCAAGTATGAAACTTACCCTTTCTCTAACATTGAGCCTTTCTTCTAATGCATTAAGCTCCTTCTCTTTCAACTCTAACTTCTTCACCATAGCCTCAGCTTCCTGAATACACAAGAACTAAAAATAAGAGAAAAGAATATATGAAATACAAAGTTTATTGCAAAAAATAAAGCAAAGTTTTGGACGAAAACAAGAAATAGTGAACTTGCCCCCTCTTTTGCAGAAAGAATTGCTAATCTTCTGTTTATATCATCTTCCTCCATTCGCAAGATTTCATTCTTATTTTCAATCTGCTTCTGCACCTCCTCAAGATCTTTCTCCTTCTGTTTAAGAAGCAAATCACTTTCATTTGCCTTTTCTTCTCTCTGGTTGATAATTCTACGGCCCTCACTCAGCCTCTCCTCTCTCTCCTGCAGCGTCCTTTCCCAATCTGCCAACTCTTCTCTTTGTTTAGACAAAGCTGATTCATGCATTCCTCGCCTGAAATATATAAATAATTAGTCAAAAAAATAGTACTAAAAATAAGAGGAAAAAGAGTAAGAGTAGTTAGAAGCTTAAGCATACTCTGCATTAAATGAATGTCGTTCACTTCGCAGTGAACTTTCACGAGCTTCAATCTCTTTCAATTTTCTCTCCAAATCTGAACTCTTCCGACTGGCCTCAGCAAGTTTAGCATCAGCAGCATGCAACTTTGATTTGACCTCCAATGATTTCTCCTCAGTTTTTGCAATCAAAGCATTAGCTTCAGCCATCTTTGAGTCTGCGGTGTATTTTATTTCAGCAGATTCAGTACGCATCTCACGCAAAGCTTTCTCCAACTGCAATGTTAGGCCACAAAAAGGAAAACATAACTACAACAACTTCCAGTTTCAAACTAAGTTATTATAATATAAATAAATGACAAAAGGAAGAGAAAAACTTACATCAACCACACATTGCTTCTCTACTCCTAAAGCTTTCCTTAGGTTGTCTTCCCGCTTCTCTGCTTCAGAAATTGCATTCCTGCCAGCTGTTGTTTCTCTTTTGAGAAGCTCATTTGCTTCTGCCAGTGCTTGTCTAAGTTCATCCAGCTTTGAAGTCCAATCTCTCTTTTCAATCAGGAGAAGCCCCATGTTATATTGATACTCCAGAAGCTGTTTATAATCAGGCAAAATAAATCGTTACAAATAACAGAAAACATGAATACAAACAAGAATGTTTTAGTTTGACTAGATAAGCATATCATCCAAAACTGGTCCACCCACTTATGATCAAAACAATACAATTTTCATACTTCAATATCACAATTCACTTAAGAAAGAAGCATCTAATGACTCCTCAGTTCTTACTTACATCATTACATCTTTAATTCTTTATCATTATACAGTATATAAACAATTGCACTACTTTGTTCATTCTAAACTAGCAAATTACTACATACAAAACTACCCTAAAAGTTAATTACCCAGATGCAAAATCAAAAAAATAAAAACTACCCAAATCATAAAAACAACAAATAACCATAAAACGAACCTCATTTTCGACTCTTGACACCTTCTCAGCAAGAGCTTCATGGTCTCTTTTTAATAAAGTGGCTTCATCCAACAAACCCTCTTCTCTAAATTTCTTCCAGACTTCTTGATCTTCTTCCCCGCCATCTATATCAACTTCTCCTCCTCTTCCACCTAAACTACTCAAAGGTGGTGGTGGTGGTGTAGTTTCAAACAAAGCAACAGCTTTTCTTTTCGAAATACTTCTATTATCAACAACGTTGTTGTTATTGTTGTTGTTTCTAGAATTTGTAGTCTTTGGTGTTGAAGACCAATTCCAAGGCCAACCTGCTCTTCTTGGAGTTAACATTGAAACAAAGATTTCAATCTTTTTTTACACAGATCTTGAAATTAACTTCATATGAAACAACCCCAAATCTTCAATTCCTCAAAAACCCTAATCGATAAACCAACTACTTTACGAAACCCTAAAGGGAAGAAATCGAGAAGAAGTGAAGAAGAAAACCCTAAATCGGATTTCAAATTGAAATTTAATTTTCCGATAAGTTGATAGATTTCAAATCCGAAAAAAACTTGAAGAAACTTCTTTCTTTCTTTCTTCTCTCTCTTCTGAAACCTCAAGCAAAGCAAGCAAGCCGCACCGCACCGCAGCCTCTTTTTCTTGTTTTTATTATCTTTATTGAATGACAGCACTTAAAGCTTATATGAAATTACTAAATGACCCTAATTTTGAAAAAGGAATTTGAGAACCGGTTTTGGTTAATTAGTAATTTCGAGTGATGGCTTTTTTATTAGCACGTGGGTTTTTCTGGTATGTTTCTTTTAATACCTAAAATACCCTTGTAGTGGTGTGTTTTGGAAGTTGGTTGGTTGTATATAAAAGAAAATTCCATGATGACTGAATGGTGAACTTGCCACGTGGATTTTTCTTTCAAATTCAATCCAAAACTTGTTCCTAGGTGGAACCAAAAGAATAAGGAATTTTATTCATAATAACACACACGTCATCATCTAAATATAAAAGAGAAGTCAATAACATTGTTTTGGTCATGGCAGACGTGGCATGACAATTGGCACTAGTGCCAAGTCATCAATTTTACCTGGATGATTTTCAAGTATATAAACCATATAAAGTACTCTTTGATGAGGCCTTTAAACATCTTTTCGACGACAAATAGTTATCATAGGTGTTTTCCAGCAAGTAGCAATCGAGCCATCGTATTTTCAGCTTCAAGAAAATTAAACACGGATACCTCACCCACTTATAAACTTGTGAGGGGCTCTCACGACACCTAAGCGTTTTATAGACTCGCACGGTGGCAGAGGTTTTCCTCTACCATATATCATTTTGCAGATGTATGTACAAATAAGCTAGCCAATTTGTGTTCCTAGAAGGTAAAAGGATTTTGATAAAACAGGACCATTGTTAAACACAAATAATAACAACCTTAACAAGTCTAGCCTCATACAATTCAGAAGACCATAATTATAAAACCCATGTAGAGTACACAAGAGAATGAAAGGGAAAATATAGTACATATTATAATGGTGGTCTACTCTGGCCTTAGTGGGTAGCATTAGCTGCACATGGTGGATAACATGATCCACATCATGTCTCTGTCTTTTATATATCTTCCAATGTATATATGAATGATAAGGGTAAGAAAGACCATTTGAAAGTTGAAACATTAGCCTTTACAGTAAGGTATTTTGAGAGGAATATACTTAACCAAACCAGAAAGTAATCTTGTTTTTGGGTTTCACTGAAAGTAGCTAGGAAGTAAACCCAACTCCAACGGCTCTTTGGAACACTTCAGGGGCCATACATGGCATACTTTACATGCAAGAGCCTAGACAAAGTAATTAAAAGTGTGGAATAATCTCAAACTTTTTGGTGGAAAGATAGATACAAATCTTTTTCTATCTCTAGTGCATGTTTATCTATCTAATGGGACTTTTCATCATCATCTGTTTTACTATTACAGGTTCTCATTTTCAGAATGGTTTTGATTCATATATATATCCTAGCTAGCTAGGGGCAAGTGCAATATAGATCTTCACTACGAACTTATGAAGAAATAAGCAATCAGCAGAGTCCACTATAGCTTCTAGGTTCACAGATACAGTATTTTATATCCAATGATATTATCTAGTAACACAATTAATTAACTTTTCTAATATAATTTTGCTGTTGTTTTTTTTTTTTTTTTTTTTTTTTACTTTGACTGTAACGACTATGGACATTTCTTCTTGAAATTGTCCGGTAGACTCAAAACATTTAAGATAAAATTGATAAAAAAAATACAACGTACTTTACACTATTTTTAAAATATTTAAAGTAAAATTGATTAAAAAAATATAACGTACTTTACACTATTTTTTACTTAATATAACGTACAAAAGAAAATGACCAATCTGTTATACAATCTGTTAATTCCATGCTAACAGACTGTTTAATTGTCAAAAATTTATCTACATAGTTTTATTTAATTAAAAAAAACTTAAAATTAGTTTCCAACACAACAAAAAATTGCACGTGTGTCTCATGTGACAATTACTATCTTCTCAATTTACAAACATATTCTTACAAAATATCTTTAAACAAATTCAAAAATGACAAACTACTCAATTTCTTCTCTCTTTAGTTTTTTTTTTTTTTTTTTTTGTTGACAAGCAAGGTTGTAGGGACCCCTACCCCTTTTAAATTACGTGTGGAACTTATATCAACAATCTATTATTGACGTGTTTCGAACCCACGACCTCTCCACTTTGTGAGAGGGGTGCTAACACTGAGCCACAAGCTCATTCGCAGAGATCCTTTAAAGAGTTGCAAATGGACGGTCAGTGGAAATGGTCGATGACGTGGATGCCATGACCTAATGGGGAGGGCAATCAATCCTTAACCCTCCATCAGGTAAGATAAACGTAACAATTTAGTCTCTACTTTGTTTTAGATAAACCCTAGCTAATTGGTAACAATTTGTCTGTTCTTTGTTTTATATATATGTTTCTTTGCTTTACACAAACATAAGCATGTAAACACATCACTAACAAAACTCAGAAACTTTGTGTTGCATTAAGTTCTAAGCATTACTACTCTTCTCTTCTCTTCTCTATTTACATTCTCTGTAACACTAACAAGATAAACTTTTTCAATATGCTCTCAGCATTAGTACTGTTTATCATATTATTATATTATCACATCTTCTTAATTCAATTTCTGGTTCTCATATCAAACGTGGTGATGAAAATCTTGTCCCTTCCATTGCTGATGATACTCACATCAAACAGCCTCCTCATGAAAATCCTGTCCCACCTGCTAATGATGCTCCTCCTTCACCAGTTGATGATGAAGACAATGAGCCATGGAAAAATGAAGAAACAAACACCTACTGGAGCTCTCTTCCTACTTGGTTGAAAATTATAGTATATATTGCTGGTATTGTTGGTCTTGGATTCGGCGGATACAAACTCTACATCAAGTGCTACAAAGATTATCAGGGAAATATCAAATTTGAGCTTGAATTATCCTATAAGGCTTGACTGGAGTAATTCGTTGGTGTTATAGTTTAATTAAAAGAAGGGCAAATTAGACTTACCCCACAAATTTATCAATTTAATTAAATTACGTGGTTTCAATTTGAAGGATTAGTCTTATAATGAAAAGAAGATCAAGGTCATGTGAGAAGCACATGCGTTTAATTGTTGTGTTGGATGTTTAAATTTTATTTTTTATTTTTCTCACATACCACGTAAATAAAAATTATTCACGTCAATCAACCGTTAGCAAGAATTTAACAGATTGTATAACATAGAACTTTTTTGAAAGTTTAAGCATCATTTGGTCAGTTTTTTTGTACGTTGTAGGAAGATCTGCCTACACTCATTATAATACTTACAAAAAGAATGAACTAGAGATGAACACTTACAAGACCATATTTTATGATCTCAAATAGTCAAATCTCAATGTTTTTGCTTTTACTCGTTATTTTTAGTTTAAATATGTCCTTCTGGTAAGCTTAACAAAATTTAAATGGTTGTTGTTAAAAGTGTTTACCAGTCTTGTTGCGTAATTATATCAACTCCTTGTAGATTTCTTACTCATTTTAACTAGGCTTTTCAAATGATGTACGTGCAAAAGTTGGCTCAGAAAAGACCTCACTGGTATTAGCTGGAATTTCGAAGCCAATTAGGAGGATCATACTCATGCGGAAATTTGATAAAATGGCAAAGTAAATTGGAAAATGTTTTATACCTCAATGAAACTGGTTCAGCGAAGTATGGTCCGTAAGACCGTAACCAGTTCAGCTATCGAGGTTTGTGTGCAATCAGTTTTGGCAGATAAATAATGGGAAAGGTAAGTAGCTTTAATTTTATTAAATACCATTATCTGTATGTAAAACTAAGCGTGACATTGTAACATTCCTGCCCGTAAACATCAATATTGTTCCCACTTAATGACTACAGAGATCTCGCAGCGTGTGGTTTCGCTCATATCAGATCAGAACTTTCCAGGAGGTCTTTTCCATATTGGTATTGATTCCGCCCAAACACGCTTAGCTCCAGAGATCTAATGGGATCTGGTTTCTAGTGCATGTTCTGAAAGTGACTCAATATCAATATGGGATCAGACTTCCAGGTCAAGGTAACCCCAAACCAATGGAAGGAATAAAAGGCTGAAATGGAAGCTTTTGGATGTGGAAGCTTGTAAGTTGCTAATTTAAAAGAAATCTGCCTTCATCAACAAATTTTACGATGAAATCTAGCTTGTATTGTTGACTAGGTATGACCCGTCCCTCCGGGACGCTTTATTTTTAATTATATTTAAACTACTAATTTTATATCCGTACACAAATCTAGAGGATAAAAATAGACAATTTATAGTTAAATTGATTACAATAGTTAATTTGAATTTATTTTTATACTTGTATTGAGTAACTCAATGATAATAAACGCCAAACAAAAAATTGTGATTGCTCTAATATGATTTGCAAAGTCCTCTATATGTAAATCATAGAGATAATTAAATCTTTTTGTTACTGAAAAATAAATCCTATCTTAGTATTTATTGTAGACAAAAATAAATTTTAACAGAGATGAAAATAAAGAACATATTAAATTTTCATAGCTTCATCTTCATGACTTCTGTCTTCTAAATTGATATTTTCAATTGCCTGCACGAATTTTTTTTATTAGTTTCACATATTCCATTCTTTCTTGAAAATAGTTGTTAGACCATTTTTGGACTTCATTTTTTGTCAAGAAAATCTTTGAGTTGAGCATTTAAGCCTAAACCATAGAATACGATATATATGGATCACTTTCTTTTGATGATGAACCTAACTTTACACCTTTTGCAACTGCTTATTGTGATGTTTGCATAGTCATTTCATTTTCTGGATGCATTTTAAAGGTTATTTCCTATTCCATAATTAATGAAGGAATGTGTAGGTGTTATCTTCTTTGGAAAATATGTCTCTAAGTATGGCTTGTACAACTGTTTCATAGAATAGTCCTCATGTCATATTCCATATATGAAGGTTGATCAATTTGGTCAAGCAACCCTCATCACATTGTACGATAGAATAGTCTTCATATCGTGCTTTAATGATCTGAAAATTCGAATAAGAAGAGGTTCATGGATATCATTCTTTGCAAGGTGTCAACCACCCTGTTGGATTGCCTGTATATTTTTCAGTCCCACCTTCTGTAATTTTCTAAACCATGGCTAGAAGCCTAACTGAAATGATTGATTTTCCAATAAACTATCTTCACATTGCACTGAAAGTATTCAATTAATCATATATAATAAAATTTTGTAGAGGTTGTTCATATTCTACTATGGCCAAAAGTGAACTGGCTGACCTTTGTGCTTCATTGTTTATTAGATTCATAGCTATAGTCAGAATTTTCCAAGAACACTTTCAAAGAGCTTGAAAGATTTATTGGTTAATCTGATGGTTCATTTATCATTCAGAATAGTTGTTCTGCTGATCTTATAAGCTCCTTTGAATTCTTAACTATCGGTTTTATTACTTCCTGATTTTGTGTGGCTGCAACAAAGAAGTTACGGAATTCATTCAACCATTTGTGTATAAAGAAAAAATATATCTAACTAATCAATCAACATTTACCATTAGTTTCTATCAAAAAAAAAAAAAAAAATTACCATTGGTGAAGACATGATTTTCAAATTGAAACTTGGCTTTGTTAGGCGTTAATTCATAATAGCTTTTCTTCGATGGAAACATACAGTTCCACAATAGTTTGGTCCTTGAATTTCCAACAATTCAACACAAAAAATATTGTTGAAAAGTAAGTACTTTCATTAGTGATAGTCCTTGTTATCACCTCAACACACCATTATATCCATAAAACAAAATTTGTTGTTTGCGAAAATTTTGATTTTTCTGAAAATGTATAGATGAAATTAAAACTATTCACTTATAAATAAAATTTAAAGCATTGACATGAAAGCAAAAACGATAGTATTAGGTTGAAATCACTAATAGAATCGTTAGTCAAATATCAAATTAAAAATAGAAATATTAATTAATTGTATAAACCTTATATAGTCCAGGTTTAAGGATAAGTTGTATGTATTATTTGTATAATTGACTTTGGCTATAGATACTGAAAATAAAAATAAAATTAAACACAAAAAAACTTGAATTTCAAATTTTTCTTTGTTGAAAAAGAGAAAAAAAAATAAAGTGTTCATTGATGAAAATATGAGAGTAGAGAGGTGATAGAGGTTTGATGATAAGCTAGAACCGATTGATAACAGGAAAGACATATGAGACAGATAGAGTTGTATGATGGAATCTATACTCTCTATTAAAGTTAGGCATTCCCTTAACTATAACTTGGTTAAATCAATATGTTTACAAACCAAATCAATTGAACATCTTATCCAAAATATTGGTATTTTATCAAAAGTTAAAATTAAATCTTTTGTTAAAAAAAATAAAAATATAGTAACATAAGCAAAATAATGTCAAGAATTTGGATTGTGAGCTTGGAGATATAATTTACACTCAAAATTAAAAGCGTCAATTTATATTATTTAAATTGTTAAAAAAAAATATATAGGTAAACAAATACATTAAATAAATCCTCAAAAAACATTATAAAATGATAGTAATTTATTATTATTATTATTATTATTATTATTATTATTATTATTTCACATTACATCTTCGATGACTACACAAAAAATGAGAATACAATTTAAATTAATTTGATCTAAAACTTAAAAATAAAACCTTTAAACCAGGACAACAATAATGTTATGGAGGAATTAGAAAATAAATATACATATACGTAATATAATTCTACTTTCAATCAATTTCAATAGCAAAAATAAAAACCAAAATCAAATTATAACATGTAAAACTTACATATAAAATAACACCCGTGCATTACACGGGTTAAATAACCCAATCTCATCTCATTAGAACCCAATCTCTATAATCTCAAGTGCAAATCTTGACAGCCATTTGTCTCTTTACCAAGTTTTACACCCGTGCATTGCACGGGTTAAATAACCCAATCTCATCTCATTAGAACCCAATCTCTATAATCTCAAGTACAAATCTTGACCGTCCTTTGTCTCTTTACCAAGTTTTATAAGTGCCGGTTATAATATAGATCTTTGAGCAAATCTATATTCAGTTGTCAGGAGCAACTAAATTAATGTCCTACATAGACTCTTTTCTGATTAAATCTACGCTGCTGGAATTCAAATGAGCAAAATGATCTTCTTCTTTTTTTCCTAGCAATTACACCATTAGTAGATCAACATTTAACAAAAAAAAATGAAAAAAACAAGCAGAAGAAGAATCTGCAATGCCAATGTTTGATGCAATTATAATCACTTCAACTCTCCAACTGTTGATACTAAATCTGCAACACTTGCAGTCTCATCAAAGGGAACATGTGCGGTGTGATTGTTCAATTCAATAGGATTTATATTTTATAACATGATCGAGTTGGATTGTTGATATGGTAAGAACTTCTTTTTTTATCGTCATTGTTTTTTAATTTTTTTGAACTTTCAAATTTTTTATTTGTATATATTTGTAATTATAATTTTTTTTTTTTTTTTTTTTGAGAAAAAAAGAATTACACAAAACTAGAGGACAAATGCACTACAAACTGCGATGCAAACCCTTTTTAATAACAAAACCAATCCTACGAAAAACATATTCATTGAAACCCGCCGTCACCATATTACTATTATCACTTTCTGTACTTAAAGAACCTACATATAGATGCATTTTTTTTTTTTTTTTGTAATCACACTTTTATTATAAATATTAAATATTGTTTACATTACATGCCAAGAGATCAAAAGCCAACTGCTTATGAATGCAGTTTGAACCTGTTAGAAAAATCTGCTAATATATGGGCCACTTAAGCTTTATGGTGGGGCTGCATTTGAAAGGGTGATGCATGAATTTCCTTGTGCCACATATTCAATTGAATGCCCCACAGGTGTCAAGGGAGAAAGTAAGCATAACTTCATTCAACAGAGTTGTACCTGTTAGCTAGATATAATCTAGAGATTTTTGGACATACCCCCATTTGAAAGTCGAAATTTGAGATACCCCATTTAAAAAAAATTTTGAGATGTCCCCCAATTCAAGATGTGGTGTTATCTTAGCCGTGCATCATAATCCATCATAAAATTCACCTACGGCTGTAAAGCTCTTCTGTCTTGAATTGGGGGTATCTCAAATTTTTTTTCAAATGGGGGTATCTCAAATATCGACTTTCAAATGGGGGTATGTCCAAAAATCTCTATAATCTATGTTGCTTCTTACAAGTTGGAAAACTACTTTCTTATGTCAACAGGTTGCTGATATACTACTTAGTACTTACACGTGCTGGTCGAGGTGGTGGTGATGGAATATAGCAGAGGCAGCAGCAGAAATAGCGCGTGCCGCTGGCCGATCATGGGTTGCTCCCTTATTAGACACAGCCAGTGACCAGCTTGTGTATGTTCTAGTGACCCTTTTTGATCTTGCTATTGAGCACAATCGCAGCTGTGGCTCATTGAACTGTAATTTTCCCTCATGATTCCCCAGTTTGTCTTTAAATAAGTTGAAAATGATGAGTGTATTTCTACTCTAATGCTACATGTGTTGACCCCCTTAACGGGTTCAAGCCCAAGTCAATTACAAGTCAAAGCCCAAGACTTTAATCAATAAGAGCCTAAGCCCAATTCAATTAGTAATAAGGCTTAGGCTCGTTACTACATTCAATATCAATTATGTGCTTTATCTATTTTAAGTCCATTATATTCAATAAGGTTAATATGGTAATTCTTCATCTTTGTAGAGATTTCCTTAATCTAATCAAACTACAACTCCAATATCTCTACAACTCCTAATCCAATTACAATTCCAATATCCTTACAACTAATGTTCCTAATAGGACATGAGGTACATTATCTTGTCATTATGTGGTCCAAATACATAGGACTACAACACTACAATACATTAGGGATCGTTGGAACACATCCTAATCCCAATCAAACTCTATATGTGAATTACGTTATAAAAGGCTTGATTCCATCTCTCTTATGGATACGTAGGCAACTAAGAAGCAACTTAGTGCAACCATTATCAATCACCAAAACCCTATTCCTTCATCTTCTCCAATATCTTAGATCATAATATTAGGGGTTTCTTCTTGATCTTACATCACATTGGTGTGAAATCCGGTTGAAACACTTTGGCGCCGACTGAGGTTTTCTCTCCCCCCCCCCCCCCCCCCCCCCACACACACACACACACAAAACCAACTTTTCAAAAGGAATCAAGCTCTTTCTTCTCAATGGCAATAACTAGATCTCAACTAAACAAGCAAGTAAGTAATGGTGGACGTCAAGAAGGTTCAAAACATATGGAACCTCGCTCTCAAAGTTCTAACCCTAGAGAGCATACCGTCACTTCCAAGAGGGTTCCATCTAATAGCGAAGAACACTCAATTTTTTCTTCCTCTTCTCAACCATCAAAGTCCAAGAAGCCTACTCAACATGAAGAAGTCATGATTTCTGAAAACAAGTATCTACGTCGCAAACTCAAAAGGCTTCAGAATAGAAACAATGGTCTAAGGAGGAAGTTTAAACATGCGAATCACAATGGTAATGAATGTTCGTTGACTCCATCTTCTTCAAGCGTTTTTGATAGGTTGGGAAACAATCCAAATCCAAGGAAAATGACTCGATCTTCAATCATCCCGGAAAAGGAGGACATTGAAGACAACATTGTATTACCATCACAAGAGCAATCCCTGGTTGAGTGGGAGAAAGAAGATGAACGCCGAAACCTCAAGGGCATTAGGGTTCATATTACCGATCAAGGCGAAGCAAGAGACCAACATTACCATCGCAAAAAAGAAGTCAAGACAACCTTGCTAGGAAGTTCTACTACTCACAATGCTTCTAAAAGGTTGCGTGGAAGACCCCCAGCTAGTGCACAAGACAAAGCCAACAAACTCACTCGAAGACCATGCCCAACGGCTATGAACGTGACAAAATTCACCCGAACGCCATGCCCAACGGCTATGAGCAGGACAAAACTCACTCGAAGACCATACCCAGCGGCTATGAGTGTGACAGAACTCACCCGAAGACCATGCCCAACGGCTATGAGCGTGACAAGACTCACAAAAAGACCTTGCCCAGTGACAATGTGCATGACAGACTCCACAAAACGACTTTGCCCAACGGCTATAACCATGACAACCACCACAACAAGTCGTTCTCCAGCGGCTGTGCACCCAACAGTCTTCAAAAAAGACCTTTGTCCAGCGACAGTATGTCTAGTAGTCTCCAAAAAAGGTCATGGTCCAAAGGCTATGCTCCTCACTATTCCGACAGAGACCTTATTCGACCATCTAATCATCACTACTTACGTCGGGAAACCTCTCCCAGACGTAGGGGCACACACCAAAACTCTCAACGAGGGCGACGAAACACACGTTCACCAACATCTAGGTCCCTAAGACATTATCGCCAAAATCCTGACCATGACACTTATGCACATGACTATGGTCACGATGGCAATGGTAACGTAGGGATCGAGAACCTCATTGAAGAGATGTTACAAACATAGGTGAAAATGTCGTTTAAATCCGGATATCCGACCTCTCAAAAACCGGTATATTCCGTGAATATCCGACCTCCCATGTCGGATATGGGAGGTTTGGTAAATTCAATGTACCGGAATGTTTCGCGAATATTCGCGAATATCCGCGAAAAATTCGAAAAATTGGGAAATTTTCTGCACTTTTCGTGTTTTTCTTTTGATTTCAGTATAAACTTATAATTAAAAGAAAAACATACATTACAAATTAAACACGTGACAAATCATACAAGGAAGCTAAGACGGAACTATTACACAAGATAGTTTTACTCATAGGCGAAAAGAGAAATGCAAGAACTGTGACTTCTCTGTGGAAACTACTCATTCAATAATCTTATGACACGTGCATTCCTTTCTACATTCTGACTTTCAATTGAGCGGGAAAATGATTAATGAAATTGTTACTTTCAATTGAGCGGGAAAATGATTAATGAAATTTAACTTTCTTTATATTATACAAAGAGAAGAGACAACAATGAAGTTGTAGCTACTATGCACAACTGAACCCCATCCCAATAGAAAGTTTTCAAATGCCCGGTGCATTTTGGACCTTTTTTTTATAATCTCACCGAAAATTCTAGTTCGGGGGGATTAAAAATAAATGTGTTAATTTCATAATCGAAAATTTCATAAATTTCGTAAATTTCAGTTTTTGCCGAATATTTCGTGAATATCCGATAAATTCCGAACGGCATGGGGTGTTTTAAATTCCGTTTATATGTCGTATGCCGTACCGATCCGAATAGCCAAAAACCGGAATATTTCGTGAATATCCGGGCGGCAAATTCGATTTTTTCACCTATGGTTACAAAGAATGATCGTTCAAGCAATTCAAGCAAAAGAAGCTAAGGAGTATAGACTCAGCAACATTGCCCATTATACGGGCAAAACTTCCCCATTTTCCTTCCAAATTCAACAAGCAGAGCATCACCAAATTTTGAGACACCAAGTTTTAAAGAATACTGTGTGTACCCTAGGTAAAATCCCAACATGTGTCACCCATGGCTGTATAAGAAGCTAAACCGGGAGCACCTGAGTATTAGCCAGCCAAGCCTGGGCTATCGAGTAGGGCCCAACCCGGTCTCAAGGAGTCGACATACGCTCTGTGGACCTTGACCCACCGGATAGTCCACGACCAAAGGGTGGAACCCCGATTACTGTATAAGAAGTTGGACCGTGGGCTCCCATACATCGACCAGGCCCACCTCAGCCAAGTAGGCCTGGTCCGGCCCAGTAAAGTCCAGCAGCGATAAAGGCTCATCCGAAGGCTTAACACAGAAGTCCAGGGGACCTGGCCAGGGTGTATGTAAAGTCCAGCAGCGATAGAGGCTCATCCGAAGGCTTAACACAGAAGTCCAGGGGACCTGGCCAGGGTGTATGCAATGAAGATTGGGCCTCCGGTCAGAGGAGTCAAGGCCAAGTCTTTGCTATCAGGCTTGGTCAATCCAAGTCCCAACCAACTGGATAAGTCCAGCGAGATTCCAGGCTAACAGAACCCACGGTTCTAGCCCGGTGGAGAAGACCCAGGTTGAACCAGGACCTATGAGAAGATGCCACATGGCAGTCATCCTGGTCAAAGGGAATTTAAACCAGGAAGATAACCGCTCGGTAACATGCAAGCTATCTCCACGGAAGGCATCTTCACAGTTGAACTACCTGAGTTCATAGAGTCAAAACCAAAGGGGTGGTTGAGCCAGCCTCCTCCGACCTACTACAAATACAGGAGTTCTAAACCTCCTGAACTACGAGTCTTCCACTGAGCAACTCCATTAGAGCTTAGCGGAAGCAGAGACTTGATTCCAAGTTCATCTTCTTGGATACGTAGGCAGCCTGATCCCGATCAGGTCCAGTCTCATTGTATACCCCCCATCTTATCTCTGTCTATACAAGGCTTTCATTGTAACTGTTCGATTAACCTATACGTATCTCGAGTTTGTGGATCAAATTTTTGCACCCATACTCTTTGGCGCCCACCGTGGGGCTGAATCTCCCATCAGTTCCAGAGCCTTGCAAGAAATCTCGATCCAGTCATACCGAAGTTGCTGCAGAGATGGTTGGAAGTAAGAGACACCCGACTCGTTCCAACAATGGAATGAGCCAAGTTACTGAAAGTCAGACGATGAACCTTTCTTCTTTGTCTCCGATTCTTGAAGCAACAGAGCATGTGAATCAAGAATCAGTCCTCAAGAGCGAGGGCCACGATCAGGGCTCGCAACACTCTGAAAGTGGACAGCCGGAGGCGAAAAACTTAGTGGTACAAATCACTAATGATCCTAGTAACCCTAACGCAGTCAACCGGACTATTAGGATGCCTGCATCACAAGATCCAAAACCATCCAGAGTAGCCGCGGCAAGAAGAGACCAGAGAACCTCTCCCCTGGCAACTGGAAAAGGTTATACTGAGTAGCAGAAAAGGAAACGCTAGGCAGCCGAGTCCGCAACTGCAATCATCCAGCGGCTAACCAAGGAAAACGCAGAACTGAGAAGAAAGAAGAAAACCAAGCCCAGAGATAGCTAGTCATCTTCGTCCCCGTCTTCGAGTCCATCTCCTCAGAAGAAGATAAGGCCGCAGTCGGGTAGTGACCGAAGTCTTACCCCTCATAGCCATGATACCCGTCTAGTTTGGGACAGGCTAGCACCAGGGAGAGATAGGATGTCTGCCTCCCCGATTCAGAGACATCGCCACAGACGTGCAAGAACACCTGGGCCACGTCATGGCCGCAGGGTTACCCGCAACAGGTCTGTAGAAAAGGTCACTCCACCAGAAGGACTGCGCCGGAGGAGGCACCGGAGCACTGCCTCGGCACGCCACGGTCAGAATGGAACGAGTCCCCAGAGGGCCCGCGCCTATCAGAAACAACCAGAGCTGCATGTGGAACAGATGAATCAACTCAAGCTACAGGAGATGATCGACCTGGCTGTTTCCGACAAAGCCAACCGAGATGAACGAATCAGGAAGCTTACTCTCTCAAGGCTAGTTGTATCACCATTGGCAGAAGAAGTCAAGAGTCATATAGTCCCGGCCAGCTTCTAGCAGCCGCCCTTCGAACAGTATGACGAGACGAGTGGTTGTCTGGTTCAACATGTTATGAACTACAAAAGCACCATGGCCATCTGGGACCATGACGACAAGTTACTTGCTAAGATGTTTGTTGTTTCACTAAAAGGCGAAGCACAAACGTGGTATCACAAGCTGCCACTTGCATCCATCCACACGTTCGTACAACTAGCTGAGTTGTTCGAAGAAAAATACCAGTTTAATCTGAAGACGAAAAAGGGAGCTGAAGTCTTGTTCTCCTTACAGATGAACCGGAGCGAAACACTCAGGAATTTCGCCCGAAGATTCCCAACCTTATTGTCAGAAGCATAGTACAAAATATCGCGATATTTCGCGAAATATCGAGATATATATCGTTTTTCTGATAAAACGATACGATATATTCCCGATAGTTACCCTTTAATGTTTCTGTAAAATATCGGCCGATTATTTTCGATATATCCCGATATTTCCGATATTTACCGATATTTTCCGATATTTTCTGGAAATATTATTTTTCTTGCAAATTTTTTTCTACAAATAATTGGTTTATTCCATTTTTAGTAGATATGATATTTGTTAGGTAAATACTATGATAATGTACTTCCAAATTTGATTTTATATATATTTTGTATAACAAATGGATATATTAGTCGATACATTCGATGTAAAATATCCACCGATAGATTCCAATATATCTCGATATATCTATTTTTTGGAGATCGATACATTAGTCGATAACGATATTTTGTACTATGGTCAGAAGTACAGGACGCATTTGATAGCGTCGTCATTCAAGCTTTCAAGTATGCCTTGAAAAACAACTATGAAGAATTATACCGGTCACTGGCAAGAAAACCTCCGTCCTCGGTCTCGGCCTTGCTCGAGAAAGTAGAAAGGTACGCTCAGGAAGAAGACGACCTGAAAGCCAAGATGAAGAGACTTGCCAAAGGCCAGACCTCCGAAAAGCCCTAGAAGGCAAAGGAAGAGAGCTCCGGCAGGGATCACAAAGAGGAAAAAGCTCCTGACAGAAACAAATACAGGAAGGGGAAAATGCCAACCGGACAATCAGACCACCGGTCAGAGAAGTCTACCAGGGGCGAACGTAATGAGAGGGAATTCATCCCTCTGAGGTTCCCGATCGAGGAAGTATTCAAAAAGATCAAGAACATAGGGCTACTCGACAAACATGCCCCTCTCCCGGCAGACCGGAAGAACAGGAGAGATAAGTCCAAGAAATGTGATCACCACAATGATTACGGTCACGAGCTGAAGAAGTGCAGGTCATTGAAGTATGAAATGCAGCGTCTGGTCGATGCCAGCTTTATTCTTGACATGGTGCAGACCAGAACAGTTGAAGAGGTAAAAACCAGAGATCGAATTGTGTATGTGATTCAAAATACTTCATGCTTATTTACTTCTAATTCGCGATATGAGGTAAGTATGATTGTTTGCATGTTATTGTTATCCATGTTGTTAAAATACTATTGTTAGGGTTTAGGGAGACCTAGATTTAATGGTTTTATTTATATTGATTTAAGATGTGTAGTAAAATAGCTGAGAGGTGATTATTACATATCTGCAGTTGATATATTTTATTGGAACCCTTTTTATAATTAAGTCAAATAGCTGAGAGGTGATGATTTAGTTATGAATTAATATGCTGAGTTAATTATATTGAATAGCTGAGAGGTGACGGTTTAATTAATGAAATATATTCAATAGGATGCATAAGAGAATCCCGTTGTAATTGAGTGGAATAGCTGAGAGGTGACTACTTGATTATTATAGGTATTGATGATTAATTGGAATAGCTGAGAAGTGACTAATTAATTGTTATAGATTGAACATGAAAGAATAAACATGTTATGTTTGCATGATTTAGTTTGTGGATACCAATTCTCCCCCTTTATCATCATAAATCTTCTTTAACATCTCTACCATATTCTTAAGTTAGTTTATTTAATTATTGCATGTAGGAAGTTAGAATCAATCTCAATTCTTATTATTAATTCCCTTGGTGTTTCTTAACAATTGTTTTCTATTGTGTTTGAGTTAAGATCTTCCCCTCTGAGGTGGGTACGACCCTTGCTAGTTACTTGTCTACTTTGATAACCAATTTATACAAGCAGAAGAAGGAAAATCATAAAAGTAAAATTTTTTGTTTAGAGAAGGTTTAAAACCCACTCTATTAGTTTGCAGTAAAAAATTCATTGTCCATTAATGTTTGTCATTATGATTTTATTGGAATTGATCGAGTTCTTTCCAAACAAGTTCTCTTTGTTCTCAAACTTCGAGGATCAAAAGATGAAGGAACAATATCAATTAACTTAGAAAAAATTCAAAAGAGTGCATGTTATTCAAAGTATCTTTTCTTATGGAGTGGACGTTATCAATACAACCTAAATTCGAGGACAAATTCTTTTGAAGAATGGGGGACTGATGTAGGACAGAACACATACGCCAATTGGTTTCTTATTTGGGTTTATGATTTATTTAGGACCCAAAATATTATTTCAAAATTGTTATTTTCGTTTTTATTATTTAGAGTATCCTTAGAAGAGTCTAGAAGTCTTATTTTGAGTTCTAATAGGCTTAGGAAGTTGCCAAGAGTTAATACATACGTTAGGGAACAAGTAATTCAAGTTCTAGTAAGTTTTCTAGTTGTGTCAAGGGAGTTATCTATATAAAGAACTCTAAAAACGAATTTTTTAGCCAAGATTAATGATTGAAGAGTTTATTATTTAGTTTATTGTCTTTCAATTCAGTTTTTAGTTCAAGTTCTTTAATTTCTGCAATTTACTTTCAAGTTATTTAAGCATATAGATTGATTTTATAATAGTGATCTGAGTGTACAAAAGGAGAATGTCATATATTTGCTAGGCATTGCTTCCACTTTGCATCACTGAGAAAATAAAGATCACCCTTGTAATGACAACTCAGAGTCATGCAACTTTCAGGCATACAAATATAATCATCCTGATGCAACTTATATGTGACAACTGACAACTATGAGAGCAGACAATGTACTCAGAATCGTGTAGTGGACATTATAAGTGAGTTCTATTAACTAAACGGCATTATCAGTAACATCGAAACTGATTAAGCTCTTAATTAGTTGTATAATCTTCTCCAAAATAATTTAAACTAGTCCTTAGGCGTGCATAGCACGGGCTGGATTTGATTAATTTTAGGCTCTTGGTTGGGGTTTTATTGAATTTAAGGACTAAAAATTAGTACATGACTTACCAAGATGGCTATGATCCACTGAAGAATGAGTATCCAAAATATCCAACATACAATCATTGACAATGCATCAACATTTGTAGATATTATGGTGCTAGTACTTGGCTAAGTAATTTTTATTTTTATATTAAATAAAATTTTCAATACACAAATGCTGCAATAGGAGTGACAATTGTTTTTATTTTTCTTAGGTTTATAGGTTTTGGCCACCAACCGAGAACTGAACCTTATCTTGATCAAGTTAATATCTCTCCCACATCAATCTCTATCAAGTTGGGTTTTTTTTGTTAGTTAGTTCAAAAGTGATGGCCAAAACCTAATAAAAATAAAAACCACCTCCAAACCCTAATTAGAACTAATAGACCAAAACTTAAATCACCTTTTTATTATGTTATAGAATAGTTTTTGGTGATGAACTATTGCCATTTTTGGGTAAGGGCGCCCCTGCTCTAGGACAAAATTATCTTATTGGTAGAGCCAGAATTTCTGAGAGTACCCACTATTATGTTAATAGTAGTATTGAAACACCTAAGAATGACCGATTTTAGCCCATACCATCACTTGTTTATTTTCAATTTACTTTTTCTGCAATTATAATAATCTTATTTGTTGGATTGGTATTGGGTAGGATGAATGTCAAGGCTTGGATGGCTTGAATGTATTGGGTAGGATGAATGTATGTTGATTTGATAATACATCTACTCCTTAGGATCCTACACATTTAGAAATCTCAAACAATAATCAGGTTTTCCAACCATACAGACTTTCTATCTCAATAACATCAATAAATATAAATAACCTTAAGACTCTTTTTGGTGCGACAATTGGGCGGGAAGAAGGAGGTGCACTTTCAGGGATCTGATTGATAACTGGGAGGGTATTGGCAGGAAGTAGGGGTGTAAATTTTTGCCGATTTTTCGATTTTTCCGATTTTCAATCCGATTTTTTCCGAATTTGGAATGGATTATTGTAATTCCGATTTCCGAATTTCCAATTTTTGATTTTTGCGAAAAAAGATGGAATGGAATTAGAACTACTTCTGTGAATCCGATCTGATCCGTTTTTTCCGATTTCATTTTTCGATAAATATTCCTAAATTTTCAATAATTTAAGAGATTTAACTATTCTAATTTTTGAAAATATATGTACATATACAAATAAAAATAATATACCAAGTTTAAAATCACATGAGGACTCAATAACAAATTATAATTAGTCTCAAATCTTAATGTTATCAATATATGGTTCAACAAAAAAAATAATGTAATAGTAAATTATTGGTTAGTTTATACTTCCGATTGAAGGTCCATGTTTATTAGTCAGATTAATTATTTTCTTGTTCATACAATTTTATTATTATATAAATTTTGTAGTAATTGTGTTTTATAAGGTGGTATACTCAAGAACTTTGATCCATCATATTGGGGTGGTATGTTAATATATTAGATAAAAACACCCCAATAAGCAAATCAACTCAGTAGAAAGAGTGGATTTTCATGTTTCTAAAACAGATCACGTCCACCATTTTTTATTTGGAATTCCGATTTTTTTATGTTGGAATTCCGATTGATCCTAATTTATTTTTTTCTTGATTTTTTTCGATATTTCGAATATTTTCGAAATTTCGAAATTGGAATAAATTTAGTTGTTCCGAAAAAACATGGAATAGAATTGGAAGAAATTTTTTGATTCCGATTTCCGATTTATTTTTTCCGAACATAACATTTCCGATCCGTCCCGTCTGATTTCCACCCCTAGCAGGAACAGTTACTAGGAGTCATAATGCCGTGGGATCGGTTAATCCTACTGTATTGTGTCCTTTTTTTTTTTTTTTTTTGTTGTCTTTTTTTGTATTGGAGTGGTACTAAAGCTAGACAGTATTGTCTAGGCTATTCAGATTGGTTGTATCTCACTTACTTATTAATAAATTTCTTCTTATAAAAAAAATCACTTACATTAAGAGGAGAGGAAAGAGAATTGTAGTGCATGTTGAATTTGATTAATGTTGATTGAACCAACACTAAGCTAGAAGGGATAGTGTTAGGACTTAGGAGTTGTTGTGGTAGTGGTGGTAGTTGTACTATTTGTAGTGGTAGTAGCAGTACAACTTAAGGTGAAGTTTGTTTTTTCAAGTTCTAATAGCTAGTAGCTTATAAGCTATTAGATTTCTAATAGCTTATAAGATATGTTCTTTGTTTTTATTTTGAATAATTTCTTATAAGCTCTTCTTATAAGCTCTACCTGTTTGTTTTTACCACTTCTGAATCTATTTATATATTCTTTTTTTACTAATATACCCTCGTTTAAAAAATGGACTTATGTTCTATAATTATTTTATTTTACTACACATAGAAAAATCCTAATAAAATAATATTACACCATAACAAATAAGAGTATCTCTTAATGAATGAATAAAATAAAATAATTTTTAAAATAATAGAAAAAGACCACAAAAATAGAACAAACATAACCCATGTAATTTTACATCCTATCATATATTTGTACTAGCTATAAGCTCCAAGATGGAGCTTATAGTAACCGCCTACTAACTACTAGAAAGGTGAAAAAACAAACAACACCTTAGCTAGATGTTTCACTAAACTTTTCTTCTTCCGTCATCTTTCTTTGTAGCATTTTCATTCAGCAATTCAGTTGGAAGAAATTGAGTCCAAGGAACAATTACTTGACTGATCAAAATAGTCTCTACACATGTCAAGCACTCTCTCCATCAAACTCTCTGGGATACCATGGCTGATCACTTACATGTCACACACACACACAGTTATGTGAAATACTAATATTTTATTTACATTAGGGTAAATAAAACAATGTACCATTGTTGTATATAATTCCATGCATTTTGTTGGAATTTTCAATTTACTACATGTGTTTTGCCGACCACCATAGCTATGTGAAAAGGTGGATTCTTACCGAGACCTTCTACATGTAAAGTTCTTTTTTCGTGAACAACTATCATAATGGTCAGTGTGAATAAAAAAATTGAGAGAGTTTTAGTTTCCATTTACAGACCTGCTTAGAGATTATCCTTTCTTGATATTCGTGTGGCACTTAAATGGACTTGATGAATTTTGATGTTTCAAAACTTTGGTTTGATGACAAAACATCCAACGTACAAAGAAGGTTGGAGTGAAAAAAATATTTTGCATCAGTAGGAGTTTGGAATTGTTGATCGGTGATGATTAGACGTTGATTGAAAGAGGAGATCGAGAACATAGTCTCTTTTTCAGATTTATTAAAGAAGGTTGGGTACGTTGATTGAAAGATTAGCGAAGATTAGGGTTATTTTGAGGGAAAATTACCATTAAGGCCCATTTTTTTGGTTTGTGCAATTACAAATATACCCAAAATTGAATGAAATTCGCTTCAGTTAGATTTCAACTTGATTGATAGCCTAATTGAAGAGATATTTTCTTAGGGGCATTTTCTGCTGAAGATTAGGGTTATTTTGAAGGAAAATTACCACTAAGGCCCATTTTTTTGGTTTATGGAATTACAAATATACCCAAAATTGAATAAAATTCTCTTCAGTTAGGCTATTGATTTCAACTTGATTGATAGTTTAATTGAAGAGATATTTTTTTAGGGGCATTTTATGCTTTAATAGAGTATAATAAATTTAAAAGTGATGTATGATTGGTAGGTAATCATTCACTTTCTTGTACTGTCAACTCTGGCAGCCGCCTCTAAGATTCTCTCATTCGCAAACGAAAACAGAACAAACAAAAATCCAAAAGACAATAGCATAATGAGCTCGAACCATTTTATAATATCAATATATCATCCAGAAAATTGTATTGACTACAAAATCTAGTATCCTTTCTGCCGGAAAATTGATCTTATTATTCAAAATGACCATGGAATTGCCATCATCATTAGTGTTCAAGGTAGAAAGGGGTGAACCTGAATTGATCTGCCCTGCCAAGCAAACACTTTATGAAATTAAGAACCTTTCCAATATCGATGATCAATATATGCATCGAATTCAAATTTCGAGCATATTCTTTTATCGAAATACTGTTGGAAAGGAAGGAAGAGATCTAGTGAAGGTTATTAAAAATCCCATCTCCCAAACACTTGTTTACTATTATCCTTTTGCAGGTAGGCTTAGGGAAACACCTAATGATAAGCTTATGGTTGAATGTACGGTCCACACACCTAACAATCTCCACCTTGGACCAAATCCTGGCCCAAGCCCGCCCAATCAACCGTGGGCTCTGATACCATTTGTTGGGCCCATGGTTCACCACTATTCCGACGATATTGTTCCCATCTTAGTCACCACTAGGCCCAAGGCTATATCCATGGTGTGGGGTTTTTCCTATGGGTTTCACTTACCCAAAAGGACTCGACAATAGTGGATACTATACCATTACTTATAGACCCCTTAGAGATCTGCTATGGCTCGGATGTGGGACTATTTGGTCCACACACCTAACAGTAATAGCTAACCGTGAGTGAAGATCACCACTTTTTTATTTTCCAAAATTCATGTCTAAATTTCGAACTATCATTTCAGATCTTATAGATTGAAGGAAAATAAATATGTCCATGCAGGTGACCAGATTACTGTGTGGAGGATTTACCCTAGGTATTCACCTGAACTATGTAATGAGTGATGGAACTGGTCTGCTTCAGTTCCTGACAGCTGTAGGTGAAATGGAACTTGGTTCATGTGTTCCGTCAGTTCTACTAGTATGGAGACGGGAGTTGCTTAATGCGTGAAACCCACCACAGGTGTCATGTGAACATTACATGTTAAATGAATTTAATCGCATTGAGGGGCCTCCCCTGGATGAAATGGCCCAGATGCAGCGGTCGTTCTTCTTTGGCTGCCAAGATATAGCAACCTTGAGAAATAACCTCCCACCTCACCTTCGCACATGCACCAGGTTTGAGATTCTCACTGCATGCCTTTGCCGATGCTGCATGATTGCACTTAGTCCTATTCCAGCGGACCAAATTGGATTTGGGTGCTTAGTAAACGCACGCACGAAGTTTAACCCGCCATTGCCTGTTGGATACTATGGCAACGCCTTTGGACAATCTGCAACATTGTCAACTGCTGCTACATTGTGTGATCCTTTCGGGTATGCGGTAAAGTTAGTAATAAAAATGAAAGAATATTGACTAAAGAGTTTATGCGATCCTCAATAGATCTACTTGTGAAAAAGCCTATACCATATTTCTCAGCTACTCATGTCCACGGAGTGTCTGATGTTACAAATATTGGGTTCAAGGATGTTAATTTTGGTTGGGGAAAACCAATATATGGAGGACTTACTGCGAGCAATCCCTTTGAGAGTTTCCTTGTATCATCGACAAACAATAAAGGCAAAAATGGAGTCGTAATGGAATTTACTTTTCCTGGATCTGCCATGGAAAAGGTTGATATAGAGATTAACAAACTGATTAGAGAGCCTCAGATTCGAGCAACTCAGCATTCATTTTGTCTTCTATGTAGGACAGGAATAGTCATCTCAACAAGTAAAGGAACCCTGGGATTGCTTCAATGAAACTTGTCAGACCTGAAAAGATGTATATATACAGAGAAATGAACAGCAGAGCAGACTACGTTACAACCTCTTCGAAGTGATCAGCATATAATGCTGATGGCTTTGTTTACAACTTATATCAAACACCATCAAATTTAACTATTATGGTTATATATAGTTTTCGTCTATTATATTTGTAAGCTCTTTCTTAAGCTTAGTCACATATCAGGGTTGATGAACTCCTTCTCTTCAATCTCCTTGAGATACCTGCAAAGACCACCGGTTTTAGTCCGATGGGTAAAGCTCCAACGATCAAGTCAGTAATGGAGGCCAAGTTTGTAATCAGAGTAAGCAAAGTGTGAATAGTTACCTTGTGTTTGCCCTACAGTTTCCCTTATATATCGGATCAAACCGCTTTCTCCTAGCCCTAGGATTCTCCTTAGATCCTAGGGTCTTCTTTCCTCCTACCTGGTTCTTTCTCTTCCACCATTATGAGACAAATGCTTGACAACTAGCTCTCATGTGTTTCGCTCGTGATGCTCGATCCAGAATGTTCTTAACTTTTATCTACTACTTCTCGGTTCCATCTTACTGATCTACTCCTAATGCCTCTATTCCACCACGTTGGACTACAATATATGGTACTTACATCGCCCCTCCTCTGTCCGTCTTCCGTGATCTAACCTTGTTACTTGGATGACGGTTTCAGAGGTTTATCCTACGTGGCTTTTTTCATCTTCAACTTTTCCCGCCTAAAGTCTATCTTTACTAGCACGTGACTTCCACCTCTTTCCTTTCTATCTTCCTAGCAAAAGATTCCCTACACGTGTCAGACACGCATTTATTTCCACCCACGTGTTGTGTCGCATCTGCCCTAGGCGCAATGATGGAATTGCTGAAATCGTTACGTTTCTCGACGCCTTGTCCTATCGTTTCTTTTTCTCTCTCCACTGTCTTCCACGCGTTTGCTTGGTGATTATAAATTTAGAACTTAATCAATTCTTTACTTCCTTATTTACCATTTTTCTCTTCTCTCTCCATTCTAGATTTTCTTCTTCTCTCTATCTCATGAAAACTCCTCCTCCTTTTCTCCGGCGACGACATTCTAATCTTTCTATTCTGGTGTTTATCACTTTGGCTCTCACAGGTTAGTTACACGCTACTATTTTCTTGTTGCATCACCTTTAATTACTGTTAATAGTTTTGGAATCAATCTTTTCTTGTATAGATCTTCCTAATCTCTGTTGCATTCCACTTAGATTTAAAGTTTTCTTCTTTTGAGATTTCTTCTGGACTTCTCTTGTTTTACTTTCTTTCCCCTAACACCCAAATATAGAAGTAAAGAGATTTTAATTAAACCCCCTTTCTTCTTTCTGTTAGGATCTCCCCTTGGCGCCCCCATTCTTCTTGAAGATTTGTTGAGTAGCATAACAATGGCACCAAAACAAGCCAACCAGAAGAATTTTTTTTCAACCAGATCTGGGGATGACATCCCTAGAGACGGCGGTGTGCAAATCCGTCAAGTTGATGATTCCATTTCTTCTACTTACTATCTAGATTTACAGGATCCAGCTACCTACGAATTTAGACCTAATCTAGATCTTTTCCGTCAACAATATGATATACCTGTTGATGTGGACCTTTTTCACTATAAAAAGGCTCTGCGATTTGCACATCATGATTTTTCTAGACAAGACACGATTATGGTGACGCCCAACCAAATTGCCTTCGGTTGCCGGTTTCCATTCTCTGAGCTTGTACACGATGTTCTCAATTTCTACAAACTCGCCCCTGGTCAATGTATAGGCAACTTTTGGCGAATCTTTAGAGCTATGGATCAACTGAACAGTGAGCGCCCTACTGTTGTTACCCTTAGTGATGTACGCCAATGTTATTACGTGTGGTCAACCTTACTACTACTTCGTCAAGAGGAATGGTAGGAAGTCGATTGTTCAGAATCTACTTGAAAGCGACGAGGAATAGCCTGACTTTCCCTTGGTTGTGAGTGGCAACTTTGGGGGCGAAGGTCCCACCATTAAAAAACTGTTAAAATACTGGCGGTTTAATACCCAAGGTTCTCCCTGATGAAGTGTCGTTTTTTTCTTGATTCTGTTTTTGCTTGTTTTCTTCTCTTTTCTCATTTGCTAACTTATGCTTTGTTGCTTTCTTGGTCAGAAATCTGGGGAGACGGTACAACTATCAAGCCGTATGCCGACGCCCCTTGGGAACCTTTAATCGGCTCAGGCCCTGGCGGCTATTCCGTCATTCAATCTCTCACCCAATCAAGGAAGAATGGTACCCCAGTACCTAAGGAGCTAGATCTCGGGGATTATGTTCTCCCTGTCTGCTGTCACAAAGAATATCTCAAGGATAAGAAAGGAAAACCTCCTTCCGCCATTCCTGCACCTCCTCCTCCCTCTAGGAGTAAAGGCAAAACTTCAGCTGTTGAGACCGCCAGTGAAGATGAAGATGACGGAGATAATATCCCACTTCAAGAAATTTTGATTCTGAAGCCTACCCGTAATCCTTCATCTCCCTCTCCTGCCGTAGCCTCATCACCAACCTTGCAGCCAACATCTCCAGTGAAGAAAAAACAAAAGAGAGTAACTTCTCAGTTCTCTCCTTTCTTATATGCCTTTGCGTCTTCAAAAGCTTGTTAGATCTTCTACTTGTAATTTTTCTCCTACTTCGACTGAGGTATCTGATTTTCAGGCGATTCAAGGCGAGCAAGAGTCTTTGGTGGAGTCTCCCGAGTTACCCTTGGCGCGTTCGAAGCTTTCCGGGCATAAGGGGAAGAGGGTTAAGAAAGCAAAAAGGGCTTTGGTGGAAGTTCCCCGATTAAACAAGTCTTCTGATCACATAGCTGACTCCATGGAGCTCCCTGATCAGCCTGATCTTAATGGCGTTAAAGTTTCTATTGACATCGATGACTTGGGGATCGACACTGAGGGTTTTGAAGACACTGAGATGGAAGATTTCACTCCTCCAACTACATGTTCACCCTCTTCACCTTCTTCTAGTCTAAAATATGCACTTGTTGACCCTAATTTGCCTCCCATTATTATTTCTCTGTCTCCTCCTCTTCCTATTGACGACGAGATTTTTGATGTTGTCTTACTAGTTAGGCCAGTCCGTGAAGCTCCTAAGTATGTCGGCCTTCAATTTCTAACCGTAGTTGTTCTACCTCTGAGTCAGGTGAAGACATTGAAATTGATTCTTCTAATCTCCCCATGGCGGATAACATTTCAGCTCCTCCTCCTACGGATTCTGCTGCTCATGGCGTTCCAAGCATGGATAATCCCCTTGGTTCTACTGAGGAGGTTGCCCAAGGAAACCAATCCCAGCTACCTACCCCCCCTCTCTCTCCTAACAAGGTTGGATTTTCTCAGGCTCCATGTAAGGGAAGCTCCTCACGTAGCTCTATCCCAGATGACAGTCTTATTCTTCCGCGTTCTCAAGCTACTTTGCCTGTGAGCCGTCCTTCCTTCAGCCCTACTGATTCCGCCTTTGCAAATGGAGTTATTGCAATATCTACTCTTCAGGGTTCCATCTTGCCTTCTGATCAGGCTAAGATTGACCAAATGTCTTTCAGCGAATGCAACCGTGAACTCTACAGAGCTCTCTCTCTCTCTCTCTCTCTCTCTCTTGTAGGTTCAAGCCCTTTATTATTTTTCCTTCGAATTTCGATATTTTGTCATTGCTAACCTTTTTACTTTCCTTTCAGGTTAACAGTCTCACGGTTAAGTTCAGCAACTTTGTCTCTGAGCTGATGGAAGAGCGTAAAAAACTCTTTCAAGAAAAGCACAATCTTACACTCGACAAGAACCATCTAGTCAATGAGAAATGGGCTCTTCAAGCTGAAATAGAGCAACTCAGGACTCAACGCAAGGAAGCTGCCGCCAACCGTGACGCTGAGATCAAGCTGATACATCATATCCGCATGCCATGTTTCATCTTCTATGGGGAAATCCGCCAAGAAATCTGCAAGAACTTGGGACTTTTCTGCCTTCTTCTGTTCGTATTGAATTTGGTACTTACTTAGCGAGACTGCCCATTTTTCCATCCTCCCTGAACGTTCCAACTTTGGCATTACTTGATTCAGTGGTAGATTTATAACCACTGTGAGGTGATAGGCTTCAAAGTAGGGTCTCAATCTTTGTGCTATGAAAAGTAGAACAAGTGCATACTTCTCCACCCTGGAATATCTTGTCTCTGGTGAAGTCATTTTTTTGCTGAGGAAGTAGACCGGGTTTTCATTCATTGCTTCTCTTCGTGTCAGTACTGCACTAACTGCTATGTCTAATACTGCCAAGTAAATGAAAAGCGTTTCCCCTGGTGCCGGTTTTGACAGTGTTGGCGGTCTGCTTAGATATACCTTCAGTGTTTGGAAGGCCCTTTCGCATTCATCATTCCATTCAAAAGACAATTTTTTTCTCAAGAGCTGAAAAATTGGCTTACACTTATCTGTGGACCTTGAGATGAACCTTCCTTGCCGTAATTCTCCTCGCCAGCACCTGTACCTCTTTTTGAGTCTTTGGCGACGGCATTTCCGTCAGGGCTCTAATCTGGTCTTGACTGACTTCTATTCCTCTTTTGGTGACTATGTAGCCGAGAAACCTTCCAGACGTTATCCAAAGGTACATTTTTCTGGAAAGTCTCTCTTAGGTCCTCCAAATGATCTGATGGCTCCCTTGACTTCACCAATATGTCGTCAATGTATACTTCAACCGTCTTCTTCAACTGGTTCTCAAACATTGTCTCGACCAACCATTGGTATGTGGCTCCTGCTTTTTTTAAACCAAATGACATTTTGGTATAACATAATGTTCTCTTACCAGCGTAGAAGGCGGTTTTCTCCTGATCTGGCCCATATAGTGGGATTTGATTGTAACCTGAATAGCCATCCATGAAAGATAGTAATCCGAACCCCTCTGTTCTATCTATGAGCTCATCTACTCTCGGCATGACGTATCTATCCTTGGGGCAAACTTTGTTTAAGCTGGTGAAGTCAATACAAACGCGAACTTTTCCATTTTTCTTTGGTACAACCACTATATTTGCTACCCATTATGGATATTGAACTTCTCTTACTATACCCGCTCTTTCCATCTTTTCTACTTCTGCTTGGACTGCTTCTACTAGTGCCGACTTTATTATTTTAACCTTCTGTGCTACTGGCTTGAAGTTTGGATCGACATTCTCATGGCATGCTATGTCTGGGCCTATTCCTGTCATGTTATGCACAGACCAAGCAAATACATCTACATTATCTTTTAGGAACTGCAAAAGATCTTGTCTCACCTTAGGGTCTAAGTTACCTCCCATGTAAGTGATCCGCTGATCTTCTGCTTCAGTGAGGTTGCCAGGTTCTGTTTGTTCCCCAGTTTTAGAAATCTCTCCTGGGAACTCGTCATCCTCCTTCTTTCATTGTTATGCTGAGGTAGAGGCCAAGCCGGCACCTGCTGTGCTTTGCCGCATGGTCTTAACTGTTGCTATCTTCAGATTTTTCGCCATTGCTTGATTACTCCTTATCTCATATTGACCATCTTCAGTTGGAAAACAAATTTTCTGGTAGTAGCTTGAAGGAATAGCTTTCATCAAGTGAATCCATTCTCTCCCCAAAATTGCGTTGTATTCTGTTAGGATCTTCAATGACTACAAATCTTGACATGACAGTTCTGGTATGAGCCGTGTCTGGTAACGTAATTTCTCCCAACGGCGGCACTGCTCCTACATTGAAACCATAAATGCCTCCAGCTGAGTTTATCAAATAGTTCCTTCCTAGCTTCATTTTATCCAACCCCCTAGTGAACAGAACGTCCACATCACTTCCGCAATCTACTAGTATTTTAATTACATTCCAATTTCCAATGAATATTGAAATGACTAGTGGGTCATTGTGCGGTGTCACCACTCCCTTTAGGTCCTCCTCCGAGAACCCAATTGGTTCATCTTGATGCACTGGTCTTCCATTCCTCATCACGGGTACAGCTCCTGCTATTGATGACTCTTCTCTTATCTGCATCACCTTTCACACCTTTTTCTTTACTTGGTTAATGGACTCTCTAACCCCTTCTAAAATCATGTTAACTGTTCCTCTGACTGGTGCTTCTAGTTTTACCGCTTCCCTGTTATTATCTACAATAAACTCCCTCAAGTGACTACCATCAATCCACTTCCAGATTAATGACTTAAATTCATAGCAATCTTCTGTAGGATGATTATAAGTCTGATGATAATCACAAAATGGCTTACCTCTCACCGTTCTACACCTTACCGATGACTCTTGAAAATATTTTCTTCCCCTTATCCTTTTCAGCATTTGATCAAGCTGCATGATGAGCTGTGGTAGCGGTTTTGGTGGTGTTAGCTTTCTTGGTGGAGAGTCTTTGTTTTCTCGTCTATCTATATTGTCAGATCCTCTTGCCCCATCTCTGTTTCTTCTGGTGCCGGATTCTCTAGGTGGACTGTCATTCTGTGAACTGGTATCTGCTTTCTTCCGTTTCTTTGTTACGGCATTGACAGTCATTGTTGAAATCTTTGGTGCTCTCCGTGAAACTATATCTTCTAATCTGATGTACTTTTCTGTCTTCTGAAAAAGTTGATCCAATGTCGTCATCCGTGAAGACACTATAGAATCATATGCTGGTGACTTCTTGCTTATTCCTTTTTGGAATACCACTACCGCTGTCCTCTCATCCACTCCGCCATCTGTTCTCAAAATCTCATTTTTGAAATTAGTAACAAATTTTCTGAGGGACTCACCTGGTGCTTGCTCCAAATCAAATAGTGATGCTATATATGTCGCCTGCCTCTTCTGATGGTAATGCTTGACGAACATTTCACTCAGTTGGGCAAAACTTGATATGCTTCCAGGGGATAGTTTTAAGCACCAATCTGTGGCATTGTCTTTCAAACTGCTTGGAAACAACCAACCCCACATTCCGTCATACTGCGTCCCTTCTCAAGTTGCCATCTTTTGCTTAAAGTTATTCAAGTGCTGCACATGATTAGTTGTTCCATCATATTCACTGAACTTTGGAGATTGAAACTTACATGGAAACCCGTGACAGTAGCATATCTCTATTGGTAGTCTCTTGCCTAATCTTTCCAAATCTTGAGTTACCTCTATATTTTTCCCTTTACTCTACGCCTTCATGTCTTCTTGAACCTTGCATATCATGTCGAAAAGTCTAGTGTAGGGATCACTTGCCGGAATCTCTTCGTCGTTGGCTCCCTCTTTTTGTTCAACTTCACGGATGCTTACTCCTGATTCACCGGAACCTTCCATCTCTTCATTTCTCTATACTGGCAATCTAGGTCTGACACCCTTTCCACCTCCTTGAGTTATCTCCTCTGTTGGTCTTCTCATGTTCTCATTCCCAACAACTTGAATTGTTTTTGTGCTACGTCTTTTGTTTCGTGGATTTGCCCTAGCTATTCACCTGAACCATGTAATGAGCGATGCACCTGGTTTGTCTCCATTCCTGACAGCTGTGGGTGAGATGGCAGTTCGTGCATCCGTTCCCTCAGTTCTGCCAATATGGAGAAGAAAGATGCTTAAAGCGCAAAACCCACCACAGGTATCATGTGCACATTACATATTCAATAAGTTTAATGACATTGAGGGACCTCCCCTTCATCAATTTGCTCAATTGACCGCTCCTTCTCTGATAGTCAAAATATAAAAGGTTGAAAAATAACCTCCCACCTCATCTTAGCAAGTGCACCAGGTTTGAGATACTTGCTGCAGGCCCTTCAAGTTGCCTCACGATTGCGCTTAGTCCTATTCAAGGGGATCAAATGGGTTTCGATGCATTATATACTATGGCAATGCCTATGGACAGCCAGCAGCACTGTCAGCTGCTTGTTAACTATGTCAAAATACTTTTGGTTACACGGTAAAATTAGTGATGAAAATGAAGGATTATTCATAGTTAAGTTCCACAACTAAAGGCCCTCTGTTTCGAGGGCTACACAATAAGTTTACAGACAACTGGTCGACAGTTTTTGTTCTAAAACCTCAAAAAGTTCTATAGGAATTTTTTTCGTTCAATTTCAATAGGTAACCCCTCAGTTGGAAGTAGAAATGGGTTCCTAATGAAGTTATTATCAGTGCCGCATAATTTCCACATGAACCGAGTGACCAAGTAATGTACCTCGACTAATGTTTCAATCCTTGCAAACTCGTACCCTGGGCATATTCGTGAACCTCCTCCAAATGCAACAAAGCAATAAGGTGGTAATGATGCTTGGTTCTCGAAGCGATCAGGATCAAACTTCAATGGCTCTGGGAAAATGGATTCATCCAAATGAGTCATATTAGCAGCCCAAAACACCTACGTACCAAAAGAAATGAATACTTGAATGAAAAATGAAAAACTTGCGGAAAAGAAACAAGAAATCTTAAATTCCTTAGAGAATTGCTTTCCTTTTCGGAAAGGTAAATTAACTGTATAAACAAGAAGAATTGCGTAAAATGAAAAAAAATTAAACTTACTTGCCACCCCTTCGGTATTAAGTATCCTCCATATTCCACATCCTTTGAGGTCTTGCGAAAACTACCAAACACGGGCGGGTAGATTCTTAATGTCTCCAATGCTACTCTCCATGTGTACTTCATCTTTGTAAGATCTTCCCATGTGATGATCTCTCCAGATGTTTTGCACTTTGCTATTTCTTTTTGTTCTGCAATTCCAATTTATATGGTTAACAGAAAGCAAGTTTTCGTTATGCTCAGTCTATAACTGACGTACTTCGGGTTTATAAAAGAGGGATGATTGATTTACCTCGTAGTACTCCAGTATAAACAACCGGATCAGTAGCCATGAGCCGAATCATAAATGTAATGAGGGTTGACGAGGTCTCAAACCCCACAGTTAGGACAAACATGACATTGTCAATGATCTCTTGCTCCGATAGTAATTCCTCGTTGTCTTCTCCGCGGATGCTAAGCATAGTAGTGATAAGATCTTGGTCTGAAGAAGACTTATTTTTCTCTAAAACCAATCTCTTTTCGCGTATAATATCCCCAACCATACTTTGGATCCATAAACTTGCTTGAATGCTACGGTTGAAGCGAGTAAATGGTATGTTCACTGGCACTGACAACAATCCTTCTAACAAATGTTCAAATGACTTCAAAAATTTCTCCCTCCTTGCCCCAGGCTTCAAATTAAATAGCGCAGAACAGATTATGTTGAAAGTGAGAGTCTTCATAAGAGGCATGACGTATTCCACGAAGCAACAAAAAGAATAACGTATAAATGACATCGAGAAACAGGGGATATTCACACTACATATAATTTTCATATAAAGGGTCTAACTAATTGTACCTTGACCTTTTCCTTCCCTTGCCAGTACATCTCAATGTGCTCTTTGATCTCACTATCAATCTTCCCAACATACTGCCTCAAAGTTTCTGGCTTCAAAAATGTCATAAGTGCACTCCTTACGCGCTTATGATCTTCGCCACTCAATTCCATCAAATTCTGCTTTCCCAATAACTTCTGAAAGGATTTTGTCTGCTGGTTAGTTGCTCTCACTAGTAAATATAAACTTGTTCGCGACTTGTCCATGAATAAAAACTGTTGGAGTTCCAAAGAGTGTAAGTGAGAAACTACAAATAGTGCTAATCTAACAATTGAATATTCAAACAAATCAAACGATACGCAGAAAGTAAATAACACACAAAAATTTTTAACGTGGTAAAACCCAATATGGGAAACGTCCACGGTTGTCCTCGCGACAACAAATAAATCCACTAGATGAAAAGAGATGTACAAACCTATCAACTACCTGCAATCACTGCGAGTTGACACTCCTGGTTATCTCTAACACCTTGACTTCACCGGAGCACCTTGATGTACGCACAAGACACTCGACTTCTTGATGAACACACAAGAAGACTCGAAACTGATCTATGTAACAAGCTTACACCAGAGTTCCTTGATGAACACACAAGGTTACTCGACTTCTTGATGAACACACAAGAAGACTCGAAACTAAATCACTATTCAATAATGTAGAAGAAGATGAATGGGGAAGAAGGAAGAAGAAGATGAATGGGGAAGAAGAAGATGAGTTCAATCACCAAAACAACCTAAAACAAAACCTAAACAAACTCCAAGAATGAGACTTCAATTGGACGGCCAAAGAACTAAATTGTTCTTTGATGGAGAAACCCTATATATAGTTAGGGTTGGAAAACACACAAAATGGGCCGGAATTGATGAAATCCACATTGGACGTACGTACGTCGAAACAACGTTCGTACGTCTCCACACTGTAAAAGTTCGCTGCCTGCTTGGACGTACGAACGCCCTAACTAGGTACGTACGTCCTGACCAAAACATGTTTGCTGCCTAACATGACGTACGTACGCCCTAACTAGGTACGTACGTCCTAAACCCAAAAACAGACTTTTGATACACTTGACGCGAAGACAAAGACTCGGGATGACGCGCGTACAACGAGGTTTTCCTAACAATGAACTCAAGGCGAGATAACCATGGACATCCAATGTCACAAAATTAATGTCAAACAACCGAGTGCCGGTTTCAATCTCCCCCTTTGACATTGATTTTGTGACAAAAACCTATGACTCTAATAGCACTTATAAAACGTGCTTACAAACCCAAACCATGGCATTTATATCATGCCTACAAAAACACTCAAGGTAGAACACATACCAAGTCACCAATTCTTGACTTCCAGCTTGAGCAAGACACTTTAATCATCAGAGACCGAACGGAAGCGACTAATAATTTAGAACTACTCCCCCATATTTCATGAGCTCCAACTTTAGATACTCGAGCTCCCCCATAACTGTACAACCTCTAAACATCAACATGTTCACTCCCCCAAGGCTTATTCCATTTCTTTGGCAGAGCAGGAACCTATTTTTATTTTATTTTTGTTGGGAAAGCGAGGTTGTTAACTAGGGTCCCCTACCCCGTTTCATAAAATCAGCATATAAACGAGTCATTACATTCTCAAGTATCTTGTACCTGTTCTATCATTTTATATAATTTTCTTTATGTCTTCTGAGAAGGAGGTAGGTACAATCTCAACATAACTGTGTGTAGGAACATTCCCAGCCAATGTATCTGCCAATTTGTTTGCCTCTCTCTATATGTGCTTATACTGGAAGTCTTCAGCTGTTGCTATCCTGACTTGTTTCCTCCTCAGCATGTGCCTGCCCTGCCAAGGTACTCTGCCTATCCCAAGGATTGAAACCACATTAGTGGAGTCAATTTGTAGTTCCATTCTGCTGATACCATGCTCACTTGCTAACCTCATGCCTTGTTCAACTCCTTCAAGTTTTATAAGTGAGATAGTTGTCAGGAACCTATTAAGTTCTATGCACTCATAGTTGCCAAAATTTTCTCTGAATAAAAAAAGAAAAGATAAACTGATTGTAGCTATTAATGCGTATGAGATTTAGTTGTTATGACCATTTTAATTTTGGTCAATAAATATTATTATTGGTTTTGAGAATTATTGTTGTTTGCAAATTTTCTACTGTTGTTCTATTGCTTTTTAAGATAGATTAATTGAAAAAACTTAAACTTGTTGACAATATAAGGTCACTATACTTTCTTCCCTCTACTGAAAGACAACAGGAATGGAATTACTCAAAGTTTTTGACCTCTTAAGTCCACCAGTAAAGACTCCTATATGGTGGCTGCAAAAGATCTGTGCCTTGATGATGTTGGATGCAACATTCTTATAGTACATTTGGTTTTGCAACCTGGTTAAGATGATTTTTCGAGTGTATGAAACTAAAATCAAATGAAAAAAAAAATAAAAAAAATAAAATGGAAACTATTGTAATATTAACTGGGTGGGTGATTAGCCATTTTCTCTGTAGCAAAATCTAAATTGATTCTCTTAATGTACTGCCTATCGGATTTATTCTATACTTCACAAATGCACTTATTTTAAATTGCATTCATCTGAATATTAGAGCTAATTCATCTCAACATCTATATCTGTGCTACATCAAAGTCTAATAACATTTTGTTCTTTTCAGCCCAACATTCTGTCCACAAACATAGCCTCAATAACACATGTAACCAAGTGCTAAGGCCTTAGGAGCCCTTAAGGGTTATTCCTTACACTTGATGGGATTGAGCAAGTGGCTTGCTTCAAGTCTACATGTTTTGTTGTCTTTACACCCCAATACAAGTGTTTTCCAGAAATATGGCAATTTCATCTTGGTTACTGTTTACTTAATTAGTGTTGTGAATACTCTCATCATGCTTTACATCTGATTTACATGATGTTATGTTTATGGCTGGTAGATTTTTGCTTTTATTTTGAAACCCTTACACAGACATCACTAATATTTCTATATATTTGATAGGTATGATACTGAAAAATACGGCATTTGAAGCTTGACTCTTCATCAATCATTCTACCTTGGAATGAGGCATCCCTTCAAAAGAAGAAGGCAAACATGGCCAAACGATTGTTTGCCGTGTCCTCTTGTTCAATTATAATGCATATCTATAAGACTTGGAATGGAAATGGACACACTTGCTTATTTCATTCCATTCCATTCCATTCCATTCACGAACCACATGTAGTACTGTATCGGGACATCTATGCCTACCTTTTGCATCTAAAATATCGAAGTTGACTAATTAAGTGGGTTACTACATTCTGTTAAAGTTAAATTCCTTGGGTGTGGTAATTTCTGAAATGAGACTGATGGTCTTGTTAAACTGATACTAGGACTAGGAATCATTTGTTTATGTTATTTGGTGGATGTATGCCTGAGGGGCCGAGTACTCAGTTCCACATATTTTCTATTTGATATCCTATCAATATGCGGACAGAGCTTATCAACTCTCTGTTGCATTTTCTGTAATGTTTTTCTTTTCTTAACAATATAAATCCTCTTGCTTCTATCTCATGCACTGTATGCCTCTGTGAATCACAAGTCCGCAAAGATGGAACACAGATGACACTTGCACAGAGCAAAAAGTTGTCACAACTAAATGCAGATAATGCTCAATGGGCGGATCGACAACTTCTTAGATCTGGTGCCGTATGAGGCACAGAGCAACAAACAGAGTTTGATGATGAAGATGAACGGGAAGTTATTCTACTTGTTCATGGTATGCAAATCAAATATGCTTAAAGATGTTATCCTCACCATCTGAAAAGTGAAAACTATTGGCTGAAACATACATTTAATGGTTTTCTATGCATGAGTTGACAATAGCTACTTTCCGTTTCTGGGAATAAGTTGATCATGGAATGTTGATTTTGATTGTTAAGGCATACTTATCAATAATAAAGTACTAGTTTGTTATTGTAGTTGATTGAATATTAAGGAATCTGAAAATGTAAAATTGCTCTAAACATAATTTATAACTAGAACTAATTTGAGTAATTTCAGTGTTAAAGTTTGTCGCAGTGTATACTGTATAGTATTATAATACATTAATATTCACTTGATTTTACAAACCATCAATATTTATTAAACCAATAATACCTCCATTCGTATTGTACAAAATCGACCCTGCACATTGTTCATGAATTTTATATATTATCTTGGAACATGAATTTAGAGGTTTGTGTAGTATGTATCATTGGAGAAATGTTTAATTCATGTTTTTTGCCATTATTTTCTACCCTTGCATAGTGGTCCTTTGTGTTAATGTTTAACCTTTTAATTGTGTTTCAGATACAGTAAAGTACGAACAAATCACGCCAGAGGTTTTGGGAACTTGCAGGATCAAAGCTTGGTGATATATTGGGTGTTGAAAAGACAGAAGAACAGGTAACATGATCTGAATTACAGATATATTTTGAAATATTTATCTGAAGATTCTCCTAGTGAAACTGATCCTAAGTTTGAGCAATGGATGAGTGATATGTCTATGGTGATGACCTGGCTATGGCACAGTATAGAACCATCGATTGCCTCTACTGTTCAGTTTCTTCCTACTGCCAGACAGATTTGGCAGGCTCTTGAAGAGATGTTTTCTCAGACCAGTAATGTCTCTCGCATTCATGAGATCTTTGAGACCATGTTTAATACTAAGCAAGGTGACAAATCGTTGAATGAACATTATGGTATTCTTCATTCGTAGTCTTTGGGAAGAATTATTGATTTATCAACCGCTTACTACTAATATTGAAACTCAGCATAAACAACGAGAAGATTTTCAGTGTTCCTTGTTCTTATCCACTTTGAATCCCGAGTATGCTGCATTTAAGGATCAAATTTTGGCTAGTGAGAACTTTCCTACAGCTGCCAATGCTTATTCACGGCTGCAGCGAGCATCTTTTGTCCATACACCTCTTCAACCTATAGAGGCTTCAGCCGCTCTTGCTTCTAGTAGTCGTGGTGGTGGCAATTCTCGTGGTCGTGGTGTTAGTCGTGGTGGTACACGAGGTGGTACACGGGGTAGTCATTCTCGTGGTGGTACTCGTAGTGGTACACGTCCTTTACGGACAGATTGGATATGTGACCATTGTGGTGGTGTTGGTCATACTGAAGCATATTGTTTTCAAAAATGGGGTCGAAATTTTTCTCCGGCCAATGCAAATCATAGCAGTGATACTTTGAGCTCAACTAGTTCACGACCTCAGCCTCCTACTGCTCAAGAAGATGTCCTTAGCAAGATTCTTCAAAAATTAGACCGCTTGGGTACCGGTACTTCAATTTTTCCTTCCACAGCTACCATGGCTGCTTCAGGTAATTTTGCTTGTATGGTGTCATCATCTCCTACTTGGGTTATTGATTCTGGTGCGAATAAACATATGTCTGGTACACGTTCTTTCTTCCGTCGATTTAAACCATTTAAATCTCTTGTTAATTTGGCTGATGGCTCTGCTCGCACAGTTGTTGGTTCTGGCACTATACAACCTGTCCAATCACTCTCTTTATCACATGCGTTGCTTGTTCCTGATTTTCCTACCAATTTATTGTCTATTAGTCAAATTACTAAGTCTCTTAATTGTTCAGCAACGTTTACTTCTTCTCGTTGTGTTTTTCAGGATCTCAAGACGAAGAGGGTGATTGGTTCGGGGCATGAGAAAGATGGTTTATACTTTCTTGATCCTGATCCAAAAATTTCAACATTAAGTGCTTCGGTCTCTCATTTACAATGGCATTTTCGTCTAGGTCATCCGTCCCTGGCAAAGCTTCATCAAGTTTTTCCGAATTGAGTCATGTGTCTGCTTTAGAATGTGATGCTTGTCAATTAGGAAAGCATCATCGTAGTTCTTTTCCTCATCGACCTGAGTGTCCTAGTCTTAGTCCTTTTGATTTGGTCCATACTGATATTTGGGGACCGTGTCGTGTCAAAAGTGTGTCGGGTTTTCAATATTTTGTTATTTTTGTTGATGATTGTACTCGGATGACATGGTTATTGTTAATGAAAGATCGTTCTGCTTTGCCAAATATTTTTCATACTTTTTATAATCAAATTTCTACACAATTTGGTAAATCTCTTAAAGTTTTACATTCTGATAATGCTTTGGAATATTTGCAGTCTTTCATGCGTGTGTTTTGTGTTGATCATGGTATTATTCATCAAACAACATGTTCTCATACCTCTCAACAAAATGGTGTTGCTGAACGTAAACATAGGCACTTATTGGATATTGCTCGTACTATTATGTTTCACATGTCTGTCCCTAAATCGTATTGGGCTGATGCTGTCCTGACGGCTTGTTATCTTATTAATCGCATGCCGTCTTCTGTGCGTAGCAATAATACTCCATTTTCTCTTTTGTATCCTAGTGCGTCTTTTTTTAGTCTTCCGCCGCGTGTTTTTGGCTGTGTTGCCTTTGTTCATAATTTGAATCCAGGCCGTGATAAGTTGTCTCCCCGATCTTTCAAATGTGTGTTTCTTGGTTATTCACAGACTCAGAAGGGTTATCGTTGTTATAGTCCTGTTCATCGTCGTTATTTTGTGAGTGTCGATGTCACGTTTTTTGAGTCTACCTGATTTTTTGGATCTACTGGTCAATTGTTTGATCTTGATTTAGTCTCTCTCGGTCAGGGGGAGCTTGCTTCTTCATCTATTCCTATTATTCCTGCTCCTGTTTTATCTACTTCATCTCCGTTACAGCTTTCACCACCTTCAGGTCCCACATTGGTTTCACCATTTCCCAAGCATTATGTACGAGATAAGTCTCGTAAGCAGGTTGCCCCATCACCCGATTCGTCTGAGATGCCTTCTACTCTACCTGAGTGGCCACGTATATCCACTGGAACTTTACAGTCTGTTCCTTCTGATGATGTTCTACCTGTTGTTGAGGATCTTTCTAATGTTAATTCATCTCTTGAAGTTGATTTACCTATTGCCTTACGCAAAGGTAAACGTGGTTGTGTTACGTATCCCATTGCTAATTATGTATCCTTACATCGCATGTCACTTGTTTTTCGATGTTTTGTCACTTCTTTGTACTCTGTTTCTGTTCCTACTTCCTATAAGCAGGCATTACTCTCTCCAGCATGGAAACAAGCTATGGATGTGGAGATGAGTGCTTTAAAGGATAGTGGCACTTAGGATCTGGTTCCTTTACCCTCTGGGAAACAGACGGTTGGTTGTCGATGGGTGTATACTGTTAAACATTTGCCTTATGGTACTATAGAACGTTTGAAAGCTCGACTGGTGGCTAAGGGTTATACTCAGACTTATGGTGTGGATTATTGTGAGACTTTTTCTCCTACCGCTCGTTTGAATTCTGTTAGAGTTCTTTTATCTGTGGCTGTGACTTGTGATTGGCCTTTATACCAGTTAGATGTAAAAAATGCATTTTTACACGGAGACTTACAAGAAGAGGTATATATGGATCAACCACCTAGATATATTGTGGAAGGTAAATTTGACATGGTGTGGAGGTTGAGAAAAGCTATTTATGGTTTGAAGCAATCTCCCCGGGCATGGTTTGATAAATTCAGTTCAGTTGTGACTACCTATGGTTTACACCATCTTCACAGTGATCATTCTGTATTTGTGCGACGATCTAATGATGGTACTATTGTACTTGTGGTTTATGTTGATGATATAATTATCACTGGTGATGATTCTGTTGGAATTTCTGATTTGAAGTCTTATCTAGCTCAACAATTTCATACTAAAGATTTGGGACTTCTTCGATATTTTCTTGGGATTGAGGTTTCTCGGTCCAAGGCAGGTATTTATTTGTCGCAGAGAAAGTATGTGCTTGACTTACTTTCAGAGACTGGACATCTTGCTTCCGCACTTGTTGATACTCCTATGGATCCTAATGTGAAGCTAGATACTGAACAAGGAGAACCTTTTGATGACATTGGTCGATATAGAAGATTGGTTGGCAAGTTAATCTATCTTACAGTTACTCGTCCTGATATAAGCTTCGCAGTTAGTGTTCTTAGTCGCTTCATGCATGCTCCTCGTAAGCCTCACTGGGATGTTGTTATTCATGTTCTTCATTATTTGAAGGGTGCTCCGGGTAAAGGGCTACTGTATAAGCCATCCCAAAGTCTTTGCATTCGTGGTTTTTCTGATGCTGATTATGCTGATGATGTTACTAATCGTCGCTCTACTTCTGGATATTGTACTTTTGTTGGTAATAATCTTGTCACTTGGCGTAGCAAGAAATAGAATGTTGTTGCTCGCTCTAGTGCCGAAGCTGAGTATCGTGCTATGGCTCATACTGCAGCAGAAATGATGTGGGTAGAGTCATTACTTCGTGAGATGGGTGTTCATGTCTCTTCTCCTATGCAAATGTTTTGTGATAACCAGGCAGCTATCTATATTGCGAGTAATCCGGTTTTTCATGAGCGCACAAAGCATGTTGAGGTGGATTGTCATTTCATTAGAGATTTGGTTATGAGTAAACGAATTATTACTCCTTTTGTGAAGTCTGCAAACCAGCTTGCTGATATTCTTACAAAGCCTTTGGAGTGTCCTGCATTTCGTTCTCTATGTGTCAAGCTGGGCATTTGTGATCTCTATGCTCCAGCTTGAGGGGGAGTGTTAGAGTTCTTTATACTCATGTTATCAGTGGGCCATATAGGGCCCACTATCATTAGGGTTTCTGTAAAGTTAGCTCTTATTATATATATGTGACAGAGAGAGGCTGAAGTTAACTAAGGCTCTTTTCTCTCTCTCTCTTTCTCTCGTATACTAATCTCTCTCTTCTTCTCTCTACTTAATATATAATTCTACTTATATTATTAATGGTTTGGTATATTGTTTTCACAGGCAGTGGTTTCGTCGTAGTTTTGAAAGTGCTGCCCTTAAGGCCAAATGGAGTTCTAAATTTTGCGAAGTAAGAGAAAAAGTACAAGGAAAATGCTGCAGATCTAAAATACATTACTGATGAACTGCCTATTGATTTGAAGAAATCAGGTTTTTATTTCTCACTGCCAAATATATTTTTCTTACAGCGGATTTTTTTTTTTTTTTTTATTAAATGGTAAGTATGGGTTAACTTACTGTGTGTATATGATTGAGAAGTTATTACCTATGTGTGTGGGTGATTGAGAAGTGACTATTGACTTCTCCTTTCTCTTATTTCAGAGATGAACAATTCAAAAGGGGAATACAATAGAGATGACGGTCAGCGCTACAATGGTAGAGGTAGAGTTCATAGAAGAGGATGTAGTTTGTGTGGACGTAGAAGAGGAGATTGTGGTAAAGATATGCGTAAAAAATCCAGTGGTTGCAACTATGGTGAACCAGAAGCACCACCTCCCCAAGGCCGTGGTAAGTGATACAATTCATAAATTCTATTGACGTTGCAGTGGTTTCCAAATTTTTGTAAGACACATGATCTGTTACTCATTGTCACGATTATGATCTGAAGTTTCAAATGCGGAAATACTTAGATTCTCTTTATTCACAACTTTAGAATGCCTTATGAATAAATTCTCGATGTTTATTCTTTTCAATTGTGAGTGGTTTATTACATAGCAGCAGGCCTAACTACAACAACTGAATCATGTCAAGATTGGTCATTTTGTTATATTGGGTTGTAGATACCTTAATTAGACCAATGAGTTGTTTAGTATAGAAAACTTCAGGCACTACAATGATAAATAATTCAGTCCTCTATCCCATAACAGAATGACCAGTTTAAGAACCAAAACTGAGACAGAATGGTTAGTAATGACAAGAAGTGAGGTTTAGACGTAAAATCTATATTGTGTATATAGAAGACCTTAAACTATTAGTCTGAGTCTTTGAGCTATGATGAAATAAGACTACCATGCATGGAGTGTTCAACATTATCTTTAAACTTAAATCTGATGATGAAACCGACTCATATTCCTGATTAGAATTAGATGGTGATGGTTTCTAATAACATTAAATCTAAACCGACCCAATCCAAAGAAATTCTGGCTACTTATCAATCTGAATAAACTCTAGAGAGAAATTTGGATTTCCTGATCCTGCTTCTTATCAATCTGAAGAAGCTCTGGCTACTTATTAATCCGAATAAACTTTAGAGATTACTTTGGTTTTCACCTTATAACTAAAAAAAAAATCTTAATATTCTTCTTTCACCAACAGCAACCAATTTAACCAGAAGAGAAGGGCTACAACAGATTAGGGAAGGGAGAGTTTGAACTTTGGAGGAAGAAGAAAAGACTTCTGCTCTTCTGCTCCTTCAATTCGGTTTTAGTACAACAGAAACAGGTAATATTGACCTTTTAATTGGGTTTCTTGATTATTTCCTCTGGGGGCTTATCGATTTGCTATTTCTTACATTATAACAGAAAATTTTAAAACCTCTGGTAGCTTTTAAACTGATGGGAACATACTGCAATACATATAGTCAGGCTGCTATTAAGCCCCATTAAACCCTACTTACGCACCAAAACTCTAAGAGTACGTCAAGGTAACATAGGATAGAGACAGAAAAAACCAGCAGTTCCCACTAATCTGCATGGTCTAGGACCCTGCAATGTGTATATGTAGGAGCTGTTCAGAAGGCCTGGCAGGCCATGTTCCTGAAAGTGCTCTTCCGACTGTTCATGCTGAGCTGTGTGGGGACCTTTTTAACTCAGTTGGCTGTAGAGATGCATTACATTATTAATCGGCCATTAACCTTACCCTGTTTACCAATAGATGAGCAAAATTATAGGACTTCTTCAGCTCCAACCCCCTATTTGACATTTCTACCCAGTCCCAAAGTAGACCGTCCAACTTAAGTATAAACCTGTAAATGTGCAGAGTTCAATTTCTAAAGCCCATGGTAGCAGGAACCATAGCAGGTATGGCAGCCCTCAACCATTTAGCTCAATCCAACCCTGCAGAACTTCCCTTACATAGCCAAAATTCAGACTCTGAGCAGCCCTGTTGACATTACCAGTTAGCGACCTCGAAACCAAAATTGCCCTTTTGAACATCCGTTTTGGGAAAATATATATTTTGGTTGAAATTAAAAATTGTAGTGTAACGTTAATGAAATCCATCTTACTTTATATTTTGAAATTTCTTCATATATATTTCTTTTATCGATTCTTTACAGCTTCAAATGGGTTATAAAAAGCGTCAAAGAAATCAAGATGGCCTAATATTGGGAAATCTCAATTATACGTTGGCCCAACAAAAAAGAAGAAAAAAAGAACAACATCAGTTTGATTTTCACAATAAGAAATTGGACAATCGTTCCTTTCCTCAACTTGATCAGCAAAAAAAAAAAAAGTGTGAATAAAAGTTATATTATCAACTATTTACAAATTTGGTTATTCAACTTTGCTTTAGTAATAAGTTCTGACCAAAAACTATATCTTTTTAATTTAAAATTTAGGACAAAAAAATAATATTGTTGTTGACGAGTCTTCAAAATATCAAACTCCGGATTCAGATAATAAAAAGTTGGATAAATGTTCTCTGGCACAACAAGCACGAAGAGAACGAGAAGCTCCGAACAAAAGGTAAATTTATATATGCCTTCTTTGGTATGGGTACAGAGCTGTTCTCAAATGGTTACAACATTTTATCTTGCAACAGTGATACAATATATCCACAGACATCATTGAAATTGATCGCTTATTGTATTTTATTAACCGTTTGTGTTTGGTTCTTTGCAGAAACTGTGATTTCTTGGCATAGTAGCTTCACATAGAACCTACAAAAGCCAACAGATGGGAAGGATTAAAACAACTATGGTTGATGTATAATCTGATATTTCAATGCCACTATGATCACTGTAAAGGTAAATCTTAAATCAATTCAATTCACTCAGTATGATCAGCATGTGAGAATCTAACTCTACGAATGGAGCACTATCTACCAGATTACGTTGAGCAACGAATCTTAAAGAGCGAGATCAATAGCAACATTGGGAGAGAGAGAGTAATCTGGGTACCAGATCCGCAGGGTATGTTTTCAATTAAATCAACATACAATGCAATAAGAAAGATCAGAGATGAAGTCATGTGGCATAATATGGTGTGGGGAAAACTGGTAATTCCCATGGCAGAACAGATTGATCCAAAGGTGAATACTGCAAGGGTCAATATTTTTAGTAAGTGACAGGGAGAACTCGAAACATATGTTCTTTCGTTTTCAGCTATACAATGCAGATATAGAGGAGTATTTGTGCAACTGGCTATCATGTTTGGAAGGAGAGAAACAATAGGCGCTTTAAGAAGAAAAAGTCTATGGTGCAGTGTGTTAGAGAGCATCAAATCTGAAACGAAGCTATATTTGATGGTCCAAGGAGTTTTAATGGGCTTGGACTCAATTTAGATTGGAAATTAAGGTCTCTCTGTATTTTTTCTTCATCATACACAGTCACACACGCCCTATTTTCTTCTCTTTTCTATGGAAACCCTCTATTTTTCCATTCAATCAATTGTGTATTTTTTTTTTTTTTGGGTGGGGGTGGGGGGGTGGGGACATAGGAAGTGTATAGTAGCATGAATTCTTTCTATCTTTTTTCTTCGCCATCTCTTTTTATATTTCCTTTTCAGTCTTTTGTAAATGCACTGTCTGCCTGCCTGTAGCTGAAATTCTGTTATGTTTCTTTCATGTTGCAGAAATCAATACTTTTAGCGTGGATTTTGAGAAGGTGAACACAAAAATATTGGGTGTTTCCATCAACAGTGTGGTAAGTTGTTTTTTTTTTCCTAATAGACATGATGTCATTGTGATGCTAAGATTACTACATGTATATACAAGTGCAAAGACCACCATAGCGTGCGAAAAAATGAAAATCTATACTATTTAAAACAAATAAAAAGTCCTTTGCCAAGAAGGGTTCACTTTCATCTTAGTTTTTCTACCTTTTGAAGTGTATACTTGCTTTATGTACACTTTTAATTTAACGTTTGGTCGGGTACAGTTTTCTTTCAATTTCTCCCTTGTAGCCGTTACCCGAATTCGTACAAATAAACAAAATATATACCTGGGCTTATTGCTAAATTAATAGATGCTTAATTGATGCTTGCCGTGGTGAGATCATTTTCTTCATTTTATTATTAATGTTTTGAATTGATGTTTTACAAAACTTTTTTTTTGTGTGTTTTTGTGCAAGTATCACTTTAGTAGTTTCTAACAAAAATGCTAAATTAAAAAAAGATTAAAAGAGGGGATAGAGACACCAATATAACACACACCAAACTAATACTTTTGTAATAAATTAATGACAATTCTTTTGTTGTTTGCCAGAAAGAAATTAAGGTTTCTGATCTCTGCACAACTCTAATTCCATAGTTTGTCATTCTATTTCTTGCCACTTGCCAGGTATGCTATTGTTGAATAAACATCTTAATTTCCGTTTTCAATTTTTATTTTTACTTTTACAATAGATCTTAATTTGGTTGTGTTACAGGCTTGCGATTCATCAATTCATTACCAGCCAATCCTTACTTCCTTTGTCAGATTCTCTTTCTCTGGGTGAAATTTGTTCATTCAATCGACAAAACAAATAAGCAATCATCTCCTATCTCTTTCAGGTAAACTCACTCTCTAATCTACTGTTTTATTTTGTTTAAACAATCATCTCCTATCTCTTTCAGGTAAATTCACTTTCTAATCTGCTGTTTTATTTTGTTCTGGCAAATTTATTTTTAGAGCTTTTGTGATATTGAGTTTCGGGAAGACAATAGTTAGTTAGTAATAGTAATTGGACTAATACTAATAATTAGCCATGTGTTGTATCTGGCTTAATACTTCTATCTGTTCATTTTCGAATGTTGAAACTCATGAATGGGAAACTTTTGTAGGTAGAGCCGTAGAGGTGGAAAGCATTTATAACCAATAAAAAGATATATGTATCTCCATACATGGAGTCTTATTAGTTGGTTATATGAATCATTTGTTTCTCTCAGGCCACATCATGGCAAGGGAACAAGAGTTTGTATATGCTTTTGCCTGAGCCCAAGGAAATAAATGATTCATAGAACCAACATGCAGGCTAATAGAAATAAAAATTAGAAGAATTCAGTCTACACACCAGGACCTTTTTCTCAAGAATACCATGTTTTCCCTTCCTTTCTCTACACCTCTCTAATTGGGTATTTTACACACATCATATTTAACAATGCTGAAGGGTGGAAACAACAAGGATGGTGTCAGCGGCACCGTTTACTTCACCCAAGAAAGAGATGGTATGTGGAAGTGTTTGAAGTTCAAGATGAATGTATTCTTCTCTTCTTGAGGTATTTAAAGATATTACAAGCCAAATAAGGCAATTATACAAATAATATATATCATATATTTGGCATATATTATAGGCCATATATAGTAGATATAGGAAATATTTACACAAATAACATGTGCTAAACATGGGCTAGTCTACACTAAGGATTAGCTTTAACACTCCCCCGCAAACTTGGGGGTCTTTGGTGGACAAGTTTGGAGCGCAAGAGCTGAAAGCGATGCTTGTGAAGACCCTTAGTGAATATATCAGCAGTTTGATCAATGGAGGGAACAAACTGTACACGGTGAGTTCCAGAAGTAACCCGCTCTCGAACAAAGTGATAGTCTAGCTCAATGTGCTTAGTACGAGCATGAAAGACAGGATTAGAAGCCATGTATGTAGTGCTAAGGTTGTCACAGTAGAGCATAATGGGCATAGATACTGGCAAGTGAAGCTCGCGAAGAAGGTGAGCAATCCACATTGTCTCAGCACACACATGGGCAAGGGAACGGTACTCTGACTCTGCACTGGAACGGGCGACAGTAGGCTGTTTCTTGGCACTCCAAGAGATGAGGTTGGGCCCCAAAAACACACAAAATCCTAAAACAGACCGTCTCGTATCTGGACAACCAGCCCAATCAGCGTCCGAAAAGACATGTAGTGCTAAAGTGCCTAAGGATGGTCTTAGGCTTAAGCCGAAATCCACAGTACCTTTAAGATAACGCAGAATGCGTTTAACTGCAGTAAAATGAGTTGTACGCGGTGCACTCATAAACTGAGCAACGTGGTGCACAGCATAGGAAATATCAACCCTGGTAAGTGTTAGATACTGAAGAGAGCCAACCAGCTGACGAAACTCAGTAGCATCGGAAAGAGGGTCACCATCCAAAGCAGAGAGCTGTGACTCAGCATTTACAGGAGTGTTACATGGTTGGCACTCAGCCATGTTGCTATGGCATAGAAGATCAAGAGTGTACTTGGTTTGAGAGAGATGAAGGCCAGAGTGGGAAAAAGAAGCCTCAAGTCCCAAGAAATAGTGAAGTGGACTGAGATCTTTAATCTCAAACTCTCTGCCAAGAATGGAGATAAAAGATGATAACAATGATGGCATGTTGCCTGTGAGCACTATGTCGTCCACATATAAAAGAAGTACCATAATCTGGGAAGAGCGCCAAAAAATGAACATAGAATGATCAGCTCTGCTCTGTGTGAAACCATATTGCACAATGAAATTGTTGAACCGTGTAAACCATGCACGTGGGGCCTGTTTCAAGCCATAAATAGCTTTGTTAAGACGACATACATGATGAGGATGTTGAGGGTGAACAAAACCAGGTGGCTGAGTCATGAAGACTGTTTCGTGAAGAAATCCATGCAAAAATGCATTCTTCATATCTAATTGTCGTAAGGACCAGCCAAAGGATACTGCAAGACTGAGTACAGTACGAATAGTTGTAGGCTTCACCACTGGACTAAATGTCTCATCATAATCAAGGCCTTGCTCTTGGTGAAAGCCTTTAGCTACCAAGCGAGCCTTGTGATGTTCAATAGACCCGTCTGCTAATTTCTTCAGCTTGAAAACCCACTTGCAACCAACTACATTTTGATGTTGGGAAGGTGGAACCAATGTCCAAGTTTGGTTCTTAAGTAGTGCATTAAACTCATCTGTCATAGCAGCCCGCCATTCGGAATAGCATCTGGGCTCCTCACTGGAAGAATTAAGTTGAGCAGCTAAAGCACGTGGCAAGGGATAACGCACTGTGCCATCTGTTCGGGTTATTGAGCGTTGAATCCCATCTCGTAAGCGAGTAATCATCGGATGAGGCTGAGGATGCGGATGAACATCATGTGATGCCTCAGTTGGATCTCCAGATGTATTGGTATCTGTAGAGGGTTCAGAGGCCAAGTCATGCTCACAGGCAAGCAATGAATCAGATATTGGATGAATGGGATCAGACTCAAGGCACGGTGGAGCTACAGAAATAGGCTGTGGCACTGAATGATGGCGTCGCTCATAGTGTCGAGCAAATAAATGTTCTGGTCTCTGGACAGGTGCATTCAGCTGTGATGGCTCTGGAGCTGCAGAAATAGGCTCTGGCACTGGTGTGATAACAGGTACAAAGGCCATCTCATTAACTGGTTTAACTGCCATAGAAGTTGACGTTCTGCGTATGGAAAAGATGACTCATCGAAGCGCACATGGCGAGAAATGTATACTCTGTTGGTCACCATGTCAAGACACCTGTATCCTTTATGCTGAGAGCTGTAACCTAAGAAAACACATTCAATGGTTCTTGGCAACAGTTTGTTAGTGAAATATGCACCTAAGTGGGGATAACATGCACAACCAAAGGTGCGAAGACCAGTGTAAGATGGGGTGTGACCTAAAAGGCGAGAGAAAGGGGAGGCCCATTCTAAAACGGGAGTTGGGAGGCGGTTTATGAGATAAACGGCAGTGGAGACTACCTCAACCCAAAGAGTGGGTGACACACTACTTGTAGCTAAAAGTGTGCGGGCCAGTTCATAGATATGACGATGCTTGCGTTCTGCAAGACCATTCTGTTGTGGAGTGTGTGGACAAGACAGACGATGGTGAATCCCAAGAGAGTTGCACAGTTTAGACATAGGACCATTGACATACTCAGTACCCCCATCACTTTGAAGGTACTTAATGGTGGAGTTGAAGTGGTTCTTTATGAATGCCAAAAAGGTTGTAAAATGCGTATAAACTTCTGATTTTTGTCGCATGGGATATATCCAAGTATAAGGGTGAGCACGGTTTCAAAGTTTTTGGAACCGAAACCGAACCGGTCAACCTTAGGAACCGGTCAGAAACCGAACCGATTATTACAGTTCGGTTCGGTTTGTTTTTACGGTTTGGGCTTTTTAAATTTTGGGCCTGCAACCTTAATATAGTGTGGGCTTTCAGAATTTATTTAACATTAAATCCAAGAGTCCACTGGGCTAATCATATTAACATATCTTAACCATTACAAAATCCATATCAATATCTCAGATTGGGCCAAATATAGTCATCATCTATCACAAATCCATGATACATCCTGTTTTATCATTACATTACATACACATTACAATATATATCCATAGTCATTAAAATAGTCCCTGATCAAAAAACCAAAATAAAACTACAAATCCATATGCTGATATGCATGACACTCTCCAACTCCAAAATCTTTTAGCATATCCAAACCTGCAAAAATGCAAAATACAAAAAATAATACTAGTGTACAACTTCATGTACAGTAGGTTATAGGTTTGTATATATAAAGATAATCAATGATGAAATTTCAATAACAAAATGTATGCAATATAAATCATAAGACTAAATACACAGTAGCCTATTAGAGCGTGTTTTGCAAGCAAAAAGGGTGGTACCCTACTTGGTTAAGTTCATAATGGCAAGGGTGCTCTGTATCACTTTCGACAAAACACATAGCTCGTGTTTAACATTTCATGTCAGTTTGTATAGGAGTCTGCAACTTGAGCCAACAGGTTGTAATGTTGTATAGCATATTCTGCATATTTTCTGAATGCTTTCTTATTTAGAAAATGAGCCAAACAGAATATCAAGACAAATAAATATATTGAAAATGAGCCAAACAGTATAAATTAATCAACAGTGATATAACAGACTATCATTAGATGTCCAACCAGTCACAGATCACACTAAGAAGGTAATGTATTGTACTTACCCAATGGAAGCCTACACATCTCAATCATGCATGTGTTGTAGTTGGTGTTGTTGCTGCTGTTGCAGCTGCTGAAGTTGTTGGCGCGAACGTTTCTAAATGAAAAAAATCTGATTTAGCCATAGTTACGATTGTAATTGTACGCAACATAAATATATACTACATTTAATATTTACCTGCATCAATTGCATCGAATTGCTCTATTTCCTCCATTGAAGCTTGAAGATCTATCTTTGGCCTTGCTCGAAGCCAATTTTGAGCGCAAATGAGAGCCTCCACTGTGTTAGGACGCAATGAGCTGCGAAAGGGGTCAAGAATACGACCACCTGTGCTAAAGGCGGACTCCGAGACAACTGAAGAAACAGGAATAGCTAAAACATCCTTAGCTATAAGAGATAAAATAGGAAATTTTCCCATATTCATTTTCCACCATCCCAAAAGATCAAAAAACTTCCCTTTTTCGGTTTCTTCATCAGGTTGAGCCAAATACTTGTCAATTTCTGACATACCATTCAAACTTCCATGTTTTTTATAAAGTCTCCACTTAGATTCTGGGTCCCCCACATCTTCATTCACAGTTAGTGGACATTCATTTTGTAATACAGATGAGCTATGAGTATTACTACGATACCATGCATACAAACGCTCCAAAGTACATTTCACCTTTTCTTTTATAAAGGTAACAATAAACTCATCATATAAATCAGCTAGGCTAAACACTACATAATCTAATTTATATCTAGGATCAAGAACCACAGCAACATATAACAATGGATTAAGCTTCTCTAAGGTCCAATACTTGTCATATTTTTGAATCATCTTGACACTCATTGCATATATTGTGTCATCAAGAGAAATTGATAATTGTGTCAAATTATTTTTAATCTTGAGAAGCTCACTAAACAAAAGGTCGGATGTCACATAATTAGAACCAGAATTTTTTTTTGTTGTATTGAAAAAAACTTCATGAAATTGCACAAATAATCTTGCGCGTTTCCAATCATCCTCTTGAGGGGGTCCAAGCTTACACTTCTTTTTTTTTTTTTTTTTTTGTACTTCCCTGTCCACTTCCTTGTCTTTGTCCACTTCCTTGTTCCTGCCCACTACTTTGTCTTTGCAAATCACCTTCGTTCCCATTTTCATCCCTATCATCCCCAACCTGAATTGGTTGGTTAAAATATTCAATATATCCGTCATCTTCATCTTCTAATCTCCCAAAAGCCTTTTCAAATTTCTCAGCTGCCTCCAACATCAAGTATGTTGAGTTCCACCTAGTAGCAACATCTAGACCCACATTTTTAGAGCAATCAATTTTCTCTTCAGAAATGCATCTTTTCCAAAAGGCCCACCTAGATGGAGATGACCTCACATACCTCACTGCATCTCGAACCCGAACAATAGATTCATCAAATGTGGTTAACCATCTCGAACAATCAAATTCAAAATATGAGCCGAACATCTAATATGTAAAAATTCATGTTCAAGAACTACACCTTTCCAATGCTTAGTTTTTCTTCTTAGGTATTCAATAGCTAAGTTGTTTGAACTAGCATTATCACAAGTAACAGTAAAAAGACTATCTATCCCCCAATCAAGCAAACACTTCTCCACCATCTTCCCAATTGTTTCACCCTTATGATTCGGAACTACACAAAAGTTCAATATTTTTTTCTTCAAGTTCCATTCATTATCAATATAATGGCAGTGAGACACATGTAATTTATATTTTGAATGGAGGTCCAAGTATCGGTCGTAATGCAGATTTTATGCCCTTTCAAACTACTTTTTAATTTCTTTTTTTGTTCCAAATAAATGTTAATGCAATCTTTGGCAACTGTGGTACGAAATGCGATTGTAAATTTTGGACAAAGAACTCGGCTATAATTTACAAATCCCTCACCCTCGACAAACTTGAATGGTAACTCATCTAATATAATCATTTCAGCAAGAGCTTTTCTGCACGTTTCAACACTAAAAACAATAGACACAAGCTCGTGACCTCCACTTTCAATTGGTTTATAAGTCAAGGTTTGTTGCTAACTATCTGGATTAATACGGTGAGGGTGCAATTTACACCTAAAATGCATATGCGCTGTCATAGAAGACGTGCCATTAAAAGTCGAATGAGCTTTGAATGGTGTACCACAATAATTACACGTTGCCGTTGGTGGGTCACTACCTTTAACTCTTGTGAAATGATCCCATACCTTAGATTTTGTCGTTTGTGTCTTTCTTTTTTTCAACTGTCTCTTTTGTGGTTCATTGGGTTCCTCCTCAGATTCTTCATTTTCAGCAAGCCATTCTGCCATTTTTGTAGCCAAATCTTTTACTGGAGAAGACATATTCCTATGTGACAGAAAAAAACAACAAAAATCAAATATAAAAACTGTAATAGTATCATCTAGTAAGAAATATTGATTAAGAAAACACTAATTTTGTCGTGTATCACTTTTATTAAAATAAAGGAGAGTATTGAACTATTGATTAAGAAAACACATAAATAATCATCGATTGTATAAATTAAGAAAGCACATTGGGTATTGATTAAGAAAACACATAAATAGTCATTGATTGTATACGATTAAGAAAGCACATAGGGTATTGATTATGAAATCCAACCTTTAAATGATCCAAGAACACTAAATACATATATATGTATGAGTTGATTTGTTGAGATGAAGACCAGAAAGAGTGGTACTGATTGTTAATTTGTTATGAAGAAGAGATGATGTTAATCTGTGGTGAAGTTGTGAAGAGATGATGGTTGTAAATTTGTTATTAACAAATAACAATGGCGGCTAGGGTTTTACTTTTAACTTAACATTAGTAGAATAGGGTTTGTGGTTTACAACACAGTGAACACACTTGTAATAATTTTGATTGTGTGGTCTATGATGTATGATATACTAATATACTACTAATATCATTCGGTTCGGTTAACCGGACTGTTTTGGAGAGAGAAACCGTCAACCGAACTGTATATACCGGTTTTATAACTTTTAAAATCGTAGACCGAACCGACCCTTTCAAGAACCGTTGAAAACCGAACCGAAGTGATAGGAGACATCCAAACATCCGAATGCAACAAGTTAAAAGGAATAGTGGCACTTATTTTATTGCTAGAAAATTGAAGATGTGTGGACTTTCCCAATGCACAACCTTTACAAAAGGACTTAGTAAAACGAAATTCAGAATCAAGCATTTTATTGGACCCAAGAAATGACAAAACTCTACTGGACGGATGACCTAAGCGACTGTGCCATAGGGAAGATGACTGAGCAGCTAATGCACGAGGAACTGGGCGAGCTGAAGATAATGGATATAGGCCATCCCTACATTGGCCCTGAAACAAGGGAACACCAGTGGTCAAGTCAGAGATAGTAAATTTGTCAGGATAAAACGTAAACTTGACATGATTATCTTTAGTAATTTTGCAACAAAAAGAAGATTTGTACGCATAGCAAGAATATGATAGACATTACACAACTGGAATGAATTTGGACCAACTGAAAGGGAAATGTTACCAGTGTTTTTGATAGGAAGATGAGAGCCATTGCCGAGAAGTACATCATCAGAACCAGCATAAGGGGTCAAGTGTTGCATAGGTTGAGAATCACCAGTCATGTGGTTATTAGCACCTGAATCAAAGTACCAAGTATGAGACACGGCTTGTGACGGCTAATAACCAAGATTGGAAACTTGCATCCCAGCAAATGCAGTCTGCAATTTATCAGCAACTTGATAGGAAGGAGGGTTTGTCAACCGTTGTTGCAACTAAGGACAAGTGTGCACAAGATGCCCAATGCCATTGCAATACTGACAAATAGGCCCTGGTGGAGGCCCAAGAATACCAGAATCATTTGAGCGAGGATTAGACCCGCGGTTGTTGTTGTTTCGATTGTTGCGACCTCGATTGCGGTTACCATTGTTACCCTGACCAGGACTACGCAAGCCAGAATTTGACCCAGGATTCCCATGAGGCTGATATGCCATAAGTGCAGTCTGTGGTGCTGGAGAAGGATTAGGATTTTGAGCCTCATAGGCTAGGAGGCGAGCTCGGAGAGCCTGGAAACCGGGCAAGGTTTCAAAGTGCAGAGTGGCTATCACAATGACATGATAATCTGGTCCTAATCCATGAAGAACAAATGTCACCAAGTCATTATTTGTCATAGGTTGATTGATGGCAGCTAGGGAGTCAGCCAAGGATTTGGCATGCTGGAGATACTCAGAGATAAAACGAGAACCCTTTTTGATGTCCATAAGCTGGAAGCGAAGAAGAGTGGCATTAGCAGTAGATAGGTCTGAGAAGTGATCTTGGAGGCACTTCCATGTCTGTTGAGCAGTGTCCATACCAACGACCAAAGAAAGGATCGGTTCAGAAAGAGTGGCATTAATAATGCTCACCAAGCTTTGATCGGTACGAAACCATGAGATATATTCTGGATTGAGAGTAGTGGGAGGTGCAGTACCAATGGCAGGAAGGTACTGATCTGGCGCAGGATAGGATCCATCAATGAAACGCCAAAAGTTTTGCCCAATAAGAAAAGGGCGAATCTGCTTGCACCAAAGGAGGTAGTTTGAATCAGTTAGTTTCACAGTCACCAAATGAGAGATATTGGGAACTGATAACTGAGATCCAGAAGAAGCATTACTAGAACCGCTTGAAGAAGACGAACCAGTAGTGGTACTATTAGAGGCTACTTCAGTCGACATAATAACAGAGTATAGCAACCAGTTTAGGCTGGCAAGAAGCAAAAATTATAGAGAATATCAAGACAGACAGAAATGGCGTAGAAGAGGTTAGCGGAAGGAGGCAGTAGCGGTGGCTAGGCTGTGCTGGCTAGCGGCGGCTGAAGGGAGGATCTAGGTCGTATGACCCTTTGATACCATGAAAGTGTTTGAAGTTGAAGATGAATGTATTCTTCTCTTCTTGAGGTATTTAAAGATATTACAAGCCAAATAAGGCAGTTATACAAATAATATATATCATATATTTGGCATATATTATAGGCCATATATAGTAGATATAGGAAATATTCACACAAATAACATGTGCTAAACATGGGCTAGTCTACACTAAGGATTAGCTTTAACAGTATGTAATTTTGAAACTACATGTTCTTTTTTTCACTTCTTTGAGTGAGTGAGACATATAGATGTATTTAATCATTGATTTCTCACTGTTACTCTGTTCATTGATGCCATGTGTGTTTATCTAATTATCTCGCTGCAGGCCCAACTACAGTGACTGGGACTCTCTCGGCTCTCAAAGCTGGGCTTCATGGTTTTCACGTCCATGCCCTTGGCAACACAACAAACGGGTGCATGTCAACAGGTAATCTCGTGTTGGTGGTCTTGTTTTTATGTTCTTAAATTTAAATGAATGTGAAAATTTTGTTTTGATGTTCTTTAAATTTTCAAATATTTAATTGTTGCCAAACCCTTAGGACCACACTATAATCCTGCTGGAAAAGAGCATGGTGCGCCTGAGGATGAAATCCGTCATGCTGGTGATCTTAAAATTGTTACAGTAGGCAATGATGGTATTCATACTGATAACCACAATCGTTATCTCTAATGCGATGATGTTTGAACTCATTTATTTACAGTAAAAGATACATTGGGTTTCTACTTGATATTTTGTGATGGTTGTGCATTCTTATGTTTCAGGTACTGTTAATCTCAACATTGTCAATAGCCAGGTTGGTATCTATGGTTTTCCCTTTGTAACGCTTGAATGGCGACTTTGATCAAGCTTGTTGTTAATAAGGGAAGATTGGTCAAAACCCCCTATATTTTGACCGGGTTTGGCGTGAACCCTCCAATGTTGTCCAATCTTGGCGTTAACCCCCTTCCGTTAAGCAAACCCCAAGTTTCCGTTCATTCAAAGTTTGTTTACCCATTATACCCCTAATTTAAATAATTTGCGAACCCCCAAAAATTTGCTTACCCATTATACCCCCAAATTCAAAGTAGCGAAGTTAGTTTTGATAACCAATTTTTAGGGGGTTTAGACAAATTCATTTGAATTAGGGGTATAATGGGTAGTCAAACTTTAAATGGATGGAAACTTGGGGGGTTGGTTAATGGAAGGGGGTTAACGCCAAGACTGGACAACATTGGGGGGTTTACGCCAAACCCGGTCAAAATTTGGGGGGTTTTGACCAATTTTCCCTGTTAATAACTTTGATATTTGCAGATTATTCCAGTATTGGAAGGGCTGTTGTTGTCGATGCTGATCCTGGTGATCTTGGAAAGGATAATTTACTATATTATTCCCTTTTGTGCAAGTTCTTTCAATGAAATGTCAACTGTGTATCTGGTTGTATAACTGACATGGGAAAGATTATAAGTTGCTCAAAAATATATGTTTAGAATTACAGCTTTAACTATGAAGTTAAATAAAACATTTGGAAGATTATTACATGATCATTTTATTCACCCTAATTGTGTCCTTAAAACTAAATCTTCACAGTTATTTGCATTTGCCTATGATGCTGGTATTTTAAGACAAAAGGCAAGTTAAATGAAAAGATGCCAATGAAACATAACTAATACACTAATCACATAAAAATGGTTGGATGTTTACTATGTTAAGGCGCACAAAGTCCAAGAAGTGGCAAGTCAACCTTGTTTTCACTTTCTATGTCGATACGTAGAAGACCTTTTCTCTGTTTTGGCTTTTGACAGAGTGTTTGTTGTTGCTGATTGACTTGAACTCAATGAGTTTTTAGAGCTCAGTTCAGTTGATCAATATATCATTTGGCCTATATGCTATCTAATATCTTCATTTAAATATTAGATATATGCGAAGTAATTCTATCCAATATTGATGCTTATTTTGAAATCGCTCATTTTTAAAATGTTGCAGGAACTGTTTTGTCTAGCAAATCTCCGGTTTTGGTTAGAACTTCATTAAATTCTATTTCCATTGACGTTCTCTATTACTTGATACAAAGGTATTATTTTCACTCTTTTTTACTATCAAGTTTTAATTTTTTAACTTTCACTTTTGGATTCATCAAGGTCCTTCATCCTCTCTGAATGTACTGTTGGTTAATAGTAGATCGAGCTACCAATTGGATATTTTAAGGAAAAAATAAATAAATAAACCCATATATATAGTAGTTTGGCAGAGGGTGAAGATGGTATGAGAAAACAGTTGCACCTAAAATTGAAAACAATAGCATAGGGATATTGATTACATAGTATTTTCTATATGGGTTGCTAAAAATTCAAGATGCAAACTGAGCGGACCATTAGATTAAATTTGTGATCAGTTGAAGAATGGCTACGAAAAGAGGAATTTCAAATAAATTTCTTAAGCAATTTATTTATTTATGCCCCTTGCTGTTGTGAATACTAAAATCATCTTAATAACTTGATTCTTAGTGTTTTACACTCAAATGGCTTTACTGGTAGTATAGCACCTAATTTGGTAGTTTTAGTCCCTATCTATGCTTTGGGTCAACCATTTTATCCCTCAAATTTTGATCTGCATGTTCACACATGCTTTGTACAACCATTGGGTTAGAGTCAAACTGAAAATGAAGTTTGTGCGTAACCATTTCATGCATCTGTTTTCTTTAATATGCATGTTCACGTTCATACTTCTGTTGATGTACATGATCCTTCTCTTCACGTTCTATTCAAATGGTGCTCGGAGATCCTGTGGCGTAGGAACCAGCCGTTGAAGAGGTCATAGTTTACGTGGAAGTGAAAGAAGATATTGTGGTATGGTAATAATATATGTATGAAGAATCCATGGGCTTCAACTTAGTTAACCTGAAGCATATCAATACATAACCAACATACTTGAACCTGCAAAGTCCTACAGCTCAGTTCAACACTTTACTAATGTATACTTAAAGCTTCTGGAGCACCTAACGGGCAAATGACAGAATGTGAGTGTATAAGGGTCAGATTATGTGAAGGCATATTTTGCATTGTTAATGAGGGAGGTAAGTAATATGAGAAAATTTAATCTATAATTCAAATGGAATGTAAACAAAATTAAAATAATTTGTTTGAGAAGAGTCATTTGTGGAAAATGAAAAATGGAATATCCGATACATAACATTTAGTGTTCAGTTCCACTAACGTAATATCACTTAGCACCCCTCTCACAAAGTGGAGAGATTGTGGGTTCGAAACACGTCAAGTCGTCAACAACTGATTGTTGATATAAGTTTCTACACGTAATTTAAAAGGGTAGGGGTCCCCTCAAACCCGCTTGCCAATAAAAAAAACACAATATCACTTGATCCACATCCAATGATGTAATTGTGGATTTCTTCAGATTGGTCATTTCGTGTCCACTACAATTTACTTCGATACGAAGTCTGTTACGGATCACATTTTTTAGTTTTTTATCTTGTTGATTTGGATGTTCTCATGCAGCGGTAGGCTTATGAAAAAAGTTGGCAGCGCATGATAGCTAATTATTCCTTCGTTTTGGAAAAACTTGATTATTCGGTTTTATATAGTTTTCCATTCCAAAAAAAAAAAAAAAAAAAAAAATTATTCTCCTGTTTGCTTTACTCTGCACATAAATACTGATGGAAAAAGTGTTGTTTGCGTTCATCATTTTGTTTATGCTTGCATAACTGCATTTTCCTACTCGGTTCTTTTCTTGCATTAATAAGGAATATAAAACATCCCAACCATAACGACACGAGCCTCACTCTGCCACCATAGGTACTCTGATTTATTGATACAGTTTTGCTCGTCTATGCTTATATATTTGCTTTAAGTTGCCATTTTGCAATTTTGTAGACAAGAAGTCGCCACATCCAATCTACGAAGAGAAACTAGCTGCCATGAAGAAGCTACCTGTCATGAACTACTTGCCACCTTTTAATACATAATTTGTATTTCAAATATCAGATCAATTTAGTTGAATCACTGCACCTCTATCACGAAGCATGGATTTGCACAAAATTTCTGCTTCCGTTTATTTCAACACACTGTCCACTACCACAGTACCACAACTGATTTGCAACAAAAACTGAATCATGAAAGTAATTTTTGAATCTTAAGAACTACCTTCAAGGATGAAAAGCAGTTAAGAGCGAGAAGAATTAATCTGAAGGTCAAGAAAGGGATTAGATTTTGATACTTGAGTTGGAAAAGAACTTGTAAGAGTGTCATAAAATGGCAGATGAGTTTGTTGAAATAGCAAAGAAGAGATTGGAGGAGAAGATCATGCAGCAGGAATTGAGGCAGGGTATAGGGGAACTTGTATCTGAGCTATGACATTTGAAATTGAAGGGTTAGTGTTACTGTTTAATAATAAGTCTTTTGCTGATACATATTTTCTTTTTCGATCCAAGCATTATTATTTCTCAATTCTATTTGGTGTACCCCCCCTCCTAGTTTTCCTCTAGTCCACATGTTTGAGGTTACCGTTAAGTCTTATTAGTGAGTGCAGCCCACACAACCAAAGATTTAAAGAAATTCAATTATGTACTTTGCAGTTTGCATAATGCATAAATGCAAAGGTTTTTACAATAGTTGTACTAACACTAACACGTCAGATGAAAGGGACTTTGCCCATCACAAATCGTTTAAAATTTAGCTTTTGAAAGAACTCCACTACGTGAACTATCTATCGGTTTCGGTTGTTGATCCACCACATCAAAATCCATTGAATTTTAATCACTTAAGCACCATCAGCATAAAAGTTCCCTAAATGTTTTTGTAATAGCCAAACCTGTAATGCAGCACAACTAGTGGATTTAAGTTTTAAACCTTCCGATGATTCCTCCCCACAGGCTGTGCGTTTCGTTTTGACAGCACTACTTAACTGATATTTCAAGGCGGATATAAGAAGGGCTTCCCTGGGTTTAGAACTTAGAAAGTCATGAATTATGAAACACTACTCATCTTTGAGCAATGATCTGCCTGCCACCCTGATAAATCATTCCAAATGACACATCAAGGCATGGACATACCTTGAATAAACAAGTAAATAGAATAGGGAAACGGTAACATGAGCACCATACCTCCTCAACCAAGAGAAAATATCATTTGATTGGGTGGTCTAAGGTGTGCATGCCTAAGGATCAAGGAGGCCTCGGTTTAAGAAGATTGAAGGTAATGAATAAGGCTTTAAGTGGTAAATGGTTATGGAGATATCAGATTGAACATGATAGCTTATGGAAGAGTGTAATTGTCTCGAAGTATGGGCATGGTGAACAACAATGGTGGCCAAACCTTGTGAGTCAACCTTATGGTATCTCTTTATGGAAAGGAATCATGGATGTGTGCATGGATTTCAAGGATGGTATAGTATGTAAGCTGGGTAATGGAGAAAAAATCAGGTTTTGGGGTGACGTGTGGCTTGAGAATATTACTCTTCGGCAAAGATTTCCAACAATATACAATAGTAAGCAACAGTAAAAATGCTACAGTCAGTGCTTTGAAACAGTATCATGAGGAAGGAGAGTGTTGGAATCTGAACTTGAGAAGACGTTTGTTTGACTGGGAGCAAAGAACTTTACACTGAGTTGATGAACATACTAAACACAGTAGAATTTAACGAAGAACAGGACAGTTGGAAGTGGAAATGGGCGAGCAATGGACAGTTTACTGTCAGCTCTTTCTATGAAAAACTTGCGGAGAGAGAGAGGCCTCAGGGTGAACATACAATGCAGTTTAAGTCGAATTTGGTTTGGACTAAACAACTACCTTCAAAATGCAAACTGTTCTTTTGGTGTGTGTTGCGTGATAGCATTCTGACCAAGGATGTGTTAAATCACAGAGGAAAGATGGTGGATCCTAAGTGTATAATGTGTAATCTGAGCAACGAGAACATAACTCATTTGTTCTTACATTGCTCCAAGGCATTGGAAGCGTGGCATGTAATGTTGCAGCCGCGTAGGAGAGCTTTTACCATTATTTTAACGTCTGATTCAGTGGAGGAGCTTTTAATTGCTTGGCCCAAAGGCAAAGGTGGACACCTTGGTAGTAGACTGTGGGAGCTATTACCGAAATGATCTTATTTTCAGAAATAAGTTGTGCTCGGTAGAAAGGATATGCAATGAGGTGAAAGCTACCTTGTGGTATTGGTTGGGAGGTTGGCCAGGCAGAAGACATTATAGCTATTCAGATCTGGTGACTTGTTGGCTTGAACTGTTAAACGGCTACCTCGTCAGAGCAGTAAACTTACAAACTATGGGATATGGGACTCCAGGTATAGGTCTGTAATTTGTTTTAGGAGTCTAAAGTCTTCTCCTTTTCTGTTTATCTAGGAGGCCAGGGCAGCTCACAATAGTATGCTATAGCACCCAATTGTCATGTCTTTTGTGCCTGGTATGTAATTCTTTTTTCTTTTATCAATAAAATATCTCTTTATCAAAAAAAAAAAAAAACCTACCTCCCAGCATCCAGACTATATACTGGAACGTGCAAGACCCCCCGTGTTACATCGTACTAATTACAGATTGCAAAAATCAAAACTCTATAACATGTACAAGATTAATTTGATTCTATAAATTTGGCGCATTCTTCTAGTGTTTAGGTTTATATGAAACGCAACAGTCTTGATGCATACCCTGCAGTATCCTTGTTGATGTTCTTCAAAGTAGTCTCCCGTAACCAAAGTAAGAACTCAAATCTTCATTACTAAGAACTTCCTCTGCTAATATGATGTTAATCAACTACAACTGATCTTAAGAGTCTTCTGACAGGGAACCCCGTTTATCTATCTACACACAACGTAACCTTCTCAAGCCCAAGCCATTGGCAATAATAACTAATAATGCCAGTCAAGGTGGATGTTTACACAGCACACCACTGCATCCCTCATTGGCAATAATAGTATGACTGACAACACTAGAACATACCTTGTTTACTGCTGTATTATATCCAGAAAAGACTTGTTTAACAGAATTATGGTTGAGATAAACTGATACTAAATAAACCACTATCCCTGGCAGCTTTTTATTACATTTTCCAAGTTCAACAAGGAATAACAATATAGCATATAACTAAGATTTACATGCATGAAAGATAAAAGCACAACATCAAATCAGTCAAAGAAGAAAAAAAATAAAAACTTTCATACAAATCAGTATTATGTTTCTACCATCCATCTACATCATCTTGTAGTAGTTACCATATGTAAATAATCTCTGCTTGTGTCCTGTCGATTGGCTGAGAGTGCCAGACAACCTTTTGTTTTATTATTATTATTATTAGTTTTATTTTTTACTAGTATGATCATCATCCTGATTCGCCTACTGGAACTGAGACCTTCAGAAAAATGGTACTTTGTACTCATCTCCTCATTCCAGAGCACAACCTTTTGTTTTTGTTGACAACACTATCCCTAAAAAAAGAGGAATTCAGTTAAAAACCTGAGAGATCACTTATACTATGATTTCAAATGACTCGATAAACAAAAAATTAGACTAACAAATCACATGTACTTTACCTTGTGCCACACATTCTCTTCATCAGAGGACGTTTACTATTCCTTACCCAAGCTCTCTTTAAAAAGAACTGCAAGAAAGAATAGGAATTGATCTCAGATATATGTCAAAAACATATTTGCATTTCATGCCAGTAAACAAGTTACACAAATGAGTTGACAGATCAAAATCTATTTAGTCAAGCAGTTGGAAGAACAATCATAGTTACGTATAAACAAAGTCTAATAAAAACCAAAAGAAAATTAGAAACATCTTCAAAATGTATTTGCCAAGAACGATATAGCAGCACTACTAAAATAAGAGAAGCTGATTCTCAGAGTCAAGTCAATCACCACATTGCTACGTTATAAACACTTTGCTGAGAAACTACAAATAGTGCTAATCTAACAGTTCAATATTCAAACAACTTAAACGATATGCAGAAAGTAAATAACACACAGAAATTTTTAACGTGGTAAAACCCAATATGGGAAACGTCCACGGTTGTCCTCTCGACAACAAATAATCCACTAGATGAAAAGAGATGTACAAACCTATCAACTACCTGCACTCACTGCGAGTTGATACTCCTGGTTATCTCTAACACCTTGACTTCACCAGAGCACCTTGATGTACGCACAAGACACTCGACTTCTTGATGAACACACAAGAAGACTCGAAGCCGATCTATGTAACAAGCTTACACCAGAGTTCCTTGATGAACACACAAGGATACTCGACTTCTTGATGAACACACAAGAAGACTCGAAGCTAAATCAATATAAACAATAATGAAGAAGAAGATGAATGGGGAAGAAGAAGATGAGTTCAATCACCAAAACCACCTAAACCAAATCCTAAACAAACTCCAAGAAACAAGAGGTGAATTGGACGGCCAAAGAACTGGCTTGTTCTTTGGAAGAGAAACCCTATTTATACATAGGGTTGGAAAACCACCGAAAATGGGCCGAAATAGTAAAAGCCCACTTTGGACGTACGTACGTCGATATGACGTTCGTACGTCTCCAAACGAAAATACTCCTGCTGCCTGCTGTGACGTACGAACGTCCTGTAAAGGTTCGTACGTCCAGACTACCAACAATCTTGCTGTCATTCGATACGTACGTACGTCCTTAAGAGGTACGTACGTCCTGGACCAGAAATCACACCAATGACACACGACGCGAAGGCAAGGACACGGGACGACGCGCGTACAACTCGGTTGTCTTAACAATGAACTCAAGGCGAAATAACCAAGGTCACTTTGTCACAAAATTAATGACAAACCACTTCATGCCGGTTTCAATCTCCCCATTTGACATTGATTTTGTGACAAAAACCTATGACTCTAATAGCACTTATAAAACGTGCTTACAAGCCCAAACCATGGCATTTATAAAACATGCCTACAAAATCACTCAAGGTAAAACACATACCGAGTCACCAATTCTTGATATTCAGCTTGAGCAAAATGCTTTAACCATCAGAGACCGAACGGAAGCAACAAAGAATTTCCGAAGTAATCAAGGAATCAACAGAAGTTCCTTCGAGTAACTCCCCCATACTTCATGAGCTCCAAAATTTTGACAGCTCCCCCATAACTGTATAACTCTTAAAACATCAACACGTTCACTCCCCGCATACATGTAGCATACCTGAAACATGACCCAAGAATACCCTAACAACAAAGAGACGATTGTTAGTAATTAGAGTCATAAATCTCCCCTTTTTTGTCACAACAAGTGAACAAAATAACCAACAAAATAACCAACCAACAATAAACAAATAACCAAGAAAAAGAAATCAATACCAAACAAAGAACACAAAACATATAAAAATATAAAACTAATCCAACTGTTAAAAGTTCAGAAAGTCAACTAATAACCAAACAGAGAAAACCATAAACATAAAAGACAAAACGACACAAACAGACGGCTTGAATTAACGAATTCGAAAAACCCGTTCCCAATGACCTAGAGGAAGCTTGGAGAAGTAAGCTTCCGCACGAGCTGAAGGTCTATTCCACCGAGCAATCACATGATCATCATAATCCTCCAGCCATTCACTCTTACAAAACAACTCCTCAATTCTGCTGTCCAAGCCACAGTCGGTAAGTGGAGCAGCAAGTCCCGGAACCTTCGGATAACCAACCAACTCCAAGATGTGATTTTGAAGATGTCCCGGTAATCTCTCCCAATGATTGACACGAACCAAACAAGGATTAAGAAAAGGTCGATGAATATAGTCATATCCATGGGGAACGCGACATAAACGACAAACCTTGGCATTGTTCTTGTACTCCATCACCATGAACGACACATAACCAACAGTCGGAACAAAAATTCCATGAAGTTCATATTCTGCCATAGAAGATTCTGAAGAACAAAGAGAGAACTAGCAAGAAGTAAGAAGACACAATTGGAGTGAAGGAGGAAAAGACTCCCCTATTTATAGGAAAAACAGGGGTAAACCTATCATGGGCCCAATAAGAGAGGTCCATTACCAAAGAAAAATTTACTGCAAAACAAAGAAACCAACTTGAACTAATATGAAAATAGCAATATCCAAGAACATGCACAATACCAAAAAAAATAGAAACAAACCAATATAGAAAAAAAAATTAAGTACAAAAATGTGAAGAGGAAGCCATAAAACCAACTACTCGGACTCCGAGGCACCATCACTGGGTTCACCATCACCCTCGTCCTCACTCTCCGAGTCATCACCATCACTCTCACCAGGAACTGGAGGCACCTCTTCCGGAAACGGAGGCAAGTCTGTGGGAGTGAAGTCCAGCTGTAGATGATGCATCTGAGCAACGTTCATCGCATGAATATCACTGATCATGACATCATGACGAGAGAGAATGACCCCAAAATGATCTAACCGAGCATCCATATGATCCTGATGACGTCGGAGAGAGGAAACCCGAGCATCAATTGCTGCAACAGCCCGATTACCCCTAGCAGAGGCTGGGATGGGGCGTCCAGAGGTCAAAGCCCGATCAAAATCATCATGGCGAACAAGAGCCCTGCCTCCCCAAATGAGGTGATGCGTTAGACGCGCACCCACGGACTCAAAGGCCAACTTTCGAGACTGACAGCCCTTCTTGATGGGGTTGACCCAATCGTGGCCAACAAACTTTGGAGGGCTCACCCCCATGTACTGTCCCTGAAAACCCAAGTGCTTGAGTATAGTCATTATAAAGCTAGGGAAAGGAAGAGTACCCTTAGCTGCATCGATCTGAAGCATTCGAGTGTAGATGACCTCAGAGAGATGAAGATGGTGCACCGACATACAGACCACTAATTTGACCATGTCGTCGGTCATGATAATCTTGTTGCCCTTGGAGGGGTAGATGTTGGAGTGGGCAACCATGTGCAAGAGGATGGCGCTGTAGTGCTTGGCATGATACCTTTCCGTTACACCATCAATAAACATCTGCTGAACCTGATTGACAAAGTCAATTTGAATCGTATCCGGAACGGGCCATCTGACAGAAACAGCATCTTCAGGAATAAAGTCACCATCAATACCCAACGCCTCGCGTATCACCTTAGGAGAAATGGTGTATCTCCGACCTTCAATCAAGACCGAAAAACTCGAGCGATTCTGCGAGGGTGTCTTCGTCTCATAGAAGGCTATCGTATGCTCAACCGAGTACTTGGTGATTGGTTGAGCCACCCTTAGCCAATTCCGAGTCTCAAAGAATAAGGCTATATTGCCAAGTTGAGAAGCCCCGAGAGGAGTGGCAGCAATGTCTCCCAAGTCGAAGAAACGCTCGGGAACAATGGCCTTGGCTCGAGGATGAGCGCCAAGGGATGTGGGATGAGATGACAAACCCGGAGTGGAACCACGACCCCTCGGAGCGCGAGAAAATGATGCACCCTTAGATGCGGATGCCGTGGTGGTGCGTGCACGCTTTGAAGCCATTTCCTACACAAGCATACCAGTACACAAATCAACAATGAAAGCAAATCGACAAAAAGAACAATAGCAGGGTCATTGAGGCATTTAATCAAACACTTGATGTGCAGAAACAAGACACATGCTATCGACAACAAGGTAGCAATGGTGAGCACCCAAACACATCACAAAACAGTCCCAATAGTAGAGAAGCAATAACAAGAAATAGAGATAGCCAATTCGTCCACCAATTTCAAGGAATTGAATGGAAATACTAACCAACACAACAAATAAAACAAAACAAATATTTCAAAGAAAAATGGAAACTAACCATGCAATCCAACAATACCAAGAGAATAACCATACAAAACCAAGAGAGGAAGGAGAAGGAGAAAAAGATGAATATTGGGAGAGGTCGATTTCACTTACTTGAGTAAGAACAGAGCAAACACCAAAAACTAATACTGCTTAAGTTGAGCAAGAAGCAACCACCAAAGAAGAAAAACAAAAACAACCAAGAAGAGAGAAGAGGGATATCTCCTGAGACGAGCAAGTGAACCAAAAAGGTAACTGCTTGTAGTGTGCCAAAGAGAGAACACGATTGATATAACAGTTGGCCTTTGGTTTAACAAAAATTTGAATTTAAACAGCAAATGGGCCGGACTGTATCAGGGACGTTCGTACGTCCTAAAGACGTTCGTACGTCGGGACTCTTAAAAAAACATCTGACAGACCCTACGTTCGTACGTTCTAATAACGTTCGTACGTTGGAAAAAAATCTGCCCACCTCAACGTTCGAACGTCATGACAGCGTTCGTACAACCCCCCCCCCCCTTTTTTTTTTTTTTTTTTTAACGAATGAAAGAACAACCTAAAGACCAGAAAGCAAACCGACGAACAATACAAACCATAATAAGAAGATAAAAGGAAATAACCGATGTACCATAGAAGTGAAGAGGAACACATCATGAACTTCCAAAAACAGTAGCCAATCCCAATCCGTACAAAAATAAGAGGCAATATGTTGGGATAAACAAAATATTGAACAATTAAGAGAGTTGAAATGCATCATAAACTAAACCTCGGTGTGTGGATGCAATGCAATGCATAAAGAGAGATAAAGTTCACCACTAGAACACACCCTTGAAGACCTTACATAAAAAACAATGAATATGCGCTTGGATTTTTATTTTGCCGCATGTGGTGGAGTTTAGTCTACATCACTCTAATGTCATTCCCGCGTGGGAGGGATTTTTGCCTCCATCTTTTCAAATACACGAGGGTAGGGTGTAGCCTACATCTTTTTGACAAACACAAACTCAAGAAGTGCAATACCATGATAACGTGCAACACAAGAACTAACATCTCTTGAGTGCATCCGTCAGAGCATGACCCTCACAACCCCAACGGGTTCTTAACCAACTGATATTGCTTCAAAGACAATCAAATGGCTGGGGATAAAGTGAGTCATTGACCACTAACAAGAGTTGTAATAGGAAGATAAGAATGCTCAATAACACGAACAACAAGATGAACATTAACCAAAACAAAGGAGAGATAGCTCAAGATCACATAAATACTCGAGAGATAGAGAAGTTCTATGAGCTCAAAGAATATGTAAGTGGTTTCCAAAAACTCCCATCACGCAAGCATGCCGTGCACTGTGCAAACAAGCGAGGAAAAATACATGATACATACCAAAACATACTTAAGAGTTCAGAAAGAGAAAACACCCAAACATATTGCAACTTATTTAAGACAATTGAATTTAAACCAATATCTCAGAAAAGATGCATCCAACAACACATATATGGAATAAATAAAGAAAAATAGAAGGAATAACCAACAATGTATTCAGACATGCAACATGATCTGCAAGCTAAACAAACAAAGTAGAAAAAGTAGAAACACCAAACAAATAGCATATGTGGTTAGAGAAATATGCAACTCAAATAACACAAGGCTAGAAACAACCTACATCATCCCAAATATGGGACACCACCAGACCTTTGCAAGTCCAGAAAAACCTTCAACTTATCCATTCTTACCCATACTTGTTTAACACTAGGCGTGCACACCTTGGGAGGTGAAATGATATGAGATTTTCCCTTAACATGCTTTGCAATACGCTTGTCCTTAACTAATTCCTCCTTAGTCTTAGACTTCCTTTTGTTGGAATACCTGTTTTTCTTAAACCTGTGATGAGAACCATTATAATTCCAAGGTCTAGAAAATGCACAAGAAGGAACATAAGAATCAACAAGATTATAATTATAAGGAACATGAGAATAACATTTAACATGTTGATAAAAATCCCAACAAAAGATATCCAAATGACCATCTCTACCACAATAAGAACAATGAAAAACATTAGACTTACTCAAAGAATTCTTATAAGAAGATGTGGTGGTAGAGGATGAAACATGTATGTCACCATTGTATTTGTGACATGGTGCCTTAACAAAACCTATACCTCCATTATGAGAACAATATGGCTTATCAGTAAAAACAGCCTTACCATTAACCTTAGACTTAAAATTCTTACGAGAAACATGCTGAACATTAGTAACATTAAGTCTAGTCTCAATAGGTGGGGTAGGCAAAAGGGCAGGCAAACTAGTAGATTTTACAGGAGTAATCACACTAGATGAACTAGTAGAACTATCAATAGGAGAATCAAATCTAGTTTTGTCCAAAACCTGCAATTGGAGTTGAGTAGACGTTAAATCGTTCTTTGTTACCTCATACTCCACCAATAGAGATTTGTATTTCTCATCGACCTCCTGATTGGCCTTCTCTAAAGCTGCAATTCTACATAACAAGTCAAGTTTTTCTTTGTCAAATAATTGAGAAATAGAAATTGTATCATCTGCAGCACAAGAAATCTGTTTTTCAAGAATCTCAATTTTATCCTGCAAAGAGAGATTAGCCTTTTCCAAATGTTCAATTTTGAATTCATAAACTTCCCTTTGAAGCATATAGTCCTCTGCACAATGTCTGAGTCGTTGTTCTAGAGAATCAACCTTAGTCTGCAAAACACCATTATCTTCAAAACAAACATTATCAGAAATAGTAGACACATTACAATTAGCTTTATTAAATTTTTCCTGCAAATCAATATTAGCTTTTTGTAATCTTTCACATTCTTTTGCAGAAAGTTTGTAAGGAAGAGCCCAATCACTATTGCTAACAACATACAAATTATCATCATTTTCAAAATCAGATTTTGGTTTTGTAGATTTAGACGATTTAGCAATAAAATTATTATGACCAGACTCATGAACCATCATTGCACTCATAGGATCGTTAGCGTGAGCCTTGACGCTCCTTAACCAGCCCCCAGCGACTGATACCAATTGAGAAACTACAAATAGTGCTAATCTAACAGTTCAATATTCAAACAACTTAAACGATATGCAGAAAGTAAATAACACACAGAAATTTTTAACGTGGTAAAACCCAATATGGGAAACGTCCACGGTTGTCCTCTCGACAACAAATAATCCACTAGATGAAAAGAGATGTACAAACATATCAACTACCTGCACTCACTGCGAGTTGATACTCCTGGTTATCTCTAACACCTTGACTTCACCAGAGCACCTTGATGTACGCACAAGACACTCGACTTCTTGATGAACACACAAGAAGACTCGAAGCCGATCTATGTAACAAGCTTACACCAGAGTTCCTTGATGAACACACAAGGATACTCGACTTCTTGATGAACACACAAGAAGACTCGAAGCTAAATCAATATAAACAATAATGAAGAAGAAGATGAATGGGGAAGAAGAAGATGAGTTCAATCACCAAAACCACCTAAACCAAAACCTAAACAAACTCCAAGAAACAAGAGGTGAATTGGACGGCCAAAGAACTGGCTTGTTCTTTGGAAGAGAAACCCTATTTATACATAGGGTTGGAAAACCACCGAAAATGGGCCGAAATAGTAAAAGCCCACTTTGGACGTACGTACGTCGATATGACGTTCGTACGTCTCCAAACGAAAATACTCCTGCTGCCTGCTGTGACGTACGAACGTCCTGTAAAGGTTCGTACGTCCAGACTACCAACAATCTTGCTGTCATTCGATACGTACGTACGTCCTTAAGAGGTACGTACGTCCTGGACCAGAAATCACACCAATGACATACGACGCGAAGGCAAGGACACGGGACGACGCGCGTACAACTCGGTTTTCTTAACAATGAACTCAAGGCGAAATAACCAAGGTCACTTTGTCACAAAATTAATGACAAACCACTTCATGCCGGTTTCATTTGCCACTCATCTTTCCTAATATTTTCTGATGGCATCCACGTTGCTAAGTCAGTTGTATTTGAATGTGATATTTTCTGGATCTATGACTTTCGATATTCTATTTCTATCATATTGTTAAAAGTTTGATAAGCTTAGTAGAGGTTGAACAATATTCAGGAGCTAAAAAAAACAACCTTAGCTGGTATGCTTTCATTAACCTTCAATGGCTCTGCTTTCTCATTATGAAATCAAAAATGCTAATAAACAACCTTATCATATATTTGCAACGGTGTTTTAACCTGCTGATCAGGATTGTAAAAGTTTTATGTTTGTTGCAAAGACACTTTATATTGACTGACTCATATGTCTCCCCACTGGCAAAGTCCCAAGAAAGAAATCTGACGTAGTCGGTGGCTACATTAATGGCATTATATTTGAAAGAATGAACTATGAGATGGTTGTGGGTTCACAATCTGGGGGTGGGGTTCAGACCAAATTGCCCAACAAAGAGAATGCAATACAGATTTCATTAATATCAAAACACCCCATTACAACCTGATCAGCGTGTGGTATAGCACCGTCAGGTATAATCTGAAAATAAATGCACACCTTGTAGCACAATTGCAGCACCATGCCGCCCCATTTCCAATTCCAGAGGTGTGGGTTCATGAAAACTCCACTGTCATTGCAAAATAAAGTTTAGCCCTTTATTCTTATTCTCAAAGGAAGCGGCCTCACTTCCATACTCATTAGGTAAGCCTATCAAGAGTGTTCCTACAACTATACACTCCGTCCATATGGATCATAGAACTTATTAAGAGCTTTTACTCAACCTGTTGTCTCGTTGCAGGATAATCATGCATATATTGAATATCATAATGATATGGGACAAATTATTTAATTATGCATGTGATACTAATATCCATAACATCATGTGACTCGTTTTTCCTTTTGAACCTAGTTCTTGGGATCTCCAGTCTCCAGGTTTGGTATCCATCACATATGTTTCATTTATTTATGGGCTGAAGTCCCATATCTTTTGAAGTGCTCCAAATTTTTTCTCTGGCCAAAGCTTTGGTAAATGGATCTGCGAGATTATCTCCAGATCTGACGAAGTCAATAGTCACCGAACCATTTGACATATGTTCTCTCACAGTACTGTGTTTGCGACGTATTTGTCGTGATTTACCATTGTAATATTTACTCTGAATTCTTCCAATAGCAGCAGTACTATCGCTATGTATTAATATAGCAGGTACTGGTCTTTGCCAGACAACCTTTTGTTTTATTATTATTATTATTATTAGTTTTATTTTTGGGTAATTTCCCGAATAAGTACAACATTAGGCACAACATTCCCAAATAAGCAACAAGTCTAAAGTTTTTCCCAAACAAGCACAAAGATTCTCTTTAAAATTTTGTTTTTGTCTTTTAGCTAATTTTTCTTCCTATATTACCCTTAGTACTTAAATAATACTTTTTGTTTAATTTTTTTTTTTTTGAATGACCGATGTGACATGTGAGAAAAGGATTCTTCTTTAAATAAGGACCATTGGAATTGTATGATGAACTGTGACCGTTGGATGTAGAGTTTAGTTGGGCTAATCTGTAAGAAAATCGAAATTATCTGCTAATCTGCTACACGTGGCAGAAGTTGTTTAGGTAACAAAGAGGTGGGCTTTTAGTTGGGGAAAACGAAAATTAGGGATTTCAATTTCGCACAGCAAACGCTTCCCTCTCATCTTCTCCTTTCTCAACTGTCGCCACTCTTCTTCTCATCTTCTTCTTCCTCAACCGTCATAACCTCAATTTATAACCCAAAGTTCTCAAAGTTCTAATTCGACAAAACATGAAGGAAATTAAGAAGAAGCAACAGCAAACTAGAGATGATGAAATCGAAAAAGGTAGGCGATTTACTCTCACAGTTAGGTGTTCAACAACTAAATTTTTTGAACACTTTCAACATCCAAGTGATAAAATTCCACCGGAAGAGTTAGAATCATTTAGAACTTCGCCCTTCGGTCAATTTCTCGATTTCAATTCCGAACATGTTCACATGATAACATCCGTTATCACCGAAATTGTGAGATGTAGAGTAGGTAGGTTAAAGTATGGTATAGGAGGAAGAGTTGTCGAGTTCAAAATGTCAGATGTGGCCATAATCTTAGGCCCTTTAAAGTTTAAAAATGTTCCAGTTGATTTTCTGATGAGGAAGCCGAAAGAATACACTACATTCAGGAGCAAGTACTTTGGTACAAACCTTCACATAAGAGATGATCACATTTCAAGTGCAATTACTGAAGCAAGGAGATTTATTGCTAAGGGAGAAGCTGATCCAAACGATGTTCATCGTTTGAACAGGTTGTATTTTCTGTGCATTTTTCTTCTTGTCGAGTCATCAAAAAATTTGAGTGTAAAGTACATTGATTTAGCCGAAGATTTGAATGCATTTGATAATTTTCCATGGGGTACTGTTTCTTTTCAATTGCATGAGACTTCTCTTGAAGAAATTTATCCCAAAGTCATTGAGGATAATCCTAGTTATTGCATCAATGGATGTATGTTAGCTTTTATGATTTGGGCATACTTGCACTTCCCTGATTTGGGTCCTAGGAGAGATAGAAGTGTTGGATTTCCATGGATGCTTGGATGGTCTGAGTTGCTCAACAGGAACAAAACTAGGAATAAAATTTCTTTGAAGCTGTTTCCCAAGAAAGGTAAATGTACTGTGGCATATCCATTAGATGTCACCCAGGAAGAAAGAGATCTTGCTAATCTACAACAGGTTGCAGAGGTAAATCCCCTTGAATTTTGTTTTTATCTTCTATAAAACAATGAATCCCCTTTCTGTATTAAGTTGATCTGTTATATTGTACTATCTATTTTCTAGAATACAACTCTTATCTGCTACATTTTATTTGAAGTTTGAAGCTCAATACAAAGCAGAACATGAAGAGTCTGCTTCCTCTAGGCCATCTATGCCTTCCATTCCGTCTTATCCAACATCTTCAACAAGAAGTGGTGGAGGTTCAGATTTGCTTACAATTAATAAGGATTTTCTTGAGACAATTCTGAGTGGAGTAGTGAAGGCATGCATGACTCAGAAGGTATGTTGTTTGCTACAACAAAATTTTCCATTTTTATGTATCTGCTATATGATTCTATCGTATCTGCTACTGGCAAGACCTGTTGCTTTACATAGACAATCTATCTGCTACCTACAAACTGAAATCTTAAAATCATTAAAAAGGAAAGTTTGCATCTTTAAACCAAATTGCATCTTCAACAACAAAGCTTTCATCTTCAAATCTTTCAAAATCAAACCTTTCAAAACGAACATATACAAACTAACTTACTTTTTGTTTTATGATATCTTCCATTTGTATGATACTTGTTGTATTATATCTACCACTTGTTATATTGATGAATTGTACTGTTAAACTGTGATATTGACTACAATATCTATTGTTAACATATCTGCTAGAAACGTAATTAAATGTGTTTGTCAATTACTATCTGCTAGAAACTTGGCCTTTGTTGACATAGTTTGTGTTATATCTGTTTGAAACCGGCACGAAGTTATTTGACATCAATTTTGTGACAAAGTATCCTTGGTTATTTCGCCTTGAGTTCATTGTTAAGAAAACCTAGTTGTACGCACATCGTCCCGCGTCCTTGTCTTCGCGTCGTGTGTCATTAGTGTGTTTTCTGGTTCAGGACGTACGTACTGCTTAAGGACGTACGTACGTATCGTATGTCAGCAAGTTAGTTTGAATTCTGGACGTACGTACCTTTACAGGACGTTCGTACGTCGCAGCAGGCAGCAGACATATTTTCGTATGGGGACGTACGAACGTCATATCGACGTACGTACGTCCAATGTGGGTTTTCACTATTTCGGCCCATTTTTCTTGGTTTCCAACCCTAAGTATATATAGGGTTTCTCTTCCAAAGAACAAGTCAGTTCTTTTGGCCGTCCAATTCATCTCTAGTCCCGGAGTTTGTTTAGGTTTTGGTTTAGGTTGTTTTGGTGATTGAACTCATCTTCTTCTTCCCCATTCATCTTCTTCTTCCTTCTTCCCTATTCATCTTCTTCTTCATTGTTGAATAGTGATTTAGCTTCGAGTCTTCTTGTGTGTTCATCAAGAAGTCGAGTATCCTTGTGTGTTCATCAAGGAACTCTGGTGTAAGCTTGTTTCATAGTTCGGCTTCGAGTCTTCTTGTGTGTTCATCAAGAAGTCGAGTGTCTTGTGCGTACATCAAGGTGCTCTGGTGAAGTCAAGGTGTTAGAGATAACCAGGAGTGTCAACTCGCAGTGATTGCAGGTAGTTGATAGGTTTGTACATCTCTTTTCATCTAGTGGATTTATTTGTTGTCGCGAGGACAACCGTGGACGTTTCCTATATTGGGTTTTACCACGTTAAAAATTCCTGTGTGTTATTTACTTTCTGCGTATCGTTTGATTTGTTTGAATATACAATTGTTAGATTTGCACTATTTGTAGTTTCTCAATTGGTATCAGTCGCTGGGGGCTGGTTAAGGAGCGTCAAGGCTCACCCTAACGATCCTATGAGTGCAATGATGGTTCATGAGTCTGGTCATAATAATTTTATTGCTAAATCGTCTAAATCTACAAAACCAAAATCTGATTTTGAAAATGATGATAATTTGTATGTTGTTAGCAATAGTGATTGGGCTCTTCTTTACAGACTTTCTGCAAAAGAATGTGAAAGATTACAAAAAGCTAATATTGATTTGCAAGAAAAATTTAATAAAGCTAATTGTAATGTGTCTACTATTTCTGATAATGTTTGTTTTGAAGATAATGGTGTTTTGCAGACTAAGGTTGATTCTCTAGAACAACGACTCAGACATTGTGCAGAGGATTATATGCTTCAAGGGGAAGTTTATGAATCCAAAATTGAAAATTTGGAAAAGGCTAATCTCTCTTTGCAGGATAAAATTGAGATTCTTGAAAAACAGATTTCTTGTGCTGCAGATGATACAATTTCTATTTCTCAATTATTTGACAAAGAAAAACTTGACTTGTTATGTAGAATTGCAGCTTTAGAGAAGGCCAATCAGGAGGTCGATGAGAAATACAAATCTCTATTGGTGGAATATGAGGTAATAAAGAACGGTTTAACGTCTACTCAACTCCAATTGCAGGTTTTGGACAAAACTAGATTTGATTCTCCTATTGATAGTTCCACTAGTTCATCTAGTGTGATTACTCCTGTAAAATCTACTAGTTTGCCTGCCCTTTTGCCTACCCCACCTATTGAGACTAGACTTAATGCTACTAATTTTCAGCATGTTTCTCGTAAGAATTTTAAGTCTAAGGTTAATGGTAAGGCTGTTTTTACTGATAAGCCATATTGTTCTCATAATGGAGGTATAGGTTTTGTTAAGGCACCATATTGTGACATGCATGTTTCATCTTCTACCACCACATCTTCTTATAAGAATTCTTTGAGTAAGTCTAATGTTTTTCATTGTTCTTATTGTGGTAGAGTTGGTCATTTGGATAGTTTTTGTTGGGATTTTGATCAACATGTTTCATCCTATTCTCGTGTTCCTCATCGTTATAATCATGTTGATTCTAATGTTCCTTCTTGTGCATTTTCTAGACCTTGGAATTATAATGGTTCTCATCACAGGTTTAAGAAAAACAGGTATTCCAACAAAAGGAAGTCTAAGACTAAGGAGGAATTAGTTAAGGACAAGTGTATTGCAAAACGTGTTAAGGGAAAATCTCATATCATTTCACCTCCCAAGGTGTGCACGCCTAGTGTTAAACAAGTATGGGTAAGAAAGGATAAGTTGAAGGTTTTTCTGGACTTGCAAAGGTCTGGTGGTGTCCCATATTTGGGATGATGTAGGTTGTTTCTAGCCTTGTGTTATTTGAGTTGCATATTTCTCTAACCACATAGGCTATTTGTTTGGTGTTTCTACTTTTTATACTTTGTTTGTTTAGCTTGCAGATCATGTTGCATGTCTGAATACATTGTTGGTTATTCCTTCTATTTTTCTTTATTTTTACCATATATGTGTTGTTGGATGCATCTTTTCTGAGATATTGGTTTAATTCAATTGTCTTAAATAAGTTGCAATATGTTTGGGTGTTTTCTCTTTCTAAACTCTTAAGTATGTTTTGGTATGTATCATGCATTTTTCCTCGCTTGTTTGCACAGTGCACGGCATGCTTGCATGATGGGAGTTTTTGGAAACCACTTACATATTCTTTGAGCTCATAGAACTTCTCTATCTCTCGAGTATTTATGTGATCTTGAGCTATCTCTCCTTTGTTTTGGTTAATGTTCATCTTGTTGTTCGTGTTATTGAGCATTCTTATCTTCCTATTACAACTCTTGTTAGTGGTCAATGACTCACTTTATCCCCAGCCATTTGATTGTCTTTGAAGCAATATCAGTTGGCTAAGAACCCGTTGGGGTTGTGAGGGTCATGCTCTGACGGATGCACTCAAGAGATGTTAGTTCTTGTGTTGCACGTTATCATGGTATTGCACTTCTTGAGTTTGTGTTTGTCAAAAAGATGTAGGCTACACCCTACCCTCGTGTATTTAAAAAGATGGAGGCAAAAATCCCTCCCACGCGGGAATGACATTAGAGTGATGTAGACTAAACTCCACCATATGCGGCAAAATAAAAATCCAAGCGCATATTCATTGTTTTTTTATGAAAGGCATACAAAGTTTATATTCCTTTGCCTTTTTAATGTCTTGGTTTTCATTTGAAAGATCATATTTATATATTTATATTCGTTTGCCTTCTACTCATAACGTTTGTTTCAAAGGGGGTTGAAGTTTGTTTCTTCTATGCTCACTTACTAATCTAATCGTATGTCTCTTGTTGATGGTTCTATATTCTAGGTCTTCAAAGGGTGTGTTCTAGTGGTGAACTTTCTCTCTCTTTATGCATTGCATTGCATCTACACACACCGAGGTTTAGTTTATGATGCACTTCAATTCTCTTATGTGTTCAATCTTTTGTTTACCCCCATATATTGCCTCTTATTTTTGTACGGATTGGGATTGGCTACTGTTTTTGGAAGTTTATGATGTATTCCTCTTCACTTCTATGGTACATCGGTTCTTTTCCTTTTATCTTCTTATTATGGTTTGTGTGTAAGTTATTCGGTCTGTTTTTCTGTTATTAAGGTTAGTCCTCTATTGTTATTTTTTTTAAATTTAAATTACATTTAACAAAAAAAAAAAAAAAAAAGGTTGAAGTAAGTACGTACGTCGTTAGGACGTTCGTATGTTAAGGGAGGCAGAAAACGTACGAACGTTGTTTGGTAGTTCGTACGTTGAACGAGGCAGATTTTTTTTTAGTGTTTTCTAACATTCTTCGATTGGTTCCTGTTCTGGTTATGTAGGACATGCCTCCTAAGCGAGCTCGGACTACTCCCACCAAAGACACACCCAGTTCCAAGGGTGCTTCGTCATCGGGCACACGTCCTCCTCGTGCTCAAAGGAGTAAAGGCGCCATTCCTTTGGATTCTTGTAGATGTTCTTGCTGAAAGTGTTTATGGCTTACTCTATTTTGGTTCTATTCCTTGGTAATTCTTTTCAGTCGGTGTTTCATTGACATACTAAGGTCAGATTGTTAGTATTATTTGGTTTTACACTTCATGCTTTCTATTTTTGTCATTGGATCACCTGTGTTTGATGTGATTTCTCAAGGTAATAGTTCTCAATTTGTTTTAAAAAGGCTACAAGGTATGCATAAGCATATTTTGGTGATGAAATCATGTTATTGGTGTATTCGGTTGTCATGATTTATATTGATTCATGTTTTCTCATAGGTTCTCATCATACTTTTCTATGTTGGGCTAATATTCTTGAATTACCTTGTTGGCTAGCTGGTGTTTGATTAAATGCTTATGAGACTTGCCTATCCTCTTATTGTTGCTTCTTGTGCCTGGTTGATCGTATTTTTCCTGCAATAAGTTTGATTAGATGTGTTCTTGGTAGTCTTCTGCAATAATCCTCATGCAATGGTTCTGGGCTACCACTGTATAACTTTGGGATGCATATGCTCAGTTTGGTCATCTATTGTTAGCAATTCTCTTCTATTGACTCTCTAATCTTTCTGACAATGTATGGCATGTCATCGGAGTCTTAGTGTTCTGGCAGGCAGGAAATTTGCTCTGAAGTTAGATTGTTGTTTTGTGACTTGGTGACATCGATAATCCTTGCTCATTCTTCAGTTAAAGCATTTTTTTTATGAGCTTGATGATTGCTTATCTTGTTTGGCATATGTTAAACTAATTTTTGGGTTTCACTAGGGGTGGGCTTACAGGTTTATTCCTTTTATGTCTCTATTCCGTTGTGTTTGGGATAATATTTTCTTCTCCTTGTTTATAAGATTCTATAATTCTTTTTTGTGGTTGGATGAGTTGTTTCAGGAACATGTACAGATTGGATTTCCCCATGGATTCTCAATGGATTTTCTTATACTTTACGTATCTCTTCCTGTAGATACTCATGTTCCTGTAGTTTTGTCATGGGATATTGTTGGATGTGTCTAATATGCATGGTTTCCCTATTCTCTTTCATATCTCCTACTAACTATTGTTTATCTCTTCTTCTTTCTCTTTTCGCATATTCTTTTCTTGCACATTTCTCACAGGTTTGACTATTTGGTTCTTGGTCATATTGTACCTTCCCAATTTCATCAGGTATGGTATTTCTTCCTTTTTGTTTGTTTGATCTTTTTCTCTAAATAACTTGCTACTATGAAGTCGTTTATCTGGAATCTATCTCCGGTGGTTATGGTCGGTTGTTTAAAGTGATATTCTAGTGAATCATTGGTTCCGATTGTTGGTGTCCTGACTCTTTCTTCTATGTATAGGTTTCTCTTGGTTTCTATCAGGGATTCATGTTATGTTTTCTTTTCTTCCCTCTGTTACCTATATATGTATTCAGTGTCTTTTCACTATCTCCTTCTTATCTCGTTTTGGTTCTTATCTCATCTTCCTTCTTGTGTCTGTGTTGGTACTCTTTCTTCTTCATTTATATGCCTAGATCTCTCTCTTGTTTTTTTAGTTTTGTGTGCCATGGATTCCAGATCTATGGTATTGTTTTCTCTTTACTCTCTTCTACCCTTGTATGCTTGGTTCTTTGTGTGTTTCAAATATCCTTATTTGGTTTGTTTGTTCTAGGTGCATCTTTCTCATATGCATTGCATTTAGGTGAAGATTTTGTTTAGGGGGAGAATTCTTTGTGTTGACATCGTGTTAACAAGTGTTTATTTTATGACTTCCGTTGCATATCCTTTTTGTTGTTAACATGATTGTTCTCTTACTTTTCTTCTTTAATCTTATTTGTTATGGTTTGGTATTTATCTTTTCTCTTTCTTTTGTTACCTTGCTTCATTTGTGACAAAAAGGGGGAGATTTATGACTCTAATACTAACACCTTCTTCTTCCTTGTTAGTGTATTTTTGGGTTATGTTTCAGGTATGCTACACGTATGGGGGAGTGAACGTGTTGATGTTTAGAGGTTGTACAGTTTTGGGTCATGTTTCAAGTATGCTACAGTTATGGGGGAGCTCGAGTGTCAAACTTTGGAGCTCATGAAGTATGGGGGAGTTGCTCGAGGAACTTCTGTTGGCTCTTTGATTGTTTCAGAATTTTTTGTTGCTTCCGTTCGGTCTCTGATGGTTAAAGCGTATTACTCAAGCTGGATATTATGTGTTGGTGACTCGGTATGTATTCTACTATGAGTGTTTTTGTAGGCATGTTTTATAAATGCCATGGTTTGGGTTTGTAAGCACGTTTTATAAGTGCTATTAGAGTCATAGGTTTTTGTCACAAAATCAATGTCAAAGGGGGAGATTGAAACCGGCACGAAGTTGTTTGACATCAATTTTGTGACAAAGTATCCTTGGTTACTTCGCCTTGAGTTCATTGTTAAGAAAACCTAGTTGTACGCACATCGTCCCGCGTCCTTGTCTTCGCGTCGTGTGTCATTAGTGTGTTTTCTGGTTCAGGACGTACGTACTGCTTAAGGACGTACGTACGTATCGTATGTCAGCAAGTTAGTTTGAATTCTGGACGTACGTACCTTTACAGGACGTTCGTACGTCGCAGCAGGCAGCAGACATATTTTCGTATGGGGACGTACGAACGTCATATCGACGTACGTACGTCCAATGTGGGTTTTCACTATTTCGGCCCATTTTTCTTGGTTTCCAACCCTAAGTATATATAGGGTTTCTCTTCCAAAGAACAAGTCAGTTCTTTTGGCCGTCCAATTCATCTCTAGTCCCGGAGTTTGTTTAGGTTTTGGTTTAGGTTGTTTTGGTGATTGAACTCATCTTCTTCTTCCCCATTCATCTTCTTCTTCCTTCTTCCCTATTCATCTTCTTCTTCATTGTTGAATAGTGATTTAGCTTCGAGTCTTCTTGTGTGTTCATCAAGAAGTCGAGTATCCTTGTGTGTTCATCAAGGAACTCTGGTGTAAGCTTGTTTCATAGTTCGGCTTCGAGTCTTCTTGTGTGTTCATCAAGAAGTCGAGTGTCTTGTGCGTACATCAAGGTGCTCTGGTGAAGTCAAGGTGTTAGAGATAACCAGGAGTGTCAACTCGCAGTGATTGCAGGTAGTTGATAGGTTTGTACATCTCTTTTCATCTAGTGGATTTATTTGTTGTCGCGAGGACAACCGTGGACGTTTCCTATATTGGGTTTTACCACGTTAAAAATTCCTGTGTGTTATTTACTTTCTGCGTATCGTTTGATTTGTTTGAATATTCAATTGTTAGATTTGCACTATTTGTAATTTCTCACTGTTACCTCTATAATGTTATCTGCTACAATGTTTTGTCCTCATTTCTGCAAAGTGGTCAGCAACTTGATGCAAAACAATTTGTGAGTGATGCCTTAGGTCAGATTGGAAAGGGGGCATCCAAATCTAAGGCAACAACAGAAAAGAAGTCAAGTACCTCATCAAAGGCAACACCAAAAGCCAAACCTAAGACTAACTTGCCAGTTAAAACCAAGAAACCTGGTTCTCACAAACCTTCACCTCACAAGCCTTCACCTAAGAAAAAGGTTGCAGCCAAGAAACCCATTGTTCCAACCCCAAAAGCTAGTGTATCACCCAAACCAGTTGGGAGAGTGAAACTTCCACCTAAGAAGAAACCCCCTACGACCAACCCCAACAAGGATTCAAAATCTAAGAGTGATTCATCACAGCTTAAATCCCAGAAAAATATTCCAAAGCCAACAACATCACCAACTTTAGTTAGAACTACCAGAAGGAAATCCTTGGAGGATAATGTTACAACAGTTGGTAAATATGAGTTAAGAAGAAGGGAACCAACAGAACCAAAAGCTCCTGAAGTTAAGAAGAGGAAAAGATCAGATAAAGAAGATAAGAAGGAAACCAAGAACGTGAAAGTGGGGGATAAAGTTGAAGAAGTTCAGAAGGGTAAAAGGGAGGGTAAGAAGGGAAAAAAGAAGGGAAAAAGTGGTGATGATGAAGTGAAGGAGGGTGGTGTTTATGTGAGCGAAGAAATAATAGACATGGAATTCTTCAAGCCCCCTAAAGTCCTTCTACTTGGCTGGTATGAGCAAGAAGATAATGATAATGATGGAGATGGAACAAAGATTCCAGAAATGGAGGTGAAACAAAGAAAGAGGAAGAAAACAGAAGTTGGAGTTCCTCCTTCAAGGCTACAACCTAATAGGAAGGTTAAGCATGAAGCAGAAGAAATGACATGGAGGAGAGATATTAGAAGGAGAAATGAGGCAAGAAAGAAAAGGGCACTTGAAGCAAGGAAAACACAATCGGATGATGATGATGTCCCATGCTCCAGGAAAGCAAGGAAATTGAGTTTTTGGGATGTGGGGCATTCCTTCTTGCATTCGTCGAATGTGTCCTTCGAGGAATACCACCAGAATTTGAGGCAGATCCTTTGCAGATGCGCTACCGCATTGCTAGAGACCTAATTGATTGTGGAGAGCTACCACCAAAGAGAAAGACCTGATTTATGGACCTATTGACATGTTTTGTGAAGACTTATGAACCTATTTCTTGTTTATGAACCTATTTCTTGTTTTGTATTCTGAATTTATTGTATTCTGAAACTTATGATCCTTTTAATTTATGGTAGACACCTTGTTTAGTATATTGGATTACCCTCTTCTTAACTCTGTTGAACATGTTAGTAAGGATTCTAAGATTTTAAATAACAGATAGTAGAATCGATCTAGTAGATAGACTGCTCTTAATAGCAGATAATATGTGAAGTCTAAACTGTATACATAGCAAAAAATAGCAAAAGATAGCAAAAGTGTATACATAGCCAAATATTTTTCCACCTACTATGTTGTTTGATTGAGAGGAGAGAGAGGAGGTCCTTCTCCAAACTGCATTGGAGTGAAAAGATCATAGTCATCTATGAATTCAGTGCAAGTTTTTTTGTTGTGACCTCTCCGTTTACACCTTGAGCATCTCCTACTCTGGACTGGGACACCTTCAGCTTTACCTCTCTTCCTGACGACTTTAGGTCGACCTGGCATGCAAACTTTAAGTTGTGGCAATATTTTTCTTGTCGGTCGTGCAGTTGGCCATGACTCCTTTCCAGGAGTGGGAATCCATTCTTCCTTGTACGTTTCCATGTATGTTTCTTTCAAGAAAAAAACATCAACAAACTTGTATGGATCATGGCCTACATCCTTTATGGCTGCCTTGGCATGGGCACATGGGATCCCCATATGCTGAAACCATTTGCATGTACATGTTCTCTTGTTAAGATCGACTACACATGACCTAACCAGCCCTGTAACCGTCCAAATTCCTGCTGAAACTCTTTCAACTATGCATCTTCTTGCTGTGGAAGCATTGTGAATTATTAGCTCTTGACACCATGTTGTAACTGGTGAGTTGAACTTCAGAGAGTCATTGTGGTAATCGCGATAATGCCTAATCACATTGTCTCTTATCATTGACAAAACAGTAGTAACTGGCATCATTCTCTCCCCAACAATCATTTTGTTCCAGGACTCCACGTGATTTGTGGACACAATTCCATACCTGCAACACATAATCAAAGGATAATGTAGGCGATATCGTACAACGTATGGGCGATAGAAAGGCATTTGTAGAGAATAGAACCAACACACTAGCAGATATATATTTGTATTGACTGACCTTGATTTTTCTTGAAAAGCACTTGCCCATTTTTCTACAGGACCAACATCCATAAGTTTTTCATGCGCCTTGCTTGACATACACCAGATTCTAAGCATTTGCCAATTACTTATTTACCAACAATATTGTAAGAACAATATAGTAGCACTACTAAAATAAGAGAAGTTGATTCTCAGAGTCAAGTCAATCACCACATTGCTACGTTATAGACACTTTGCCACTCATCTTTCCTAATATTTTCTGATGGCATCCACGTTGCTAAGTCAGTTGTATTTGAATGTGATATTTTCTGGATCTATGACTTTCGATATTCTATTTCTATCATATTGTTAAAAGTTTGATAAGCTTAGTAGAGGTTGAACAATATTCAGGAGCTACAAAAAAACAACCTTAGCTGGTATGCTTTCATTAACCTTCAATGGCTCTGCTTTCTCATTATGAAATCAAAAATGCTAATAAACAACCTTATCATATATTTGCAACGGTGTTTTAACCTGCTGATCAGGATTGTAAAAGTTTTATGTTTGTTGCAAAGACACTTTATATTGACTGACTCATATGTCTCCCCACTGGCAAAGTCCCAAGAAAGAAATCTGACGTAGTCGGTGGCTACATTAATGGCATTATATTTGAAAGAATGAACTATGAGATGGTTGTGGGTTCACAATCTGGGGGTGGGGTTCAAACCAAATTGCCCAACAAAGAGAATGCAATACAGATTTCATTAATATCAAAACACCCCATTACAACCTGATCAGCGTGTGGTATAGCACCGTCAGGTATAATCTGAAAATAAATGCACACCTTGTAGCACAATTGCAGCACCATGCCGCCCCATTTCCAATTCCAGAGGTGTGGGTTCATGAAAACTCCACTGTCATTGCAAAATAAAGTTTAGTGTTTGTAAATTACAAAGTTACTTCTTTAACCCATTCTTGCAATTTGATCAAATATAGTGATATCAAACAATTTTTTGTTTTATTATTATTATTATTAGTTTTATTTTTTATTTTTTATTTTTTTATTTTTTATTTTTTAAAATTAAACATAATCAGTAATCTAATAATAACTACATAGTCCAATATATTTAAAATAATATTAGCACTACAGAACAAAATCACTAATCCAAGATAAAAAGTTACAATACTTTGGTTGAGCACCATAAAAAAAATGAAAGAATTTACTAGTAGGCTTCCTGAAATAGTCAGGATGGGTAAATAACACGTTGGTTTATATATAAATTGGTTTCCTTCTAGTATTGGCGGTGTGCCGGTGTAGCAAAGGGAGAGTTCCGAGGTTGGGTCCAAACTCAATGATCGACCCCATCGGTTGTTAATGGCAATATATTACTTTCAAAAGACCGCAAAAACATATATATATTAAGAAGATATGATTGTACTAGGGTAATTTCTCGAATAAGCACAACATCTTGCCTAACATTCCCAAAAACACAACAAGTCTTAAGTTCTTCCTGTAATAGCGAATGGGAGTCACAACGGGGGATGACCTTGAAAATAGGTTACTTTCAAAAGAAAAATGCTCCTTCCAAAAAAAAGAAATAGAAAGAATATTAATATGAATTTTTCTCCCAGAGCTGGGGAACTAACACCCCCGTTTCCCGAGAGGGGGCCGAAGAAGCAAGAAAATGAAAGCACTCCATGAGAAGCAAGCGCTGACAGAACGGAACCATAAAGCTAAGCTTAACAGCCGTTGCACGCTAGCGCGCGAGACCGGCGAAGATACTGTACTGAATGACTTGATCGATCGTACTAGATAGTATAAGATAGACCATAAACCCTTCATACATACGCAATTCCTCGATCCCTCATTGTCTCTTCGAACAAACAAAGGATCAGAACTTCCCTCCAACCAAGCAAACGAACTGGCTCAGTCGTAGCTAATCAAGGTCGGGGCGGATCTCCTCGGCGGGAATACCAGTCCGAAATTTTTTTTTTTTTGTCTTTTAGTTATTTTTTATCCCAATTGTACCCTTACTTAAATAATATTTTGGTTTAATATTTTGGGTTTGACTGACAGATGTGACAGGTGAGAAAATGATTCTTCATTAAATGAGGACCATTGGATTCGCTTGATTATATCTGACCGTTGGATCTAAAGTTAAGTTGGGTTTATCTGTAATAAAACCCTAACTATCTGCTACCTTAGGATAACACGTGGCATAAGCTGTTTAGGGAAAAAAGAGGCGGACTTTTAGTTTAGGGAAAGCCAAATTTTAGGGATTTCAATTTCAATTTCGCTTGACAGCAACGCCTCCCTCTCATCTTCTTCTTGCCCAACCGTTGTCACTCTTCCTCTCATCTTCTTCTTCCCCAACCGTCGCAACTCTTCCTCTCATCTTCTTCTTCCCCAACCGTCGCCACTCTTGCCTAACTTCGATAACCACTATTTATAATCCAAAGTTCTCAAAGTTCTCAATTTCGGAGGAAAAATGAAGCAGACTAAAGATGATGAAAACGAGATCAATGAAAAAGGTAGGCGATTTACCCTTACAGTAAGGTGTTCAACAACTAAATTTTTCGATCACTTTCAACACCCAACAGACAAAATTCCACCTTTAGAGTACGAGTCATCTAGAAATTCTCCCTTTGGTCAATTTCTAGATTTTAAGTCTGAGGATGTTCATATGATAATATCTGTTGTCACCGAAATTGTTAGTTGTAGAGTATGGAGGTTGAAATATGGAATAGGAGGAAGAGTTGTTGAATTCAAAATGTCTGATGTCGCTATGATTTTAGGGCCTTTAAAATTTCAAAAAGTTCCGGTTGATTTTCTTATGAGGAAGCCTAAAGAGTATAGTGCATTCAGGACCAAGTACTTTTGTACGAATCTGCATATAAGGGATGATCACATTCTGAGTGCAATTACTGAAGCAAGGAGATTTATTGCTAAGGGAGAAGCAGATTCAAATGATGTTCATCGTTTGAACAGGTTATATTTTCTGTGTATTTTTCTTCTTGCCGAGTCATCTAAAAATCTGAGTGTAAAGTATATTGATTTGGCTGAAGATTTGAATGCCTTTGATAATTTTCCATGGGGTACTGTGACTTTTCAATTGCTTGAGACTTCCCTTGAAGAAATATATCCCAAAGTCATTGAGGATAACCCTAGTTATTGCATCAATGGGTGTATGTTGGCTTTCATCATTTGGGCATATTTGCACTTCCCTGATTTGGGTCCTAGGAGGGATCGAAGTGTTGGATTTCCATGGATGTTTGGATGGTCTGAGTTGCTGAACATGAACAAAACTAGAAATAAAATTGCTCTGAAGTTGTTTCCCAAGAAAGGTAAATGTACTGTGGCATATCCATTAGATGTCACCCAGGAAGAAAAAGATCTAGCTAATCTACAACAGGTTGCAGAGGTAAATCCCATTCAATTTTTTTTTTATCTTCTACAAAACAATTAATTCTTTTTCTGTATTAACTTAATCTGCTATATTGTAATATCTATTTTCTAGAATACAACATTTATCTGCTACATTTTATTTGCAGTTTGAAGCTCAATATAAAGCAGAACATGAAGAGTCTGCTTCTTCTAGGTCATCTATTCCTTCCATTCCATCTTATCCAGCATCTTCAACAAGAAGTGGAGGTTCAGATTTGGTTACAATTCCCAAGGATTTCTTTGAGACAATTCTGAGTGGAGTATTTAAGGCATGCATGACTCAAAAGGTATGTTGTTTGCTACAACTAAATTTTCCATGTTCATATTTTGATATAATATCTGCTACTTGTTTTATGATATCAGCCATTTGTATGATACTTGTTGTATTATATCTGTCACTTGTTATATTGATGAATTGTACTGTTGAACTGTGATATCTACTACAATGTATATTTTATTTGTTACATTAGTACTAATATCTGCTAGATACTATTAAATGTGTTTGTCAATATTGGACTCTTATCTGCTAGAAACTTGGATTTCGTCAACATATTTTGTGTAATATCTGTTACATCTATGCATTTTATCTGCTACAATGTTTTGTGTCCATTTCTGCAGAGTGGTGAGGAACTTAATACAAAACAATTTGTGAGTGATGCTTTAGGTGAGATTGATAAGGGGACATCTAAATCTAAGGCAACAACAAAAAAGAAGTCAAGTACCTCATCAAAGGCAACACCAAAAGCCAAACCCAAGACCAACTTGCCAGTTAAAACCAAGAAACCTTCACTTCACAAACCTTCAAGTCACAAACCTTCACCTCAAAAACCTTCACCTCACAAACCTTCACCTAAGAAAAGGCTACAACCAAGAAACCCATTGTTCCAACCCCAAAAGTTAGTGTTTCACCCAAACCAGTTGGGAGAGTGAAACTTCCACCTAAGAAGAAACCCCCTACGACCAACCCTAACAAGGATTCAAAATCTAAGAGTGATTCATCATGTGTTTAGTAGCCTGAGATTGGAATTCGGTGGAATAATACAGTGGTAGATAAGGTACCGAGGGTGAGGGAAGCCCGGGATACACTACCATCTGTACCATGTGTTCTAATTTCCGGTGAATTCACAGGTTTTTCGGCAATAAGAGGTTTTCTTTGGCTTTGTATCTGTCTTGCTTTCAGATATGTCTACTGCAGTATTTTCAATTGACGGGGATGTCTTCTAAAACTCTGGTGGTCTTCTAGTTCTTAGTGGGTGTTGAGCGATGGAAGAAAGAGGCTGGCGAGCTAATGTTAGCGAAGGGGTGGGAAGAAACAGTTGGAGGAGAATATCTTTTGTGGAAAAGAAATCGATCGTTTTTGAAAAAAGAATTTCAGACTCAGCTGATGGTAGAATTTTAATTTCTGAAAAGGGTGGTAGGTGTTTCTTTAAAGCCACCACCACAGAGGGAGGAGGGAGGTGGCTAGGGTTATTGTTGTGTGGTTTGAGTACGGATTTGGTCGAATCCCAACGCTATAGCGATGGTAAGGTGTCCATTGTCGGAATTCGGAAGGAGAACAAACAGGGAAGGTATTTGGAGCTAATCTTTACGAAGAAGAGGGGTGGAAGTAGTTTGAGGTCCTTATGTTTACCGGCAGGAAGAGCAAATAATGGTTGGGCAGACATGGGAGTTAAACTCATGGAACTCACTGAACCAGGTGAGCAAAGCAGGAGTCAAGAGGGAGGGGGGCGATTAAACAGCGGTTACACAACCAGGGTTTTCATCAACTCCTCCAACCAAATAAACCAAAAGGTGGTGGTGGCGGTGTGGCTGCATCGTTTCAAAAAAAACCAACCAAGGATAACAATGCTACTGTCGATATTCATGGTATATGGAATCGTAATTCAATTACAAATTTCTCTTGGTGGGCTCCTTCTGTTGTATGTAAGTCCAATTCAAGATTGGTTGATTGGAAGTGGGTTCAGAAGGAGGCGGAGGAGATCGTCGGGGACGTTACCTCGACTCTAATGAGTAATGGAGATGTTATACTTGCAGTAGAAAGTGAAGAGTATGCTAGGAAGCTTGAGGAAGTGGGAGGGCTGGAGCTTGGGGGCATTCAGGTGACCTTCTCAAAATGGTCACCGGAATATGGAGCTTTGAAGGGGGTGGATGAAAGCCAGGATAAGTGGATAACACTCAAAGGTATTCCTCCGCATCTGAAGTTCGAGAAAGTCTTAATCAAATTGATTAAAATGTTTAGCAAAAATTTCGATCTCAATAAGGAATCCCTAAACAACAGGGGAGGAGATTTGGTTCGTGTTCTAGTTAAAAAGGTGAAGGTTGAAGATGTTCCCAGAATTCTGTTTTTGGAGGAACGGGGGTACAGATTCCCTATCCTGTTAAATCTGGAAGGAGATGATCAATTACAGATGGAGGTGGGTGAAATGGCGGAGAAAGGTGGTGACGGAGTCAGGGGTGTAGAAGCGACGGCGGCGGAGACTTGCAGTGAAAGGAAAAATGATTTGGTGCACCAGGAAGTGTTGCAGAGTGCAACTCCAAAGCCACGTGGGAAAGCAGTCTTGGAACAGGTGGCAGAAGGGAGAAACATTATCCCCCTGGTACGTGGGAGTAATGTTGGTGGTCACGTGACTGGTCTGTGTAATGATAATGGCCGGATATGGAGTGGATCAAAGTTTTATCAAAGTCCACACCCTTAAACACTAGTAGAGAGAGATCATGGGCTCAGATAGTGGTTTCGGGCAGATATGATCCCATTAGAGAAGTGGTCGAGGAGACACCAGCCCACGATGCAGCCTTTGTTTCAGACTGAGTAACAGAAGTCCAAGGCCCAGAATTGATTAATAACCAGCAGAAGGCTGCTAAAGGTAAAAAGAATGCAAACTCTGGAAGGTTTTTCAGCGGAGGTCAAAGTCTCAGGCTATCCAATCAATTATGGCCTAGTGCTAAAAAGGGGGGAAGAGCCAGAATTGGGAGGATTAAAGTGATTGCTCGTCAATTACTCGAAGAAGAATACCAAAGGGAGAACCAGCAAGTATCTGCTCAGGTTGCGAAAGTAATTCAAGGCTCTGTAGGGGCAAGTTCTTCAGAGGTGTCTATTTCTAGTCCTTTTCCATGCAAAAAGAAGCTGCAGTTTGGTGAAGGATCATCTCGACAAACTGCGATTTATCAGAAAGTGTCGAACTGTGATAACAGCAGGTTAGTTCCCGGCACTGGGGATGGCGTAGAGGGCAGTGACTCAGACAAACTTCCACCTGGATATGAGAGCAAGAATGGAACAGTTAAAGCAGTAAATTTTGAGGCTCTTATTGAACAAGAGTGATGCCATCTGCGCATAGAAAAGTAAGTAAACTGTTGGGTAGATTGTGTTATTGGGTCCATTTCTAAACAACTGGGATTGTCATCCAAAAATGGGGATCAAGTAGTTAAGCACTTTTTTACTGAACTTGGTCTAGCTAAATTACGGGAGAAGGAAAATCGGGATATGAATGGTGAGGAACTCTGTAAAACCCGGTTTATATTATAAATTTTTGTTCGTTAAATTTTATTGGATTATGAAATATTGCATAGATGTCTTTAAGGGTTTAGAGTTCATTTTCTATTAAGTTGAAGGATGATATATTAATTATTAAAAAAAAGAAATAGATGGAATTGGGTTGGGTAACAGATTCATTTATGGTCCTAAAATAAAGCCCATTAACTTCTCCATATTATTTATATTAAAATCTTAGGGTTTTCATTCATTTTTTTTTATAACACCATATTTGGGAGAAGAAGAAGAAGAATTGGAAGAAAGCTAGAAGAAGATTTGGATTTTTATGGTTATACAAGTGAGTAGACGTTTCTTTGTTATTGTTTCTATTTCTGTTTTCTGAAATTTCAGATTGTTGACTCATCTTTGAAAAATCACAGAAAATTCGTTTGAAAAGCTTTTTAATTGATTCCAAAAACCCTGAACACTATATTGAAATGTCTTCGTTCGATTAGTTAATACCAATTTACGAAAGTTAACTTAATAGGGTGAAAAACGACTTGCAAGTATGACAACCGTTCCAGTTTTTAGTTTCTGTACCATTTTAGTATCGTAAGGTTTTGATCCCTCTAGACTTAATAATATTTATTGAAAATTTTAACGTAGTTAGAATACTCAATGTTTAACAACATATATAAATTTAAAAATTTACTGTGCGGTAGTTAATTCTAAATAATTTATTCAACGTAGTTATTTTCAGATATCCAGTATAATTTTACTGCTACCTTTCTGTTTGCGTGGCTTCATAGAAAAATCATAGAAGACTCGTTACTCAACATATCTTGATGAATTTACTTGTTTTAGAAAATAGACCTTCTGAACTATAATTTCTATGTTTAGAAATACTTTAAATTATGAGGGTAATATGGTGAAAAATGGTCAGGAAGTCTGACATAGATTGTTTTGGGATTTCTTTTTGAAATCTGGTAGGATTGAGTAAAACAATTGTTTAATTATTTTCTATATATCGAAACTATTCCAGATTTTTATGCCAAGTAATATTTTCATTGTAAAAGGTTGTATTAAAATTTTATGAGATTTGAGTAATTATTTTTAGATGTGTGAATTTGAAAGATGAATGTTATTGTTTTGCAGATTTATGTAAAGAGTTTCTTTTTAGCATATATGTTTCCTTTGGGTTTGTCCTTTTGTTTGATTGTCAAGTTGAAATAGACACAACTAAAAGTAGTCTAAATATGGAAGTGGATTAGTATATAATGGCATGTTAATTGATTAATTATGTTTAAAGTAACCTAGAAAGTTATATTGATGAACGCCTAGATATGGCTCCATACCAATGGATGGTATATGAATAGAGAAACGAAATGAATACTGGACTTGAGATTTAATTATAAATGATTTGGAATGGTTTGATACCATGGACGGTATATATTCGATTTGAAAAATAAGAACGGAATACGAAATGGACTTGAAATTTAATTGTTGGACAAGGGTTGTGTGATTGTTTGATTAGTTTAGTTGTTTTGGTAGTCGCCCAAGCATTAGTACATTTGTCGCACCTCTGGACTTAGGTTAAAGAAATTAATTATCACCCTAGACGGCTTAGCCTACGGGTTGACTCTTTGATTATATTTGGGTATTTCCTAGACGACTTAGCCTGCGGAACTGACCCTTCAGACCTTCATAGCCTTCGGGGTTGGTCTGGGCGCCACATTAGAAAACTCAAGGGAGCTATTAGAGATCATGAGTTAGGCATACGTCGAGGTTAGCCAAAACTTGCAGGTGAGCACCCACTTGGGTTTTGGTTTCCGCGTAGAGGTTCTTAACCATGGTCAAGGCACACTGGTGCAATGTTGGTATGGCAAATGTGTGGAGTGCATCCTGTGGGAGGTGTACTAGTGATTGGGCATATGTTGTAAGTTTTATGATTGTTAAACCCGAGCACCGGCTAGAGGCCAGGACGTGGTTTTGTGACTTTAGATCCGTTGTTTGGTAGTGTGCTAAGGCTTATGATATTGTAATGCTTGGTGCTAATTAATGTTATGGGTAAATTTTATATACTTTGATTATGAATCGAAGGTAACTATGATTATGTGGAAGAACTGCGTTGTTTTATTTATTATGGGTATTAATAGTCATAATTGAACTTGTCATTTTGGTAGATTATAACTTATGGAGAGTTAGAATGAATCATTATTAATGGTTTGAATGAACGGAATGTACTTTCGGATTGATACAAAGTATTAGAAAACATGTAACGTGTAGGTGATTTGCTTTATTTTTATTATATTTGTATATTATGTATTAACTTCATTTTGCAGGTGGATAGGTCAACTAATTTATTTTGTGCAGGTGGATAGACCTATCCTTAAAGACAATTGCTGCTTAGGTAATGTATTTGTATTATTGATCAATTAACATCATAAATAGATAAATTAGAAGTGAATAATAGAATTAAACATGTGATTAAATAATGGATAAAGGGTTTAAATATAATGGAATTGATATGACTTTTGGCGTATGCTTATTGTCCCAGCATGGAAGAATTGTTCTTGAAGGTTAATTATGTTGTCAATCATATGTTGGAACTGTATATTTATTCAATTATTTTATGGGAATAGATTTCCCCCTTGTTTACTCATACCAGCTTTCATGCTGACCCATGTTGCTTTGTTTTGCACGTGGGTGTGTTCCATTTGGAATGCAGGCAGGAGAGGTTAGAGCTATGGAGCTGTGACAGACCGCTTGTTGGGACCAGTAGAGATCTTTAGATATTTCAATCATGTATTTTATTTGAAAGTGGTATTCATGTATTTTGTTAGAGTAAGTTATGTTGTATAATAGGATGGAATCAGGAGTACTTTTATCGTTTGGATTTTTCTTCACTATATTTTAGTTAAGATTTTTATTGTACCTGGTTTATGAGTTAGAAATTGTTGCGACCTGGGTTTATTTTATTTTTTTAAAATTCGGGTCGTGACATTTCTTGGTATCAGAGCGCTAGGTTGACTTAGACCGATGTGGTCTAGGTTATCCTCGGAATGTGGATTTGGGCATTCTTATGTTTTATGTACTTGAGATTTCTATTTGATTTTGATTTTGACGTGTGTTTTGCTTGTCATGTTTGAGAAATTTTTGTGTTTCAGACTACGATTGTTTGCTTCTTTGAAAGCTTTGTGATTGATAATGTGATATGATTTTTTTATATGATTAGGTGTATTCTTTTGAGGTGTGTATACTACGTATACACCATTGACATATTTTGTGTAGTTTGTAATATGGTTAATGTGTTTATTAAAGTGCAACCTTGAAGTGTGTCATGGATAATCTTAGTTTACAGATTAAATTTTGTTTGAGTTCGCAGATCATCATTTTGTTTATTATTTAAAAGAATCTTACTCGTACTATGTGTAGCTCTTAAATGCCTCTGAGAAGGTTACTTTCCCTATAATTCATTTGGTATGTGTTTCCCCAATGAAAATTTTAATTGTATGCAACAGACAACATACTTTTGGTACTAGAGTTCAAGTGATTTTAGAAATCTAAATGAAAACATTTGGATATTTAATCCTCTAAGAAGCCATTCTTTTTGTCCTTGAATTCTTTAGATAATATTAATTTTTGGTAGTGAGTTTTTATTGTACCTGGTTTATGAGTTAGAAATTGTTGCGACCTGGGTTTATTTTATTTTTTTAAAATTCGGGTCGTGACAAACTCGAGCTAAGGAACTATAAGCAATGTAATGATGTGCTCTTGGGGGAGAAGGTTGCCTATGGCTAAGCTCGTCTCATGGAATGCAAGGGGTCTATGCAATCTAGATGCCCAAGGGAGTGTAGAATTAATACTTAGAAAATCAAAGGCGGATGTTATTATGATTCAAGAAACTAAAGTTAAAGAGAAGGCAACCATTGAAAATGCTACTATGTGGCCGAGAGAGTAGAAATGGGAGTTCGTACCCTCCGTTGGTCTCTCGAGTGGAATGGTAATGGCTTGGAATCCAAATATTGTGGAGATGAAAGCGGTTTTTTTGGGAGATTTCTCAATCTCAATACCTTGCACTTTGACTAAGAGTGGGCTAGCTTGCTTACTTACTGGGGTATATGGTCCTAGGGATAAAAAATCATTGGGAGACTTTTGGGAGGAGCTTCATAAGGTGAGGGCTTGATGCCCACACCCATGGTGTATTGGAGGAGATTTCAATGTTATTCGTTTCACTTATGAGAAGCGAGGTGGGAGTGCTTTAACTCGATCCATGCGTCAATTCGCCGAATTTCAAGATAGACATGGTCTTGTTGAACACTTCCTAGAAGGTGCTATGTACACTTGGTCGAATAACCAAAGTAACCCGGTTATGACCAAGTTGGATAGATTTCTTACATCGGTGGATTGGGAGATTTCTTTTGGGGGGTCAAAGCAAGTAGCCCTCCTTAAATACACCTCGGACCACCGTGCTATCTCTCTTGAAACCGTCCCGATAAGGTGGAAATCGAGACCGTTTAGATTCGAAAGTATGTGGCTTGAAGATAACACTCTCGAAGGGCTCATCAAAACATGGTGGGCGGAGTATCAATGTGAGGGGACTCCTAGTTATGTATGGTGGAAAAAGTTGAAAAGTGTCAAAGCAAAACTAAAGATATGGAATAGAGATGTCTTTGGTAGGGTGGACAAAAAAATAGAGTTGCGGAACTCTAGAATCGAAGAGATTGATAACAAGGAGGAAAAGGACACTCTCTCCGATGATGAATTGATGGAACGAGCAATTCTTCAAGATGACTTACACTACTTGCTTAGGATGAATGTGATAAGTTGGAAGCAAAAGTTAAGGTCTAAACATTACACGGAGGGCCAAACTAATTCAAAGTATTTTCATGCTATGGCTAATTTAAGGAGGAAGACAAATAGTCTTTCTTGTCTTTATGTGGATGGGTGCATCTCTAGAGACGAGGAGAAGATAAAGAATCATGTTACTAGCTTTTATGAGGACCTCTTCTAAGAGAAGCATGTCCATAGACCTACTCTTGACGGGATGGATTTTGGCATGATCGATGATGGTCAAAGGGTGGATTTGGAAAAAACTTTTGAGGTAGAAGAAGTTTTTCAAGCTCTTAAGGAGATGGATGGGGAGAAAGCGCTGGGTCCCGATGGTTTCCCAATGGTGTTCTATAAAACCTTTTGGAATGTGTTTAAAGAGGATATTATGGCTATTTTGAGAGAGTTTCAAGACACCGGTTTTCTAGATTGGCGCCTCAACACTACCTTTATAACATTGATACCAAAGAAGGAAGGTGTGCTCTCGACCAATGACTATAGACCTATTAGCCTCATAGGTGGGGTGTACAAAATCATCTCGAAGGTGATGGCTTCTAGATTGAAAAAAGTTATACACATGGTGGTGTCTTCTACCCAAGGGGCGTTCATGGAGGATAAACAAATCTTAGATATTGTCCTCATTGCCAATGAATGCATTGATGCAAGGGTAAGACAAGGAACTCCCGGCATTGTGTGCAAAGTAGACATAACAAAAGTGTGTGATAATGTAAATTGGGCCTTCCTTGACTATATGCTTGACCGTATGGGCTTTGGGTTGAAGTAGAGAAAATGGGTGAGAACTTGTGTCTCTACAGCTAGATTCTCTCTCATAATTGATGGCGAGCCTAGCGGTAATTTCAAATCTCACAAAGGGCTTAGGCAAGGTGATCCGCTCTCTCATTCCCTTTTCCTTTTGGTAATGGAGGCATTGGCTAGACTTACATCCAAGTGCATTCATGATGGTCTTCTTGAAGCTTTTCATGTGGGCAATGGGGAAGTGAAGGTGGGTGTTTTGCAATTCACGAATGACACCACTTTTCCTAACCGAAGCTTCCCACCAAGCTCTTGCCACAATAAAAGCTATCTTATTCTTGTTTGAAGGTATTTCCAGATTGAAAGTAAATCTGGCTAAATCATCAATTGTCGAAGTGGGCTCCGTGCCCAATATGCTAGATTTGGCTACTTCTTTTGGGTGTGAAGTAGGGAAGCTTCCGTTCAAATACCTTGGACTACCTCTTGGGGAAAGTTATAAGAAAAAAGAGGTGTGGAACTCAGTGGTGGAAAGGTTCCAAAAATGCCTTAGTGGGTGGAAGCGGAAAATTTCCTCGAATGGGGAGCGTTTGATACTTGCCAAAAGTACTCTTGCTAGTCTTCCTATTTATCACCTCTCTCTCCTTGTTATCCCGTCAAGCGTTGCTTCCAAGCTTGATAAGATAGCTAGAGATTTCATTTGGGGTTCAAATGAGGAAAAGAGGAAAATTCATCTTGTAGCATGGGATCGTGTTTGTGCTCCCATTGATGAGGGGGGACTTGGGTTAAGGAAACTCAAGGTAATGAATCAAGCTCTTCTCATGAAATGGATTTGACAGTATGGTAATGAACAAGCATTCAAGCATGGGGGTTGTGATAATGGTGGACGTCCCTTGATAGTTAACCAATCTCATGGTTGTAGTTTGTGGAAAAGCATTCAAGCATCCCAAGGAATGTTTTTCAATGGGATCCAACATGTTGCAAAAGGAGGTGATAAAACCCGTTTTTGGCATGACACGTGGTTGGGGGGTATCCCTTTGTAAGAAGATTTCATAAACTATATAAGTATGCTTCCTTGAAAGGTGGTGTAGTTAGGGATCACTATGATAGGGGAGGGAGGTGGAACTTACATTTGAGGCACACTCTCTTTCGTGAGAGTGAAAAAGCTCAACTCAACACTTTCATGGATATCCTCTCAAACTTGGATTTGGTCGATGAAGATGATGAATGGGAATGGAAAAGGGAGAAGAACAAACACTTTTCGGTGAAGTCATGCTATGAGTTTTTGATTGAAACTTCCAACTCTAGGAGGGGAGAGAGGTGTGTCTTTCCTTGTAAGCTTACTTGGGAGCCTAGAATCCCTACCAATGTTAAGTTTTTTATGTGGACTTAGCATTGGGGCCGCATTCTTACCGTTGATAAGCTTCAAAGGAGGGGTTTTCAAATTCCAAATAGGTGTTGTTTGTGCGAATAAAGCGAAAAGGAAACCATCCACCATTTGTTCTTCAGCTGCAGTTTTACTATGGAAATTTGGAAAGAGTTGACAGTGGTGAATAATTCGGCTAGGCATTCTCTGTCAAACTGGGCTTCCGTGTCTGAATTGCTGCAGAATTGGCCTGTTTTCAACAGCAGAGATGTGGCTGCGATGATTTGGGACATTCTACCTTACGCGGTGCTATGGAGGATCTGGAAGACTCGCAATGAGATCATTTTCAGGGATGGGAAAGCTGACAGTAGGAAGGTTATACAGAGCATCAAAGGTACTATATGGGCGTCGCTGAATATGAGCAAGAAGGCCATGGTGTTAAGAAAGGAAACAGGTTCACAGACCTGCTGTTTGGCTGGAGGACAGTCATGGTGGAACACTGGTAAGGATTCCAGCTGCTGCAACTCATGTATCAGGGACTAGTGTTTGGCTGTTTTTTCTGTTTTTTTTGGATCTTCTTATCTGTATGCCAGTTTTTCTGCTGGTGTGTCTATGTCCAGGTGGTTTTGCTGGCCCCTGAGACTAGTGACTCTGGTAATCTGACGGTATAACTCTGGTTATATGCTGATCAGACTTGTAACTTCTTTTATCTTGTTAATAGATTTTAACTTTATAAAAAAAAAAACAAAAAAAAAACCTTATTTCTTTCTTACTAGTATGCTTTCTTAAAAGGGTAATATCCCAAAAAAGCCCCATGTTTAGGTGCCTCTTCCCCAATAGGCCCTGACATGGGGTCATCTTCTCAAACAAGCCCTTTGACTAGATCATATTTTTTAGTAGGTCAAAATTACCCTTGTATTCTATCTTCTAATCTCAACCTTTTATCCTCTAAAACCAGGATAAGACAAAAAAACAGAAAAAGACAAAAAACAGAAAAGGACAAAAAAACAGTTGGTGTATAACTTTTTGGTTTTAACATTTGAAAATATTATAAGTTGTGTATTAGAAATCGAAAATCAACATGGTTTATATGGTTGGAAAGGTCTCGACGAGATCTTTCAAACTAGATCCCACATGACTATAAAATTTTAAATTTAAAAATTTAATTTTTTTATAAAAATTCAAATATTTATAAAAAATTCAAAATTTCATATTTTTTTTTTACCGAGAAGTTGGGTTTTGAGAAAAAACTCCTTATGATTTCAAAGGCTTTTCAAAATTACTCTAAAAATCTAAAAAAATCACACATTACTATCAAATTCAGGAGTTTTTATTTTTGTCCTCTAACATATATCTTCTTGTCTTCTAACACCAAAGAAATATCCTCTAAATTGTTGTTTGTTGTTATGTAAATTACAAAGGCATGATATCCATTCCATATTATTAATATATGTGAATTATAGTCTATAATTTGATGCATGAGTTCGATGTCTCAACTGAGGACAAAATCCTTATAGTACAGAAAGAAAAAAGAAAAAAAATTTGTATTGCTATGAAAAGTTCATAAAAATGTTTAATGTATAGTTAACTTCACAAAAAACTTCATAAAAGAACATAACCCAGTCTATATATTGTTTTTTAGGTTACATCTCAAACCATAAGAAAAAAGAAAACGAACATAATCCAGACTAAACATAAATTCCTCCTTTTGCATGGTGTAATGTCAATAAGCTCGTTAAATTTGTACTCCATTCTCCCTTCCTATCCCTCACACCAAAACAATATAATAGCTCAAATCTCTAATCATTATTTTATTTTATTTTTTGGCAAACGGGGTTGAGGGCACCCCTTACCCCTTTAAAGTACATGAGGAAACTTATATCAAACAATCAGTTTACTAGCATGTTTTGAACCAACGATCTCTCCACTTTGTGAGATGGATGCAACCATTGAGCCACAAACTCGAGTGCTCTCTAACCATCATTGAAGCTAATAGTCTCTCTTTATTTAAACACTCATGTCTTCTTGTTTTCAACAAAATCCAAGTAATACATATAAAACCATGACCAATATACTTTGATAACTAGCTTTAATCCACCTTTCCAAACTTTTTAATATATAATATAATTTAATAAAGATACTTTAGCATTAAGGGGTGACATTAGCTTTACGGATCTGTTGACCAGGTGGGCATATGCTCTACAGGAATAGTGGTAACTCAACTGTATTGGACATTTGGGGATGTTTGTGCCCCCCTGTTTCTTTCTTTTCTCTTCTCTGTCTTTGAGTGGCCTGTTATGCTCAGGAGCTAGGTGTAGAGAGTTGTTTTGGTTTTTTACCTGACGGTGTACAATCTTTGTACATGCTGATCAGGCGATGTATATTCTACCTTTGGGTGTGAATATAATGTTGTTTGATTCAGAAAGAGAAGAAGAAACATACTTTTTATCAAAAAAAAATATTGTAATTTAATAAATTTGCATGTTAAGTTGATACAATAGCTTGTTTAGAGGATAAAGGTATATTGTTTAGAGAACAACAATCAATGTTTTAGCGGATAAGACCCTTACAATATATAGAGAGAAAATTATCGAAAAAATAAAAAACACATTTTTTTTTTCTTTTTTTTTTCATAGCCATGTGGGATCTAGTTAGATAGATCTCGTCAAGATCTTTCCAACCATATACATCATATTGATTTTTACTTTCTTAATTAAAAGATATACAAGTTATAAATAATATAACAAAAAATATTAATTAATATTAAAAAAATTGTTTTTGTCTTTTCTTATTTGTCTTATTCTGTTTTTTTTTCTTTTGTTTTTAGTATGAAGGGTATAATGGTCTCACAAAAATTGCTAAAAGGCAATGTGGTGGGTCAGGGGGCTTGTTTGAGAAAATAGCCCCATGTCAGGGCCTATTGGGGAAGAGGCACCTAAACATGGGGTTTTTTTGGGATATTACCCTTCTTAAAATCAAAACGAGATTTATCCCCACTGGTAATGTCCAGGGAGGATTGTTGGGTTTCGACCAAATTGCCGAAACAAAGAGAATGCAATACAAGTTTTGTGTGTGTAAATTACATAGTTACTTCTGCAGCCTATTCTCATTTTGATCACATACAGTCCAAGAACATCAAACAAAAATTTTCCTTTTTTTATTTTTTATTTTTATAAAGAGCAAAATCAAACAAAATGATAGATCATGTAATAATAACAACATAATCCAAGATTTTTAAAATAGTATCAGCACTACAAATCCATTCAATATCATAACAAAATCATTTACTTGAGCAGCATTGATGCAGAACAGTGATGACGTCATTGTTAACGTCATCACCAGTAAGGCTGACATCATCGTCAGAAATTTATTTATTTTATTTTATTTTTATCTTATTATTTTATTTAGTAATTTCTAATTTAGAGTCTAGAAGTTCTAGAATAGTTGGTTTACTACTAAGTTGATATTAGTAATACAATTCAAAGTAGGATTTGTATTTTGATTTAATTTTTTTGTTTAGGAAGTCCTAGTGCTAGTTGGTCTTAGTCTTTTGTCTATATAAAGAGTCATGCTTTGTAGAACAATTATTCAATTATTCAATCAATACAATTAAGATTTGTCTCTACAATTTAGTTTTCTTTAGTTTTATATTAGTTTTTCCTTGTTTCAAGGCAAACCTCCCCTTGGGTTATTCAAGGTTTGATTTTTTAATCGCTTCCACTACGTCAATTGGTATCAAGAGCTTCGTTCCGATCCTACAATGGTTAATGACGAAGATTCTTCACCCCGCTCCCAAGTCGATAATCTTGGAGATTATGTGACGAAGGTTGAATTCAATTCGGCTATTAATCGTCTCATCGCTTCAATCGATAAACTTACTCTTCGATTTGATAAGTTTGAAGGTAAGCAATCTATTGTTGATGCTCCCACCCTCTACTATGACCAGCATATCTCAACCATCCCAATTTTCCACCACCACCACAACTTTACCACAAGGTTCCAATATTGACTTCACATCTCTCTCTATTCATGGTTGCCCCCAAACACCACAAAACCTATTTTCACATCCCTACCCATACATACAACCGTATAATAACTCCCAACCATCTCAACTCTCCAATACTCCACAAGTTCGCACCATTTATACCACTATTGCTTCTCCATCTCAATCTCGCTACCAAACCCTACAAACAACTAACAATGTCTCACCCACTACACAAAATTTTCAACCACCCCCAATCTTCCTATTAATCGTTTTCAACAAACTTATCACCGCCGCGTCTCTCGAGCACCAAATTCTTATCTTGATGATCATGATAGTGATGATGATGCTGAAAATTACTATCAACAAGCATGCCCTCAACCTCAACAACACCATAACAACAATTTTCGTACTCAATCTGACCAGTTTCGTATGAAAATTGATCTCCCTACTTTTACTGGTAATATGAATATTGAGGAGACTCTTGATTGGATTCATGAAGTTGAGAATTTCTTTGAGTACATGGATACTCCCGAACATGCACAAGTTAAGCTCGTGGCATATAAACTCAAACAAAGTGCTCCTGCTTGGTGGGAACAACTCAAGGCTCATCATCGAAAGAATAATAAGCGGGATATTGTTTTTTGGGCACGTATGAAAACTTTGATTATGGAGCGTTTCTTGCCTAAGGATTATGAACAAATTTTATACAACCAACTGCTATCGTGTCGCCAAGGATCTCGTAGTGTTGATGACCATGCTGCTGAGTTTCATCGCTTGGTATCTCGAAATAACATCGTGGAAAGTGAAGATCAATTAGTTACTCGTTTTCGTAATGGTTTGAATAGGAATATCGCACTCAACATTAAACAACATAATGGTTTTCGCTCGAATTCTAGTAAGTCATACTCTTCTCCATCATCTTCTTCTTATCCAAATCGTCACAACAACTACAACCCTTCACCATCATCTACTGCACACCGCAATAATCAAAATTCTCCAAACACTAACTATTCACCCAACACTCCTACAAACAATCAAGCCACAGCTTCCAACGATGATCAACCTCCACCTACCAAAGCTCCACAAACCACCCAACCAAGCAAAACCAATCCATATACTTACCCTATTATACCCAATTGTTACCGTTGCAGCCAACCTGGACATAAGCAATATGAATTTCCAAAACGAGACAAGTCTAGAGTTAACTTTATTGATCATGATGAAAACGATTGTGATGATGACTATGATAACTGTGAACCTAGTAATGGGATTCAATATGAAGTGGATGCTCCATTCTTGGGTGTTATTCGAAAGCTTCTCTATGCTCCTTCTCAACCGGTGAATTCTGAACGAAAAAAAATCTTTCAGACTCATTGAGGATAAGGCTGTTAATTTGATTATTGTTGGTGGTTCCCATTATAATTATGTTTCCACTTATATGGTGACTAGGTTGGATCTACCAGTGACTCCACATCCTAAGCCTTATTCTGTTGGTTGGGTTAAGGATGGTCACTCACTCATGGTGACTACTCAATGTCGTGTTCCATTTTCTCTTGGTAAGTATCATGATGAGGTTCTTTGTGATGTTCTTGATATGGATGCTAGCCATTTGTTATTTGGTCGACCTTTGCAATGGGATCGTCGTGCTATATATGATTGTTATGCCAATACATTTACCTTTAAGAAAGATGGTGAAAAACATACATTGGGTTCTATGCATCCAAAACCTGTTCATGAAGTTTCTAAAGTCGAAGAGCAAACTTGTTTGATTTCTAAGGACCATGAAGAGGATTTCAAAAAGACTGACATAATCTATGCTCTTGTACTTAACGAAGAAAAGAGAGAAGAATCAAAAATTCCCATGGTTGTCCAACCTTTATTGGATGAATTCAAACTATCATACCCACCGATCTACCTTCATCATTGCCTCCAATGCGTTATATTCAACATCACATTAATTTGATGTCTGGTGCAAGTCTTCCCAATCTTCCACACTATCGTATGGCACCTAAAGAACATGGAGAGCTTCGACGCCAAGTTAATGTTTTACTCGAGAAAGGCCTCATTCGCCCTAGTATGAGTCCTTGTGCAGTTCCTGCTTTGCTTGTGCCAAAGAAAGATGGTTCTTGGCGTATGTGTGTTGATAATCGTGCAATCAACCAAATTACCATTCGCTACAGGTTTCCTATTCCTCGCTTGGATGATATGCTTGATATGCTTATTGGTTCTAAAGTGTTCTCTAAGATTGATTTAAAGAGTGGTTATCATCAAATCCGCATACGACCAGGAGATGAATGGAAAACTGCTTTCAAGACAAAGGATGGTCTTTATGAATGGATGGTAATGCCTTTTGGTTTGTAAAATGCCCCAAGTACATTTATGCGTTTGATGACTAAAGTGTTGCAACCTCTCATTGGAAAGTTCATTATTATCGTATATTTTGATGACATATTAATTTATAGTCAGAATGAGCAACAACATAAGTGTCATCTTTGGGAAGTCTTCAAGGTTCTCTATGATAATTCGTTTCTCATCAACATCAAGAAGTGTGATTTCATGACAGACCGCATTCTTTTTCTTGGCTACATTGTAAGTGCTTCAGGTATACATGTTGATGAAGACAATGTGAAAGCAATACGAGAATGGCCTACACCTCGTACAATTCATGATGTTCGTTCTTTCCATGGTTTGGCTACTTTCTACCGACGTTTTGTCAAGAACTTCAACTCTATTGCAGCTCCATTGACACATTGTATGCGAGGTACTAAATTTGAATGGACTGAAGAAGCCGACAAAAGTTTTAACTTACTTAAAGACAAACTTTCTACAGCCCCGGTTCTCGTTCTACCTGATTTTTCCAAGATTTTTGAAGTAGATTGTGATGCTTCGATCATGGGTATTGGCGTTGTTCTTTATCAAGAAGGTAAGCCTCTTGCATTTTTTAGTGAGAAACTTAGTGATGCTCGAAAGAAATGGTCTACTTATCAATTGGAACTCTTTGCGTTGGTTCAAACATTGTGTCATTGGCATCATTATCTGATCCATCATGAATTTATTCTCTACACTGACCACCAAGCTTTGCAATTCCTTCAAAGCAGTTCCAAGATAAATCGAATGCATGACAGATGAAAAGACACAATTGATAAATACACTTTTGTGATTAAGTACAAATCAGGTCAACAAAACAAAGTAGCTGATGCCCTCAGTCGACGAGCTTCTTTGCTCGTTACAGTCAACACCGATATTGTTGGGTTTGATTATTTGAAGGATTTATATGATGATGATCCTGATTTTTCGGATATGTGGATTAAATGCTCTCAAAATCAATCTGGTACAGATGATTTCCTTATTCGGGATGGTTTTCTTTTCAAGGGAAATCACTTGTGCATTCCTCAAGGCTCCCTTAGAGAACATATCATTCGTGAAATGCATGTTGGAGGTCTCGCAGGTCACATGGGTCGTGACAAGACTATTGCTTTGATTGAAGAAAGGTATTATTGGCCATCCCTAAAAAGATATGTTGGTAATCTCATTCAGCGGTGTTATACTTGTCAAACCGCAAAAGGTCAATCTCAAAATACTAGCTTGTACACACCATTACCGGTTCCTGATGCACCATGGGTTGATGTTTTTATGGATTTTATCTTGGGTCTCCCTCGGACTCAAAGAGTTGTTGATTCGGTTATAGTTGTTGTAGATAGGTTCTCCAAGATAGCTCATTTTATTCCTTGCAAGAAGACATCAGATGCTTCCAATATTGCTACTTTATTCTTCAAGGAAATTGTTCGTTTACATGGAGTTCCAAAATCTATTACTTCAGACCGTGACACCAAATTTTTAAGTTACTTCTGGAAGACTTTGTGGGTGAGACTTGGCACTTCCTTGAAATTTAGTAGTACTTCTCACCCACAAACTGAAGTTGTGAATCGAACATTGGGAAATTTGATTCGTTGTCTCTCTAGTGACAAACCAAAACAATGGAATCTTGTTTTGCCTCAAGCCGAGTTTGCTTAGAATACCTCAAAGAGTCGTACTACAGGATATTCTCCTTTTCAAATTGTCTATGCTAAAGTTCCCAATCATACCCTTGACTTTGTCTTTTTGCCTAAGGTTCCAGGTATGAATTTTGATGCAGATACAATTGTTGATAATATGACTCAGCTTCACGACACAGTCAAGAAGAATATTGAGAATTCTAATACTCATTACAATGCTGACAAACATCGTCGTTCTCAAACATTCGAAGTTGGAGATTTAGTAATGGTGCATTTGCGTAAGGAGAGATTTCCAGTAGGTACTTACAACAAGTTGAAAATGAAGAAGATTGGTCCCCTAAAGATTCTTCGCAAGATCAATGACAATGCTTATATTGTCGATCTTCCGAGTGACATGCATATTTCCAAGACCTTCAATGTCAAAGATATCTATCCCTTTCATGCTGATGATACTTCTAACTCGAAGACGAGTTCTTTAAAGAAGAGGGGACTGATGCAGAACAGTGCTGACATCATCACCAGCAAGGCTGACATCATCGTCAGAAATTTTATTTTATTTTATTTTATTTTATTTTTTTTCAACTAAAATCAAATTTTATTGATAAGCTCAACGAATTACACAAAAGTAGAGGACAAACGCGCTACAAATTGCGCGGCAAGTCCTTTCTGGATAGCAAACCCGATTCTCCTAAATACATATTCGTTCGAACCTGCAGTCATCACGTTGCTATCCATTATCTTCTGCACTCTCCTGAGGAGCTCAACTGCTTCTGAGCCTAGCAATCCAAATGTGTCAAATGCAAAAGGGATGAAACTATGTTGGTTAGCCCTACAAGCTCCGTCATGTTTCTCCACTTTTGCCGCTGCTGCATTGCTAGCTGCTAGCCCCACCTCAAAAATCCCAGCACTCAGCCCAACCATCGGAGACGCCCCTGTAACATCAACACACGCATGTTTACCTTCCGACCAGTTGTAGACCAGAATATCAGCAGGACGTAGTGTCGATCTTCCTTCCTTAGGATCAGTAAGAAAGTTAACATGAGCCTCCTTCTTAACCTGTACGCCAGCCCGCCAGAACACATCACACAAGATATCTCTAACGTGGTCATGCCTGTACTTGAAGTCGGGGTAATGCTTACAATGGGCCGCATGGTCCCCGAAAGCATCAAGTCTACTCTTCTTACACACTGGACAAAGCTCACCATCTGAATATAGAGGGATCATCAATCGATAACGAAGAATGGCACGATACTCTACAGGCGTCATGCGTTGTCCAAGCCCTTCCATCGGGATAACAAGAAGAAAATCTTTGGCATGTTCTGACTGTACACATCCAATCATGGCTTTTTGTCTAGCTGACAACTCAAATTCCCTCTCAAGACCAGAACTAATCTTGTTGTAGTATGTTTCCGCCAAGACATGTTGGGGTCTGAAGGGGATGGTAGCAGTTGGAGCAAGATTACTGAGATCAAAATCAGGTATAGAAAGATGTAAACTAGCAATGGCAGTATCGAAAACATTACCCATAGGTGGAGTGTCACAACCTCGAAGAATGTGGTCCTGGAGATCCTTGGTTTGCGTACGTGAAGCTACGAAAGCAAACTTCATAACATCAGTGGCACAATAGATACCAAGTCCACCCATACGCAATGGGAGGGTTGCCATACGCCACTGTAGATCGCCAAAACCAGGGCCATCGGAAACCACAATATTTTGAAGGGCTGCACGAAGCTTGTGGTCAAACCATTCGGTTGTTTCCTGAACATAATCAGGGGGGCAAGTACGGAGAGCAAAGGTGAGTTTGGATAATCCCATACAAGAACGTAAAAGTGCCAACTCACACTGCGGATCCTTTAGCTGTGGTAATAAGTCCATAAGTTGAAGTGTCTTATCCACTCGTTGACGAACATTACCCACAATAAATGATGCATCAGTACTTACAGCCCCTCCAAGCAACTTAACCCCTCGCTGAGGACATGATATACCAACCGGAAAGATATCTGGATAGGAGCAGTCAGGATCAACAGAAGGCCAGGACAACTCTGTCTTAGACACATTAAGCACGAGCCCAAGAGATGGTCCTCTTTCTTGAATGATACGAATAGCTCATTCTAATTATTTTATTTAGTAATTTCTAATTTAGAGTCTAGAAGTTCTAGAATAGTTGGTTTACTACTAAGTTGATATTAGTAATACAATTCAAAGTAGGATTTGTATTTTGATTTAATTTCTTTTTTTAAGAAGTCCTAGTCCTAGTTGGTCTTAGTCTTTAGTCTATATAAAGAGTCATGCTTTGTAGAACAATTATTCAATTATTCAATCAATACAATTAAAATTTGTCTCTACAATTTAGTTTTCTTTAGTTTTATATTAGTTCTTCCTTGTTTCAAGGCAAACCTCCCCTTGGGTTATTCAAGGTTTGATTCTTTAATCGCTTCCACTACGTCAAGCATAAAGAAAATAAAAAAAACTCTTACTACTATAACTCTTCAAATAATGAAAGATGGTTCTTTCCAGGTGATAAATCCCGACATAGACACCCACATTACATTGAAGGTTACAAACACAACACTTGTTTCCGATACCACCCATTTCCATGGATTCCATTCAGCTTTCAGAGATTGGACGACCACTCTCTTTGGAAAACCTAGGGTTTTAGTTGTTGTGACTTTATATATGGGCAAATTACGATCTGCCCACGTCAGGCTAAAGCTAAAGCCTAAAGGCACACCCAAATTTACTTTTGGCACACTCCTCGTAAAAAAACTTAAACACACCCATATTAACCTGCTAAACAGGTTTTACACCCATATTAACTTGTTAAACAGGTTTTTTTTTTTTTACAGGTTTTACTTTGGGCACATACCTATTTTTTGGTTTTTAGAAGAAGAAAAAAAGTTAATCATATAAAAAATTATTGAAAATCATACTTAATAAATAAAATTGTTTAGAATTTGATTAATAGAGAACATAGTTTTCTTGACAACTGATATTTTCATATAAAAATATTCATACGTTTTTTTTAATTGTATTGATTTAAAACTTATTTTGTCGAGAAATTTAGTTTCTGTAAAAAATTCTTTGCACTTAACTTGTTATTAAAAAAAATACTGACTCTAACAAATATTGGTCGACGATTTACCGCGGGAAAGATTTTAGTTGGGTGGCACTATAGTGTTACGCTTTCAAAATAAAAATTGATTATTTTAATATCTAAGGTAGTGGGCAATAACTTACTGACTGTAGTGGCACTATACTGCTACGCTTTCAAAATAAAAAATCAAGTTATTTCATGTTTAAGGTAGTCGGCAATAGCTTGCTGGGTACAACGGATATTAGTCGGTGATCTACTGCTAGGTAGATTTAATTTGGGCGACACTATAATGTTACGCTTTTAAAATAAAAACCGAGTTATCTCATGTCTAATGTCTTTGGCAATAACTTGCTCACTATAATTAATATTGGTTGGTGATATACTGTTGGAAAGATTTCATTTGGGCGGCAGTCATAATAATAACTTATGTATATACTATTTAGGGAATAGTCACTTAAGTTTGATTAATTAGGCTTTGGTCATGAACCGGAAGTTGAACCAGATTATATTTTAAAATGGTAGAAATACCCTTACTGAAAAAACATGTACAGTGACACATTCCTCTTCTTATGCACCACCACCATCTTTTAAAAGAAAGAAAAGATTATAACCACCAGATCATCCCATCTCTCTTTTTGTTGTCTTCATTCTATCCTCATCTTCATCATTTTTACTATTCCAGTGTGAACAAACTCTGCCTCCACCACCATTCTCTCAAAACAACAATCAAATATCCTCAAACTTCTCTTCTAAATCACTCTATTATCATTCTATCCTCATCTTCATGATTTTTAAATTGAAGCACTATTCATTCATTCATTCACTATGTGAAATAAAAAATTGAAAAAAAAATGATATCCAAAATAAATCTAATTGACGACGTTGAACAAAACCCATATTGAGATTGGGTGTTTCTGTTAGGAAACTAGTACTATATATCTATTTGGCTTAGGCTAGGATTATTATTTATTTCTAAGTTATTATTTATTTAATTAGGAAGTCTAGGTTAAGTAGGTTTCTTGCTTTCTCCTATATAAGGACTATTATTGTAATTGAATTAGGGAAATCTTAGTCACACCACACAAATCTCTCATACACCACATTTTTTTAGCTTACCACAAATATTCTTAAGTTTCTTTAGGCACACCACAAATAAAATTAAAAAAAAAAACTCTCATTACACCACATTTTATTTTATTTTTTTAGTAGTAAAATATATATAGAAATAAATCTAAAGAATCTAAAAGATGAAAATAAATCTAAATAACAACAATATTTCTAAATAAGAGAGTGTACTTTCATCTACAATTGGAATTATAAAAAAACATTCAAATCAATTGGATTTTAATTATTGTTCTCTTTATTAAGGTCATGACGTTCCATATTTCCTTTTCATAGAAAATTTTATAATGAAGTTTTAGAAGAAGAAGAAGAAGAGATTATTTGATTTTTTTTATTTTAGTATATTTTTTGCAAAAAATAAAGATATCTTTATTTGCTAATTTAACAATATTTCTTTATTTGCTAGATTTTATTTGGCAAGTAAATTTTTTGAAAGAAACAAAATAAAAAAAAAAAATAATGTAATGTGTGGTGTGCCAAATAGAATAATAGGGATAAATTCGTAAAAACATAATTATTTAAAATTTATCTAAAAATGTGGTGCATGAGAGATTTGTGTGGTGTGACTAAGATCTCCCTTGAATTATTAAGCAAAGTAATATAATATTAAGGTTTAGGTAGTTCGGTCTCTAATCAAAAGATCAAGAAGGTGGTTTGATCTCCAATCAAAAGATCAATCTTAGGGTTCTTTATCAATTTTGGTATAGGGTCCTATCATCTGGTATCAAAGCAGTTCGATCCTAAGGCAAATTGTTTTTTTTCCTAATTAAAGCAGTTTCGATCCGAGGTAAATTTTTTCTTCCCTTGTTATTATAATCGTTTCAGGCATACGCATCGTACCCACCCGTTTGCTGGTATCTCTTATCTCAGATTTCGATCTTTGCGTGTGTTATATTACAAACAAAACCAAACAACGTGTTTGCCTCCTTGACAACCAGTTGATTTCTTTGTTATTAAGTCCACATTCAGTTAGGGGTGGCAATCAAACCTGGAGACCCGAAACCTGACCTAAACCCGACCTGATATGGGTCAGGTTTGGGTTTGGATTTTTGGAGTTTTTCGGTTAATCGGGTCGACCTGATTGACCTGATTTATAATCAGGTCAGGTTCAGGTTTTTATGGCAAACCCATCGGGTCAACCCGAAACCTGAAAAAAAAAAAACCTAATTAGATCATCTCTCTCTCTCTCAACCTATTCATCTCTCTCTCTCAACCTATTCATCTCTCTCTCTCAACCTATTCTTTGCGGCTCTCTCTCTCTCTCTCTCAACCTATTCTTTGCGTCTTCACTCACTTGGTTCTTCTCCTTCTTCAGTACTTCACTCGCTGTTCTCATCAGCTTCTTCTTCGTCTACTGTTGACCTGTTGTTAAGAAGGTGAAGTGGTAAACCAACAAACCAACTTTTTAATTTGATTTTTATTTAATCGCCTAGTTGTTTTTTTTGACTAAATTTGTTTAATTAATAACCTAGTTTTTTGGTTTAGGTGTTGTTTTTTATGAATTATTAAACTTCAAATTATGATTTTTGTGGAAAGTTTGGGTATTTTATTAGATATAGACAATATAATTTGTCCAATACTTTGGTTCTTGGTTTGCAGTATGTTTAGTGTTAGGCGTTTTATTGCGAAATCTAAACTCAATTCCAATTCTTAAAAAAATTTCCAAACAGACCCTTTTGAGTTGATTATCTCTCCACAGTCAGTCCACATTCCTCAAGTATTAAAAGTTTGAAAAATCAAACAAATTAACCATTGTACAAATGAAGTCAGTTACCCCAAATATGATACTTGTTGCAAATGTAGAAAAGGTCAGTCAATCAACTGACATCAAAAGGGAATTTTGCTTCTTAAAAGAAAGTGTTATGTAATTATGTATTTGGAACCTTGGATTGTTGGATAGTGAATTAGTGAGAAGCAACATATTTAGAAAACAAATTATCGCTACCCGCATTGGTTGTGTACGGTGCACTTTGATTTATTTATGAACCAATACAAAAATAGAGATCTCTATAGCCCGCCTATCAAAACTGTGTTGATGGTAGTAATTAGTTGTGTCACAGTTCACCCTTAAGTTTCCTTATCTTTGCAACAAATGAAAGTAAGTTGTATGTCAGCAAGATTGAATCATAGGTTTAACTAAATAAATTCCTTTTACACCTATAGAGATTGTGCTTGTTGCAAGATAAAACATCCCTTAATTAGATGAGATTGATTATTACTCCCTTTATTGATGATTATTGAATACTATTTGGTTTATACTACAAACTATAAAGCTTCTTCTTTCTCTGTCTCTCTACTTTTTTTTTCTTCTATGTCACTCTTTATATTTCTTGTTAAGGATTGTGATATTGTTTGCTACTCTTGATGTATTTACCATATTTCTTTTTTGTTAAAAATATTTACAATACTTGTGATCTGATTAATGTCACTTTCCTTTGTTTGTCAATATTTGTTGGTTATTGATAGGTCTTTTCATTAAGATGATATTCTTGTACCATACTTGGCTGATTTTTTATTGGTCCTTTGTACTACACAGTGTAATATACTCTTTTTGTTTCTTCTTTATAAATTATCGTTTCACTCTAATATACACGTATGCTTAAAATTAAATCATATAGGCACTAAAAACTGACTTGTTCTTTTTTTGCAGAAAAAGGTTGGGTCATATTTGGGGTCACTAGCTCCAAGAAAGAATACAATTTTAGAATTTCAGCAATCACGAAGTTATGAGGTTCATATGTCCTCTTTGTAGTCAGCCTCTTTGAAGTTCCAATGCGCAAATCATATGGTCGACTTAGGGCTGTACTTTGTTTAATTATTTGCAACAATATATTCATAGTGTTTTGTAACTTGTAAGACAGATAAGTTAAGGTTAATTTTGGATATTTTGGTGACCATTATTACATTATATGGTTAACGACGTTTTTAACATTCTTGATGCTTATTATTTTATTCTTAGTTTTTCAAGTACAAACCATATCAGGTTTTCAGGTCGACCTGAACCTGACCTGATAACCTGACAGGTCAAGTTCAGGTTTCACTTTTGAAGTTAAAACAAGCCATCAGGTCAGGTTCAGGTTTTGGGGTTCAGACCTGAGAACCTGACTGACCTGACCCAAACCTGACCCGACATGACCTGATTGCCAGCCCTACATTCAGTACCATATCAACCCATTAAATCCTTGTCAACAGTAACTACATCTATTATTGCCTTAGTAACCATTCATAAGTTCACGTTCAGCAGCATACATCCCTTCTCTTAATCACTTTTATTTATATCCCCCATTCAATTCCTTTGTTGACCTGTCCATCTCAACATAACCGTCCACGTGAAATTCTGATTCGTTCAATTGTTCACATATGCAAAACCGATATTTCGCAAATTTATTTGTGCATCATCAATCATGGTTAATGCTAAAGAAGTTAGTGATCGAGTTGATGCTCTTGAAACACGTCTTGACGAAGCAACAACAACTCTTAAGCGTGAATTGTTTGATAAACTCGATGCTAGTATCGCTGAATTGAAAAATCTTATTTTGTCAAATCTTCCAAACCAAACCGGTGTTGCTCCAAATACCAATGTGGCTCCGCGTGATCCTCCACTTCCAGAACAACCTATTGGTCTTGCTTTATTGCCTCCAGTTATTCAACAACCCAATTTGGTTCAACAAGGTCGAGTAACACAACCTGGAGTACAGTTTCAAGGAAGGACGCTTCATATTGATTTTCCAAAATTTGAGGGTGTTGATCCAAAAGATTGGCTTTTTCGTGCGGAACAATATCAGGTATTGCATGGTATTTCTGATGAACAATTGGTTTCTATTGCATCTATTCACTTAACAGGTGATGCTATTGCTTGGTACCGTTGGATTCGTCAGTCTGTTGGTGTGTTAAGTTGGCCAAATTTTTCTCGTGCTCTTTGTATTCATTTTGGATCGCGTGAACATCGAGATCCTTGTGGCTCTCTTTCCAAACTTGAACAAACAGATTTTGTTCGTGATTTTCAACGAGATTTTGAACGACTTGCCAATCTGGTTCCTGGTCTTCCAAAAGCACATCTCATTAGCATGTTTATATCTGGGTTGCCTGATGATATTAAAGCTGGTTTACGTACTCTTCGACCTCATATGTTAACAGAGGCTTTTGATATGGCTCTTGCTAAAGAGGAGGAATTTAGTGCTATCCAAGAATTCTCAAAACAAAATATTGTGATTTCTTCAATTGTCAAATCTTCGAATAGCCCTCAAAAACAAGCATCATCTACACTAAAGATTCGTCATTTATCCTGGGATGAACAACAAGAGCGTCACCGCAAAGGTTTATGTTTCAATTATGATGAAGTTTTCAAGCCCGGGAACAAGTGCACATATTCTCAAGTTTTGATTTTGGAGGCTGAACCATCTACCTTGGTTGCTTCTTTTTCGGTTCGTTCAGAGGTTACATGAGTTCTAGTTCGACTTGAGGACAAACCCAATTTTCAAGAGCGGTGGAATGTTAGGAAACTAGTACTATATTTCTATTTGGCTTAGGCTAGGATTATTGTTTATTTCTAAGTTGTTATTTATTTAATTAGGAAGTCTAGGTTAAGTAGGTTTTTTGCTTTCTCCTATATAAAGACTATTATTGTAATTGAATTATTAAGCAAAGTAATATAATATTAAGGTTTAGGTAGTTCGGTCTCTAATCAAAAAATCAAGAATGTGGTTTGATCTCCAATCAAAAGATCAATCTTAGGGTTCTTTATCAATTTTGGTATAGGGTCCTATCAGTTTCTTTTATTGAATTTTAATTTCGGAGAGAAAAGTGGTGGTGGATGGTAGTGTTAGAGAAAAAATGGTGGTGGACGGTGGTGTTAAAGAGAAAAATGGTGGTGAACGGTGGTGGTTGGCGATTGTGCATAAGAGGGAGAGGTGGTGGTGGGTGGTGGTGGGCTGGCAGGTGATGAAGAACAAGATGTTTTTGTATTTTGTTTTAATTTCAAGTTATCATGTGCAGTGCACATGACTTTCAACGGTAATTTAGCCATTTAAGATAATATTTCGGTTAAACCCGGTTTTCTTTGCAACTTGGGCCGAACCAAGTGACTAAAACCTAATTAATGGAACTTAAGTGATTATTCCCTAAATAGTATATACATAAAGTGACTAAAACCTAAATACCCCCAGTTTTTTTCACTAAAATATAGTGGCTTCAAAGAGTTTGCATTTGTCCTAGGGCGCGGCCGCGGCACCACAGCTAGCTAGTTCATAAGATATCGGGCGCTCAGTCTCGCTATTGGTTTGGAAAGTTGATCAGATGTGAGATAATTTAACTGAGGGAGATCATTAATTTAAAGTCTAAACAACCAGCAGCTAGTCCTAGAGAAAACATAAGTCCCAAAGCCACCTCGACTATTCCAGGTTTGAGTGATGACTGTGTTGCACTCTTTTGTCTCTTCCTATAATCGACAAGGTCTTCTCCACTATGACAAATCAAACATACAATGCTTAAGTTCATCAAGTCCTACCATTGCTCAAGTGAATTTCTACACCCTGGGGAACTTTCATGAAAGAATTAATATACAGGGAAGTTCATATACCAATTAGCAGTCAATTAATCTCCTATAATTATATCTAGTATCTACTGTGAAGTTTTGGAGAGTGAAATGTGAAAATTCCCTCCAATTAAACACAACTGAAATTTCCAGACTGCCTAATAGAGTTGCATTAGCATGGTGATTCAGCAACACATTCATCCATGGGAGACTTGGTGCTTATTCAGGGCAGACACAGTACACCCAAGGGCAAACGGACCTAATGTTTTTTCATAAATGCAATGGATTCAGAAAGCACAGAACACAGCTCGAATATGCATACTATACTAGGACAGTTTAATAAAAAGTACATAAGAAAAAAGTAAATTATCCAAATGGAAGAGTTATTCAGTACATCTGATTAGTGGTGCTGACAGTAGACAACAGCGCACCACCACAACTTTCACAACAAGAAGTCTTCCCTCTCTCGGTCTCTTAAAACCCCGTCTCAACCAAAAACAGATACCATGGGATCCAAACCCAAAATCTGCAACAAGGAAAGATACCAAAAAGGAGGAAACAGAAGAAAAAAAAAAAAGAGAGAGAAAGAGAATATCCTCCCATCACAACTAATGTCAGCTCAGGAATATATATATACTAGTAAAACCCGTGGCGCTGCCACGACTACCATTAATAATTTGAAGATAGTTATATTAAAAATATTATTCTAACTCAATATTAAGATATTAAAAATGAATATATTAAAACTCTTAAAAATATCTATTATTCTAAAACAGATAATCATGTACCTTACATAATAATATTTATGATTTTCTCGAAATAATAAAAATAAATTATATCATTGTTGTTGATCTTCCCATTGTTGTTGTAATACTCTATTTTGACGTTTGACTTCTCTTATGTAAAGTCTTTGTTCATATATTTTTGTTCTTTTTGTTTTTTCTTCGAAGTATAGCTCCATATCCTCATCTGCTTCTTTGGAGTCAATGACATATGTCAATTTTCTTTTTGACATTTTGAACCTACAAAAAAAAAAATAATAATAATGGTAAGGGTTTGGTTAATTATGCTAACAGGTAATTATGTCTTCAAAGATAATGACCAAACATGTCAATAGACTTACCTAATATATGTCTGCAATGGGTGAAAGGAATTAAGAGAACTACTGTGAGGTATTTTGTGATCTACTTAGATAGCAAAATAGGGACTCATTTTGGTATTTTGAAATCACCTAATTAAAAAAGCACCTGACAGACTTGATTAATTTTGTGTTTTTGTTGAGGGTTTTGTGTAGGTTGGGTTTCAGCATACTTCTTCTTTTCCATGGCAATATTAATGATTTGATGGAGGATAAATTAAAATTCTTCAGATTTATTGTGATATATGTTAGCCTGTGTTTCTTATATCTCACATGTTGAAATCAATAGCTTCTTCTCAAATTGCCAACTGAATGCAGGGGTCTTGTCAGGTGTAGGGGTACTACATACTCCAGCCAATCAAAAGCAGCCACGTGGCATAGTCAGTTATCCATCAGGTCGCCATGATCTATACCTGCTAGTAGCTCGTCCACAACAGCTCGACCTCACAACGAGCAGCGGCCTGCCTATACACACGTGCTCTCATTCAATGCACAGAATATTCTCGTCAGTTACATAATTAATCCACAAGGATGATCCACGCGCGTTACACAATCAATCCTCATTATGATGGCGGAGAATCTGCAAGATCCACGATCCACGCCCTTCTACCTTCTATAAGAACAGAACTACGATGGCTTGATCTCTAAGTTCAATTCCCCCGAGCTAGAGTACGTAGGCAATCTCGATCTCAACGAGGTGCAGCCACCCCGATCTCCAATATCCCCATTTGGTCAAGTCTCCCAACGACCTGACCTAGTAGTGCATTAATCTAGAAATAGGTTAATACATTTGGCGCCGACTGCAAGGAATTCGATATAATCGAAAACCCAAACCCTCCCACCCAAAATCAAAGTCATCTATTCAAATGACTACCACAGAATTAACTATCAATGATCTGCATGCTCAAATCACTCTTTTGCAGGAAGAAATGCACGCCTGAAAGCTGCACAAACCAACCCCCAGCAAGGTGAAAATAGCGGACATGGAGTCGTTCCTACTGACGATTCCAACCAGAAGTACGAGCAACTCAGTCAACAACTGGCGGAATTCAAAGCCTCCCAGGCTCTCCTTCACCATTCTAAAAGCCACACTGCAGAGCAACTTGCCGTACAGTCCCTCCAGCAGTTCCAGGAGTCTCCTTTCTCCAAGGAAATCCTTGACCATGATCTACCGAGCAAGCTGAATGCACCCAAGTTTGACCAGTATGCCGGAGTCGGAGATCCAACCGACCACATCAAGGGATTTCGGAAATCCCTTTCTCTCATCAAAGAAGATCATCTTCTATGTTTGCTGTTCCAGTCCAGCCTCACTGGACCTGCTCTCGACTGGTTTCACCGTTTGAAATCAGGATCCATCAGCTCGTTTGCAGAGCTCGAGAAACAATTCGTCATCTTCTACATCCACAACAAGAAACACCCTGTCAATATAGATTCCATCTTCAAAGTCAAGCAGCAAGATGGTGAGTCTCTGAGCACATTCTTTGCTCGTTTTAAATCTGAATTGCATTCCATTCAGGATTTTGCAAAGGAGCATGAGGCCTTTGCAACTATTGCTTTCTCTCACGGTCTAATCCAGGGGTCCGACCTCCATAAGTCTCTAGCAATGAAGAGACCTTCATCACTGGACGAGCTCTACTTGAAGGTAGACCGTTATATAAAGCTCGAAGAAGCCCTCACTGGGAGGGAAAAGAACCATGTAGTCAGCAACATCGAGTATGGCTCAACCAAGCGACCTCGATCGGATGGAAAGAGGTTCAAAGCTAAGTCGTTGCCTACTGAGCAGGAAGAATATCATCGGTTCACACGACCAGCCGGTTATATTTACGAAAGAATCAAGCACAACCATTGGTGCAAGATTCCTTCCTTCACACAGCTGGAGGATACATCTGGTCGACCGTACTGCAAAGTCCACAAGGTACGGTGTCATCAGACCGATGACTGTCGCGTCCTGAAACGCGCACTTTAGACTTGGGCCGACGAGAAAAGGCTCAACAATTGGATCCTCGGCAGACAAGAGGATTCTACAGGCAAGAGGGTGAGGAAGGGATCCAGAACCCCTCCCCGCTCACCAAAGCGTCATCACAGCAAGGCCAGAACGGCCTCAATCAGTCCAGTACGCAGCAAAGGGCGTAGCCTCTCCCAACGCTTAGGTCCAACAGGCGACCTACGCGACCACATCAACAAAAAGGTCGCAAACAAAGTTGATAGCGACAGCGAGTCGGACAGTCATGTGGTCTACATGATTGATGAATCCAACTACACCCCGACTTCAAGAGAGAAGAAGAGAAAAGTAGAACATCTGCATCATGTCTACTCAATTACTGGGCGAGCACCTCGCTCTAACATCCCTGCCCGCCAAGAGTCTGACATCACTTTCACCTTGGACGATCTCAACAAGGTCGTTACTCCACACAACGACGCCCTAGTCGTTGAGCTCAGAATAGCGGACTACACCATCAAGAGGGTATTCATTGACCCTGGGGCATCATGCAACATTGTCATGTACAGGACCTTCAAAGACATGAGATTGCCCGATTCAGTTCTCATCCCAGACTTCACCCCAATCTTAGGCTTCGACAGTTCCAGAGAAGATCCTAAGGGAGAAATTTTGTTGCCCGTCACTGTGGGCAGGAAAGAAGACAAGGTCATTATCACGACAAAGTTCAGCATCTTAAACATCGCAAGTAAGTACAATGCGATTCTGGGTCGAAAGTGGATCCACGCTATGAGAGGTGTGCCATCAACATACCACCAAGTATTCCGTTATACTGGTCCCCATGGAATAATGGAACTTCGTGGAAACCAGAACGTCGCACAGGAATGCCACGGCATTATTGCAGCTGTGCCACCTTCAAAGCCATCCACCTCTGGAAGCAAGGATGCTGACAACAAAGGAAAGAGCCTGATCACAACAGAGGCTCAGGAGGGCAACAACAAGTCAAAGAGCCCGTCCAAAGAAAAGACCGAGCCTGCCAAATAGCAACTACAGAAGGAGCAAGCGAGCTCCCCCAAGCTTAATCTCGGAAGTACTGATCCAGGTGTGCGAGTGAATATTGGGTCAGATAAGGACCCAAGATATGTCTATGTAGGTGCTGAGTTGGAAGAAGATAAGTTCAAAAACTTTGTAAATTTCCTTTCAACTAATAAAGATGTTTTTGCTTGGTCGTATATCGATATGCCCGGAATAGATCCATCAATTGCATGCCATAAATTATGGGTCAATCCCAATTATCGACCTGTAAAGCAAAAACCAAGAAGGCTTGCTCCCAAATTTCAAGAAGCTGTCAATGAAGAGATCAGCAGACTTAAACAGGTTGACTTCATCAGAGAGGTCGATACTCCAGACTGGCTAGCCAACATCGTACCAGTCTTAAAGAAGAATGGGAAAACAAGAGTCTGCATCGACTTCACAAGTTTGAACAAAGTTTGTCCTAAAGATTCATTCCCACTGCCACGAATCGATAGGCTAGTCGATCAGACATGCGGCTTTGAGCTACTGTCATTCATGGACTCATACTCAGGGTATAACCAGATCCCAATGTACGAGCCTGACCAAGAAAAGACCTCTTTCACAACGGAGCAAGGTATTTTCTGTTACAAGGTTATGCCATTCGGGTTAAGGAATGCAGGAGCGACCTATCAAAGACTGGTCACCAGAATGTTCGACGACCTCCTAGGTCGAACAATGGAAGTCTACATTGACGACATGCTAGTGAAGAGTGACAGAGAACAAGATCATTTGTACAATCTCGACCAGGCATTCCAAAGATTAAGACAATACAGAATGCGTCTTAATCCAGAGAAGTGTTTGTTCGGGGTTGCATCAGGAAAATTCCTCGGCTACCTAGTCACCAGACGGGGCATTGAAGTAAATCCCGACCAGATCAGAGCCCTGATCGATATGCCAAACCCAAAAACAAAGAAACAAATCCAGAAACTCAACGGCATGGTGTCAGCTCTGAACAGATTCATCTCTAGAGCATCAGATAAGTGCAGACCAATGCTTCATATCCTAAAGAAGGGGGCTACATATGAGTGGACAGAAGAGTGCGAGAAGGCGTTCAATGATCTCAAGGCATATCTGTCTACTCCACCAGTTCTCACAAGGCCCAACGATGGAGATGTACTTGGCGTTTACCTCGCAACATCAGATTTTGCGATCAGTGCAGTACTTTTTAAAGAAGAAAACCAGGTCGAGCGACCTATCCATTTCACAAGCAAAGTCTTACAGCAGGCCGAAATAAGGTACACACCTCTGGAGAAGTTAGCATTAGCCTTACTTTACGCTGCATGCAAATTCAAACCTTATTTCCAAGCGCACACTGTAAAAGTAATCACCGACCAGCCACTACGCCATATACTTGAAAAGAAGAACAAAACAGGTCGTATGGCTCGATGGGCAGCCGAGTTGGGTGATTACACTTTTGAGTTCGTTTCACGGCAGGCCGTCAAGGGCCAGGTCGTTGCAGATTTCTTGGTAGACTATCCAGCAGAGGATACCAATTGGGAACCAGAACCTGAAACAAGGCAAGTCCAATACAGCCCTCCTGACACATGGCAGCTGTATGTGGATGGTTCCCACAACTCCAACGGAAGTGGCATAGGTGCTGTATTAATTTCCCCTGAGGGTTCACAGCTCGAGAGAGCAACTCGTCTCGATTTTGCGACCTCCAACAACGAGGCCGAATACGAAGCACTCATCCAGGGTTTACAGATGGCCATCGACCTACAAGCAGTTCGCCTGAAGGTGTACAGTGATTCACAACTGATAGTCAATCAGATTACCAGTAATTACCAGATAAATGGGGTCAACCTAATCAGATATGCCAGCAAAGCAAAAGAGCTCATCAGCAAGCTCAGTTATTTCACAATCGAGCACATACCAAGAGATGACAACAGGCATGCTGATTCATTGGCATTCTTAGCATCTAAGATCGAGTCAGACAGACCGCGGGCTCTCACTATAGCAATCAGTACACAGCCCGCTTATCTAGTCAAGGAAGAAGATGTTCATCAAATCTCTGATCTACTAGAGACAACTCCAACAGACATCCAAGGAACTTGGATGGAACCTTTCGTTACTTACCTTCAAACTGGTGTCCTACCATCCAACAAGAAGGAAGCCAGTCAGCTGTTACATAAGGTCACAATGTACAAACTCCATGAGGGTAAACTTTTCAGAAAGTCTGCAACTGGTTTGTTATTACGGTGCCTAATCCCCAAACAGGGCCAAATGATATTTCAAGAAATCCATGAAGGGGAATGCGGAAACCACTCCGGAGGGCGAACCTTAGCCCATAAAGCAATCTCCCAAGGATACTTCTGGCCAAGAATGAAGGAAGATGCTAAGAAATTCGTCCTGAAGTGTATTGAATGCCAAAGATTCACTGATAAGCAACATCAGCATCCCAATGATCTCATCAACATCACTACACCATGGCCATTCCACATGTGGGGGCTTGACATCATGGGCCCCCTAATCAAAGAGAAGAAGTCAGAAAAGAGATTCGTTCTAGTGGCCGTCGACTATTTCACTAAATGGGTGGAAGTTGTTGCACTAACCAACGTTACTCAGGCGGATGTGCAGAGATTCATGTGGGAAAACATCATCACAAGGTTTGGCCTACCAAAACGGATAGTCACAGACAATGGCACTCAGTTCGTTGGCAAAAACATCAAGGTTTTCTACAACCTATCGAACATTCAAGGTCAACGCCTAAATATCCACAAGCTAACGGCCAGGTCGAAGCTGCAAATCGACAAATTCTAAACAACCTGAAGAAGAAGCTTGAAGATGAGCATGATCAATGGCCACAACTCCTCGTACTTCCACAGGGATGTCACCATTCAGTCTCTGCTATGGAGTTGAGGCCGTTATTCCCACCGAGCTAACATTTGGAACGGCCAAATCTCTTCTGGTCGACACAGATCTTAACAATCAGGTCTGGTCGTTCGGAGTCGATCTCCTCGAAGAACGACGAAACCACGCCGTTATAAAGCTTGAGCAATATCAACAAAGATTAAAGCGAGCTTATAACAAAGGCGTGCGACCTAGATCTTTTCAACCAGGAGAACTAGTTCTGAGGAAAATGTTTCACAACAAGAGGAAAGATATGATTGGCAAGCTCAATGCCAACTGGGAAGGCCCTTACATTATCACAAAGGTTCAGAGCAACGGTTCTTATCGCCTTCAAACACCAGAAGGAGAGATCGTTAAGAACCCATAGAATGCGTTTCACTTAAAGAAATTCTATCAATGAAATGTAAGCATCTGTTCATCGCATTTCAATGAATAAATCCACTTTTGCCTTCATCTCTGCTCAAACATGAATGGCTACTAAAGGTCCAATCCCTCGACCTACAAATTATCAAAACTCTAGTCCCTTTGATAATTTAAATTTTGTTAAGTTACACCATTAACAACTTAACTTGGTGCATTGGTCATTCCCTTCCCACGACCTATGCACAATCGAGCTATCATTAATGCAACCTCACCCACTAGCAGGTCCAACACTATGGTTACTACTTGTTTGCAAAACTCATACAAGCAGACAACGTAACAAGAATGACAATGAAAGGTAAATCGTTGAATATCATTTTTTACTTGATGAGATTTCTAACAATTACAGGCAAAAACAAAAGTACACTAAGGCATGCAAGAAGAACTGTTTCAGTCCGTCCTGCTTGCAGCCATTCATCTCGTTTACCTGCCTTCTGAACGAGCTACCAGGACTCCCTGGAAACTAGCTGATCAGAAAGGCTTAAGCACAAAAACAAGTGTTCAATACAACTCCGATAAAAAACAAGTGTTTTCTCAAGCTCACAGGACTGCTTTGAGGAAAGCCAAAGAAGACATACTGCAAGAACAAGGAGTGCAAGAAGCAAACTTTGCACAAGGTTACCCAATACAAGAAAGTGGGTACCAAGGCTAGTTCACTGCTGCGTAGGCTGGTCGCTGCAACCATCAACCTCCATACAGCCACTGGCGACCTGGTCACTAGGGCCCATCGAGGCGTCCTGAGCTGGTGCCAAAGTTTCTTCGGCCCCACCTCGCGTCTCCTCTCCCTCGGGCGACCCCATCAAAGCTTTTTGCAGCTGCTCACAATAGGCCTGCCACGCCGCACCATTTTCCTGGCTTACATTCTGCCAGTGTTCAGCAGAGGCCTTAGCAGCAGCCAAACTTTCCTTCAACTGCTCATTGGTCTCCTTCAACGCTGCAACCTGAGCATCCCTGTCCCTCACCTTGCACTCCGCAACGACAGCAACGTTCTTCGCCTGCTCAAGCTTCTCGTTCATCTCCTTCAGCTCAACCTCAGCTTGGGCACCAACTTCAGCGACCAGACGAATTTCCTGGAAGCTCGCATTAACCTGCAAGTGCAAGCAGAATTAGGCGACAATGACTAAGCAGAAACAAAGAAAATAACAATTGTGGCAGCACTCACCAAGGCCAGCGCCGAATTTAACTTCGAGCAGGTAACCAACAAAGTCTGAGACTTCACAGCTCGAGCATCAGCTTCCAGAACGATGCCCTCATTCACAGCCCGGGCAACGCAGGGGTCTTCAATAGCACTGTCGTTATCATATACGACATGCCTCTCACCACGGCCATCCAAATAGTCGAACGGCCCAGGACGAAACACAGACGACACACCCTTGCCTTTATCCAAGGGCCGAACAGCAGTCTTCCTGGACACAGCAGACATCTCAGGAGCTCTAGCAGACGGGGTAAGAGCAGGTGTCGGCACAATGGGCCGCTCCAACAGCTTCAGGGTACCTGAAGCTGACCTCTTCTTCTGCCCAGAAAAGGCAGGCAGTTTTGGAAATGAGGGCGGAAGAGACACGACTAGGGGGCTCGCCACTGCCTCCGACTGGCGCGAGCTACCACCAACTCTATCCTTCTCCACAGGTCGTTCCTTCTCCGACCTCCGGGTAGCGCCACCAGATCGCTCTCTCTCAGTAGGCCGAGAGCTACCACTAGCTCGCTCCTTCTCCACAGGACGCGAACTACCACCAGATCGTCCAGTCTCAGCTCTATGAACAGACGACATATGGGCCTTCCTCAACGCCTTCCTCCTTCGAAGCTCGTCTTCAACGGTTTTTGGACCACCTTTGGGAAGAAAATGCTCCTTCAGGTGGGGTAAGAAATTTATCTTACGTTTGTCAGCCAAGCAACCAAAATTGTTCAAAACGGAATGCAGATCGTTCTTCCTCACAAGGTGATCGTCCCTGATCGCTGCAAAAACACACAACATAATCAAGTCCAGGAAAAGGAAAACCATCTACTATCCTAAGACTAACGACCAGAAACTTACGAGTATCATTCCTAGTCACATGACGCAACTGGATACTCCCCTCAACGATCGACCCAGTAATTAGCATGGGATCTTTCCACCATGGCTGACTACTTACAGGATAGATCAAAGGCAAACGTTCTGGCCTAACTTGCATGTTATAGCCGGAAATATCAGTCTTTGAAGAGCATTTGAAACAAAAATGGTCCAACACATCTTTCACAGTGATGCGCCCCCTATGCAACCTATTCAGGTCGTCAATGACCCTCATATTTCTCCAGAAATTGCCATTCATCTGGCAGGGGGCTCGACCAATAGCATTCAACAGATCGACCACCAAACTGGACAATGGCAACCTCAGCCCAGCTCGGAATTGGTTCAAGGTGAATACAGTAGAGAAGGGATTTTTAGGTCGATACTCAGCAGAAAGTAAACGATCTCCTAAAAATCTAATCTCCAAATGCTCAATCGAGTTAAGCTCATACTTTTTCCTAAACGCAAAGTGCCTATTTACATACTTGAAGTTCACTACTCTACACATTGAACCGTCGTCTCCCACCACCATTTCTTCATCAGACGAGTCCGCCCCATGAGAGCCGCTACTCTGGGGGCTATCAAGGTCCACACCTTCAATGGGAGCCGAGGTTTCAGATTGAGTCTTTTCAGACTCATACCCTTCACCGCCACCACTCAAGTTATCATTTTGAGAGTCACTCGCATCCGACATTTCTCTCAAACAAACAGAAAAGAATACAGAAAAGGAAAGAAAAGAAGGAAAAGAAAACTAACCTCACGAGCTCTCAAAGTTCTTCAGATCGCAAGAGTAAGAGCGGCAGCAATTCAAATGAAAGCGAGATAGGTAAACCTTTCTCAACAAAGCTACAGTTTAAATACTGCAACTCATGCAATCCCAGCCATCAGTTCAGAAAAGGTGAACGGCTGAGATCGAACAGACGATCCACTTCCATTGCAGTTATTTTCCACTTCATAAAAGATTCACATCCACCGTCGGATCAACCCACGTGTCACGCAACGACTATATCAGGCAAGACGTGCGCCAGTTGCCATAACTGCGCAGCTAACTGCTCGAAGAAACACCTCCACTTCCCCGTAAGAACGCCATAATTACCACAGGCAATGCTGCATGACTGCCACGTGCACAAATTCAAAAAGCAAACTACAAATCAGCTTTGATCAAAGTTCTTAGTCTTTTCAGCCCGACTCCTACAGCCGACCTAAAAAGAGGGGGCTTATGTAGGGGTACTACATACTCCAGCCAATCAAAAGCAGCCATGTGGCACAATCAGTTATCCATCAGGTCGCCATGATCTATACCTGCTAGTAGCTCGTCCACAACAGCTCGACCTCACAACGAGCAGCGGCCTGCCTATACACACGTGCTCTCATTCAATGCACAGAATATTCTCGTCAGTTACATAATTAATCCACAGGGATGATCCACGCGCGTTACACAATCAATCCTCATTATGATGGCGGAGAATCTGCAAGATCCACGATCCATGCCCTTCTACCTTCTATAAGAACAGAACTACGATGGCTTGATCTCTAAGTTCAATTCCCCCGAGCTAGAGTACGTAGGCAATCTCGATCTCAACGAGGTGCAGCCACCCCGATCTCCAATATCCCCATTTGGTCAAGTCTCCCAACGACCTGACCTAGTAGTGCATTAATCTAGAAATAGGTTAATACATTAGGTTGGTGTGGCAAACTCTGGCCTTCATAGTCCAATGGGTGTGGTGGCAAGTAAGAAACTCATGCAAGACAGTTTCATGAGGGACAAAGAAAGGCTTGACGGTTTGGCTGCTGCTGATGGTGCTGGAATTTCCTAACACTTTACATGGGTGTATTAGCCATTTTTCCTGAAAAAACTACAATACTACTGAATGTAACTCACCCTTTGCGTCCTTTCTGTATGTAGTCATTTTGACAGAAGTTTGGTGCAACAGAATTCAAAATTTATTGCTTGACTCTTGGACAGTAGATTAGTGATTGCTCATAGTTTGGTGTTATTCTACCTCATTTATGTTTTCCTGCAGATAAAATAGATTTTACCTATCAATGAATCTTGATAATAAAACAATGAGTTGCATGCAGTATAGTATAGTATCCCCCAGAAGATAAGTGTGGTATCACATTGAACTTCAGACCCATGCCTCAATTTTGTCAATATGAACCTATCGAAAATAGAGGAAAGAGTGTAAGTTATAAATAAAAAATTAACTCACTTTTGTCCTGATCGTTCATTTTCTCTCCGTTTGCGTTGTGCTATTTGGTAATTGGACAATAACACGATGTTATTTCCTGCACTGGTTTCTCGTGCTACACTTTTGGTTGGTGTTTCGCTGTTGCTGGAATTTAATAAACCCCTACATTTTTGGTATTAGTAAATGATTTGATATCATTATTGATAAGGTAATTCATTTTAAAATGTAGAAATTACTCACTTTTGTTTAGCACGTTCTTTTTCTCTTCGTCTGCGTTGTGCTATCTGAGTTTTAGACAATGACACGATGTTATCTTCTGCAATGGTTTCCCTAAGAAAAAAATATAGTTATATAACATTACGCAATAATTAATATTATATATCATAGTATATATTATTATACACTTACTGTTTTACTGTTATGCGTACTCCTGAACATCCATTGTTAGAAGAATTTTCTTTTCCGTTATTCATTCCTGAAATTAAAACCATGAATTGTTGTACGTAAATTACTTAAATCAACAGAGGATTGAATGGTAGGACTAATCCAAAAATAATCAACAGACTGTAGCTGGTAATATTTATCATGCCGGATGTAGGTACAGGAATGTCAATTAAATATAAGAGAGAAATAATCTAAAAAGAGAGTTACACTAAATAAAAAAAATGAGGAATATAACAAATTATATTTACCTCAATTAGAAGAAAACCTAATTCAGTTCTGAATGCTCATGCATTTAGGACACTATTGAAGTAGAGTACTGTTCCACAAAGCACCCATGAAATGCAAGTAAAAGAAAAAAACCCACAAATAAGGTGCAGTGTGGAATAGGTCGATAAATGAAGGGAATATCCAAATTCTAATGAAAAGCCTTTGTCGACATTCAAAGAGGAAAAAAGTACATGACATAACTTTGAATCTTAACATTCCAGATTTCAGCAATAAGGGATATGTAGACATTCACTGGCATATCAAAAGGGAAGATGGAGATTTATACTACATTTTACAACTAACCTGAATCATAAACTATATAACGCCAATATGGCATGAGCTTCTACTATAACTCTGCTACAACCCTGTAACTCTAGGAAACATATTACAACTAACCTGAATCATAAACTATATAACGCCAATATGGCATGAGCTTCTACTATAACTCTGCTACAACCCTGTAACTCTAGGAAACATCTGCGACATTCAAACTTAACATGGGACCTTACATTGACGTAACATCTATGTTATCACATTGTATGACATGGCTGTTTATATCTTAATAGAAATCCTCAGGCATTTGACAAACTCATTGGTAATAGTCAGAACAATCAACATTTGCTAGAGTATAGCATAGATGCCTAAAACTTCAATGTGACATTACAAAATTCAGAGATGGGTAAAATTTTCGTAATGAAAAGTAAAACAAAATTCAAAATCCAAATAAAAAAACAACTTTTGGTTGATGTATAAAATGGCTAATCTATTGCTGATGGTACTTCATAGATTATAAGGCAGTAGCAGTTTTAAAGACTGGCCATGCGAATTTTGCCATCAATCTCTCCATACCCCTCAGGTTCTTAAAATTCTTGAGCATGAAAAAAATATATAGAAGCATCAATGAAAATTGTGCAGTACAGAGAGAATGTACTGTTGGAAATGCCTTAAAAAAAAAAAAACTGTTGGAAATCATTCCAATGCAATCAGCCACCCTTAGTTTCCCTTTCCCATAATTTAATCAGATGAGACTCTCAACAGTTTTTTATGTTTGTGGTTCTCTACAAAATAGAGAACAGATGATAATCAGTTTTTGATCAGTTTTTTGGATTCCACTAAATATTAAATTACTATTAAGTAGTCACAGTTTAAACAGAATTGCTGGTGTGATTTAGTTACATGTAGCTAAATGTCTCCAAACTCTGAAAGTATACAGAAGAACAATCCTTGTAGTTTGAGAAACATAATAAAGAAATGTTTAAAAACTGTTATTGCTATGATAGAATAAGTAACAAAATGTTCTCCTCCATGTTGTAAACAATACAAATCAGATCTTAACATAAAAAATAATCAATTTGAAAAGGAAAAAATATTCAGAAGTAATTTATGAGTGTTTTAAATTACAGATGTAAGTTTAAAACAAAAATTAAGCTAACAGTTTTACCTGAATTATAGATAATCGGTGAGAGTTTAGAGCCAACAAAATGAGGTTTGGAGATGGTAAGGTATGAACCTGAAGCTGAAACTGAAAGAGAAAAATTGGGGAAAATTGAGAGCAGAGAAAGAGATAATTCGGGTAAACAATTGAATAATAACACATAATAGATGCATTCCTGCAAACATAATATTAACTCCAGGTGTTACAGGCAAAACTGGCATGGAAGCGGTACTTATTAGTGTTTGGAAATGAATAACATGGGAGGGTTCAGTACGCTATTTCATAAAACAAAACAATAGCCCCCCCCCCCCCCCCCCCCCTAATAGTTACTATTTAGGACACTCGTATCAATGGAAAATTGATTTAGATTCGCCTTAAGCTCACAGTTTTAACCAAAAGATCAACTACAATATTGTAATGGCCAAAACAAAATCAAAAACTGTAGAAGCCGGTTTGTTTAACTGAATTACTGATGTTCGTTTGCCATGCTATCACCTGGGGCATTCAGTTTTACTTATTGTAAGGTGTGGATTTTGTGTAGAAGAAGTGCATATATAACAATATAGTCTGCATTAGTTGCTACTATTGAGAATAACTTGTTCGTTTAGCACCCTCTAAGGACTTGACTGATACACGTCATACTAATCATCCTAGTCATACTAATCAATCCTAGTCAGTATTTACTTATTTTTCGTAGTTATTTTGGTTTTTTACCGGCGTCTTTAACTATAACCTTAGATTTTGGTCTGAGCAAGAGACGACTTTTTTGAAATTGATGAAGTCACCCACTTTCTAGCTTGTAAATAATTTCCATTATTTTCATTATGCATATGAACCTAACTTGAAGTTGTACTACTCAAAATCTTATATATAAGCTTGTAACCAGCACCAATTAGTCATACTATGTCTTTATATATAGTCCCTTAACGGGTGTCATGATTAGTTCATTCATAAATATAAGAGAGAAATAATCTAAAAAGAATGCTTATAAAAAAAAAATGAGGAATATAACAAATTATATTTACCTCAATTAGAAGAAAACGTGATTAGCTGCTGAATTGATAGAAATAGTTGTTGAACAAACCCCAGCCAATTCGAGTTGTGAGGTTGATGAAGAGAAGAGAGGAGAAAAATAGTTTTAGAATTTAATTAACAATTATTTGAGATAAACAGAATAACTTTAGTAGAGCAGATTAAAAATTCACTATACCAATGCTACTGTCACAAGCATGTTATTTGGAAATTTCTGGCTATTTTGAGATAATCAAGCACAAATTTGACTGCAACTGTAAACAGTTCTGAATCAAATAGGGTACTTACCGTTGAAGAAGAAGGACGACTAAGAAGAACTTGATGCTGTTGGGCTTGAATTCAAACAGACTAAAAAGGATTAAAAATTCAAAATCCAATCAGAAAAATTGAAAAAAAAATTCAGCAGAATTTAGAACCAATCGTATTTGCTTCAAATACAGGGAAGATATTAAGACTACAAAAAAAATCCTAGATGGTAAATACACTGCCAAGGATGATGACTTAACCATTTGTATCCCCATTGCAGCAACTAATTAAGGAAGATTGTGCCTATGTGGAGGGGCTGGTATTATTCTTGCTGCCTATCCTTTTGAGATTTATAGCATTTTCCTGGTCTTATCTGGGCTCCTGCTTCATATATATTTTGGAAGCTTCCCATATTAGGACAAAGTCTCAATATGTATCGGTCCTTGTTAGTCTACTGTGTGTGCATATCCTGTGTCTTATACACTCCCCCATTCAAATGGTTTCAGACTACATCATTTTCCTTGGGGCTCCTAATAATACCATAACATTAGTTCTAGTTTTCTATATAAGTGATTTCGCTAAGAAGGTGCCGACATGATTTTGGTTACTAATACGATGAATTTTTAGTTTTGCTTAATGAATGAAGATCACTGTAAGACATCCAATGCTGAATACATGAACACGAATAACTGATATGACAGCATAGCATATTAGTTTGAGATGTAGCAAAGCAACACTAGACACAAAATACTCCTAATAATATTCTATAAAAATTTAATATCCAATTATTCTTAACTTCATGACAGAGCAATATCTAATAGATTCAGGAGTGATGATTGTATATAAAAATTAAAGGAATATAATCAAGTGATTTCCCAATCAACATACAATCAAGTGATTTCCCAACGAATTTTGTGTTCAATCAAAAAGTACAATTACTTTGGAGAAAATCCAATTTCTAGATTTGTAAATAGATGGAAAAATGCATTGATGTTCTGAAGAGTGATGAAAACATTATGCCGTGACTCTAGACAGTTAAAACCTAAACCCAGAATTCTAGAACATGTGGTCCTAACATAGAAATCTGGCAGTGGTATTTAGCAGTAGCCTATAAAAAACCACAGTATGAATGTTGTGTTTGGGTAAATTACCCTCAATACCACTAACTTGCAGCTAATGTCTACCTTTAACAAAAAATGTTCATCTTAATTGGGTGTTCGAATTAGAAAAGACTGCCAGTTTCTCTGGTAAGTCTGGCATGGGGTATAATAGTTATTGACAAACATTGCCAATAACACATTTGTGTCTTTTCTATGGTATAATAGTTATTGAGTCACATTATGATCCCAGAATGCTTTAGATTGAGAATTTATTCTCCACCTTCAATTTCTGTATTTGGGTGGTTTTTTTCATATAGACCTCAAATCTCTTATATCATTGGTTCTATGTTCTTAGGTAAATCTTCTTCAAGTTCCACTTCTGGGATTATAACTCCTAAAACATCAATAATAATAATAATAATAATAATAAAAACTTGTACCCTCAAAGTAACCAAATTATAAAAGAAATTGACAGTGAAAGAAACTTCTAGCCTGAATATATAGTTTATTTGCAAGTACTTTTAAAATGGAGCATTGTCTAGCCTAATCTCCCCACAACCCTCAAATACAGTGGACCACTATGGTCCATCTACATGTTACAGCTTTGAAGTGTTTAAACTGGTCGTCTCATGAAATACTTTTTAGTAATATTTTCCTCTTTACATTAATAATTAAATTATGTGATGTTTGTATATTTCTGCAGGTGTGAAACAGATAGAAAAAATAAAGTTATCGGGTTGTTATGTGGGAATAGGAGAGGTAGTGGAGGCTGCTTCACAAATCACTACTCTTTAATTAACCAGACTTAGCGGACCTTACCTGGGAAAATATTGTCTATTCTTGATTTTTCAGAATCGTAAGAAGCTGACTGTCTATTTTTTTCACCTTATGCATGCAAGATGCGACATTGGGGGCAATGCCTTTGGTTCAGAGTTGCAGGGTACCTTTTTCTATCATGGATCAAGGTGAGGTCAAGCCATCTAATGTGCCGCTAGCCATGCTCAAGGAGAGTAGGAGACACATCTAAGAATTAGAATATCAGAAGTTTGATTTCCCAATCATCTTAATTGGGTGTTCGAATTAGAAAAGACTGCCAGTTTCTCTGGTAAGTCTGGCATGGGGTCGATTGTTGCTCCGGAGATAGAGGTGTATTTTGTTAAATCAAACTTTCATTAACCTGTTCTCTGAATAATCTTAGCATTCATGGCAGAACGTATCTATGAACGAATTTTGTGTTCAATAAAAAAGTAATAATTGCAGAGATGAATTCAGAAGTAATAGAGTTCACCTTTATCCGATCAAAAAGCTTGTTATTGCTGCTGAGAAGAGAAGAGAAGAGAATGAGATGGGGGCGGCCGGAAGGGGGGAAGTTTGAGAAAGATAGAAGTTAGGAAGAGAAGGGGAAGAAGATTGGGGTTTTAATCCTAGTCACCCTAAATATTAATCTTAGTCATACTAAATATTAATCCCAGTCATAGAAATTAATCCTAGTCATAGAAATTAGTCCTAGTCAAATTATGCACCCTTTGTAGATTATAATATAGATATATATATATATATTATACTGTGAGGATTGGACAAACACAGTTTGTCTAGATAAAACAAAGAAAGATCTGGATTGTCTAGATATCTGTGCTTGAGGGGAGATCTGTGGGTGAGATTAGATCAATGGTTGGGTCCAAATTTAAGTTGTGTTCAATGGTTAGGATCGTTTTGAGATGTGTTGATAACGATAGATCTGTGGGTGAGATTAAATTCGTGGTTGGGTCTAAAATTTAAGTTGTGTTCAATGGTTAGGATCGTCTTGAGATCTGTGTGAGAGTAGATCTGTTGGTGAGATTAAATCAATGCTTGGGTCCAAACTTTAGTTGTGTTCAATGGTTAGGATTGCCTTGAGCTCATCTAGAGATGTGTTGATAATAATAGATGGGTGAGATTAAATCTGTGGTTGGGTCCAAACTTAAGTTGTGTTCAATGGTTAGGATCGTCTTGAGATCTATGTGAGAGTAGATCTGTGGGTGAGATTAAATCAATGCTTGGGTCCAAACTTAAGTTGTGTTCAATGGTTAGGATAGCCTTGAGATCCATATGTAAAATTTTGATAGGAGGCTTAGATTAAAGAGATTTAACAAGGAAATTATGTGTATAAGTTTTTTATATTAAAACTTCTTTTTCTTCTTCTTCTTCCTTTGCTCCAATCTTCCTGCACTTCAAAGCCGACTCCTTTACAACTTCGAATCAATTACAACTTCAAATCAATTAGGGTGTGTTTGATTGCAGAGTGGAAAAAAAAAAGGAGTGGGAATTATTTCAGTGGGAATTCTAATTAATTTCCTACTATAGTGGGAATGACTTAAAAAAAAATTCCCACTTCAGTGTGAAAATATTTTTAAGTTTTTCCACTTGATCAAATAAGGGTGTTTGATTGACAATGAGAATTCTAATTATTTTTTCACATGTTTTGTTTGGTTACAATGAGAAATTAAAAAAGAATTGATGAAATAATCCACCAAAATCATAGATCCACCACCTAAACTTCGAAATCAACCTCCACAATCATAGATTTTGAAATCAAAATATTAAATTTCCAAGTTTAAAACATGAAATTAACACCAATATAATATATAATTCATCATTTAAATGATTAAATTTGGCTTAAACATCATGAAAATACACCAACCACCACCTCAAAATTTTATCTCCACCACTAAAAACCCTAATACCCATATCTCAATGTTTGATTTCACCACCCAAAAGTTGAAACCAACCACCACCCAAAACTCCATATCTACCACCATCAAAGTTGAAAGCAACAATTTAAAACTTCAAATGTATAATCATAATGTAATCAATGGCTAGATATCTTTCAATATCAATCCAATGGTTTGTAGGAGGTGAGAAAATGCTTAAGTTATTTTCTCACTCAAGTGAGAAAATAAGCTTTTTTCACCTTTTAAATTACTAGGGGTAGATACATTTTTAGAATCTAGATATATTTGGTAAATATGGTAAATGATTTTATTGATTTGTATATTTTTAAGGTAATTAATATATATTTGGAAGGTAGTTAGTATTAAAAATTATATTTCCAAAAGTCAAGTTTATTAAATATATAATTTTTATGACACAAATAAAAATAGAAATTGATTTATAATACAAATTGTACTTCTTATTTCTTCACTTAAAAGAAATAAGAAATTGATTTATAATGGAAATCGATCTACTTCTTCTTCCTTCACTTCTATATAATGGTTTTAACCCAATCAACAAACCTAATCAAAGCTTTTCGAATAAACACCAAATCAAACAAATCGATCTCAATCACAAAGACTTCTACAAAACTTTTGTCAGGTACAAATTTCTTATCTCAAATTTTTCAAATTTTGTAAGGTATATATTCATATCTTATATGTTGACAAAAACAAATTTCTTATGAAGATGTATAATTTTTTCTTAGATAGTCACCTATCCAATTTTTATGAGATACTTAATTTTAACTTATTTTGGTGATCCGAGACCCCTGCAATTCTAGGCTTCCCCTGTACAATTCTTATGAGATGTATACTTTTAACTATTTTAGGTGTTCCAATCCAAGTACCCTGTGCAATTCTAGGAATGTGCCATGTGTTTACGACTGTACATGAAAATTCATGTACAATAGATCGATGTAAATCTCAAATTCTTTTATGTAGAATGGTTATTATACATATCTGGTGCTCATCGTTATAAATTTGCATATAACTTATATGAAGAAGCAATAATATTTCTTAAATTATTATATACAAATATATAATTGTATGTGCACTCTAATATTTTGAAAGAGAATAACGATTATATTGATAATTAAGAATTGATAATACAGACATATAATTTATATTACATTGTAATGTAATATAATTAAATTGAAAGAGAGAGATGAAGAAAATTATCAATAACGATTACATACATTTTTTTATTATATGTGCACTCTAATATTTCTTAAATTGTGTTTATCATTACAAACAATGCAATATACAACAAATTCTGAAGAATATAGTAGGAAACAAAGAGAACCAAAGAAAGCAAAAAATCTCACCATTACAGAAGAGTTGACTCCAAATAAACGTCAACAAGCCCAATGTAAAAATAGACTAATAGAATCAATGAGCTAAAAAAATAATACAACATCAAAGAAACCCCAAAATAATGAAGTTTCTGAAGAGTTGGCTCCTAATAAACGCAAAATAGCGCAACGTGAAAAGAAAATAAGAGAAAAAGGACAAATATTGAAGAATACAAGCAATGATGGATTAAGGTTTGTTATTCTAAATATTATTTTATATTTTTTATATATAATTGGCAGAAAATATTTTGTTACCATGTAGACCTAAGCAAGCCACAACGGGTTTTAGGATCTACTTACAACAATCACACATTTAGTCAGCGATAATTTTACCAATTTAGGCGTCATATTAACTAATATAGATGAGACATTGTACTGCATCTACATTTAGTCATATTTTTTTAACTAATATACATTCAGTCAGCCACAGAATTGGTTTCATGTCTGACAAATAGATAACTGATGTTCACAATTTCATTTCAATTAGTTTCATTCATCCTTTTACAGTTTTCAGTTAATGGTCACACTATAATTGGTTGTTATCTCATATGTTTTTATGCATACTACATAGACTGTTGTATAGACATTGACTGAAGAATAAATAACTGATATTCTGTAGGCGTAGTTCCATTTATATATTGGCTGATTCTTTTTAACTTAATTTTTTTTTTAAATATTTTTGCTTTTAAAATGTATGGTACAATAAATTGATATATCAATTTTCTCTATATTTATTAGTCAAATTGTTAAATCAAACAAATATCAAGAAGACCAACGTAAACGAAGAGAAAGAGAATTATCTGAAAGGAATGCATCCAACAATGTTGTAACTCAAAATAAAGAAGCCAAGCCAAAGTAATTAGTTCACCCACGGATAATGTTATTTCCACATTGCTTTAATTATTATACCGTTGAAATTTTCACAGATTTTCACATATATTTCTTCTACAGGAAAATAAAGCGCTCTCGAAAAAATAAAAAATAAATTGATAGACTAGATTATTCTTGCTCAATGGATTGCATAAACAATAGGATATCAGCTGCAGGTAAAGGGGAAAAAATAGTTGTCCTTCAAATTTTGATAATATCATTATAATGGTTCTTCAATGTTCAATCTTCATTTTTTACTTCTTCCCTAATATGGTAGCAATTTTTTTTTATTTTGTGTTTGTTGAAATTTATTCATTCATTTTGTTAATAACCCATTAGGTTTTAATTTATGGCTGGATGGTTTGGTACCATCAATTCCAGTGTGGTTAGATATTGTTCAACAGCTAAAGAATTAGAAGCACACCTTTTGTTGTTTTCACTGTTTAAAGTGATTGTTTATACCACGAAGAAACGACAAATCCCAACCACGGATATATATGGGCCATAACTGCTAAAGGCCTTCAAACCGGCTTAAGCATCTGGATAAAAATGATATTTGGAATTTATAAAATATATTAAAAAAATATTTGATAATTTTGTAATTTCATTAAAAATACTATTTGTAATTTTTATTTATAATTTCATTGGCAATTTACAAAACCTAGAAATTATTAGTAAAATGAACGGTATAAACTAACGTGGCAAAGCCACGGGTACAACTAGTATATATATATAGGGAGGCTCAGGTACGGTCTGTTCGTAGGGGGCGTTTTTGTAAAAGTGTATCAGATATGGAAATAACAATATGAAATCACGTAAATATGGTTTTCTCTATGGGTTTAAGTAAACCCAAGTTGAAACCCAGATTTAACCCATCTTCCTTCTCCTCCGTATGTTCATCTCTTTTATCTTAAAAACAGATCTCTCCGTCTCTGTTCGATAATTATGACACATTTTTCAATATAAGGTCTACAAAAACCAGGTTTTAATGAAATGGTAGAGTAGGTCCAACACATGATATTAGCAAGTAAAATTCCAAGTAAAGTTCACTGATGTTGCTATGAGTTTGACGAGTTGCTGCTTCTAAAACCTACTCATCTCTCACAAAAATTTCAAAACATAACCATTTTATTGCGGTTCGAATTCAACGGAGTGATTTCTAATGTTAATTGAGTCTCAAGCAAACTCAATAAAATTATTTTTCAATCACAAATCTTTGAATCAGAGAGGGTGAATTTTGTTTCTTATTAATTTTTGTTGAATTAGATGACATTCTTATGCCTTTGGATCAGTTGAATAATATGATCATTACAAGTCTTGTGTTTATGGATGTCTTATGCATACCCTGGTTTATAACAAAAGAGAGAATCACTTGTATTTCTAGGTGAACCCAACATCACAATCTCTGAATATTTAATTGGATTTAATCAAATCCAAAATTAATTAAAAAGTTTTCTAATATGCTATGTTTTCTCTACAAATCTGATTACATCAATATATTCTGAATCGCCTTCACATTCATTCTTTGATCAGGTATGGTAGATGGTAAGATGAAGCGTTTCGTGTAAATCAAAACTTGAAGATTAAAATAGAGAGTAAGGAGAGAAGCCATGGAGAATTACAGTCTTTATTTGGTAGATTTATGCCAGCTTGAGAGAGAGAACAAGCTTGAGAGAGAGAACAAACGAGAGAGAAGAGAGAGAAGAGAAATGAAAAGAATCTTACAGATCCAAAACGGGTTGAACATGACCCAAAAAACAAACCATATTAGCGATATGTTTAGAAAACTGACCTTTTTACTATTTTAACCTCAGTCCGTATGCGGGCAGTCCGTACCAGAGACGCTATATATATACATATTTTTCTTTTCACAAACATACAAAATCTCAAGGCCTGTGGAGCCCTCTAAAATTTGGTGTTGACCTCAACATGAAGGTTTTTAAATCCCAATAAAATAGATAAACTCTCTTACTCAAGCTTTGATCGGCATTTCAGTTTTCGAAATTGGAATCTCGAAGCTTGCAACCGATAGTTACCAGAGATTGGGATGAATATAATGTATACTCAAGTTTTAGTTACAAGGTTATGGTGACCTGAAGCGAATCCGTCAGTCTGAGTCCTTCACAAAAGCTGATGAAGGGTCCAGTCTACTCATAGAAGATTCATCCCAATTTGTAGAGCTCAATGAGTTTCCTTGACTGTTATCCTCGTAGCTGCTAGTCCTGGGCTTGCCTGCTCTAGACCGGATGTTGACCCCCATCAGAAAGGGTTCCTGCATAAGTGCATAGAGTGTTAGCATAAATATCGTGTGATTGATTACAATTTTACACTATTCTTTACTGAGTCGATTTTTAACCATAAATAAATCTGTCAGAGCAACTTCGTTGGAAAAGAGAGAACCACAGAAGTATCCATTAGAATGTTTGGACACTGTATGTATCTTTATACGTGGTCGCCAGCATTTGGACCGTCAGAATGGAAGAGAATAGGGCGGCATCTTTTATCTTCATTCATCAAGCTTGAGTTCTGGAAATGGGCTACGAGAGCAGCCTTTCCTTGGATACGAGCATATGCAAGTGATGCAACCTTCTCACTATTAAACTTTTCCCATTTTTTGCCATTAAATGCCTGCATTTAAATGTACTAGGCTTTTTAGCTTTTCTTAGCATCTTTCCAGGTATAATGTAATAAGTGAATAGGAGATAATTAAAAATAAGCACATTATAAATACAGACAGGATCAGTGTACGTATAGAACATGGCTCCACACGTGAACACATACAATGAATAAAGATTGTGACAAAGATCATCTTTCCAAATACTTAACTCACTTAAACACTTCTACTTTTGTCAAGGTGGAAAATTGAAATGTTGTTTTTCGTATCTGTTATAGGTGAACTTGAAAACAGCTTTTTTTGGCAAGACTACGTATTTAATATGCTCAATGAAATTATTTCTATATTTAATGTGTGTTGGAAACCATGGGACACTAACCTAATCTTTTAAATGCATTGTATTAAGGTACAAACCTGATAAAATGGAACTATTTGAAGTGGATCAATCATGTTGATGAACGCATAACCAACGTTGCACTTGTTCTACAGAAGATGCACAAAATAGTTAGTGAAAGCATATTAGGACAACTGAAAATACAACCCATGGTAAATGGAGCTTGAAAATTTTCCTCTGAAGAAAATTATTCAGTTGCAAGGGACTTCACTTGCCTTAAAGTCAATTGGAAGGTAAATAAAATCATATTTTCCTCGATGGCGCTCATCAATTGCAGCCAATAACATTTTTGAAGTGTACCTATATTCACCATTAAGAGACCTCAATAGACGCTATGTAAGAAATAATGAAAAGAGACCACAATTATGCCTTCTTTTCTTCTATGTATATATAAACGGATCATGCAACACTGTCTAACACTGTAGGGACCTACACGCTCAATCGATTCATGCCTCATGTTAGTCATGGAATGAGTGATGGTCAAGAAAAGGGTCCCTGGAGGATAAAGAATCATGAAGTTCCATGTCTTGTACCACATGATCGATTTAGTATTAATGTATTATAAAGGTTGAGAATATGCAAATCACAACAACAACGATGTGAGAAATAATGAAAGAAATACTTGGTTTAGTCACATACTTATTTGGAATGTTCTTTATCATAAGTGTCGTCCGAAGGTCCTCCCCGCCCATTAGCGGTCGATGTCAAGTTCAAACTGTCTTTTGTTCTCGCCTTGACTTGAAGCAGCATCATTCCTACGACTTCGAACCCGTTCATTAGGCGCATCAAATGAATTTGGCATAGGCACAATCGAGTTTCTGTTTGGGAACATGTGGAACCTCTGCAGGGGTGAGTTAAGTCCAATATTTGTTGAAGAAATCGTAGGATCCATACAGTTAGCACCAACATGAGGAAATATGTCATGAGATGCAATTACCAAAGGATGCATATTTGAACTTCCAGAAAGTCCTATATTCCCAAAAGAACCTGACTGGAAACCAGACACTTCTGGAGACTCCATTGCAAACGTCTGTCACCTGTCCCAGAGAGAGGGATTAACAGCTGGTGCTGATCCCACATGATGATGGTGTATAGCTACACCTGAGTTCATTTGAGATGGCCCTCTGGGAATTGCATGTACAAATGTAGTAGAATTTGGCAACATAATGGGGTTAGGAGGGCGACGATTAAATGAGTTGAAGTTGTTCCATGCAAACTGGTGTCCGTGAAGAGGGCAGCTCCCATTTCCAGCATAGCCAAATACTGTGGAAGTCAAGATCAAGTCATTTGAATAAAACAAACAAAGTATATTCAAACAATAAGGTATAAGTCCCAACAAGAGCACTCTTCTTTTTTTGTTTTAAAGTTGAAACTTGAAAGGAATGATTCTACATAAACCCATCCACAAGATTGGGAAATTTTGAGGTAACTATCTTGGTCAGAGGAAGAGCAGTGCATGGCAAAAGATATCAGCCACATGAGAAAACCCATTATCTAAAAGTGCTAATATGATCTAAAGCAACAACACAAGTTTAATATTCAAACCACATTTTTTGGGAGAATTACTTTTCGGGCGTTTGTATCTTGAGTGTTAAAAAAGAGATTTTTGTTGTTAAAGTAATGACACGAGAGTGATATAGCGGGAAAAGATTCCATATGCGAAGAACTGTCTCCATTTTAGTTATATGTGATTTCCAATAAATAGAAGAAAAAGAAATATCGAGAAAAGTGCAAAACAAATTCAGATATTTGGAGAAAACATTTAATTACTAAAACAAGATAGCACTCATTATATTGAAAAGGAGATTTTTGAGAAAATGGGAAACAAACACGCCCCAAGAGCTCTTAAGAAACACCTGATTTGTTCACAGATAATATCACCTGAAGACCATTTTTTCGTAAGAAAAAGTAACTACTGTTACTGTTAGTAACTTTAAGGCTTCTTATAAGAAAAAAAAAATTATTATGCAAACAGCCAAAAACTTAATATGTGAAACCCTGATTTATACAGTAACTAAGACAAGGACCAATTTTATTGAGCTTCAAATGCACCATAGACCTGCATGTGCATTAATTGTGTAATGTGGTAGTAAACAGTATCTTAATCTACATACGGGGATTGTATGATTTTAACAATTTAACATATGTTCCATATCATTTCATATAATGCTAGTCCTTGTTAGAATGCCGAGCAACTAATATCTGTTAAAGCCAGAAAAATTTTAGAAAAGGAAGGATGATAGTCTACCCAATGATTCGTTGTAGTTTCCTCCTTCATTTAGTTCTCTAGAGATCCCACCTGCACCAACTTGGTGCATGTGCCTGATATCCACTCCTTCAGATGGCACTGAACTGATGCTTCTGCTCATTGATGTCATGGTGCCAGGAGAGTTAAATGGCAATCCATTCGCTAAACTATCATGATACTCAAGAAGCGAATGAGGATGAAAATTAGGAACACCCTGAAATCCAAATTTCATCTGGCCAAGAGAGTGATTGGGCTCGCAGTATCCAGATCCAGCTGATGCAACCCTCAATGAAGATGTTAAGCTGTGAGGAACGGAAGAAGATATGCCATTATGAAATCCATTTTCAAGAAAAGAATTGATAGGTGCTCCAGCTACAGAGTTCAGCTCCTGGAAAGACCCAGTCTCTATGCAACTAGATGTGACTGCACTGTGTGAAACTGATTCTGAAAGAGAGAGATAGAGAGAGGAGGGGGGATGCCAAGTCAGACAGCATAAATTGTTCTCGCAACCTATTTTTGTGCGTGAGAGAAATGACAGCTAGCACATAAACTATGATCAAGCAAGATACTTTACCATAAACATCCTGATGGTGAGTTATCAGGGGGACTTCCATGTTGATGACAAACACCAAATTCCTCTTGCTCCAACTCCGGGGAGAACGGTTGCAGTGTACTGCAGAAAAGTGTAGTTCAGTTTTAAGCATCGGATTTTGACAGACATATGCATAAATTTTTACAAGAAAAAAACATAGAAAAAGTAATGTGCAATTTCAACCAAATTACAGTTCCACTTCACATGAACCATAACAAAGTAAACCAAACTAGACGTACTCAAATAAAGTGTCTGCTTTGTATTTCTTTTTCTTAGGAAGGTTTCAAAATTGGGAAGAAAGTCTGGAAAGGCTTTTAACATTTCACCCCGTCAAAAATTAGCTACAAGTATGATAAAGGGAAAAACAAATAAAGGAAGTTTCTTTGTTTGGATAATACCACCGTCTTGCACCCCCAGGGCGGCTAGGTTCAAGCTTGATCTTCTAGCCTGCAATATCAGTTCGGTTCAACGCCCGGAGAGCAGCTTCTGCAGCTCTAACATCATAATACTCTATAAATTTGTGATGACGCTTGTGTGGAGTTTCACGAATCTGTGACCAATAACAGATATATATCCACATTATTTTTATTCTTACATAAAGTCTATGAATTTTGAAATCGAAACTCAACAAACCTCTCATCAAGTAGATATATTTTTATTTTTTTTGCATTTTTATGCTTGAGTTGAGACTACAGAAAGGAGAGAATGAGTGAAGGAGTTGGTGCAACTGCAGGTGACAATGTGGGGCGGAGTAAAAAGGATAAACATGGCGTTGGTGCAACTGCAGGTGACGATGTGGCAAACTTTCTCTAAATGGCCGAGGTCGTGGACAAGCTGGCGATGTTGCTCACTTTGGTGGTAAAGAGTATGATCAAGTCACCACCACAACTGGAAAACGTGTTTCCAAAGGTAATGCAGTTTTTTTTTTTTTTTTAATGTTAGCTAAACTAATAGTACCTGCTCTGCAATGCTCCTCCAATTTGAATTACCAGTAATCTTTACATGAACAAACCCCATCATGGAAATGATGAAATCGGTATGGATCTCGTACAACAAGAGGTCGACCGGAAACCTTTGAGACGTACTTCATCCAATTATGGCAATCACTACATACACGGAGATTTTTTATTACACGTATAGGTATTGAAGAAGACAAACTTATAAGGCCAAAAGCTACTGCAAGCTTTTCACTGTGTATATGTACAGTTGGGTCCTTCTGCTCTTGTTCGATATCATGCAGAAGGCTGTTTTGATCTTGCACATAACCCATTTCAGATACACGCTCATTCAAATCCTTCAGAAAATCATATATTTTTTCTGCTAGTGGATGCAACCGGTCTCCAACAAAGAATGCATGAACCGAATTCTTTACCTCAATCCAGCTACGACCAGGTTCCTTCTTCACACCATTGTCTTTCATCATCTGTCTCATCTTATCTCTGGAATCCCATTTCTTAGCCACTGCATAAATATTTGATAAGAGAACATAAGTTGCTGAGTCTTGTGGTTCCAATAGTAGAAGATGCTGAGCTGCAAGCTCGCCAATCTCTACATTCTTATGGACAGTACAGGCACTTAGAAGGGTCCTCCAAACCATTGCATCAGGATCTATTGGCATCTCCTCTATGAATTTCTTTGCACGCTCCAACAGCCCAGCCCGCCCAAGAATATCCACAACGCAAGCATAATGTTCTGGCCTTGGAGCTATGCCATGTTCTATGCTCATAGATTGCAAGTAGCTGAGGCCCTTGTTTACCAATCCCACATGGCTACAAGCTGATAGCACACCCAAAAAGGTCACATTGTTGGGCATCATGTCCTGCTCTTTCATCTTCTCAAAGAGATCCAGAGCTTCATTTCCACATCCATGCTGAGAATAACCAGTAATCATTGCATTCCATGATACTTCATTCTTCTCACGCATTTCATTGAACTCTCTCTTGGCATCATCAATGCTTCCACACTTGGCATATAGAGAGATCAATACATTGCTAGCCTCAATTTCTGAATTAAATCCAGTTTTTATCATTCTAGCATGCATCTGCTTCCCCTGTTTAATATCCGCTAGATTAGCAGACGCACTGACAACTGAACCAAACGTGAATAAGTTAGCTTCCAGGCCGGCCTGATTCATCTGTGTAAATACTTTCAAGGCCTCTTCGTAAAGCCCACTTTGTGCGAATCCTGATATTAAACCATTCCATGATATCTGGTCTTTAGCATCTACAAGCTTAAACGCTAGATAAGCTTCATGTACCCTACCACATTTAGCATAAAGGTGGATGAGTGCATTCCCTATTGAAAGATCCACTGCATAACCAGAAACACATGCTTGAGCATGGATTTGTTTCCCTTGATTGAGCGCTTGAATGCCCGCACAAGCACTTAATGCACTAGAATAACCTATATTGTCTGATTGGATTCCCCGAATCTGCATCTCTTGAAATAGTTTAAGACCTTCTAAACACATCTCATGCTGAACATATCCAGAAATCATGGCTGTCCATGAGACTACATCTTCCGCCGTGAGTCTTCCAAGAATCTCCCGAGCAAGCTCCAATCTTCCATGTTTTGCATACATATCAATAAGTACACTGCAAACATAAACGTTAAGATCAAAACCAGTCTTTATGATTTGGGCATGGATCTGCGCTCCAAGATCTAGAGCACCCAAAGAAGTGCATGTTCTCAATATACTTGGGTATGTGTATTGGTTAGGTTTGACCCCTGCTATTTGCATCTGGGAGAACACTTGAAATGAATCAATCAGATTCCCCAACTGCCCATATGCCACAAGCATCACATTCCATAAAACAACATTTTCCTTCTCAGTGGATTCAAAAAAATCACGGGCAGTTGCAATATCAGAGCATTTGACGTAAAGATCTAGCAAAGAGCCTTCGATTATAACATCAGAAGAAAAACCAGATTTAATTGCATGGCAGTGGAACTGTCTTCCCTTATGCAAAGCCTCCATAGATGCACAAGCACTCAAGAGGCTTGCAACAGTTACACAATCTGGTTTTAATCCTGAAAGTTGCATCTCTTCAAATAGTAATAGAGCTTCATTGCTTACTCCACGTTGAGCAAGTGCTGAAATCAGGGAGTTATATGTAATTCTATCACGACGTTTCATGCCTTCGAAAATTCTTTCAGCAGAGATCAATTTTCCACTGTGAGAATAGAGGGTGACAAGAGAATTGCACACAAAGGTTTCCAACGAAAATCCCCATTTGTGGACTTGGGCATGCAACTGTTCTCCTTGTTTGTACATTCCTATCTTTGTAGAGGCACTTAGTACACTTGAAAACACATAAGGGGTTGGGATGATACCCGATTTTCGCATTTGACAGAATAACTGAAGAGCTTCTTCTTCATGACCATTCTGAGAAAGACCAGAGATCATAGCTACCCAAGAAATGCTATTCCGTGAAGATAATTCTTCAAATATCGATTGGGCCAAACTTAAGTATCCTTTCTTTGAATATATATCAATTAAAGGGTTACAGACAACTGGATCAGTTGCAAAACCATACTGCAAAATCTTAGAGTGAATCTGTCTAACATAGTGAAGACCGAAATTTCCACCACTACAAGCCCTTAGGACATTAGAAAAAGTAGCCCCATCAGGACTAATACCTTCAGCTAGAACTCTCAAGAAATAACCCAAAACCCGTCGATATAGTTTTTTCTTGAGGAACGCGGAAAGTATACCATTCCAAGAATAAATACTTCTTTCAGACATATTATCAAATATCTTGACTGCACCATCTAATTCACCAATACCCAAATAAACTTCAATAATCTGATAACACAAACTACAATCTCTAAACAACCCAGACTTCAAAATCTTCCCATGAAGCATCTTAGCATCTTTAACTGACCCAGAATTCAAACAACCTTTCAACAGCCAAATGTAAGTATTAGAATCAGCTTCAACACCACGTTCTTCCATTAACTGAAGAAAACCAAAACCATCTTTCCCTTTTATTCCATCCATAGAACTTCCACTTGTTTCATAATCACCAGAGTACACATCAATAGCATGACATATCGCATAATTACTAAATCCAACATTACTATTCTGAACAAATAACTGCAAATGAAGAAGAAAAAAACTTATATAAGTTACTATAACCAATATAAAACATACAGTAATTGGGTATTGAGTATTACTACTGTATTAAGAAATTATTAATACCTTTTGAAGTTTTTTGAAGGATTTTGATGTTGAGTTTTGGGATAGTTTTCGCGGGAAATGAAAGATTAGTGAGTTTGAGAAGAACCCAAGAAGGGAAATTGATGATGAAGAAGCCATGAGAATTGAAATTGAGTTTCAGCATCAAGAATATTATTGTGCTTTTCTTTCATATCGAAGAGGCATTACAACAAAAAAGATATTTGAATCTAAACGGCTAGGTCGAATGGTTGTATGCTTAAGTTATGAACTAACCATAGAATCCCATGATCTTGTTGTGGACACTGTGGTTCAACCTGAACCAAATTGGTTTAGCCTATCGGCACACTGGCACATCCTTAACCTGTTCAGGCTGGCGAGTACATGAGTACACCTTGTAGTCCTGTACCAAGTGTTTTTGGACAATTTAACAACCTAAAAAAGATAGTGCAGTAAGTAGTTGGAATTTGATGACTCAGTGTACTCAACAGTAGACGCATCGGGGATATTCGGCAGTGTCTGTGATGCTTGTGGCATATGGGCAGTTGGGGAATCTGATTGATTCATTTCAAGTGTTCTCCCAGGCAAATAGCAGGGGTCAAACCTAACCAATACACATACCCAAGTATATTGAGAACATGCACTTCTTTAGGTGCTCTAGATCTTGGAGCGCAAATCCATGCCCAAATCATAAAGACTGGTTTTGATCTTAACATTTATGTTTACAGTGTACTTATTGATATGTATGCAAAACATGGAAGATTGGAGCTTGCTCGGGAGATTCTTGGAAGACTCACGGCGGAAGATGTAGTCTCATGGACAGCCATGATTTCTGGATATGTTCAGCATGAGATGTGTTTAGAAGTTCTTAAACTATTTAATGTAAAACTAACCTCAAATACTCGAGTAAAACTAACTTTGTTGATATTAACAAAGTAGAAGAAAAGAACAAAGTAATTAATTGTAGAGAAAATCTGAAATCGGAATTGTATTAAGAGAATTGTGTGTTCTACAAGCATGGCTTAATGCCTTTAAATAGATCTCTAAGATTCTAATTATAGAAGTAATCCTAGTTCTAATTGTATTCCTAAAACACTAAGTCTAATAACCTAACAAAACAATCCTTATGGAATAGGAATTCCTAATACTAATAATATTACTAAATAGATAAAAAAAAGAAAAAAAGAATCCTAATGTAACTGTAACTCTGCATCAGTCCCTCTTTGTTGAAAAAGACTCGTCCTCGAGGCTTGTTAGAAAGTGTGGATCATCCCCATGAAATGCATATAGGTCTGCAACATTAAAGGTCGGAGAAATGTTATAACCTTCAGGTAAGTCAACCACATAGGCATTGTCATTAATTTTGCGTAAAATCTTGCAAGGTCCAATCTTCTTCATCTTCAGCTTGTTATATGTGCCAGTAGGAAAACGCTCTTTACGTAAATGCACCATAACAAGGTCACCAACTTCAAATGTTTGTAAACGTCGATGTGCATTAGCGGAAGCTTTATACTTTGCATTGGTAGCTTCAATATTCTTTGTAGCCATATCATGAATTTCCGCAACTTGTTCAAGAAATTCATTAGCCAATGTATTGATCAAGAGTATGCTTAGGAACTGTAGCATAAACAATCCTAAAAGGAGAAAATCCCGTGGTGCGACTTTTTGAGGAATTATAAGCAAATTCAGCATGGGGAAGACAAAGATCCCATTGTTTGGGTTTGGCACCGGAAAGAGCTCTTAATAAATTTCCCAAAGTGCGGTTAACAACCTCTGTTTGACCGTCAGTTTGTGGATGGGCGGTACTACTGAATTTCAAGGAAGTATCCAAGCGACGCCATAAAGTTTGCCAAAAATGACTCAAAAACTTTGAATCCCGATCAGAAGTGATAGACTGAGGAACACCATGAAGACGAACAACATCTCTAAAGAATAAGTTAGCAATGTACACCGCATCATGTGTCTTCTTACATGGAATAAAATGAGCCATTTTCGAGTATCTATCCACAACCACAAAAACTGAATCATCACCACGTTGAGTGCGGGGTAGTCCCAAAACAAAGTCCATAGAGATATCTATCCAAGGTGCATCTGGTACTGGGAGAGGAGTGTAAAGACCTGTATTTTGAGAGTGTCCTTTGGCTTGTTGACAGATAAAACATTTTTTAACAAAATCATTAACATCTTTCTTTAAAGAAGGCCAATAATAACGAGATTCCACCAAGTCAAAAGTTTTATCTTGACCCAAATGTCCACCTAGTCCACCAGCATGTAACTCCTTGAGAAGACGTTCTCTCAAAGAACCTTGTGGAATACAAAGGCGAGTTCCACGAAAAAGAAAACCATCTTGTAATAAGAAATCAGAGGTACCTCCAGTGTTATTATGTAATTTCTCCCAAATCTCAGAAAAATCATGATCCGTTGGATACAAATCCTTGAGATAATCAAAGGCAACAATAGAAGCACGAACAGTAACAAGGAGTGAAACACGCCGACTTAAAGCATCAGCAACTTTATTTTGAACACCAGATTTATGTTTGAGAGAGAATGTAAACTTTTGAAGCTCTGCAACCCAACGAGCATGCATCCGATTAGTATGAGTATTGCTTTGAAGATATTTGAGAGCTTCATGATCGGTATATAGAATAAAATGCCTTTGAAACAAATAATGTTTCCAATGCCGAACAGCTTGTACGACTGAATAAAACTCAAGTTCATAAGTAGTCCATAAGCGACGAGACTCGCTCAATTTTTCACTATGATAAGCAATGGGCCTGCTTTCCTGTGATAACACGGCTCCAATGCCATGAGCGGAAGCATCACAATCTACTTCAAATAATTTTGTGAAATCGGGCATGGCAAGTACAGGAGCTGTAGAAAGTTTCTCCTTGAGTAGTGTAAAACTTTTCTCAACTTCCAAAGTCCAAACAAGTCGAGTTTACTTCAAGCATTCAGTAAGAGGAGTAGCAATAGTAGAAAAATTACGCACAAAACGACGATAAAAAGAAGCCAATCCATGAAAAGAACGCACTTCCGAGATGGTTTGAGGAGTAGGCCATTCGCGAATAGCTTTGACCTTAGTTTGGTCCACATGAATACCATCTGCGGAGATAACATAACCCAAGAAAAGAAGACTAGACTGCAGGAAAGTACACTTCTTTAATTGAATCTGGAGTGAATTACCTTGAAGTGCGTTAAAAACTTCGCGCAGATGTTGGAAATGTTCTTTTTCTGACTTGCTATATATAAGAATATCATCGACGTAAACAACCACAAACTTGCCTAAAAATGGCTTCAACACCTCATTCATCAACCTCATGAACGTGCTTGGAGCATTGGATAACCCGAAGGGCATAACAAGCCATTCATATAGACCTTCTTTAGTTTTGAACGTTGTTTTCCATTCATCCCCTGGTCTTATGCGAATCTGATGGTATCCGCTCTTTAAGTCAATCTTTGAGAAAATTGTGGAACCCGAAAGCATATCGAGCATGTCATCAAAATGAGGTATGGGAAAACAATAACGAACTGTGATTTTATTTATTGCTCGACTATCAATGCACATACGCCAAGAACCATCATTTTTTGGTACCAAAAGTGCTGGAACTGCACAAGGGCTCATGGAATCACGAATGAGACCTTTATCTAGAAGATCTTGGACTTGTTCATGTAAAATAGCATGTTCTTTTGGAGACATCCTGTAATGTGGAAGATTAGGCAAAGAAGCACCTGGAACTAAATCAATGTGATGTTGAATATTCCGCATTGGTGGTAACGAGGTTGGATAATCTGTCGGGAGAATACTAGAAAATTCATTCAAAAGAGAAGTGATGGATGCTGGAACATCAACTACATGGGAGCTAACACCTTGAGCAGCAAAAGCATATATCACATCTGAATCATTAAGATCATGCTCATCATCAGTAGACAGTAACAAAATAGGTTTCTCTTGAGAAGGTGCTTGAGGAGGCTGGTTAGACTTCATTGGAGTCAACACATATTTGACACCATTTTTGGAGAAAATATAAGTATTAGCACGACCCTTAGAATCGACATCAAGGTCATACAACCAAGGTCGCCCTAGTAGCATATGAGAAGCATTCATATCAACAACATCGCATAAAATTTCATCACTATAAGAACCAATTGAGAACGGAACGCGACATTGAGAGACCACCATAGTAGTATGATCGTCCTTAATCCAAGAAATAGAATAAGGATCTGGATGGGCAGATAATGGCAAACCCAATTTCTCAACAACAGCTTTAGAGATGATATTCTCACAAGAACCCCCATCAATAATAAACTTAACAAGTTTACCTTTCACTGTGCCTTGAGAACGGAAACTTTTGTGTCGTTGAGAAGGATCACCTTGCTTCGAAAGGAGTAGTTTGCGCACAATGCAACAATTGTCATCATCTTCATTAAAATCATCTAAAGCTGGTTCAAGACCATAATCACCCTCTAAATGCATAACAGATTCAGTATTACATAAAGTCACCTTAACAACGTCTTCCAAAGGCTGATTTGGATCTGGATTATCATCATGGTGAGTCAGACCGACTTTAGGATTGACATTATCACGGTTAGGGCAATTATTCGAGAAGTGACCTGGTTGATTGCAGCGGTAACAAAAATCTCGCTTAGGGTAAGCATAAGGGTTGGCAGATTGGTTTGGTCGGGTAGAAGGGTTTTGCGTAGTTGTGCGGTTGGTGGATTGTGAGTAACGGTTGGTTGTGGAAAAAGAATTGTTCGAAGAATTTTGGTGTGGAGATGATGTTGAAGAATTGGGTTGAGTGTTCCCCCTTTGTTGAAAATTGGGCCTCGACATTCGATTTGCTTTTTCAAGAAATTGTTCGGCTTTTTGAGCTAACTCAATAGCAATATCCATGGATGGAATAGTTGACATAGACATTTTATCTTGAATAGCAAAGCGTAGTCCACCAATAAAACGACTAAGTTGTTGGAGTTCTGTCTCTTTGATACCATTGCGCGCAGTAAGCCGATAGAAATCATCAAGATATTCTGACACCGAACGACTCCCTTGCTTCAAATTCCTAAGTTGATCATATAGAATTACCTCATAATTGGAAGGGAGGAAACGCTTACGCAAATACTTTTTCATCTGGTTCCAATCACGAATAGGCAATTTTCCATCTTTTCGACGAGCTTCGGTAACGCTACCCCACCAAGCATTGGCACTACCAGTCAGTTTGTAAGCCACAAGAGAAGTCTTTTTGGCGTCTGGTATGTTCATGTAATCGAAGAATTTCTCAACCGAAGATAGCCAATCCAAGAAATCTTCTACATGAAGATGGCCATTAAAAACGGGAAGATCAACTTTCATCTTATATTCAAATTGATGAGGCTGGTATTGATTGTAGCCATAATTGTTTTCAACATGTATACCAGGATCACGAGGGCGGCCATACACACTATCAGCGAGATTCATATCATCCATTGTTAGTTCATAATCTGGAAAACGTTGTGGAGAACTATAACCAGGAAGAAAACGTGAAGAAAGTGGTGGGGTGCTTCTCGGTATGGGCATGGAAGTATGGGGAACAATTTCGTGTTGATATGATGCGAGGACACCTATTAATGAACATGTGCAGAGCACATGATTCAATTCCTACATGAGTTTCTATTTTGATTCCTATTCTTAATAGGATTTACTATTACTTAGTTTCTATTTTGTTTTAAGTTCCTAGACTAAGTAGCTTTTCTAGTTTAGTTAGGATTAGGTTTAGGCTATTATAAATAGGGGATTGCAAACCTTATTAAGTAGGTTAGATTGAAGATTTGTTTATGTCTTGAGGCATTAAATTCGTTTTTGTGAAGAACCCTAGTTTTTGGGTGTTCAAACCATTTATTTAATTGGTGTCCTTATTATTGTTTGCTTCCGCCGATAATATTACATCATGATAGTAATGGGTTGGTGACGGGTTGATACTTTTGGGTGGAACCGATAATGGAAGTGTTTGGTGCAGAAGTGGTGATGAGTATATATTGGGAAAAGATGTGGGTTGGGTTGATTGTTGGTAAGTTGTTTTTGATGGAGTTTGGAGTAGGTATTCGTTGTTTAAAGCTTCAGCAACTGCAGGAACAAACGGTTGGGGAAAAGTGGTGGTGTTGATCGGTGATGATGGTTGTGGGTTGAAAGAGGAAACTTTAGGAATTGATGTAGATGACGACAAAGACTTACCAAAAGATTGAACTGTAAGCGCTGCAATGGAATCAGCAATCTTCTTTATTTGTTGTTGCATATCCATCATAAGCTTTTGATTTGAAGACTCAATCTTGTTCGCCCAATTAGAAAATTCTGTAGCAAGCTCTTCTTTGGTGACGTAATTTGCAGAATTTTGGTCGCCAACACTATTCTTTCCTGTCATGGTTTCTCTGCAGCGGAATTAGGTGATATTGATGGCAGCGATGATTGTAAGGGTAAAAAGGGTGGTGGTAGATGAAAAACACAGGTAAGATCAACCTGCTCTGATGCCACTTAATGTAAAGCTAACCTCGAATACTCGAGTAAAACTAACTTTTTTGATATTAACAAAGTAGAAGAAAAGAACAAAGTAATTAATTGTAGAGAAAATCTGAAATTTGAATTGTATTCAGAGAATTGTGTGTTCTACAAGCATGGCTTAATGCCTTTAAATAGATCTCTAAGATTCTAATTATAGAAGTAATCCTAGTTCTAATTGTATTCCTAAAACACTAAGTCTAATAACCTAACAAAACAATCCTTATGGAATAGGAATTCCTAATACTAATAATATTACTAAATAGATAAAAAGAAGAAAAAAAGAATCTTAATGTAACTGTAACTCTGCATCACTATTTCAAGAGATGCAGATTCAGGGAATCCAATCAGACAATATAGGTTATTCTAGTGCATTAAGTGCTTGTGCGGGCATTCAAGCGCTCAATCAAGGGAAACAAATCCATGCTCAAGCATGTGTTTCTGGTTATGCAGTGAATCTTTCAATAGGGAATGCACTCATCAACCTTTATGCTAAATGTGGTAGGGTACATGAAGCTTCTTGTTTGAATTAACCCCAAGATATGAATGTGGAAAAAAATTAACCCCAAGATATTGTAACCCCTAAGATATTGAATCAATGAAACTAATAATGAAACCAACCCTCAAAGAATATATATATATATATATATATATGTATATATCTATAATACTATATATAGAGAGTCAGTACTTTTCCCCCCATTGTTGAGGTAAACTCTCTCTCACCTTCTCTTTCCTTATTGTTAAATGGTAGTTTTTCTTCCCTCTTATTTTTTTTATTTTTATTTTTTTACTTTTTAGGGGGGGTTCTATTTCTAATACTTTTGGTTAGTCGTTCAAAAGGTGGAGAGTGACAATGGGTATGACATTTTGGGCTCCTCCACCCTAGCTTAGTTAAAGTGCTAAATGGTAGCTGCTCTTTTTTTCTTTATTTTTTTCTCTTTTCTTTTTCCTTTTTTTCTTTCTAACACTCACAGTAGAAACCTTTGATTTGTTAGCAATTCAAAAGGAGATAATGACGATCGGAATAATTGTGCGTGTGGGTATGACCATTGGGCTTACAATAAATCTTGCACCAAAAAATGGATTGTGCAATGGAACTCGATTGATGGTGATGTGTTGTGCACCTCATTACATTCAAGCAAAGATTCTCAATGGAGATAATGCAAGTTGTTTTCATTTCAAGTTTTCAAACTAATAGGTTCTTGCCTAATTTGAATGCTCTATTGATTATTAACATAAACGGCTGATTTCTCTTTAATAATAACATTCATCTTTCAGTTATGTTCTTACCATTATGGTTGTAAGGTTCAAACATATTTAAACGGCCAAGGATGTCCTCGGTTGCCTGGTCCGGTTTCTCCAATTTCGCAATATAAGGTACTATTTCTTCTTCTCATCTTTTGATCATTACCGGTTATGTGATTAATCACTTATTAACTTTTAGACACAGCCTATGACTATTCTATTGAGTCTATAAGAAATTCTGCATTCTGTTGATCGAAGGGGTATCAGTTGAAACCCCTCTGCAGTGTTCACTGTTTCAACTTAATTATTCTTTGTTTCTGGATGTGGCTGAATTCACATAAACGGTAATTGCGGGAGACATCACTTCCGAAAAGCAAGTACGAGGAGGATGTATTTATTAACACCTAAACAACTGTTTGAGGTTCATGGTGGAAAGATCATCAGTGGGGTTACAAGTGCTATAAGCAAAAAATTAGAAACAACTACTGCAAAGAGGCTACAGATCTCATGAAACCAAACATTGCTCGCAAAATGAGGCCACTGAAGGTTAGGTTTTGAGCTTGATGAAGTATAGATACGGGTTAAGATGTACAAATAGGATACTGAATACAATAAGTTTGTAGGTATTATGTTCTTAACGGAATTTTCTGGAGTTGCTTTAGGTCGTTAGACTATGGTGTTGATGATTGAAAAGTTATTTAGTTTTTGCTCTTTCTTTCATATTATGTTGGCTGATGTGTGTTTAATTATATAAATAATCTTGCATTAGTAGAAGATAAAAATCTTACTGTACTTGGGCTCCTTTCGTATTTCATGGTTTTGGTTTCGATGATATTACAAATGATTACAAGGTTAAGGCAAATTCTAAGTTTGGTAGGAAATACAACCAAGTTGAGGTATACTCTTTAAATACCAATTCTTGGACAAGTTTAGACTATGTTTTGCTTGTTGATCATATATGTAGCGATCCTAGATTGTCGTTGCCCTACCTTAATGGAATTCAATTTACTGTGGGAAATTTAGACTTAACCCCCCAAATATTGGACTTGTTTTGATTAAACCCCAACCTATTTGAAAATTTTGACTTTACACCCCCACAAACACAGTTAGCTTCTGTCTAATTTTCCATCAAACTGTATTTTTGCTTCCCCAAATGCCCTTCATTCTCATATTAGCTAAATCCCCCTTAGTTTTGCTATTAATAATGTACCAGAAAATGGAAATGAAAATGAACATAAAATGTTTCGCATTATCACATTTGACTTTACCAGGGAGGTATTTGGAACTATTCCCTTGCAGAATATTGAGATTATTTTTTCTCCGTTGTTGGCCATCTTAAGGGATAAGATTACTTTCATTAATATTGTGGAATTCGCCTCACAACATGATTTGTATCAAGTATAGGTGTTGAACGAATACGGTGTCAAAGAGTCTTGGGTTAAACTATGTACGGTTGGACCTTTTTCAATTTCTCGACCGATCGGGCTTTCAAAAAAATGGAGATTTGTTCTTAGAAAAGGATCTAGAACAACTATGTTTGTGCAACCTTGTTACCAATGAGTTAAAGAATCTCCCAGTTGTAGGTCGTGATGTGGGATTTCAAGTTTCAGTGTACAAGGAAAGCCTGGTTTCAGTCCAAAGAGAAAATGGTGTAGGTAATGTAGTGAGTAGTAACCTAACCGGTATGACTCCAAATTCATTTAGGATTTCTATTATATTGAACAAATTTTGCCTGATTTGGCATGTCTTTACACTTATTTACTTTCTATTATCATGATTTGTCTGGTCTATACACTCCAAAAATTATCTTGGGGTTATGCAGGTATCCCTATAAGTTTATTCATACATTTCCTGTTTGAATTCTTAGCTTCTTGCTAAATAAATGTGAAGCCAAGAAGGCTGAGACTTATGACTTATCCAAACATTAGTAATCTATTATACTATATTAAAGCAGAAAATACCCCCAAGAAAATATCTCTTCAATTAGGCTATCAATTAGATTGAAATTGATAGCCTAATTGAAGAGAATTTTGATTAAGTTTGGGTATATTTGTAATTACGCAAAAGTGGACCACCATCACAGATATAATTAAGCCCAGTTAGACCATGGGAATAATTAAGCCCAATAAAAAAAATTAAAAGAATACCCAATCCCAAGTATAATCAAGTCCAGCCCATACCCAGTTGGACCAAATCACAAGCATAATTAAGCCCAGTAAAAAAAATTAAAAGTATACCCACTCCCAAGTAGAATAAAATATAGTAAAACCTCGATAAATTAATAGCCTTGGGAATAGAGAAAATTATTAATTAAACGAGATATTAATTTATCGATTAATTAATAAACTATTAATTTACATAAACAATATATTTTCATGTATATCTTTCTTTTTAGGGGGCTAACATGATGAAGCTGGATAATCATTTTATTCTAGAACCCGTTCCACGAAAAGAAACACTAAAATCGATAATGATATTGGAATAATTTCTTCTTGCAATACAAAATACAACATCAGATCAACTCATCACACTACAAAAATTTAGAGATGAGGTTCAAACCAAAATCAATTTTGAGAAAAAAAAATAATAATTGACTTTCATTATAAAAAAATATAAAATATATTTATATATAAAAAAAATATTAATTTATATATTAGTTGGGCCTTCAATGATTTTTCTAAAATGTATTAATTATCTAATAAATTTAGCGAAATATTAATTTATAAACATATGCCCAAGTTGGGACCAGCCAAAAATATTATTTAAAGGAGATAATTAATTTATCGAGGTTTTATCATATCTTTTCAATTATGCTGAAATTGATAAATTAATTGAAGAGAAATTCATTCAATTTTGGGTATTTTTGTAACTACACAAAATAAATAAATATGGGTCAATATGTAATTTCACATATTAAATACAACAACCTTCATAAGTAACCCTAACTCGAATTCTTTATAAGCAGTAAACCACATTAGCACCACTAAATCTAATACCAGTAATTGACTACTATTGATAAAATGCCCTAACTCGAATTTCTTTCACTTCAACAATTTTAACTTCAATAAGTTTACCAGTAATCTTTTTTGAATAAGTAGCTAAATATATATCCGGTGGAAGTAGTGATTTACATTGAAATCACCAGATAATTACTACGTTTGTACAACTTTTCCATCTATTATACTCTATTAAAGCTGAAAATACCCTTAAAAAAATATCTCTTCAATTAGATTGAAATTAATAGCCTAATTGAAGAAAAATTTGATTGAGTTTGGGTATATTTGTAATTACGCAAAAGTGGACCACCATCACAGATATAATCAAGCACAATAAAAAAAATTAAAAGTATACCCAATCCCAAGTATAATCAAGCCCAACCCGTACACAGTTGGACCAAATCACAAGCATAATTAAACCCAGTAAAAAAAATTAAAAGTATACTCAATCCCAAGTATAATCAAGTCCAGCCCGTACAAAAAATACAGTAAAACCTCGATAAATTAATAGCCTTGGAACTAGAGAAAATTATTAATTAAATGAGATATCAATTCATCTATTAATTAATAAATTATTAATTTACATAATTAACAGTATATTTTTTTTTTTAAAGGGGGGAGGGCTAACATGATGAAACTGGACAATCGTTTTATTCTAAAACCCGTTCCACGAAAAGAAGCACTAAAATCGATAATGATATTGGAATAGTTTCTTCATGCAATACAAACTACAACACCAGATTAACTTATCACACTACAAAAATTCAGAGACGAGGATCAAACCAAAATCAATTTTGAAAAAAAACAAGCAACAATTGACTTTTATTATAAAAAAAAATATAAAATATATTTATATATTGAAAAAATATTAATTTATATATTAGTTGGGCATTCAAGGATTTTTCTAAAATGTATTATCTAATAAATTTAGCGAAATATTAATTTATTAACATATGTCCAAGTTGGGACCAGCCAGAAATATTATTTAAAGGAGATAATTAATTTATCGGGTATTATCTTATCGAGGTTTTACTGTATCTCTTCAATTAGGCTGAAATTGATAACTTAATCGAAGAGAAATTCAAAATCACCAAGATTTACATTGAAATCACCAAATGATTTATTACGTTTATACAACTTCTCCATCTTCCTCTTCACTCAAACTCTATGTCTGCTTATATGCTTATATTTGATCCATGTATATTTGATGTTTGTTGAAGATCTCTCGACGACACAGAAATCAAAACTCACCAGTATTCTACGTCAAATGGGCAGCTATGCAAGTTTATTAATAAGATCATTAATAATATTAATATGATATTATTGTGGACACATGTCAAACATGTTTGTGATGGTCATTTTCAAGTACATTCTCAATTTGACAAAAAGTATATTTTGCAAGAATATGGAGAACCAGTAATCTATTTCTTTTCCTTGCACTTAGTAGGCATTGACAAAAAGTAAATAAAAATAAAAAATAAACTCCAATAAAAATGATGATATAATCTTCAATACATTTCAATGGTGGGGATACGAAAAGGGACCCAAGTAGCAGTAAGACTTATTTACTGCAATTTCATGAAATTTGATTTTCCCTTAATTTGTGATCTAATGTACGTAAATGTGTTGCAGATGGGACTATATCAAAAAATGTCGTAAGATTCACACAGACATGGATTATATGGTTGCCTTCCGGAAATGCTTAACTACATGGGCCTAACGGGATCTCTCCGTCACATTACAAGTAAGTCATCTTTATCATCATAATAGTTTGTTAAATATTTCGAATTTTCATGATGTTAACTGTTACAAGCTAATTAAGAGACGCTCGACTGCTAATGGACTACTGTGAAAAGATTGTGTTCCCAAAGTGATGAAGCCTCAACAACCGAACCAGACTAAATTCTAATTGAGACTTTGAGACTTGAGAGTACTGCAAAATCCCATTCGCCTAGATATCTTCAAATGTTTTGGGTTTAATTTCTATGTATATATAATAATCATTTAATTTCAATACTCAAAGATTTATAATAATTCTAAATGAAATCATACCAGATCATAGACTTTTGAAACGGGCTAAACAAAATATTACAAGTTACATAAAACCCAAAAAAAAAAAACTCTAAAACAATCAGATATGCCCGTGCATTGCACGGGCCTAAGGACTAGTCTATATATACATGAAAAAAATAAACAATTAGGTGGTAAGTAGATAACATATTTGAAAGTCGAAAATTTTCTAACAATCAATCATAAATAAACATGTCTTCGTCTCCATGTATGTATCCAAACTGAAATGACAAGACAAAGAGAACTAAAAACTCAAACAACACTCCACTCTGCTAATCATCTTCATTGAAAGGAAAAGGACACTAAACACTAATTTATCACTAATACACTCCTTTTGTTTTGCCACAAATAGTCAAATACACTAACTAATGGTTGCAACCAATGGGTTTTCAACAGTTGTGCGAAAAGTGACTAAACCCTAATTTTATATATATATATATATATATATATATATATATATATATATATATAAACATGATAAAATCTAAGAGCACAAAGTCATAGTCAGAAACTCAGAATCACTAAGCTTGGTTCTATTTCTATATGGTGATGGTGATGGTGATGGTCTCATTAGCACATTCTCTGAGTTTTTACAGATACCACATTATTCAAATTTCAAACATATAAATAAATCCCTAAATCATAAAACCCTAATCTAAGATTTTATATCAAATTCGAAAAATCTTTGAAATTAATTAAATTTTATATATATCAAAGAGAGATTTGGTTGGATACCTTGATGTAAACATTCTCAGCAGCTTTTTTTTTTTCACTAAGCATTTTTCCACCGCTAGATAACCTTCGAGATACATATCTTGATGAGATTCTTGCTGCCATCACTTCACTTCTCCTTCTCTCTCTCTTTCGTTTAACCAAGCCAGCTGATTTCTATAGTGTGGTGGTCAGGACTCAGGTGTATCACGTATCAGGTGTGTGGGTTCATTCTATAAATATTGGGGTGTATATAATGTTACTTTCTAAGCACAAGCCCAATAACAAATTTGTGTTTAAGCCCATTGGGTTAGGATTTGTAAGAAGCCTGCGTTTAAGTTAACCTTTTTAACCAGAAAGAAACCCTACTTGTTCATTCCACTATCGAACTTCATCTTCTTCGCTCGAACTTGCTTGAGGGAAAGAAATGGTATTGTTTCTCTCTATATATCTCATTGAATCTTGAAATATCCATTTTATTTGATTTGCTTGTGTTTTAATTGAATTGTTCTTTCTAGACTCGGCAGCTCCACCAATCTGGAGGAGGAAAGCAGAAGAAGAAGGTAAATTTATGGGTTTTTTTTGGGTTTAAATGACTTTTTGTTGTTGTTGTTGTTGTGCGTAGAAATGAAGCAAGGGTAAGCAAAAGGAGAAGGTTAACAACATGGTTTTGTTTGATCAAGCTAGTTATGACAACCTTCTTTCTGAAGTGCCTAAGTATAAGCTTATTACTCCATCCATCTTGTCTGATAGATTGAGGGTACGTTTTTTAATCCATTTTATTTGTTTAATTTACAAGTAAATCTGACTTTTTTGTTGTTCAAGTACTAGATTTTCCTTGTTTTATTATATATTTGTTATGCATAATAATGGGTTTTGCTTGCTGAGTGTAAAGACACAATAGTTGATTGGATTTGTGATTCTTTACATAATATGAAACCTGCTTGTTCAGTTGCTCTACTATTACACAAGTCCGAGTTGGTTGTTGAATGCTTTGTATCATAGTGAATGTGAATGCATACAGGTGTTATTTTATTGTTTGAATTAAGATATCATACTAACATTCAACTTTTTGGTAAAGTGAGTATCTATAAATATGGAGGCAGTTCTTTGAGTTATAATGACCGTTAACTTAATGTAGCTCATGTTTTTGTATTCTGATATGTCAGTGAAAAATATGGATACACTTCTTTGAGAAATGTAGATAAATAAGTGGTCATATTGAAATGGTTTGAGGCATAGATAATTGTTTTTCCAGCATTATGTTGTTTGGTCTGTATGAGTTATATTCATATTTTTTTGCTATATTTTTTCCCTGCCAGTGGTGTAGTTGGACCTATAAAATCGTGATGTTCACGCCATCTTCAGTTTCTTAGTATAGTGGTTGACCAGATATATTATATGTAATACATCTGCATATTCTTCTTTGCAAAACCTTTAATGACATTGAAAGGTTTGGGCATATAGAATTTGATACACCTGTATACATCAGGTGTCATGTTTCATGTTTTGACATCAATAGTAGCATGGCTTTTGTGGATTGTTACTTGTGTTGATGTTCTAGCATAGCTTATTGATTTTGTTTAGCATTGATCTTTGAAATTTGATGAAGTGGTAGAAATTGAACTTGGGTGATGTTCTTACGTAGGAAACCAGAATATATATCAGTAATCTACTCATGTCCTGACCCAATTTTGTGTTCTATTTTCTGCTGCTCTTGATGTCATGTTGGGCAGGTTGAACTAATTTAAGAAACTGAATAAAAAGCTATAATGATCTTCTTAATCTAACATCAAATATCAATCAACAATCCAACAATGCAAACAGAGAAACTGCGCCGCTATTGTACTATCATCAAAATCATATGGTTTTCAGATTACACATTTCTCTTTATAGCACTCATCTCACACTGTCATTAGGACATCTGTCCTTACAAAAGGAAATAATCAATCTACCCTTAAACTATTACAAAGACATTAGTGGCATGGTATTCAGGACATGACAATGCCGCCTGCTTAAAAAATCCTTGACCTCAAGGATTGAAGTTTGGGAAATGAGTATTGATTTGGGTACAGTCCTCCCAGGTTGCGTCTTCTGGCAGTGAGTTAGACCATTGAATAAGGACCTGGGTAACAGCTTTATTATCCCGAGGAACTAGCCGACGGTTGAAAACAGCTATAGGCTCCATCAGAATTTGACCAGAACTGTCCACAAGAGGCAACTGAGGCATAACAGTGTCAGTTTGACCCAGATTTTTTAAGTTGCGAGACATGAAATACATTGTGGATTTTAGACCCATGAGGCAGTTGGAGACTATAAGCCACAGCTGCCACCTTGGCCAAAACCTGAAATGGACCATAGAATCGTGCAGATAATTTGAGATTTTTGCGGATAGCCACTGAAGTTTGGCGGTATGGTTGTAATTTGAGGTACACCCAATCACCAATCTGAAATGATCTGTTAGTCCTCCTTTGATCAGCATACCACTTCATCCTTTCTTGGGATTTAACTAAACTTTCCTTAACAAGGTTGAGCATGATTGAGCATTGCTTAAGTAATTCCTCCACCTTAGCCACTGAAGAAGAGACTGTCACTAGAAATGCCAAATGTAGGGGTTCATAACCGTATAGAGCCATAAAAGGGGACATCTTGAGAATGTTGTGATAATTAGTATTGAACCAACATTCTGCAAGTGGTAACCAAGCATTCCAAGAGGTAGAACGATGACCTATCATACACCTTAAATATTGTTCCACACAAGCATTGGTGCGCTTTGTCTGGCCGTCAGATTGAGGGTGATATGCTGTAATGAGATACAGGTCTGTGCCCAAGGCCTTGAAAAGTTGCTTTTAGAAATTGCTAAGAAATATCTTGTCGCGATCTGAAACAATGGAGACTGGCATGCCATGGAGTTTATAAATATTACTAAGAAAAAGAGAAGCTACCTGACTGGCAGAGAAAGGGTGAGCGAGAGAGATGAAATGACTGTATTTTGTTAATCTATCTACGACCACCAATATCACATTTTTGCCAGCAGATTTTGTAAGCCTTCGATGAAATCCATAGAGATATGTTGCCATGCTTGTTCAGGGACTGGAAGAGGTTGCAATAACCCAGCTGGAAGGGTGTATTCATGTTTGTTTCTCTGGCACACATCGCAGTGAAACACATGAGAGAAAATTTCAGACTTCATTCCTGGCCAGAAAAAATAAAGCTTGGCTCTCTGATAAGTTGCTTGCATTCTAGAATGTCCACCAATTGAAGAAGAGTGAATAGAAGAAATTAGTTGGTGTCTGAGTGTTGGATTATTCCCAATGTACAATCTTTGTTTATACCTGACAAGCCCATTCTTTAGCGTGTAGTGTTGATGACCATCTGCAGAAATCAGTAATTGAGAAATGAGTTGTTGCACCACTGAGTCTTGTTCATAACTGGTGAGTATTTCTTGTATCCACTGGGGTTGAATGACTGAAATCATTTGACATTGGTTTTTTATCACCACTCTTGAAAGGGCATCTGCAGCTCGATTATCAGTCCCATTTTTGTATTTAATATCGTAGTCAAATCCCAACAACTTTGTCAGCCACCTTTGTTGCAAGAGAGTAGTCATTCATTGCTCCATAAAAAAAATTATACTGTGGTGATCTGTATAAATAGTGAAATGGTGTCCTACCAAATAAGAACGCCATTTAGTCACTGCCATCACTATTGCTAAGAGTTCATTTTCATATGTTGAGAATCCTAGAGCCCTTGTGCCGAGTACTTTACTGAAGTATGCAATTGGATGATCTTGTTGCATGAGTACTGCTCCTACAGCTTTGCCACACGCATCAGTTTCCAAAACAAAAGACTGTGAATAATCTGGTAGGCTGAGAACTGGAGTAGAAGTCATGGCTGTTTTGAGTTGATTGAATGCCTTCTCAGCGGTGTCACTCCACTGAAAACTATTCTTCTTCAGCAATTCAGTTAATGGCTGACAAATAATTCCATAGTGTTTCACAAATTTTTTATAGTAACCAGTGAGATCAAGGAACCCTCTGAGATCTTTAATAGAAGTAGGTGTAGGCCAGTCCACCATTGCAGCAATCTTGCTTGGATCTGCAGCGACTCCTTCTCCTGAAATCAAATGGCCCAAGTAATCTAACTGCAACTGTGCAAAAGAACATTTGGATAGTTTAGCATATAATTTATGGCACCTCAACACCTGTAGAAACTGTCGCAAATGCAACAAATGTGAGTCCATGTCAGGGCTATAAACTAAAATATCATCAAAAAAAATTAAAACTGTTTTCCTTAAGAAATGTTGGAACATTTCGTTCATAAGTGACTGAAATGTTGCTGGAGCATTAGTGAGACCAAAAGGCATCACTGTGAATTCATAATGCCCTTGGTGTGTCTTAAAAGCTGTTTTGTAGATGTCCTTTTCTTCCACTCTGATTTGATGGTACCGAGATCGAAGGTCAATCTTAGTAAAAACCCGAGCACCATGAAGTTCATTGAGTAATTCATCTATCACTGGCATAGGAAACTTGTCCTTAATAGTTACAGAATTCAGATGTCTGTAGTCTACACAAAAACGCCAGCTCCCATCTTTGTTTTTGACAAGGATCACAGGTGAGGCAAAAGAACTTGTACTATTCTGTATGACCCCAGTTGACAACATCTCTTTGACTAATTTTTTCAACACAGCCTTTTGGACATAAGGGTATCGATAGGGACGTAAACTGGTAGGTTCAGAGTTTGGTTTAAGAGGTATTTTATGATCCAAATGTCTTTTGGGTGGAAGAGATGTTGGTTCTTGAAAAACATATGTATACTCCTGGAATAGACTAGACACTGGGTGTGGAATAGAGTCAGTAGGTTCAGCTGACACAGCAAAGAGGCTGCCAATTATTCCATGGGTATTCTTCTTAAAAAAAATTTGCAAGGCTTGACCAGTCATCAGCTTGACAGAAGTAGGCTCATCCCCACCTTGTAGTCTGATTCTTTTCCCATTTCGTTTAAAGGACATTGTCAACTTCTCAAAATTGAAGAGTATGTCTCCACAAGTTTTTAACCAATCCGCTCCGAGGACCATATCACACCCACCTAAAGGTAATAATCTTACATTCTCGACAAACTTGCGTCCCTGCATTGTCCAAGCTAATCCATGGCAAATAACTTTGCTGACTGCTTTTGCCCCATTACCTACTCCAACTATCATTCTAGCAGTAGGATCAATAGTACATCCAGCCTGTTTTGCAATATCTAGGTCTATGAAGCTATTAGTACTACCAGAATCAATAAGTATAACTATTTTGGTATTTTTAATTGTACCTATGATTTTGATGGTATTATGAGAAGTTTGACCTGTCAAGGCATGGACTGAGATTTGCATGTCTGATTCTATCTGCTCCAGGGCCTCCTCATCATCTGAAATATTGTCAGGCACCACTGTTTCTTCTTCGCCATCAGCAACAAGCATAAAAAGTTGTTGAGTTTTACAGCGATGTCCAGGTTTGAACTTCTCATTACAATTATAGCATAAACCCTTCTCTCTTCGAACCTTCATCTGAGCTGCATTTAGTTTCCTGATTGGTGAAATATGAGAAGACGGTCGACTAGTTTCAATGTTTTTGGTAGTTGGGTTTGGAGTAGGGACTGAAGCTGTGGTGGGTGAACTTAGGCCATTAGTTTTGGGATTTGAAAAAAAAGGTTTGGTGGATTGAGAATTTGGATTGAAGAAGAAAGTGGAACCAACAACAGATTTGGGTGAGAACTTGGTTTTCTTAAACTGGTTTTCAATGGCTTTTCTTTCACTCGAGCCAAATACAAAGCTTGATTCAGTGTGGTAGGTTGAAACATTTCGACTAATGCTTGAATGTCATCTCTCAACCCACTCAAGAAACTTAAAACAAAATACTCTTCTAAGAAAACATTATTTCTGCCCACCATGAATGACTTCAACTCCTCAAACTGTTCATAGTATTCATCCACTGTACCTAATTGACTCAGCTTGTTAAAATTTTCAATGTAATTTCCTTGCCCTAATTCTTCAAATCGTAAACACATATCTTCGATCAATGCATCCCATCGTATGATAGATCAATTGTGTTGGTAATCTTGGAACCATGAATTTGCTTTACCCTCCATATACAAAGAAGCAATCGAGACTTTTTGATTATCATCAACAGAATAGAGTTCGAGCCCAATTTCTAGGGTTTGTTCCATCAAATTTGGGAAAATGAAACTTTGGATGCTTAAGAACACTACCTGGACCATCTAAAATGAACATCTGTGCAGAACGAGTTTGTTGTCGAGCTGGAGTATCGAGATCTGTTCCATAGTCATCTTTATTACTATTACTTGAATCTCCTAGCTCAGGTTATTTTCCTTTCGTCGAACCTTTGCCAAGAATCTTGAATAACTCTTCAAATCTGTCTTCAAATAATTTTTCTGATCTCTTTCGACTTTCAGAGTCTTCCTTCATCTTATCCCCAAGTTTGGAGATCTGTTGGACTCAAATCATCTAACCTAGCTTTGTGTTCTTTAGTGACCACATCCAAATCCTTCAATCTGGTGTTTTCCACCATGATTGACCGACCGAGGATCGATGCTCTGATGCCAAATATAATGATCTTCTTAATCTAACATCAAATATCAATCAACAATCCAACAATGCAAGCAGAGAAACTGCGCCGCTATTGTACTATCATCAAAATCATAGGGTTTTCAGATTACACATTTCTCTTTATAGCACTCATCTCACAATGTCATTAGGACATCTGTCCTTACAAAAAGAAATAACCAATCTACCATTAAACTATTACAAAGACATTAGTGGCATGGTATTCAGGACATGACAAAAGCCAATTGAGTTCGAAATGAATTATTTTCATTTTGCAGCTCTTTGTTTCCGTAGGAATTGTTATGGAGTATTCATTGAGATTCTGTTCACTGTTCATTGATGAATTGTGTATTCTTTTTTATATTCAGGTGAATGGATCACTGGCAAGAAGGGCCATCAAGGATTTGATGGCAAGGGGATCAATCAGGATGATCTCTGCTCATTCTAGCCAGCAGATATACACCCGAGCCACAAATACCTAGAAGATTTCTCAGTTTATAGAGTTGATGGTGGTCGGTAGTTGGAATTATTCTCTTGTCTTTTTTGTTTTGTTATATTAGTGGGATTTTTGTCTACATTATTATGAGTAAATTTGTTTCAATGTTTTGGATAATGTATTACCTTCTTGATGTTGTGAAACTTGTGATGCTGTTTATTAGGATATCTTTGCATTGATTGACCCCCTTGGAATGGATTGTCACCAAATGGTTTTATTTTTAAACAACATTGGAGCCAGTTGTTTTTCTATGTTACATTTGTTGGCATGCATGCCAAAAAATGATTTGCCATGCTAGTAATTTTTTATATGCTGTTGTATGATACATGTGTATGTGCTACTGTCTCTTTGTGAGGAATGATTATTTTTCCAAGCTTCAACCATTTGAATCATTGAAAGTTCTGATTCAGAGACTGGGTTTCAAGAAAACTCTCTTTCTACTTTTTATGTTGCATCTATACCAGTACCAGCTCCCAAGTTATACACTTTTTACGATGCATCTATACCAATGCCCAAGTCATAGTATCTTTTTCATTGTAGCTATGTCTGCTTGCTGAAATTTTTGAATGCCAGCTTGTGAGAACACCAGTCATACAATGTGCTTCTGTGAACAATCATAGTTAATATTTCATTGTAGTTATTCCTGCTCGCTGATGTTTTTTTGAATGCCCACTGATGAAAACACCAGTCATACAATGTGCTTCTGTTTGTCTTTCAAATCAAATATGCAAGTTTGTTTGAACTTATTCATACAAGCTTTTATCGGGTGAAGGTTGGGGAAAAACATGTGGACATGTGATGACTGCTGTTAAAACCTGATGTGATTTAGAAGTGCACTTCATATAAGAGCCAAAATTTGTGGGAGAGTATATGGTAACAACTAAAAACAGTAATTGGTGATAACAAGATACAGAAATTAGAACCTAGGCAGTCTCTCATTCAAAATGAGATGCCTGAAGTTGTAGTCCTAGTTTAGTTTCCCCCAAGCCTGTGCGAAATCAATGCTTGTGCTGATTTATTTGCTTCTCTCTGACTGAAAACAATGTTGTTTTGTCTGCCATAGAATCCATAAGCTTGCAGTTAGAACCATAGTCTCTAATGTCCAGAACCTTTCAAGCGGTGCCTAGACGACTCAATTAGCTCTTAGTCGGTTGAAAAAGTTGGTTATGGCGCCTAGGCAGAAATTAATCGGGTTAGGCGGCGATTAATCGGTTTAGGCATAAAAAATATATAAGATTTAATTTTAACTTTTTCATTTTACAAAGTTAGAAAAAGTTAAGATTAAATTTTATATGTTAGTTCTTGACAAATATTGATATATTATGCTCGATGTTAAGTAGCATAAGAATAAGAATAGTGTGACTTTAAACGTATGTTATTATATTTGTGGGTATTTATTTTAAAATTTGTTTATTTATATTATGAATTGTGATAACAATAGTTAATATATTATTAGTATTATTATTATTATTATTATTATTATTATTATTATTATTATTATACTTTAATTTTATATATTTATAAAATTATTGTTAAATAAAAACACCTAGCGTCTAACCGTTTAATCTCTGTCTAATTGCTCTAGTCGTTGGGCACTACCAAATCGCCTAGCTTCCGACCAGCGATTTTTAGAACATTGCTTTCAAGAGACGAGACGAGTAACAAACATTCAACATCTACTAGTGCGACGATTTCTTTACATACACTAAGTGAATGCACGTCTATCATATTTAGTTTTCTTGTTTTTTGGTAAAAGCAATATTAGTTTCCTAGTTTGTAGGTAACTACTTGATAAAGTTTAATTATTTATATTGAAATTACTTAATAACCCTTTATATCAGAGAAGATATATGTGATTTTAGTGAAAGAGAAATAGACTTTTTTAGTAAAAGTTTTGCATCAGGAAAAAAACTCTCCTCCTGAGTTATTAAAAGAGATTATGAGTGATGTACTGTTGTGGCGTTTTACCTTAAAACTTTTATCACTCCTCAACTTCACCTATACCGGATTTATCAGACTTTAATAAATACTATATCTGGAATATATCCACTTATCCATAATCCACATGGACCAACTTCATACAACTATAGATATATATTTGTGGTCTTTTTTTGGTCGCTGTCATTTATTACTGAACTAAGAGCATGGGTTTTGGTAAGGGGTGTAAATTTCTGTCGATTTTTCAATTTTTTTAAGATCCGATTTTTTTGAATCTGGAATGAATTTTTGTAGTTTCTATTTCCAAATTTTCAATTTTTCCGAAAAAAAAGATGGAATAGAATCGAACTACTCATATGAATCCGATTTTTCCGATCCGATTTTTTCGATTTGATTTTTGATAAATTTTTTGAAATTTTCGATAACTTAAAGAGATTTAATTATTCTTATTTTTGAAAATATACATATATATAGACATAAAAATGATATACCAAGTTTAAAATTACACGAGGACTCAATAACAAATTATAGGTAGTCTCAAATCTTAATATAATCAAACATTAATGTATGAGTCAACAAAATAAAAATAAAACTAATATATTGAAGGTATTGGCCTTTTTATGTTAAGTCCATATATGAAGTTTCAAACTGATTTTTTATTGGGATTTAATTTTAAGTTATTTATTGGTCCGGTTGAATGATGTTTTATTTTTAATATATGGGCCCTGTTAAGACATCATAATACAGGATTAGCCCGACTAAGAAACCTATTTAAAAAAAAGCCCCAAAGTCTTTTATGTGTCTGTTGGACTATTTTACCCTTCCGCCTTTGTTTTCCAAAATTCTCAATCACGTACTCTCGGGCCTGTTTACTTGGGGAAAACTGTTTTCAGTTTTCCATTTCCATTTTTCTTTTCTATCTCTAGTTTTCTTTTTCTAATGAAAATTTTGGAAAATTAGAAATCGTGTTCACTTGATTTTAAAAATCAGAAAACTGTTTTCTGTTTTCTATTTTTTTTAACAACTTTTTTTTCTCAAAATAATAACTTTTATTGATAAACTCAAAGAATTACACAAGCTTGAACGTAAAAGACATATAACAAGCTTGAGCGAGATTCCATTAAATAAATTGTACAAATCATTTTTTCAAACCAAAACAACAATATAAACATAATAAAAAGAACATATTTAATAACATACATGTCCTCCACGAAATAGGTTGTAACAAACTACAATTCACCGTATTACAAATTCAACATCCTGTAGTACATAAATAGGTTGTAACAAACTACAATTCATCGTATTACAAATTCAACATCCTGTAGTACATAAATAGGTTATAACAAACTACAATTCATCGTATTACAAATTCAACATCCTGTAGTACATAAAAAGGTTGTAACAAACTACAATTCATCGTGTTACAAATTCAACATCCTGTAGTACATAACAAAATCAACGACGATTGTAGTCATCCCATATCTCATTTGCAATAACATCTCTCACTGCAGCCATCTGGTTTTGTTGGGACATATCCACTTCAATACCTTCTTGTACCACATCAAAACCTAACTCATCCTCAACAACTAATCCTTCCCTTTCATACATGGTAAACAATGTATCAGCTCTATCCTCCATTCTAATAAAATTATGTAGAGTACAACATGCTATTGGAATTAACTTTTGTCGTCTAAAAGGGTAATTAGGTATTGATTTTAAAATGGGAAATCTTGCTTTCAATGCACCAAAAGCCCTTTCTATCACATTGCGCAAGGTCGAATGTTGGTGGTTGAATAACTCACGCTTTCTTGTGATTTGTTGTTGCATTTGGTCATCATGGAAGTGATACCGCTCGCCACGGTAGGGGGCTAAAAATCCAGGTATGTTTGGATAGCCAGCATCTACAACATAGTAAGAACCTACAATTCAAAATTGTAAACTCAGTATATACCAAAGACATCCATAACTTCCAAGTAACTAAATAGTCAACTGGAACACCACCATAAAGCAGTTACATAAAATTTCATGAACTGAAGTTTTTGATAAAATAAACTACAAATTTGATATTAATTGGGTTCTTAATTTAATAATTTATTAATTATGCTCTAACTTACGACAAAATAAGAGCAAGCGTATATTCAGAAATTTCATCTTAGACAGCAAGATCCATATACAACAAAGATATGATTATAAGCAACACTTAGCAAAAAAAAAGAATAAATCTCTTACCTTCAGGAGGAAGTCGAAAATTATTTTCTTGTCTAGTCAATGCATCAAGAAACACACGAGAATCGTGGGCGGTCCCTTCCCATCCAGTGTACACAAAAGTAAACATCATATCTTGAGAACAAGCAGCCATGACATTTTGTGTGATAAGAGCTGATTTTTTACCCCGAAAGGTTGTATGCTTGGATGCCGGAGACCAAACCGCTACGTGAGTACCATCCAGAGCCCCGATACAGTTCTACAACAAGATATACAAGTTATTGATATAAATTATTTTTATTTTTATTAAAGAAAATAATAATAATTTACTTACAAATGCATAATTATAAAATCATATTTACTAGCATACCTTGAAATATGGATACCATTTTCGATTACTCTGAATTTCAGGTTGCACTTGTCCTTTATTCACTGGCCTAATCAAATTAGTACCTAAAGCTGCTAATGCTCTGATTGTCCATTTAAACCATTTGTGCACCGTAGCAGTTGAATGTTGAAATCGCTCAGCCACAATTCTTTGCTTGTGACCATGGCCCAATATTGCTAACCCCATAGCCAGACCTTCTTCTACACTGACATCTTTTTGATCTTGTAGTACTTTCATCATTTTCAACCTATCACATAAATTTCTAAATACGTGTGGCTTCATGCGAAAACTTTCAAAACATCTTGTAGGATTTCCTTCTAATACTTCCAGAATATATTCCTTGCCCCTAAGAATTGATGTCCTACAAGGAGTCTTATCCACAAAGAGGCTCTCATATTCTAATACATGTCTAATCATTAATAAATCTATCATGTGCTCATCGAAATCATTATCACTTGAGCTTGAACTTGATAAACCTTGCAAGGAACTGCTCGCTATAGCGTGTGTCATTTTACTGCATTAATGAATGAAGATAAGTTCATCTACCACTCAGTTGTCAGATAAGTTTTTTCTTGAAGAAAACCAGATGATCATACCACCATTACAAAACTCAAGAACTCAATGAATTTCCAAGACAAGATTAAATTATGTATTCTACTAAAGGTTTGTTGATTAGCACTTGTCAATATGTCAGAGACATAATTTTGTTTTTGATAATGTTGTAACCAGGTCTTTAAAGTTCTATTTTTCAATATCCAATTCTGCAAACTGGAATGTGATAAAGCAATACACAAGTTTCATTTGAATACAAGCATGCTTAACTTGGCTAAAACATTAATATATATACAATCAGATACAAAAACAAATCTACTTCTTATTATTAGTATAAGAAGCATAGATAAGTATACCTAGTATTAGTGGTGCTTCTCTTGCAATGTGACCATTCCTTCAATGCTAGCTGCTAACCAAAGGTCTCAGAAAAGCAAGCAGTTCCTACTTAGCAACCTGAAACATACCAAGAGGGCATTGTAATTATTTAGCAAATGTAATAAAAAGTCCAACCTCCAAAACTAGAAATGACTCAGAGAGGGGCTAGTATTTAACAAGGAATTTAATTCAAACCCAAGCATCCACAACTTTAGTAACATATTAAACATATTACACAGCGAGATATCACATTCCTGTCTAATAGTGTCGTCATTTAAAGAATGAAATTCCACATTCAGATACAACAGAAGAAGAATTAGAACTAAGTAGAATCAAAATCCAACTACAATGTTTATCACAATATGAAAAATCTGCAACATATTCATCCATTAAAAAACCTATAAACCAGTGACCCGAATACAACCTGGCAAGAAATCTTCAGCTGGCCGCTTACCCTTCGAGCTTGAAGTACCTGATTCAGTTACATGGATGCCTTTATTCAAGAAGTTTTCTTCGGTTTGGCGTTCTTCATCAGAGCTGGGGGGTAACATGGTGGAAGAATGGTGGAAGTCCACTCGCAGTCGACTTATCAAACACTTGGCCAAGAAGTTGGTAATTCTTGCAACCACTCTTTCGAAATGACTTGAAGATCTTGTTTTTCTACGATTTTACATATAAATAATAATCATAAGTGTGTAATCCACATACTAATATAAAACATAATAATATCAAAAAGTTTTATATTTACTACCTTAAAAAACATCTCCCAAACATCTTCTGGAGCAAAAACAGTATTTGAACCCAAATCATAAGTAACACCTGTATGCTCCAACAAATCAGAAAAATAACGATGCTTGCTACGAAGACGATTATACTTTCCCTTCAATCTTTCCGCCCCATATCTCTCTCCAATTGACAGATACAACTCATTGTCCATAGCATTCCAATCAGATGTCCTGGTGCGCCTTTTGGGTCTCGCTTAGCTTTCTCGTGTAACATGCTCAAAAAAGCATTCTCATTGTTATCCGTCCAATCCATGTTATCATCATTCTCTCCATTTTTTACCCCCATCTAAAAACCAATAAAAACACTACAATAACTAAGATAAACCCAACAAGATTAATATAAAAAAGTTAGCAAAAGCTTCCTTATAATCACCAAAAAGTAGACTTCACAACCATCAATCATACTTTGCTGATGCAGTTAGATAACTGAGCAAACATCCTCAGTAATTTGAAAACTTTTATTTGAATACAGGTTGGATAGTGAGTACACTGCCTTCCAGACCAACTTAACTTGTATCAGTACACTGCCTTCCAGACCAACTTAAGAGAGCTCTGACTCCATAAGGAAATTATTTGTGTGTGATTAAAGGAAATATAGTCTACAAATTATAATTGCTTCAAGATAGACTTAGGATTACTTAGTATTTGATTATTTGTTGGAGATCAGATATGTCTACAGTATACATATTTTGTAAAAATGCAGAGCAGTATCACTTATTTGGTACATTACTAACCTGGCGTATGCTCGTACTAATATTTATTATAACCTAACAATCGTCTCAGGCATTTGATACAGAAAATTTCCCATGAATAGTAATCAGGTAATAGTATGGATGAACAATGAAAGAATTGTCCAAACACACTCCCCAAATGCTAATAAGTATGATGCTTCTTAATCAATTTTTTTTTCCCCAGTTGAAAATAATAAAAACAAGACAGAGCTAAACATGCAAAGGTACCCTGGTATGAAGAAAACTGACCTCCAACTTTCAGCACTTGTCAGATAAGAATGAGTGGCGTTTGAAGCTTCAAGTAGTTGACCTGTAAGACCAACCCCAACAATACCATAATGGAATATAATATATCATAATGGAAAGTTTAAATAAGACTGGATAAGATGAGAAGTTCCACATGTAAATGGATGAAGCCGGGGAATAGAAACAAGAGAAAACTCCATACATATGATACCATCTGAATCAGAACAGTCATATACAGATGTTAAGACTCTAGTTCTCGCTTCTAAGAAATTGAATTTCAGAGTGTAATTCAGGGTCTACATAGCTTTTAAACTAATATCCCCATGTTCATATACCATCAAAAGAAGCAGATAAAGGCTCCCTTCGAGGGAACTTGAGTGTCGTATGTAATTTGTAAAAAGCGCAGTAAAATCTAGTCAGCAAGACTTGTTAATTACGTATCTTTCAACTGATTTCACTTTTCAGCCACTTGGATGGATGGATTTAAAGTTTTACACATCGAGATTGATGACAATGTTCTAATGTTAATAATTAAGATATAATTAGAGAAATAATTAGCTTGTTAACTATTTTATCAACTGCCTTGAAATCATTGGGATGGACCGATGAATGATGTCCTGTCAAGATTGCATGACATTGGGATAGACTTTTGTTTAACAAGTCTGGTAAAAGGACAGGTTTGAGAACAATCATTGACGCAATAAAATCATCATTTAGAACAAGGCTAGTTTTATCATTCAGAAAACTTTTGCAGCGCAGAATCTATTGCACAATCAAATTCAAGCAAATTGCAAATTTATGCAGAAATCCAATATATTGAAAACGGAAGTACAGAATTCTTTGCAGTATAACAACAGATCTACTTTACAACAAATAACACCACACAAATCTCACCTTGATTGAAGATTGTAGAAGAAGGTGATTCCAGATCTCGAACAACTCAATATAGATCTATTACATATGAAAGCTATAATAAGAGAGAGGAAGAAGGGATCCAGAGCGAGAAGAAGAAGAGATCGATGTTTTCCTTTCGATTTTTTTTTTTTTTTCTTATGTTTTGCTCGCAACCCGACGTTTTCCAAATAGAAAACTCTAAATAGGTGTTTTCCAACTTTAAACTTAAATCAGAAAACAGAAAATTTTGAAAAATTAGAAAATTGTTTTCTAAATTAGAGAAAACAATGCAAATAAACACGTTTTCCAATTTTCGTTTTCTTTAGAGATAGTTTTCCAGAAAACTGGAAAAATTTTCCACAAGTAAACATGGCCCTCTTTTTCCTTCTTGGGTGTCTCTTACTGTTGCACATTTATTTCTCCTATATTCTCTCTCTAGTCTCCTCTCTTAGATATTATTACTACTTCAAAAAGTTATACTCTTTTAGTATTATTCATTCTATGTCCCTGTAATTTTTTTTTCTTCTCTTCTCACAATATATTCTTAACAACATTGTTTTAAAAAAAAATCCTTTACAACACCATCCATTTAAACTAATAAACCATGATACTGGTATAAAATCTCAAAATTTGTGTATGATTTCACTTTGCCAAGAGTTTATTGCATAGCATGTGAATATCTCATAGCATACTTTGCTACCATATCTAGGCATAGTCTGCCAACATATCTTCGCATAATTTCTAGTGTCTTGATGAAATAGAATTTGCGATTAGCTTTTTGCATATCTTGCCACCATATCATAACACAACATTCACTATGCAAAGAGTTCATTGCATATGTTGTCACCACATCTGGACGTAACCACCCAACAAGTTCTGATATAGCTAGTATCAAATTAATAACATCTGCATGAGTTGTTCACATACTTTGTCATGAGCTCTTTGCATACATTAATCTGGTTTTGTGCAACTTTAAATATGATCTTTCGTGTATATACCTTATTTCAATGAATCGTCTTACATGACCATAAACAATTGAACTATACATATTATATAATGAACCCTAAACTACCTAGGTCTTACAAGATCGTAAATAACTGAATTATACATAGAAGGAACTCTAAAAGGAATTAGGTCTTATGGGACCTTAACTGCATTAGACCTATGAACCAACCACTAATGGAACCTAAATGCAGTCTAATGAGACCCTAAATGTGGTCTTACGCGACCTTGAGTGTATTGTAAGTATACCTTACCCCCAATAAACCCTAGCACCAAATAGAGAACCCGACTCTATATATGTGCATTACAACTATACTCTACCCCTATCAATCATAGACCCAATTAGATTTTATGTAGCTTTAAAATGCATATGGAGCTATTTGCATTTCATAATTAACTAATTGGTATATGTTGTGTTGGATGCATATAGCTTTTTACATTATTTAACTTGTTTGGTATGTGATGTGTTGGTTGCATTGAGCTAAATGCATTGGATGTATAGACCTCTCTGCAATGTATAAAGGTCACTGCATTTGATGCATAGATCTCTTTGCAAATTTTAACTTGTTGGTATATGATGTGGTTGTTGCATTGAATGCATTGAGCTCTTCGTATTTTGTTTTTAACTTGCTAGTATACGATGTGTTGGCTGCAAATTGTTTTATAAGCTAATCAACATTGTCTGACATTAAGATAGATAAGGACCAGGGCAGAGATGTTTTTTTTAATTTGTAAGTTAATCAACACCGAATGTAAATATACAATGTGTATAATTTAAGAGTGACAAGGTAAAATAAAAATTAAAGTTCATTCACATTTTCAGACTAGAACAAAATGAATTGTTTGTTGTATTAAACCAAGTCAAAAAATTTAATCAAACTTATTGGAATGTAATACAACTCATTAAAATTGGACAGGCAGTTCTATCTATTTCCCATATTATTTGTAACTATCTTCAAACATAGGGAAAAAATATGGTGAAACAAAAAAGAGCTTTTGGCACGCGTAATTCATTTCTAATAACATGTTATCTATCTCTTTTAGAGCAACAACTTGAAGATAAAACTTCTTGGTTTGTAAGTGACAATCATTTACTCTCACTACAAAAATACATAAAATTTACCATGGACCGGAACGGTGGCAAAACCGGATTAGCCACTGTCTTTGGCTGTGGCAAGACCGTGGGTGTTCAGGGGTAGCAAATTTATTTGCCACGGTCCGGATCAGTGGCGAATAGTTATATTTAACCAAGGTTTCAAACCGTGGGCCTAGCTACGGCTATGAACCGTGGTAAATGCTCATATAGAAATCTGAAGCATATAGAAATACAGTGTGGATTATGGAGTGAGAATCTGGAACTGAAACTTTATGACTTGTCTTGGCTCAGTCATATAAGGACAAGTGTTTCAACACTATTATAAGTCAGTAATAAAGTTTGATCCAATAGTATCTTCACCATCTCTTATCTAATAACAGGTCAATATTTGCCATTGCTTATACCTTGAGATGCACAACAACCAAACATTTATCTCAATCAAGGTTGTATCAAGCATGTTTCATCGTACATGTTTGGACCACTCTGGTATATTGTTCTTTTGGGTGTAGTGCAGTTAATAAGTCCATGGAAATGGTTCTGGGACCTCATTAAGCATCCATACAACACAAATGGCCCAGCTAAGACCCAGTTTATAAAATTGGTCCTGATTAAGCATTTGTGGAATAAGAAAATACCCATTTAACGTTGATATTGTAAAAACGGCCCTTTTACTATCGATAATACCCTTCTGATTTATGCAAACAAATGTTTGCATTTTATGGTATGTGGTGGTTGTTGTTTCGACTATGCAAATAAGTTTTTGCATTTAATATTTATGTGTGTTGTGACTGATGCAAACAAGTCTTTACATTTTATAGTTTATGTGGTTGTCGTTGCGAGTATGCAAACAAGTTTTTACATTTAATGTTTATGTGTGTTGTGACTGATGCAAACAAGTCTTTACATTTTATGGTTTATGTGGTTGTTGTTGCGAGTATGCAAACAAGTCTTTACATTTTATGTTGTGTTGTGACTGATGCAAATAAGTCTGTTTATGTGTGTGATATGCAAACGAGTCTTTGCATCAGTCGAGGGGTAAATTAGTCCATAAGACACGAAAATCAGCGGTTGGGCCTTTTTTACCAATAGTTCCCTAACTGGTCCAATCTTACATGTTAACATCTTAAAGGGGTCCATTTTTTTATTCCCTGTAATAAGTCTAAGAAATTTATGAAATTCAGAAAATGCAAAATGCTACCTGGTGCACTCTGCACAATAGCATTCTCACTAAGGATATCTTGGTACATAATTCACAATCTATTAGGTGGTGTTTGATAACGCCCTTTTCCTGTGGCAAACGCGAATTTGCCCGCTTTTTTTCATTTGCTCGCGTTTGATAACTTAGTCGGATAATTCGGCAAAATTTGCCTGAACACCCTCACGTGCCTCTATTTTCCCGCATTAAAGCGGGCAAATTTTGCTTGGGTACCCCCCAGGCAAAATTTGCTTTGCCACTCCAACCATGTTATTTTCCCGGGTATATAAGGTAAAAATAAACAGAGAAAACCTATCTCATAACCTATCTCAAACAAAAGCTTTCATGGCGGCGCAGCACTAGGGATTACTATCTTGCGACGACGATTCACAAGGCGACGACGATTTCGAATTCGCACAAGGTAGATTTCGATTTCTTCTTCTTCTTCTTCTTCTTCTTCTTCTTCTTCTTCTTCTTCTTCTTCTTCTTCTTCTTCTTCTTCTTCTGTGTAGATCTTTGTATGTATGTTTAGATCTGTTCTGTGTAGATGTGTGTATGTGTAGATCTGTTATGTGTGTAGATGTGTGTATGTGTAGATCTGTTCTGTGTGTGTAGATCTGTTCATAGCGATGTGTAGATCTATTCATAGCGATGTGTGTGTAGATGTGTGTATGTGTAGATCTGTTCTGTATGTATAGATCTGTTCATAGCGATGTGTAGATCTATTCTTGCGATCCGATCGATCAATCAATCAATCAAAATAATGGTAAATCTTCTCTCTCATTCGGCAATTTATTTCTGTTAATTGGGGTTTGTTTGTTTGTTTGTTTGTTTGAGAGTGGTTTTAAGGGTTTTATTATTATTAAATTTTAGAAGATTATCATTATATGTTTAACGAAATTATTGATTCTGATAAAAAAAATTCAACCATTTGAATTGAATTGATTAGCACATAAGTCATAAGATTATGTATGAAAAGATTCTGAATCTCCACAATTTGCTTATGGAATAGATTCATATTTGAACTAACAACAATTCAAAAATGTTATTGAATAGTATAACTCATACATACATTACTATCTTGCGTTCCGATCGATCTATTCTTCGAGAAAACGCTCTTCACTAGCCCTCCAGTGAGACCCATTTCTACTACCAGAGAGCATAAGTCTTAGATGGTTTTTTTTTTTGGTCCAACTATAACCAAAACCATCATCACATTGTGTACTAATAATATACTTCACTCCATTATATTAAAAACTTAAAAAACTGATTAATATATATCAAGTAGAAGAAATCCCACATGTTAAACATAAATTAAGTCAGAGAATTTGCATGACTGATATAGCTTTAGTGCTGTAATTGTGCTTGTTAAAAAAAAGGTTAAGAATGGAGTAAAAGTAAGTGAGTGTGTTTGAGATTTGCAGTATGATATTTTGCTTTTTGTATGACTTGTGTATCTCTTTCTAGCGATGTGTAGATCTGTGTATGTGTGGATGTGTAGATGTTCATTGCGATGTGTAGATCTGTGTATGTTCATAGCGTATGTGTAGATCTGTTCGTATTTATAAAGATGATTACGATGTGTAGATCTTGTTCGTATAAACAAGAATTGTATGTTCATATAATATGTGTAGATCTGTGTATAAACAAGTGTATGTTCATATAATATGTGTAGATCTGTGTATGTTCATATAATATGTGTAGATCTGTGTATGTTCATAGCGAAGCAGTATATAATGCTACGAAATACTGTATAATTCTTCCCGGCCAATTGGTTCTATGTTTTTGACACTATTATAATTATTTTTTGAATGTTGTTTTTTCAAATTACATTGTTGTACAACGACGATTGATATATCGTTTTTATTTTTTGCAGACTTCCATTTTCATCTACCCCACTCTCAGTACCAGGTATGACTTTATTTTTATAAAATGTTTTGATCGAATATGTTTAGTAATGTATATTAGTTCTTACCTCACTCTCATCCTTTCAGTCTCGCTTCCTCTCGTAATTTGCTGTCTCGCTTACTGTCTAGCTTATCTGCTCAAGGTATGTTGTTTCTTCGTTCTTCACATAATAAATGCTGACATATTGTCGCATGTCTTTGTTATATTGTAATTGTTTTAGCATGTAAATGCTAACTATATATTGCTGCCATGTTTTTAAGTATGAATACTTTTTAGGGTAATATATTTTTGTCTTGTTATATTGTAATTGTTTTAGCATATATTGGTGCCATGTTTTTAGTATCAATTCTGCAGACAATATATTGCTGCCATGTTTGTAGTATCAATTCTGTATAAAATATATTGTTGCCATGGTTTTTTTTAATTTTTTTAGAATCATACTAATTAGAACTGTTTAGAATCACACTATTTAGAACTGTTTAGAGTCACACTATTTATTAGAACTGTTTGCAATCACATATACAATGTGATTGCGACAACTATACCCGAAAATAAACCTCTTTTATATTCTAATAATTAAAAAACAAAATGAATATGAACTCATAAATTGAAATCTGATAACCCATCATGTTAAAAACATTTGAATTAATAATTTTCAGATAATGGGTAAGTATTGTTATTACGTTGTGCGCCGTGGGTTTTGTCCGGGTATCTACACTACTTGGGAAGAGTGCAAGGCACAGATAGACGGATTTAGTAACGCTGATTGGCGTGGTGCTTATACTATTGCCGAAGCAAGACATTTGCTTCAGCAACAACTTACGAATGGATTCTGTCAATCATCTCGTCCTTTATGTGATCCCCAACATCTTTTATCCCAGCCTTTTATTCATGCGCCACAACTGCCCGAGCAATCTGGTCAATCTTACCAATCTGTAGCTCAATTTCAGGCACCTGTACCTCCAATAGTCGGTCGTCAACCCTTAAACATTGGTGGAACAAACAATGTTGTGGTGGTGGACGACTTTTGGTGGTTTGTCAAGAAGTTGGTGTTGGTGATGCTAGTTGTTGTAATTGCACTGTTGATTAAGTTGTTATTCGTACTATGATATTCTATGTAAACAATTTGTTAAATTTGAAGATGTAAAAATAACCATTTATTATAATGTTTGATTAAAAAGGCATTATTAACAATAATGACCTTGTTAAATTATGAACTAGAATGTTCTAACCATTTACGAATTGATATTACTAAGCACTCTAATGATTAACGATTAACGATTAACGACTAACCTTCTCCTAACTAGTTATATGATTAACCTTATTATTATACTTACCGACCGCTTGTTATGTAGAATGTCCAGTGAGGATCAACGTTTGGTTACAGCTACTGTTGTAATCGTAGCTGTGGACTGGTTATTGCAATATATTGCCTCGAACGCAAGACGTACCCGTGTTCCTAGAGTTTCTAGGGCTCCCTATACCTACAATAGGGATTCAGCGCGTGGCGCAACTTTAGCTCGTTTCTATACCGATAATGACAATGACTGCCATGACCAATTGAGGATGAGGCGTTTTGCATTCCATCGCTTATGTGCTAGGTTGAAGACTATAGGTTTAACCGACTCTCGGTACGTGTCGGTTGAAGAACAAGTTGCAATGTTCTTGCTTATAGTTGGTCACGACAATCGGTGTAGAAGAACACGTCACGAGTTTAGGCGTTCTGGTCAAACAGTGAGTCATTACTTCCACTTGGTCTTGAATGCTTGCGTAGAGTTGTACAGGCAAGTGGTTGTCAATGCTACTGATCAGAACTCACCCCTCGCTGATGGTGCTGGCAATGTCTTTTGGCATCAGTATTTCAAGGTTAGAAAAATCATCGTGTGTTTTATCACCCTAGAATCAAATTATTCGATTACTAACTAGGTCATACCTTCATTAGGACGCTGTCGGTGCAATCGATGGTACCCACTTCCCCACCTTAGTGCCCATCGATGATCAGCCAAGGTATCGTAACCGTAAGGGAGTGATTTCTCAAAATGTTCTAGTCGCGTGTACGTTCGACATGAGATTCACTTATGTTCTGGCTGGATGGGAAGGCTCGGCGCATGATGGCCGGTTGTTGAGATGTGTGGTTACTCGCCAAGGAAGACGGTTAACCTTGCCCAAGGGTAAGTATTACCTTGCGGATGCGGGCTTCGCATTAAGTCCTGGCTTCCTCACCCCTTATCGTGGCGTCCGATACCATGTCAAAGAACAAGGACATCGCGCCGTAGAAACTGACGAAGAGTTGTACAACTGTCGGCATTCCATGCTACGTAATGTTATTGAGAGGATCATAGGGGTGTTGAAGAAGCGATTCGCTTATTTGAGGAAAGCACCGTTCCATGATGTGAAGACCCACACAAAGATAGTGTTGGCGTGTTGTGCGATCCACAACTTCCTCAAATATCATGATCCAACCGATGAAATAGAGCCAGACTTGGAGGAACCAGAAGAGCCGATTCCGCCTGAGGCGAACGAGGGTGCTAATGAACAAGGTGGAAGCATACTCATTGCTGCATCACGGGCTTGGACTAAATGGCGTGACGACCTAAAAAAGGAGATGTGGAGTAACTATGTTAATTATAATGAAGGAGTTGCTGAGTGAGCTTGGTGGTGTTGTATTTGTCAACTTGAGAAGTTGTTTGGAATAATTTTATTGGGTTATAATAAGTTGGAATAATTTGTCTTTGATGTTTGAATAAGGTTATGGATGTTTGAAGATGATAATTTGGATGTATGTATGTTGTACAAGCTAATATGTTTTCGGATTAAATGGTTGTTTGGTGTATGTAATAGTTGTGAATTTGGATATCATCAGGTACAACCATGTCGAGCGGACAATTTAGGAAGCTTAATAGAAAGAGCAAGAAAGGCAATGCTGCACCGGCACCGGAATACTTTCCATCTGACAAGCCAACTCCAGCTACCAAGTCCCATATAAGATGGTCAAAAAAGATGGAAGAGGTCATGCTAAACACCTTGTATGAAGAGGTGTTAAGGAATGGCAAGAGAGCTGATAATGGAATAAGGACTGAATCCTTGAAAGCAGCTGCAGAGAGTGTCAATACAACCCTCCGCATGAGTGTCACTTCTGAACATGTGCGGACTAGGCTCAAGACACTTAGGAAGGACTACAAGTTGTGTAAGGAACTTCTTGATTTGTCGGGCTTTGGATTTACCTTTGATTTTGATAACAAGACTGTTGTTGCTGCCGAAGAGGATGTATGGGAGAGATACTTTCTGGTAAGGCACGCACTTTTATCAGTTTGATCAATTAGCTAGTAAAATGATGTGCTATAGGATGGTAACGATTTTTTGGGTGCTTAACAGGCTCATCCTGAAGCCCGTAGCCTTCGTGGCAAACATTTTCCATATTTTGAATAATTGAGCTAGGCTTGTAAAAATAGCCCTTTGACCCTAAACCCGGCCCGGCCCGCCCGACCCATTCAACGAAAAAAGCCCTTAAAGCTTGACCCTTATGATTTTTAGGGTAGGGCCGGCCCGACCCTCTCCTTTTAAGGGTAGGGCCGGCCCGACCCTCTTCTTTTAAGGGTCGGGTTAGGGTTTAGCTTTGGAAATCTTAGACCCTACCCTTAGCCCGACCCTAATTAACCCTCTCAAAGCCCTCTTACGACCCTCATAAATATATGTATAATTTTTAATATATTTCTCTATATATCAAAATTTGAACATTTTTTTAGAGTTTTAATCGTAAAGATTTTTCCAATTAGACATAGATGTCACTTTTGTTTAAGTTATATGATATTTATCGAATGTTTATCGAATATTTTCCGAACTAGTTGTTAAAAAATTATTATATAACTAAAAGAAATTGATTCTCAATAGAATATTTTTTTATTAACCATCTATTTCATTATTGAGCATGTAATAAACGGTAATTAGATTATTATTTTAAATGTTTATTTTATACTTATCATGCTAGAATGTTATAAATTTAGGATTAAATTTTTAAAGTTTGAAATTTTAGTAATAAGATAACATCTAACTACGAGTTCTTTGTAATTATTAATCGTAATGCTCTTGGATAAAATAATATCATATACTATAACAAATTTGATGGTGAAAAAAATACATTTGTACATTTAAGAATTGAAATATATTATACTTATTTTCAAAAGTATTAAAATGATATTAATAAAAACATGATCGCATATTTTTTTTTCAAGTAAAACATAATTGTATGTATCGACCCTATCAACCGGGCCAGTGCGCCCGGCCCTCAACCCTTTAAAATAAAGGGCTAAGGGTCGGGTGAGGTTTTGACAATTTTTGTGTTGGCCCGCCCTAACCCGACCCTCATCATCTTTTAGGGTAGGGTTGGCCCGACCCTTAAAGTGTGAGGGCTCGAGGGTTCAAGGGTCGGGCTAGCCCTACCCGGCCCATTTTACAGGCCTAAATTGAGCCTCATCATCGGTAATGACTATGCAAGTGGTGAAGGGGCATGCGCTGGTGATAAAGTTGATGAAGAACAAGTTGAGGGGTCTCCTGGAGTACCCGGTAAGCTATAATCCTTGGTCAACGTTTTTTCAAAAGCTTTCGGTTCAAACCTATACACTCACTCACAGAATATACACAATGAACAGATGCAGTTGGGGCTGATTCGTATACTGAATTGGGGGATGATGTTGGTGCTGGTATTGGATTGTCTGAAACATCTGCGTCTGCTACTGAAACAGCTGGAACAAACAATGAGAGCTCTAGCAACTGCAATGAATCTGCCCCTCGTGCGCACCCAATCCCACCCCCAGTGCAACCCATTCAGAATAAGCGCAAGAAGTCACGTTTGGGATCATCAGATCCAAGTAACTCTGATTATGCTGCAGGCATCATGGAAGCTGTTAAGACCTTGGCAGTGGCATTCGCTGGTCCTAACATCGATGAGCTGTGTGATGCAATTAAAGAGGTGAGCAATGGGGACAGAGTCTTGTATCTGAAGGGTCTTGACTTTCTTGGCGTTGAAGACAAGCAGGCGAAGATATTTCTTGGGATGGACGCTGATCTGAGGGCTGATTGGTTGGTTGATAAGCTTAACTATGTTAAGCCTTTCAATGGGGACGAGTGGGCTGGGGAGTAGTGTCTTGTTTCAGTTCAGTTTGTTAGTTAATATGTTTCAGGTTCAGTGATTGGGGGTTCAAACAATAGTACCTTTTACTGTATGTTAACTTGATGTTTCGAAACAGTAGTACAATTCGAATGTTTACTTTATGTTAACTTTATGTTAATCTTGTCCTAGTTTGAAACAATTGATATTGAATTGTTTATGTACAATTGGTTTTATCTGAATGTCTCTACTTTATGTATTATCTGTCGCATGTGTGTAATTTTTTCTGACTGATCAAAATTGTTTCAGTCAGTGGGAACAGTTTTCTTGGATTTTTCTGTCATACTTTTGTTTGTGTTAGCAATTTTTCTGGGCATGGTTAAGTCTTGTTACAATGTGTTGTCGAGTTGTCGAGTTGTGTCTTGTTCAGAATATATATATCTTGTGTAATGTAAACTGACTGCGCTGAATTATTTCACTCAGTGGGAATGGTGCGAATTATTCACACCCAAAAAAATCCCCGTCTAGGATGTCGTTTGTTCGCGTGGACCTCAGCTACGGACCACACGATGTGCACTGCTATGCTGGCAGATGATACACCAGGCCCACTTATGGTCCGTCTTAGGTCCGGAATGGTAAATGCTTGTGATGTTTTAGATCAGGACATTAGGCTGGATTTGTGTGTTGAAAACATCTGGGTTCGTTTGCGTTATTTGAAACGTTTGGCTAAACTTATCACTGAGTTGTGTGAAGAGCATCCAGGATTTCATTGGGACAATGAAAGAAGTACGGTGATTGCAACGGACGATGACTGGATTGCCCTTGAGGAAGAGATACCCGAGTATTACACACACATTAGAAACATGTATGTTCCAGCGTACCCGGTGTACTTGGAACTGTCAGCAAAGTATCGTTTGTAGGCAACGAGTGTGTTTGTGAGGTTTAAAAAGTGATTTATGCAACTCTTTCTTAAATATGTAGGCGGTAATTGTCTTTGTTAATTATCTATGAGTGGGTGGATTTATTGGTTGTTGTTCATATAATATCTTGGTAATATTATAATTTTTATTATCTTTGGATTGTCAATATTAGGTCTAGAATCAAACTCAGATAATGGTGTGGTGGACTCCTAAGGAAGACGTGAACTTGTGTTTCGCGTGGGTATCGATACACACTTGTCCTCCGGTTAATCATGCCGGTACAAGTTATTGGACAGATATTTCGGCTCGTTTCCACGAGATGGAAGGAGTTGTTGAAAGAAAGGAACTAGGCCACTTAGCTAGTCGATTTCAAGACATTTGGGAGTGCACAAAACTTTTGGTTAGTTTAATAGACTTCATCCGCCTAAAACGAACTATTATCACTGACGAAAATGAAAGGATCCGAGAAGCGTGCAATTTATACAAAATTAACCAATACGGGCGGTTTGAATTCCTCCCTTGTTTGCCAATAATCGAACCATTCATGCATTGTGACAACCTTGGTTGCGATGGTTTGATGAAAATGCAGAAGGGAATGGGGAACAATGACAAGCAATGGGTATGCTTTGCAAAATGCGCTAATCAAGCATGCCCAGGAATTATATTCTTGTATCCATTCCATGTATCGCCACCATCTGGAGGAGACCTTGAGATGATTTGTGCGAAATGTCTTCAAAACCCTTGTCATGGTGATTGCGCAAACTATTGGAAGCACATTTCTTTACAACAACTTGATGATGGTGTTTGTTTGCACTGCTTAGGCAACCCATGTACGTGGGATTGTGCCAATTATTGTGATTGTTGTAGTCGTGACTAGACATTTATGTTATATGTAAGACACATTTTACTTTATTATGTTATATGTAACACACATTTTAATTTTAATTTAAAATAGTATTGTAATTTTTCTTGTCTATCCAGTCTCCCAACACCTCTTCAAAGAGGTTTTTATCGTTTAATTTTGCAACTTTTGTTTTGATATGAATCATGTAATGGTCGTAAAGTGCTTTGTATTTCTTATCATGTAATGGTCGTAAAGTGATTTGTATTAATTATCTTGTGTATGGAACATATTGTATAACTTACGCCGTTGCGGATTAACATTGTCGACCCACAAATAGTTGCTTATATTTTGTATGGAACATTACTAGTCTAATATGAACAAATTGTAGCATTGTGTACGTATGTTGAGTAATACATTTGTAAACTTATGGGTATTGCAATATGTGTTACAGAGATACCTCAGATATGGCACCAAACTTAAGGCCAATTCTTAAAGAGAACCCATACTGGGTGAAGCAAGTCAGCAAGGGCCATGTCACCAATTGTTGCATCATGGTAAACAAATTCCTAATTATGTATGGACTTACATAAAATGATGGGCTTTGGGCTATTAGTTGGGCCTCACAGTAATGGCTAGTAATGTTGATATATATGGCAAGAAATGTGGACATATATATGGGCTGTTGATATATATGGCTAGTATGTTGATATATACTGTTGATATATGGCAGAAAATTCCGGCTGCGTCCAAGTACTTGTTCGAACACTGCAAGGGCGTGGTGTTAATCCTTCCTGGGGAACATAGCTACAGGGTTGAAGTTACCGATGATCGTCATGCTTCTCTGTACTTTCGCTACAACGGGTGGAAGAGTTTCATAGATGCAGTCAATCTCAAGGAAGGCGACACCATCTTGTTTGAGTGCTGGGGTCTTTGTCGCACGCACGAGGTGGGGAGGATTAGAGTTCAGATTTATCACTGTGATGGGCGACGACCTAGGCTTTTCTTTGGGCGTATACCGGCACCGGCGACGAGGACTTGGCCTATCGGGTTTGAGAGAGCACAAGCAGGAGAGGAAGAACCAACAGAAGAAGAGGAAGAACCAGAAGAAGAGGAAGGTTGTGGTACTTTATAGCTTCACCGTATGTGGTCTAATTGGGTGTTGAGCATTTCAGTGGATTGTTTGGTTCATTTTGTCTGACTATGGCGGTTGTGTTGATGACATTTTTAAAAACTTGATTATGTTTACATAAACCTATAAGGTTATAACTATGTTTTATTAATGTATATAATTTCGTTAATTATATTATGTGCTATTGTTGATATATTTTTTTTGTTTTTCAAATTCGTTAACAAATGTTTGTATATCATCAGGTGCTATTGATGTTTTTTTATACATGTACGTACGCAATGATAACAAATGTTATTATTGAGTTTTTTTTTTGTTGTTGCAAAATGTTAATTGAGTTACTAGGGTGACTCTACCAACTATTGGGTGATATGTGGTCACTTTTGCACAGCCCAATCAAGTTTGGACTTGTTTTTTTGGACCCAGCCCAATGGACCTTCAACTTTGCCACTTAACTCTATTTAGGTTTTACCAAAATAAAATCGTTATCAAAATCAATATAAACGGCAAATATGAGTTATCATATTTGCCAAAGTGTTATCAAATGCGGTTTAACCGTCAAATTGCGTTTTGTCCGCTTTCTTATAAAGTATTATCAAACGATGGCAAACTGATTTAAGCGGATAAACCATTTGCCAGGAATCGGCAAATGTGTCTTTTGCCGCACTTTTGCCCGGTTTGTCTGAATGCCTAACAAAGCGGGAATTCATTTTCAAACAGACCCTTAGAGTTAAATCTCGGTTTTCTGTCGCTGAGATTTTCGCACACTATGAGGGAAGGGAACTTTGCAGTAGATAAAGCTTCAAAGAGAGGTGCACAACTCTTTGTAGGGGAGAGAGTATTGTTTGATTATAAACCAAATTTTATTCCGTCTTTGGAGTCGCCAGTCTTACTTTAGATTTGATTGAGAATTTCCTTTTGCTATAATTTAGTTCCGCAACATTATGTGGATGCTTGAATTGTAATCTTTTGTACCTTTGTTTACATTATCAATACAATACTGCTTACCTTAAAAAAAAAGAAAAAAAATATTCTAAATTTAGAAGGTTGCAAAATCTTAAAAAATGTTATAAATGCCGATGTGTTGCCTATGTGCCATGCTAAATTTAGAAAGTACATTAGAGATACTCTAAGCATTTTACCACTGATCACAATCGAAGGCAACCGGTTAATAAGGTGACATGCCTCAACCCATTTATAAGCCTCTTTCACTAAATTAGATATCCCTTCTTGTTATAAATTTTTTTTTTTTTTTTATCCCCTCTAACTGGCCCCATGTCTGAATTTATTCACAACTCACAAATTTCAGCTATTTTTTTTGCATTTTAGGCCCTGCTTGGTTACCCCGCAAAAATTTGCATGAAATTTAGCCTAATTTAATATGCTTGAAACTCTTGATAATTAGTTTTATGCACAAAATTTATGCAAAAGTTTGGTGTTATTTCAAAAGTGCAAAATTTTGACACATTTCTCTAATAAACTAGTAGGGGACCATTTATGATTATCTCATGTTTATGCAAGGTTTAAGTGGGGGACCAATAGGGTTTAAGCTAAAATAGGTGGGGGTCCATTCAAATCAAAGAGTAAATTTGGGAGGGACCACTCTAACTATAGATGGGTAAAGATTTGCCTTTTTTGCAGCCCAAACAAGCAGGGCCTTAATTATTGTGAAAATAACAAAAATTGGCTCAAATCCTCACGCACAGCAATTCTTGGAAGAGAAGATAAAAGAATTGATAACCTGCTCTTTGGTGGAGAATAATTGTTTCTACAAAGATCACAAGACACGAGGCCATAGACCATCTGTATCTAAACTGACCTGAGGTTCTGAGGAAGCATGCACTTGCAGACTTGCAGTAGAGTTTGAAACTTGAATTCTTGATTTTCGAAAAAATAAACTAATACTACTGTTAGCGCCCATGTTTTTCCAAATTCCCGCTCATAAATTCTATTTAAATAATAATTAATTACTTATTACTAATTTCTAAAATTCGATCTTTAAATACATGTGATGGACCCCACTCCCAATAACCTTAACTATGATATTGACACGTTGTCCGTAAATCTCGGGAACCACAATCTCTCTCTTTTATAGTAAGCTACTGGGAGGAAGCAGTAGAGACTGACTAGACTCTGGAGAGACTAATACTAGTAAAACAGACAAAGACAGAAAAGAGAGTGAGAAGAGAGAGAAAGTGTTTACAGATGAGAGAGAAAGAAAACCAAACACCACCACCACCACTACCACCACCAGATTTGAGATGTAATAGGATTGTAAATGATGGTTTACAATGCAATGAATGGAGAATTCATAATAATGAAATTTGTCAACATCATCATTTGTATGATTTACATCGAAGAAGAAAAAATCAAGAAATTGATTTGAAGATTTTTCAAGAAAAAAGTGATGGTAATAATAATTTGTTTAAAACGTCAGTAGAAGTGGAATCAAGTGTTGTTGTTGTTGTTGACAAGAAAAAGAGTGAAGAGATTAAAAAAGATTCTTCTTTTGCTATTATTACTTCTTGTTTTTCTTCTTCTTCTTCTACTAGTAAGAAGAAACGAGGTCGAGGTCGACCGAAGAAGCAGAAAAAAGATGATGAGAATTTGGAGGAGGTTCATGGAATTGAGAATGTGGAGGAAAAAATTGATCTTGATTGTGATAATGGGGTTAAGGAGGATTCAAATTCTGCTACTATTAAGAAGAAACGAGGACGAGGTCGTCCGAAGAAAAAGCGAAAAGACAAGTATTTGGAGGAAAAATGTGTTTTTAATGGTGGTGAGAATGGGGGTAAAGAGGAATCAACTGTTGCTAAGAAAAAAAGAGGTCGAGGTCGTCCAAAGAAGCGTAAAGATGAGAATTTAGAGGAGAAGATAACAAAAACTATACCGATTGATGGAATTGAGATAGTGTTTGAGGAGGAAATGGAGGGAACTTGTAATTTTAATGGCGAAAATGTGGTTAATCATGATTCAACTGTTTGTATTGAGAAGAAAAAGCAAGGTAGGATGCGTAAAGATGAGAAATTAGAGCTTTTAAAGAGTGGTAACATTGAATTAAGGGGTAGTACTAGGTCGAAGCAACAGCCGCAGCAGGTTATTGAGAAGTTGGAGGAGAGAGAAGACTTGGGAGAAACAAGTGTTGTTGATGTTGAAAATGATATTTTAATGGAGGAATCTGGTTCTTGTTTGTTAGATAAAATGAAGGTAACTGTAGAGTGTACTAATGAAAATGTCGAGGATCATAGGAAGGATGTAAGAACTGAAAATTTTGAAGAGAAATTGGAGGGGGAGTTGAAAGAGAAAACTAACACTGGAGTAAGGCGTAGTGCAAGGTCAACCACGGTTTTACACTCTTATACTGAACCTGAGTATGATCTTATTGCATTTTGCAAATCTAGTGCATCTCGCAAGTCTAGTTGTGAAGCACGTGCAAAAAAGCAAAATGTAGATGTAGAATCACACCCTGCAAAGAGGAAAATAACAGATAAAAAGACTACAACTTATTCTATGGGAGGTGTAGAGTATAGAACTGTGAAAATTGTGGATGAGAATGCAGAGGGAGGGTCGAGAACAAAGCGGATAAAAGTGAAAATTGTGGATGTAAGTCATGTCTTTCTCAACCTTATATTTATCAACATCTATATATTGAGTCTTTCCTTTTGGTTTTGCGATAGTCATTGTCATATAATATTATTTTATTATTTTCCCCTTTGAACAGGGAAAGGAGGTAGAGTCGTCAATGTGTCATCAATGTCAGAGGAATGATAAAGGAGAGGTTGTTCGGTGCACAAAATGCAAAACAAAAAGATATTGCCATTCTTGCACAAAATGGTAAAGTATTTTCAACCATTAAGTTCTGATTTAACATTCTAACTTTCTATTAATATAACGGTTAGCTAAACACTTAGCCATATTTTCAAATGTGAAGTCATTCCTACAATTAATGTTTAACATGTTGGTATAAGTTGAGTCTGAATGTGCCACTGGCATAGATTTGTTCAAGCCAGATCCAAACCTCGAGTCCTTGACTCTTTTTTAATTAGGTTGGATTGAAACTGTATTTCAATACAGAGTAGGGTCGGATTCCCATTTTGATCTGCAGAGTACATATCCATTTCGATATTGAACTCACAAAGTTATTGAATTTATAATTTAAAACTTTCATCTAAATGCCAATATCAGTAGTTATAATTTAACTTTACAGTAACTGAGCATAGAGTTATATACTTGTAAGGTTTGTTTTAGAAATGAAATTAGTGATTTTGCTCTAACTTCGTATGAAATATAGGTATCCACAGTTCTCGCATGCGCAAATTGCAGAGTGTTGTCCATTTTGTCGTGGTATCTGCAATTGCAAAGAATGCTTGCGTAAATTTGGGAAGGCTAAGGTTTGCATTAATGTAGCTGATTTATTGCCCTTAACATATGTCACCATTTGTTTCCAATTTTTTATTTTTGACATCATACGTATTCTCCATTTATTATAGGAGAAAACTATCTCTGTAAAGAAGTTATCGGAAGAAGAAAAAGTTAACTATTCTAAGTATTTAGTGCATCGACTCCTTCCCATCTTGATAGATATTGATCAAGCACAAGTTCTGGAAAAAGAATTGGAAGCTAAGATTCAAGGTAACTTGCAGATGTTATTGCATGCATGATCCCACTTGGACATGGACTGTGGTCTTCATTACTGATATATATATATATACACACAGAAATAGGCCATATGATGGGCGATTTTTAAGCTTAACTATTAAATATTTATTGTGTTGGACTTTATGATTTGAAACATGTTTGTGGTATGAACATATGGTGCCAAATTCACATTAGTTAGCTGTTCCTTACAAACTCCTTTGTTGAACAATTAATTCTCTGCTATTCTTAGTGATATACACGTCTTGTGTGGTTGCCTTTCTTAACCTCTCCAGTTTGTTAGTGATATACACCTCTATTAAACTGTTAAATCTTGTCTATTCTTAGTGATATACATGTTTCTTACAAACATCTCTCCTGTTTGTATTCTGGTTTAAAAACATATATTTATTCTGATTTTCCAACCAAATTATATCATGACAGAAATATAGGCTGTGGCACACCCACTCATACACACCTTCGTATTCTTTAACTCTATGCTTACTTGAATTTCCATTTGTATAGGAATATCCTCAACTGAGGTGGAGTTACAACTGTCTGGATGTCCTGAAGATGAACGTGCATACTGGTACAACCTCTCGAGTCTTGATTTATCTTCACATTATCATGCCTTCACTAGTTTAGTTCATTGATGAACTTTCGTGGAGTCTCTATGCAGCAACAATTGCATGACTTCCATCTTCGACGTACACAGAAGCTGTTCGCGTTGTGGCGGTTATGATCTATGTCTTAGTTGTTGTGTGGAAATCCGTAATGCTCACTTACAAGGAGGTGGGGAGGAAAACGTTGTCACGTTAGGATATGAGTGGAAAGTGGAGGAAAATGGCAGACTCTCATGCCCTCCACAAGAAATGGGTGGTTGTGGCTTAGGTTTTTTAGAGCTGAAACGTATGTTGCCAGAGGATTTGGTTTCAAATCTGAAAAAGAAAGCACAGCAGATTATTGCAGGTCAAACTCCTCTTACTGATCTTGGAAGTTCTGCACGATGCACCTGTTTCAATTCTGTTGGGGACTTTGATTTGGATAACAAGATCTTACGTAAAGCTGCTTATCGAGAAGATTCAAATGACAACTATCTATACTGCCCGTCTGCTAAAGATATTCAACAGAGTGACTTGAATCATTTTCAGAAACATTGGATCAGTGGCGAGCCAGTTATTGTCCGCGATGTGCTTGAATCTACATCTGGATTGAGCTGGGAGCCGATGGTTATGTCCCGTGCAATACGTGAGAAAACAAACTCTAGAATCATCAATCAAAAGAAAATTGATATTGAGGGTGACTCCTATTTGGATGTGACAGTTATTGATTGTCTAGACTGGCGCGAGGTTAGGGACTTACTCTGTGTAATGAAGGTTTTGTTATTTGGTGGTTTCCAACAGGATTGTGATTATGAGATTATCGCTTCTCTCATCTTGAATGTTAATGGCCATACTAGTCACTATTGTGTTTGTCTATTATATGTCATCTAGTATGTCAATAATGTCAGCTATGATATTTGTGCATGTCATATTACTCAGGTCGAAGATAAAATTCAACATTTTTTTAAAGGTTATTCACAAGGTCGAGCTCACAAAGACTCGTGGCCTATGATGCTTAAGCTAAAGGACTGGCCCCCTTCTAATTTCTTTGAGGAGCGTTTGCCACGGCATGGTGAGGAGTTCATCAGTTCCTTGCCTTTTCAGGAGTATACAAATCCGAAGGATGGCTTTCTTAACCTAGCTGTAAAGTTACCGCGGAAATCTCTGAAGCCAGACTTGGGGCCAAAGACGTATATTGCCTATGGAACCGCTGTAGAGCTAGGCCGCGGAGACTCTGTTACGAAGCTTCATTATGATATGTCTGATGCGGTATGCTTACATTCTTAAAATTTATGACAGCGTAGTCTGCTTCTCACTGTTCAATATTATTTAGGTGCTAAAGCTGTTCAACGTAGTGATATATATATGTGTGTAACGTATACATTAATTGTATACTATCAACTGTGTTGCTATAGCTTGAAAATGTGTAGTTTCCTTTTTTGCATTGAATCTGTTGTCACCAAAGCTCCTTTGATTCCATGTATTTTTCTAATGAACACAATTCATTGATAAGCAACTGGTGTTCATGTAAATAGAAATATTCTCACCCATAGTTAGAGCTTGGAGATGTCTCATTAGTTTGTTATAACAAACAAGAAACTAAAATGCCCTTGGTTTCTTGCTTTTTTTTTTTCAAATGGGTTTAGAATTGGTCTCATCCATAATAGTCATATACCCATTTGGTATATGGCATATCTTAGTAGCCATACCTTACATGTGGCGGGTACTACCAAAATAGTCTTATAGCGACCAATTAGAAACCGCCTATTAGTATTGATAAAGCGGCAGTAGAAACACAGGTGCCTGTCCACTCCTTACTTGAATCCCATCCTCATCATCAAATATTCAAGAAATTCCCAATTAGCATGGTCATACCCTTGGATATAGGAAGCTATGGGTTGCACGGGTGGGTATCAGAACAATATTGTCATTGGCAACCAGAATAGAAATAATTTTGGTGAAGGTTTTTCTGTTTAAAGTTTGATATAAGAATTGGTATTTTTCGAAGAAATATAAGAACCCTTTGTTTACCTTCATGACACCATTCTTGAAATTGTGCCAGCACCCAAGTAGTAGTTGACCACCATCTCACGAAGCCATCAAGACCTGCAGTCTACTCCCCTTTTAAGGATCCTGAAATTAAAACCAAATAATCATTCAATTCTCATTATAGTCTCAAAGATGTATTGGTTATAAATTCCAGTCTCAAATATCTTAAAAACAAATGCTAAAATGAGATCAAAGTTCCATCTAAATGTTGTCTGTTAGTCTTGATCAATATAAGAAGATTTTAAATATTAAACATTGAAAAATGCCTTGATTTGAAGTCAAGATTTGTGCTAATTACTGTAGTAAATTAAATTTTACATATTTCACTCGTATGGGATTATGGGAAATGAAGCTCTCGTGCAATAAAGACGTGATCTAAAAAAATATCAAGAACTACGTCGATTTTTGGGTTTGACAACAAGTTCTTTACACTAAGGACTCACTCAAAGAGAAGACTCTTCTTAAAACAAACACAATTCTTGATCCCTCGGCTTTATTTGTAGCATCTTGTGATAGGAGCGTGCTTGTTTTATGCTTTTTGACCAAGGATGTCTGTCTCATCCCTTAATATATCATGTTTGTTTATCTCTATAAAGAAACAAACACAATTCTGTTACTTCATCCACATAACCAAAGGCTTACAACTCTTTAAATAGGAAAAACAATCTTTGGAAAGCAAAGAGTTATAAACGTACAACTTTGATGACAACAGTATAAAAATTCTGAATTAAAATAATCCCAGAAATAGAAATACATTAAATCACCTAAAAATAGCAGTAAAGTATTTTTATAAAAATCCATAAAATTTATAAAAACATATAGTAATAATTTTTCCAGAAATTAGCGGTTTTAAATGGTAGAATACATCAGGAAATAATGAAGGAAAATTTACAGCTAATTTTAAATGCTAATGATAATTTTTCCAGAAATTAGCGGTTTTAAATGTTACCTAAACAAGTCCATACATACGCAACTGTGAGTTCATACTAATCTAATGGTGAAAGAAAATATAGGGGGAAGAAGGGTGAGTTTCAATGAATCCCAATGAGTGACTAATGTTTTTTCTCAATAGTAAGTTCAAAATTATCTGATCGAAATGTAATAAATCCTGATAATTATCAGGTATCCAGGTGCAAAACTAAATATGTACCGTTCTTAGTCACATCACACAAATCTCTCATACATCACATTTTTAGATAAATTTTGAATAATTGTGTTTTTACGAATTTATCCCTATTATTTTAGGGAAATCATATTGACACAACGACACCCGACTTTTTACAAAGAGCTATCCAAAAAATTAAATATACCCCATCCCCAAATTATGACTAACTAAAAGTACCATATGATAAGAGGTACCCAAATTAATATTTTTTGTCTCCCCTTTTTTCGATTTATGTGAGCTCTCCCATTCCAATCCATCACAAGTCTCTCTCTCTAACCTAATTTTTGAATCTCAGATCAATTGCAGCAAAACTTAGAGAGCTTTTCATCTACCTATCTAAGAAATTAAGATGTTGTGTTTTTTTCCAGAAAGAAAATGAAATTTTATCAAATTATGTATGTTATGATTTCTTTTAAGCGTTTGGAATTCAATGATCTTGTTTGAAAAAAAAAAAAAAAAAGAACGAGAGAGAAAAAAAATTATTAAGGTTTTAGTTGGGTAACTCTTAGTAGAAGGTGTAAATAAGTTTATTAGGGGTGTTTTTTAATTTTTTGGGTAGCTATTTGTAAAAGCCAGGTGTCAATATGATTTCCCTTATTTTATTTGGCACACCACACATTATTTTTTGTTTGCTTCGTTTAAAAATTTTACTTGCCAAATAAAATCTAGCAAATAAGGAAACATTGCTAATTAAATCTAGCAAATAAAGATACCTTTATTTTTTGCTAAAAATATGCTAAAATAAAAAATCAACTAATCTCTTCTCTTCCTCAAATCTCTTCTTCTTCTTCTTCTAATACTTCATTTTACTTCTATGAAAAAAAATATGGAGAACAATAGTCAAAATCTAAGATTTTAATATTTTTCTATGATTTCAATTGTTGATGAAATTAGACTCTCTTATCTAGAATATTGTTGTTTAAGGCTCTCTGATTTTATAGTTGGACATTCTTACATTGTTGTATGTTGTTGTTTAGATTTATATCCATCTTTTAGATTATTTAGATTTATTACTATATATATTTTACTACTAAAAAAATAAAATATAATATGGGGTACTGAGAGTTTTTTTTTTTTTTTTTCAATTTTATTTGTGGTGTGCATATAGAATCTTAAGAATATTTGTGGTAAGCTAAACAAATGTGGTGTATGAGAGATTTGTGTGGTGTGACTAAGATCTCCCATATATATTTATATCAATAACACCGTCAAACTCAATCTTTCCCAGTATTTTTTCCCCTTTAGTTGTATAATCAGAACTTTTTGTAGTTCATAAAATTTGTATGAACTGGATTCAAGTTCATAAGTCTGTATATAGATATATCAGTTCAGGAACCATGATAGAAATCAGAATCTAATGTTGGTAAGGTTTTAAAAAACCATAACATTGTCTTTAAACACATTCATTTAATTATAACGGGTACAAAATTAGAATGTCGATATTATTTTCTGAAGTTATTTTATTGAATATATATATATATATCTATATATATATATACAGGGAGGCTCAGGTACGGACTTAGGGGCATTTTAGGAAAAAGTGACGCGAAACATTTAAAATTGAGAAAGAATGCGTAAGTTTACTGACAAGGATTGTTGTTCAACTAAACCATGTATGTATACCACATATATGATATTCTTACCTCATATGGCTCCTCGTTCAACTAAGCTATGATATGTATACCACATGTTTTACTGACAAGGATTGTTGTTCATCTAAACCATGTTTCATACGCAAAAAAACGTTATGCTAAGTTTGGCAATAGTTACTTTACACATGCTATCTTATCAAGATCCTCATATTGTTTGTCTTGCTGTTATGCATTTCAGGTCAATGTTTTGATGCATACTGCAGAAGTGAAGCTGACGCCTGAGCAGCTTGATCTCATCCAAAAGAAAAAAAAGGATCACTGTGTCGATCAAGAGGAAGTTTCTACTACCATTTCAGATAGAAAAAAGAGGGGACCTCCTAGATTAAGAAATATGGGAGAACCATCCAGGCATACTTCTCTGAGGAAACCTATGAGTGAGGGGAAACTTGGAAATGGTGTTGAAAATGGGAATGAAGTGAATGAAGAGGAGTCTAATTCCATTTTGTCTGGAACAAAAGTCATATGTTCATCCAAGCTACTGGACCCACCATCAGGAAATAATGGATTATCCAGCCCCTCCGGTGAAGTTGGAATAGAGGATGATAGCATGGTGAAGGCTAATTGTCTAGGAGATAAATCTGCAGTTTCTAGTAGCAAGCTACAGGAACCACAGACAACAGAGGGAGGAGCTCTTTGGGATATTTTTCGTAGAGAAGATGTTCTTAAGCTTCAGGAATACCTTATAATGCATTCAAAGGAATTCACGTACACTTTTCGTTCTCCAGTGAAGAAGGTAAAATTTTCATTATAATAATAACTTTTGAAAGGGCTATTGTGTTAGGCTGAAAATTTATAATTTTGTTAAGGTAAATAGATTTGCGACACTGACAATCTTGTTTTAGTATTCTGACAAAAGTAACCTCGTAGTTACAAAGGTTTAATTGGTGAGTATTATGTATATAGCACTTTATCGTTTGATACGAATGATTATGGACAATAATGTTTAATCTTTGTTGTCAAAATATATTCGTATACAATGGTTTGTTTTTTCTTGTCATTGAAGGTTCTCAAAGAAAAAGATTAATAAATTTTTCTTTTTCCACTTAAGAACAAGAAGACAACTCTTTATCAGTATCCTTTAGTTGGCCCCAAGCTAATAAATAGACCCTTTAAAATCTGGATTTACTGAAGTTGGTCTCATACATATGTGGTATAGCTGGGATTTATTGCCCATTTCCATGACCAAGGAACCGAAAGAAAGATATCAGCGTTTTCGTGGTCATACATAGTTCAAAATCTCGTCAGATTTCGCGAAGATCCGACGAATTATGCCGTTTTTTGTGAAATCCGGTCAAATATTGATTGGAGGTTGAATCTCCCCAATCCATCAAATATTCGTTACTTCGGATTCAACGGATTTTGGATGGAAACCACGAATTTGTTGATTAAATGTAGATCACAAGTATGGGATTGTGTTCTCTTTATCTGCTAGATTCAGTAAGTACTAACAATGATGTTGCTCCGTAGATCAATAAGAAAATCATAGATAATCAAGATGGATATCTAATCTAGGTTCACAATAAGGAGAATTGAAGGTTAGAAGAGTTTGGAAGTTGGGGAACATCTGGATGAGAAGTTTTCAGTGTAACTTTAGTGAAGAAGATGGGTAGTCAGAAGTCAACTTGAAAACATTTAAGTATTAGTGTTATTCCTCAATTAATATAAACTATATAGTAGGATTAGAGTTAAAATAGTTGGTGATTGTGTATTTCTTTAGAAACAGAGAATATACTATACATTAAAATGTCCAAATATACCTCACCATTTCGACAAAGAGAAAGGAAATTTTGCAAAATAATCTGTTTTTTAGAAAACCGGATATTCGGCCTTATTCGGCATTTTGAACTATGGTCCGAAGTGGAAGCAATGATATTTCATTGAACTTTATGAGTCTATGGTATGGATCATTGTCTTAGACTTGACTCTCATAATGTTACATTGTTACTCAAACCCTAGTGCTGAAAATTTGACACTGTATTGTCCACATTCCCAAACACTCTTGATCCGAGTCTTAGGTGGAAAGTTGCTTTGTAGAACTGTTTTGTCAAATACATGCTGATTATGTTTTCTGTTGTATATGTATAAATATATGCAGGTTGACCATCCCATACATGACCAGACCTTCTACTTGACATTGGAGCATAAGAGGAAACTTAAGGAAGAATTTGGTTAGTTATTTAGTTAAGATTGGAGCTTTGTTGGCTGTAATGTATTTAATGTCCATTTATTTATGGCTTGAATCTACTGATAACACTGACACATACACACGAGTATATTTCCTTTACCTCTAACATGTCACAGCTGTAGGATGTGCTAATCCCTTGGCGCATGTTAGCATACCCCATTCCTATGACATGCTTCAGCAAGCATCATTTGTTTGAACCATACAATCATCAACAAAATTATTTACTAGCATTTGTACACATTACAATTATATTCTACGTTTTGATTCCTGTATTTGTTGTCATTCTCGTGTTTTAACGCCATTAACGACATCTACTTGTCAAGTAAAAGTCACTACTCTTATCTTCAAGTCAAGGTAGAGAACTAAAGATTTCGAATGGGCTTCATGGGTGGGTAGGGTGTTTTAGTTGAACTTGTGTTAGAGCTGAGTGTGTATTTGTAATGTTTCCGTCCATAGCTTCAGTTGACCACAGCTCACATCAGAAATTGGGAGAAAATCAGAATTCCAATGATTAGTAGCCATGACCTGAAGAAGAATTAATGGGAGGACAATTTTGTGATGGATAGGAGAAGGTGTGAAACGTAGACAGACATGCAGGTAACAGGTCATGCTAGCCCCTTTATAATGTAGAAAAATTTAGCTAAATGATAAATTTCTAATTCTTAGAGGTTGTTTCAATTCATTCTTTTTATTTTGGACATGACTGATTTATGGATGGTAAACCAAACATGAAATAAAATTAGAGCTGAGAAACAGATTCGAGATAGTGTTTTTGCAACTCAGGTCAACCAGTCCAGTCAGCATGATGAGAAAGAGTGTAAAAAAGTTGTGAAAATCCAAACCAAGGTCCAATAATATACTGTATTCTTACATTGGCGGATAATGCACTTAATAATATTTAAGTACTTATTCGGTTACACTCAAAAATTGCCATCATGATGGGAGACATAGTTAATACTTTGTGTTTTAGTCAAATGCCAAAAGTAACGAACCAAGTGATGATACACTGTAGCATAAAAAAAGAGGATCAGTGTATCACCAACAGTTAGTAAAGGCTAAGACTTAACATTCAATGGAGTGTTAAAGCTTAAAGGCATAAAATCAACCATACCTCTGCAAATGGATGGTGCTTTGGGTGTTTCTGATCAGGTGGATGGTGGTTGTAAGAATGTAAGGGATCTTTTATAAATGGAGAGACTATCTATTTGTAATTGTGGTACTAATAATTAAGATCTGAAGAGAAGAAAGAGGTGTCGGATTTCAATATCTATCCATTTTCGCTGAGTGGGTGTTGAGTAGATCACACCTATCTCTATACCGAATTGTAAAGTTTAAGTTCTATTAATACAAGTTTAATCACTCCAAAAACAAAATGTCAGTTATTTTCTGGTAGAGTAATTGTTTTCTGGTATTCATCACATGCATTTTTTGTTGGTATTTTTTGCAGGTGTTGAACCATGGACATTTGAACAAAAACTTGGAGAGGCAGTCTTTATTCCGGCTGGATGTCCTCATCAAGTTAGAAACCTGAAGGTATGTTCTTCAATAATTTGCTTGATAATGAAGTGTTGGCTGTGCATGCAGATTTTAGATTATTGATCAAGAGTTTTTTATGGAAGTGGTTATGTATCAGTGCTAGAGTACATACTGTTCATATTATTAATTGGTGGTTGTGCGTGGACTATAGTTTGTACTCTCACGAGCATTTTGTTTTAATTTTCTTTTTAGAGAGGTAAAATGTCTTTTCCGATATAAGGCCACTATTAGATAAAAGAAGACACCCATTTAGAAATCATCCAGAGGCTCATCTCTACATCCTTCGTAAGTCATAGCCACTTGAACAATAATCTCAATGCATTCATTAAGCCATTATTCTGGTCATCACAGATGCTATCTGTTTACCTTTCCCAAAGGTCCAAAACCTCTCCAACAGTTGCAGAGAGAGATGTTGCTGGAAAATGCTCGTCTTTATCTCAAGTTGAAGAAAAACTGTGGCTGCTGCCCAAGTCTTGCAGACCATCAACGTGATCTGACCAATTGGGTAGGGCATGTTTGCATGAACTGGCAATTCGTGGAATTTAGTGTGGTATTGGCTGTCATGTGAAATCCAGTGTCCCCTTGGGTCCTTATCGCATGATACACCAAGGTGGTGAAGATGTCATGCAATGCAACAAGTTTTATTTTATGGAGATGTGTTTTATTTTCTTTGGTAACCTATGGAGATTTGTTGCATGATGCAGACTACCTGACCTAATGCAATCAATAAGCAATTAAGCATTGTTGACACCAGCCATAAGAATCCTTATTAATTCTAAAGTAGGATATTGCGGACTCCCCCAAACTCTCATTGCATTGCCCCACATGCGTTCTTCTTCTTCATCCGAGCTTGTTTTGTGGAGTTTTCCTCTGATTCTGAGCTTGGAAGTTCCTTGTCAATAGCATGTTGCTTTAAATCCTCTCTGCATTCCTTGTCCGTAGCAAGCTCAAACCAGCTTTATAGATTACATTGTGGTTACTGTGGATTGTTCTTATAAAACTCTGTTTAATGCTTAAATAATTAAACTGCATTATCTAAGTAATGACTTTTGATGTCTTTAATGGTTAAATTATACTGGTGATCATGCCCTGTTCCATTTGAGTGAACTATGTTTAAATTAGTTTTTCTATATAGGACCAGATAAGAAGAGAAAAAATAAACAAGAAATGGTGCTCTTAACTCTATTATGTGTATTAAGTAGTTTGTATTGATGCTCCATTCTTGATTGTTGTATTACAGTCTTGTCTAAAGGTTGCAGTTGACTTTGTTTCCCCTGAGAATACAAATGAATGCATCCGTTTGACTAGGGAATTTCGCAGCCTTCCCATGGATCATATAGCAAAAGAAGACAAATTGGAGGTAATTTTCCAGTTAATTAATTTTGATTATAGTGTATCATAAAAATTGTTGTTTTTAAATTTTGTTTATTAATAGTAATCTGCATCATATACAAAATCACGTAATGCTGCTGTAGTGTATTGCGTTATAGAAGGTCTTGCTCTGAACGTGCATAGGATCCAAGCAAATATTTCATCACAAAGAACTTTCTTTCCAAATTTTTCTGTGTAAAATGACTCGCCTTGTTCACGTTGATCAATTCAGGCCAGCTATATATACACAAGGACTTGACATAAACAAACACTGTGATTGTGTCTGATGATTTTTACTGGATTTGGTTGCATGTGTTGTGTGTAAATGACATAATAGTTATAAGAGATTTTTGGACATACCCCCCATTTGAAAGTCGAAATTTGAGATACCCCCCATTTGAATTTTTTTTTTTGAGATACCCCCCCAATTCAAGATGTGGTGTTATCTTAGCCGTCCATCATAAAACTCACCTACGGCTGTAAAGCTCTTCTGTCTTGAATTGAGGGGTATCTCAATATTTTTTTCAAATGGGGGGGGGGGGGGGGTATCTCAAATTTCGACTTTCAAATGGGGGGATATGTCCAAAAATCTCTAGTTATAACTTATAAGGCGGTATCGGCATATAACCAAACTACCGATATCTTTTATCGTTATGGTTAAGAGGTGATGCCTTCCATTGTTTGTGGTCCATGAGTATGATCCCAAGTATAGAAAGTATTAACGCTTGAAATATCCGTTTTCTATTCTCAGGAAGTTACTTATTACTGTTGGTACTGCCTCGTACATGGGTGTTTATTATTGGCACAGTTGTCTTAAATTCAGATTGTGTGCTTGTAGGTGAAGAAAATGATTCTACACGCAATCAGTGATGTTGTGAAGGGGCTTGAGTCGCCTACCAAGTGAGTTATTGTGATATTATTTTTTTGAACTCTAATTTCTTGAAGGATGAAGCCCGCGTCTTGTTAGTTTATTATCTTATTCACTAGTAAGTTTAATGGCAGTGGTGAAGAAGCAGGAGATGCAGATGGAAGGAGGGTGAAGAAGACGGTCGGCAAGAAGAAAGAAAGGAAAACAAAACCCGTATTGGCAAAAAAGAAAAAAGGAAACAAAAGAGGCGGGAAACCCAAAGGCTTACTTAACTCAGATGCTGGGCAGCATGGAAGCCCACAGGATGACCTTCAAGAACAAAACAATGCTGAATTAAACGAAGAAACAGACTCCCCTAATTCAAATACTCTGGAATCCGTGAGTAATGGTAGAGAAGAAGAAATAAAAAAGGGGAAGAAGGAATCAGTTAATGAGCATGGTGACAGGGATGATATATTAATAACTACGGCAACTTCAAGCCGTATATCCGAATAAATCAGGTCAAGACACTACAGCTCGTGGATTTTATGTCGGAAGATTTTGGTGAGTTGGATACAGGAGCATGTGCAGTTTTTTTTTTTTTTTGGTAACAAGAAATTTATTGATAAGAAAGTGAAATACAACCAATCTGACTAGCCTAGACAGAACTTTCCAGAGCAAGTACTGTTTTGGTTTGAAGCTTTACTATTTTGCAACCATAGCTGAAAACTTGTAATTTGTGATCCAAGGTTAATGATCTTTGTTTTTGTTGCTCAACAGCCTTGTTTCATATAAACTGATTGCTGTAGTGCTTCACAACTTTCACATCTTAAGTAATTGTTAGAACTTTTAATTTTGTAATATAATTTGCTATTAATTGATTAATATGTGAAGCCTCAACCAAGTACCCAGCTTTGTGTTTTATATTGCAGATATTAGTTTGTATCAATGCATGTTTACTCTTTCCTATGCTTGTTATCTTCAATCATCAGTTTGTGCATTATGAAATTAAAGCCTTTTGTAGGTTCTTGAAGCTACAAGTGCTTGAAAACACCCAAATTTCAGGTTGTTGGTGGCAATGTTAAGTTTGTTGGAAGACATGAAGCTGCATTTCTCTGTTCATATTTACTTGCCATGTACTTGTTTTAATGTTAAAGTTGGTTTCTATATGTATGGTTGGATCTCCATCTCCTTCCCTCGTCTTACTCAGAAGCTTTCTTCTTTCTTCGCATGAACGTAGTACAGTAGTTCAATTTAAAAAGTTTGTCTTTCATTGCCAGATCAAACACCAAATACTGTAAGTAGTAAGTTCATTTTATTTGCATGCCTTCAACTTACGAGAATGGCTCTATGTTTTTTAATCTTCATTTATCTATATATAAACTGAATGTTTTGCGTGTTCTTCAATCTTAATTAGTTGAACAATTACTTAAATTTTGCTTCATTACATGTGCATGGGAGAGTCAAAATAAGGCCAATTTTAGATTTGATTCATGCTACATTGCTACGTAAGCAGCTGCAACCCTGTTTCATAAATGCATATGGTGAAAGAAATCTTAAATTTTGTTCATCTTTATTCCATATGATTCATATGACCTTCTTTGTGGTATCAGTATCTATCCTTCTTCCCTAAACACCTCACAAGATGACCTTCTATGCCTACGTGCACCAATGCACCATGTAATTATGTCTCTTCACTGTATAGTAGATTTTACGTATTCTTCAATGAATCTAACTGTAGAATTTTTTGTTGGCCTTCCCCTGTCTTGAACCAAAAGAGAGTGGATATGGCCGGTTTATTTATACACCTTTTTCTATCAAGGAAGAGGTCAAAGAAGCAGGTGAGGAAGATCAAGAAGAAGAATAGGCATGAGCAACTTTCATATGAGCAATGTAGAAAGAAAAGAATAGAAGAAAATGCAAATGGTCGACCTTTTCAATCTTTCTTTGAAAGTTTATGTCCAACGTTCTCCCATCCGTGTCATTAGTAAGAAAACGAAAATCTTGCAAAAGAAAATGCAATCTTCTACATTACCGTCTTCTATACCTCTAAGACGATGTAGTAGGTAAAAACTTTAGCTTTTTTCTATGAGTTTATTCGTTTTTGTTTTAACTTGGTATGGAGAGGATGATTTAAGATCATTGATTAAAAAAGGTTCCAAACCGGAGACTTATACAGTAGAGCATGAGAAGTTACTTGGGGTTGTAATTCAGGTGAGATTTTACTATTTCCTATCAGAACTCGTGTTGTTTTCAATGTTTTTGCAGTTTCAAGAACACAAAGTTCGAGCCAAAGTTTGGGACGACTGAACGGGTTTTTTCATGCTCTCGAAATTGGAGATTCTTGTTAGACGTTCGAACAAATTCTTTGAAAGTTCGAACATACTACGTGTATCTACATATTGGGCCCACAGTTTTAGGCCCAATTTTATGCAAACCCTAGTTTGTGTTTGGTTTTCTATATAAAGCCAATGATGTAGGAAATACAATTAAGGTTTTTAGTCTAAGGGAGTTTTGAGAGATTCAAAACTTGAAAACTTGAGGCTTGAAGGTTTGGGAAATCTTGGGAGCAATCTCTATGGGGGATTTCTAGGTTTGTGTTCTTCTTGTAAAGGGTGTGAGGTTGATTTGTGTGAAATCTCATCTTGTAATCCTTTTGGTGGAAGATAATAAAGTTCTTTGTTTTGTCGGTGGGTGGTTTGTTCCCCGTGAGGGTTCCACCATGTATATCTTGTGTATTGGTTTCATTTTCTTATTATCATTACTTGTTTCTTCCCAAATCTTGAGTTATTCCGCACTTAGGGCTATTAATTTATTATCGATTTACCCAACAATTTGGTGTCAAGAGCTTAGGTTGTAGAAGATGTCAGAAACGAAGTTGTTTTCGAAGTATGATATTGAGAAGTTCGATGGAGTCATTAACTTTGGTTTATGGCATATTCAAGTTTTGGATTACTTGGTGATGCTCGAATTGGATCATGCACTTGATGGTCCTCCTCTTGCTCCGAAAAAAGGGTCAAGAGAGTTTAGGAAACAATTCAGAGATGGAATAAAAGATCGATGATGCATGGAAGAAGAAAGATCGGGAGGCAACAAGTCAAATTTGATTGTGTCTGGCGAAGGACATCCTTGCAAACGTTACTTTAAAGGAAGTTTCTACGGCAAAAGAACTCTGGGAAAAGTTGGAGAGTTTGTACATGGCAAAGAAGTTCACAAATTAGCTTCATCTAAAGGAGCAATTGCATCTTTTGCACATGGAGGAAGGTATTTCAGTTTCTGATCACTTGTCAACTTTCAATTCGATTGTTTGTGGTTTAGAATCCCTAGAAAAAAACATTAAAGACGAGGATAAAACTTTGCAATTGGTATGGTCATTTCCGGAGTCATATAAGCACTTGATAACAACGTTGCTTTATGGTAAATCAAAGGTTACTATTTCAGAAGTTACAAGTGCCTGGATTTCTTGGGAAACACGTTCAAAGAATGGTACAGGTACAAGTAGTGATTTTGGTGGAGCTTTGGTTGCACATGAAAAAAAGACAGAGAGAAAAAAAATCATTGTTTCCTGGTAATTGCTATAAGTGTGATCGTCCTGGTCACTTGTTGTCTATTATGCCTATAGCTCCCATTGTCATGTTCAACACCAAAGATTGGTTAAATGAAACTGAAAATTCCAAAGATTGGTTAAATGAATTGTACTTTGGAAAGGGAACCTGTTTTACAGTTTACCACTAAACCCTAAAGCATTCACAAAAGTGATGAAATTGAAAAACACCCAAACATCTAACTGGTAAACCGCATCCCAATCATTAAGCAAGTTACCGTGGTCAAGATATGCAGCAAAATAATCACAAATCATTAACTGCAAAACTAAGCAAAACATGGAGGCATTAAGGAACCCATGAACGTCATTCAACAAAGCAGCCATACCCATGCTTACTTACAAATTGATGGCAAGTTCAAACACTTTAGGAAGTAATGGAATAGAAACCACTTAATTAAGGACACTATAATTTCAACTCCTTCATTGAAAATTGATATCCCTTTAGAAAGACCAAAGTCGATAATTTTTTTTCTTTTCTTTTCAAACTTTCAGTAGTTTGTCATAGGCTCCATTCAGTTCATAACAATCAATCCTCTTTCAGACAGGATAAGCTTGATTCAACGTGGAATAGCAGAAATCAGCTCTTGCATTTAGAACATATTCCTTGTTCTATGGCAGCATGGGAGATGGTCCTGTTATAAGAGCATCTCTAATGGGTCTCCTATATTTGAACGACACATAGACAGTTATGGACGACACATAGGTGTCACGTCGTTTCTCAAAAAAAAATTTAGCACGTCGTTCAAACCTATATCAGGGGTATCTCTAACGCGCTTGATTTTTTTTTGCTATAATTCTATCTTCCACGTAGGTTCAACCAGCGTGGAAGATTTTTTTATATCCGGCCCAAAGCCAATTCTAAGCCCAATTTAGTTAAAATGGTTCCACGCTGGTTAGACTTGCGCGGAACAAAAAAAAAAAAGTTAAAATGGTTCCACGCTGGTTAGACTTGCGCGGAACAAAAAAAAATTAGTTAAAATGGTTCCACGCTGGTTAGACTTGCGCGGAACAAAAAAAAATTAGTTAAAATGGTTCCACGCTAGTCGAACTAGCGTGGAACAAATAATTTTAGAATTTCCTATAATCCTATCTCTCCAGCGATTTTAGCCAAAGTTTTAGCATACTGCCCACCACGTCCTACGTGGATGGACGACTGCTATTTTTTTAGATGACGCGTTAGGGCTGCTTTTTTTCGAATTCCTATAATTTTGGATATAGAAGACCCATTAGAGATGCTCTAAGCTTCCAAAAATTTCTCAAATATGGCATATAGGTGGCTTCATGAATTTATTGTAGCATTAAGGCAAGTGCGGGTATCGTTGTGGCTATCCCTATAAATGAAAAGGAAACACCAAATTCTAATTTTTCACTGTGACCTTATATTTTTCTCAAAAATTACCATCATAGGTTCTGTCCAAAAATAGGGTTTGTCAACAGTAGTATATAAACTTGAAATCTAGTTACTCGATAGTAAATACAGTTGGGTGGCCTGTGTGACCTCTACTACCACATAAATACTTAAGTGAAAAGAATATCCCCAGTCTAATATCTTAATAGTCACGAAACCATGATTCCTTATAAGCACTAAACACTATATGATTGTGTAACCAATCTTAGGTGTCGTTTATTTTTCATTCAGCTGGTCTGAAGACTGAACTTAAGTGGGTGGACCACCGTTGTAACAACCCGGATTTTTGAACCTATTTAAAAATTGTGTTTTATGGATTTATTGAAATTGAATTCGAATTTAGAAAATATGGATATATATTTTGTTGAAAATGGGCGCCCTATTGATATTTTGGAGACTTAAATAGATATGGTCTATTGGGTATTTGTCATCAAATGTTTAATAGGCTTGATATATTAGGTTTACATGGGCTTATCAATTATTAAAAAGGTTAACTAAGAAATGGGCTTAGTAATGGACCAAGTATTTTAGGCACAAAAAAAACTAGGTTGGCTTTGTTTTGTTTTTTTTTCATTCACAAGTTACCTAGCCGTCAAAGAGTGGAAGGGAAAAGAGATAGTGGAGAGAAAAGAGACAAAACAAAATAATGATGAGTGAGAGAAGAATAAGAAAGAAAAGTCAATGAGAAAGAAAAGTGAGAATATGTGAGAGAAATTGGAAGAGTTAATGAGAATGGAGAGAGAAAGTGGCAGAGAAAAAGAGAAAAGTTATGGGTGCACAAAAACCAAAGAAGGAAAAGTGTGTGCTTGATACAGGTGTATCCTACTTGGGAATTTAGCAGTTCTTTTTCTTATAGGACAAGGAAAAGAAAACCTTAAATAGGTTTCCTTGTTCCATAAGGGATAGAATTTCAGGAAAAGGGAAATCCTTGGTCTATAAAATATGTTTTGGCATAAACCAAAATATATAGAGAGAAACAGAACAATTAGCTATTTTGGTCCTCTAACTTTGCTCAAATTTTCAGTTGAGTCCTTAAAGTTTAAATGGGTCAATTTGGTCCCAAATCTTTCAAAACGTTTGCAAAATGGTTTGGTTGTTTCCAAGCATTTAACCGAGTTGTCCAACAGTAGTTTAATATCATACGTGGTAGTTTATGAAATGCCAAAATATAAGGGAGGGAGGTTAATCATTTTCGATATTGTTCAACTCAAGGTTTTTCACTTTAGATATAGCTACTGGGCAATTGGGTAGACCACATATGATAATTAACTGCTATTGGGTAACTTTGTTAAATGCTTGGAAACATGAAGATAACGAGTGACCATTTTGCAAAGGTTTCGAAAGATTTGGGACCAAATTGACCAGTTTAAACTTTAAGGACTCAACTAAAAATTTGAGCAAAGTTAGAGGACCAAAATAGCTAATTGTTCGAGAGAAACATGTAGTGCTTACTTGTTTCAAGATACTACAAGTTAGTGCTTAGCTTGTTTAGATTGATGTTTTGGCATAAACCAAAACATAGTGAAACGACTTATTTAGTTGTTTAGAGAAACCACTAAGGTTTAGCTAGTGTGTTTAGCAGATTGTATATACCCATTACCGAGTTCTCTTACTCGGAATGCCAAACACCGACTTTACACTTATTTCATCCGACTTGGTATCTAATCACACTTCACTCATCTCCATTCAAATCCTAATCTCACTAACTCGGTATACTAAATACCGACTTAGCACTTATTTCATCCGACCTCAATCGAGTTCATATCTTACTTACTCCCATGTTGAACGCCCATCATACTGACTTGAACATAAAATCATCCGACCTCATCCGACTTGGGGCTTTCTTAGCTATTCTTGGGCTCGGTTCTTCATAGCAAATCTCTTATCAGTTACATATCTTTCTCATTAAACCCCCTGATATTTGCACCATTAATGATCTGACCGTTGGGTCATTAATTACTAGCCGTTGTCCCAAAACACCTATAAAAAGGAACTACGTTGGCTTGATTCTGGGGGCTGCTCACTCTCAGATACGTAGGCACCTATCACCTTGTGATAGCTCAGCCACTTCTCTTTCTCACTTAACACCTTCTCCTTCTTCTCCAATCATATTCATTCTTCCTAATTTTTCGACAACATTTCTAACTTAACTACATTTACATTGGCGCCGACTGTCTGTGAACGAATATTAACCAAACAAAGGCCATGGATGGAATCACGTCAGAACAGTTTGAACAAATCAATATTTGGGGCAACAAACAGATAAGTTGTTTTTCATTATAGCAAAATTTTATCAATTTCTTGCTTCTGAATTTTTCATACACTCTACCGAAATTAATATGAACATAAACTTTCTCTAATGGATATCTCTTACACTTTGTATATCATCCTGCCACAATTCAATGTCATCCCGTTGGGAACATCTATTTATATTGCAAATAAAATATACGAATTTCTATTTTCATATTTGACCATACATTTTTTATTACCAACTGATATAGGAAATGTCAAAGGAATTTACTGAATTCTCAGGTTATTAATTTAATATTAACATTGCTTATCATTAGACTCAATACATGAGTATATGGTCAGTTAAATTTCACCTTTCAATTACCATTCTTACATTAATGGGTTTTTTCATAACATATGCTATACCCTTGTTTATACCAACCATAACTATTAACTTTGTATTATTTCAAATGGTCAAATTTTGACCATAACTGAAATATCGTTCATGCCTCTTCATGCATATATGTATATACCATGAATTTCATGTGATTTAATATATGACCAGTAACAATCATTAGGGGTATATTAATGATCTTTCCATAACATGCTAATTAGCTTTAATACTCAGATCAGTTACAATATCTTTCTACTGATTCTCTTTTCTATCATCACTTCAACTCATGGGAACCAAAAAAAAAAAAAACCCTTTTATTATGATCATAACTCAATTCTCATTTATGTTGATTGATACCTCATTCATGTATCAATGATCATGAGCTCGCTAGTATAACAACATATCAATGATCATGAGCTCGCTAGTATAACAACATATCAATGATCATGAGCTCGCTAGTATAACAACATGATATGTCCACTCATACATTTATGACATTATGGACTCCAGCCATACACATGCCAATAACGATTTTATGTTATGATCTCATTTGTTATTAGTTATGGCACCCACTGACCCACTTACTTTGATTTATATGCATGCAAGAATAACACCATGATTATGCTCATGATCATGCATATACTTAATATTCATTATAAAATAAAATAAAATAAATATATAGTTATACTACACTTACTGTGATTGTTCAATTGGACTTCGTCGAGCTCCCCATCAACGACATGAATATGGACCGCCACTAAAGAAATCTAGTCCATTACAGCTCACCTTAAACGATCTATTTGTCATATGATATCATTCGCATATTGCACTTGTTAATCCCTCCTAAGAATTCTTGGGTATTAACACAAACGATCTCTTTTAGTTGTTTGTATCACACTATTATTGGGGTTGTCATCAATTTCATATGTTGCTTATGTCTAATCTACAGTTATTGGCTGATAGGCCTATTTTCGCTACTAACTCCTTTTTTTGGGTGTAGCATTTTATTTCTCTCTTCTATGTGTGCAGGTTGATTACACTTGGAATCGACCTCACTCTTGATATGCTCTCACGAACAAGCTAATTTACATATATGTGCCACAGTATTTTTGATAATCTTTTTCAACGACGAAATGCATGCCACATGCCAGGTATTAAACTCGAGAGCACACATAACCAGCTACTCATAGACTCATATATTGACCGACCACAACAAAGTCTGGTAACTATATCACAAACTCATTTTTCCTAGCTACTGTTATAGACCCACACTAACATAAGCTAGGGGCTATCAGAAATTTCAACAATAATTCACGCACATTTTCATTATTAGAAATAGGTAAAATTGATAAAAAATACAACGTACTTTACCACTTTTTCCCATTAATACAATGTACAAAAAAACTGACCAAACAATGCTTGTACTTTTATTTTGTTTCTACGTTATACAATCTGTTAAAATGAAGCTAACAGACTGCTTATCTGTACAAGATTTTCTGACGTGGCTTTATCTAATTAAGTTAATTTGTTGAGGTGTAAAAAACATAACAAAAATTCTAGTAATCCACGTGTTAGCAGATGTTGTTACCACATGTTTCAATCTCAGCCGTTTATAAAACCGCTCGTGATTCTCACGTGATTCTCTATTAGAAACAAGTTACACCACTTCTTCTTCACCAAATCAAACTGATTCTCTCTAAACCGCGACATAACCTCAACACTCTTCATCAAATTCTCCATTGCACTATTATCAAACAACTTCGACCCATGTCCCGGCATCCCCACTGCCTTAATAATTAAATGCCAAGGTGACCGATCAGCATAAAAAACTCTAAATTCATCATTAACTGAAGCTTGACCTTCATCCAACATAAACCCTACATTCAAATCTCTAAATTCCTTCGATGCCGCAAACTTCGCAGCCCCATCAAATCCACCAATCTCTTCATAAGGAACATAAGATATATGAATTGTTCTTAAAGGTTGAAAATCTTGTTTCAATTGTAGATTTCGAATTGCTTCTAAATACTGCATACCAATACACTTGTCGTCTTGAGATCCTCGAGCATAAATTTTCCCATCGGAAGATCGAACAGCTGAGAATGGTGAGTGTATCCATTTAGATGGTTCAGCTGGAACACTATCAAGATGGGAATTAAGTAGAATTGAAGGTAAAGATGGATTTGAACCTTCCCAAGTAATCAAAAGAAGAGGTTTTAATGGTGCAAATTCAAAGATTTGAGTTTGAAGATTACCAATAGATTGAGCTTGGGATTTGAGATAAGATATTGCTGATAAGTAATCTGGTGTTGGATGTGCAGTATTGATTCGAAGATAATTTTGAAATCGTGTGAGCAACATATTCTTTAAATGATCAATTTTCATCTGAGCAAATTGACAGCTCACCATGGATGGTTGTTTTGGTTGAGACAAATGTTTGTTGATAATCCCAGAAATGATTGGAAAACAAAAAGCAGCAGTTTTTCCAGATCCAGTTTGAGCACAAGCCATTAAATCTTGAAACATTTGGTAACAACATCTGCTAACAGTGGATTACTAGAATTTTTGTTATGTTTTTTACACCTCAGCAAATTAACTTAATTAGATAAAGCCACGTCAGAAAATCTTGTACAGATAAGCAGTCTGTTAGCTTCATTTTAACAGATTGTATAACGTAGAAACAAAATAAAAGGACAAGCATTGTTTGGTCAGTTTTTTTGTACATTGTATTAATGGGAAAAAGTGGTAAAGTACGTTGTATTTTTTATCAATTTTACCTTAGAAATATTACTTTAGATGTATCAACATCTTGTCAGTGATTTGCGGTGTTACCATAATATTTCAGTTAAGTATAATCCATTAAATTGGTAACTTCTGATACAGCTAAAAATGTGATTAGGAATTCTCCAAAAATTGAACAAGGCATTACTCCCTTTCGTTCAAAATCAAATGGAATCTCGAAAAATTGAACAAGGCATCAGGACCCTTCGTTCAAGGAATCTCGAAAAATTGAACAAGGCATTGCGCCCTTTCGTTCAAATCAAATGGAATCTTAAAAAATTGAACAAGGCATCAGGACCTTTCGTTCAATCTCAAAAAATTGAACAAGGCATTGCGCCCTTTCGTTCAAAATCAAATGGAATCTTAAAAAATTGAACAAGGCATCGGGACCTTTCGTTCAATAAATCTCGAAAAATTGAACAAGGCATCGGGACCTTTCGTTCAAATGAATCTTGAAAAATTGAACAAAGCATCGGGACTTTTCGTTCAATAAATCTCGAAAAATTGAACAAGGCATCAGGACCCTTCGTTCAAGGAATCTCGAAAAATTGAACAAGGCATTGCGCCCTTTCGTTCAAATCAAATGGAATCTTAAAAAATTGAACAAGGCATCAGGACCTTTCGTTCAATCTCGAAAAATTGAACAAGGCATTGAGCCCTTTCGTTCAAAATCAAATGGAATCTTAAAAAATTGAACAAGGCATCGGGACCTTTCGTTCAATAAATCTCGAAAAATTGAACAAGGCATCGGGACCTTTCGTTCAATGAATCTTGAAAAATTGAACAAAGCATCAGGACTTTTCGTTCAATAAATCTCGAAAAATTGAACAAGGCATCGGGACCTTTCGTTCAATGAATCTCGAAAAGTTGAACAAGGCATTGGGACCTTTCGTTCAATGAATCTCAAACAAGGCATTGTGCCCTTTCGTTCAAAATCAAATGGAATTCTAAAAAATTGAACAAGGCATCGGGACCTTTCGTTCAATGAATCTCCAAAAATTGAACAAGGCATCGGGACCTTTCGTTCAAGGAATCTCCAAAAATTGAACAAGGCATTTCGCCCTTTCGTTCAAAATCTAATGGAATCTCGAAAAATTGAACAAGGCATCAGGACCTTTCAATCCATGGAATCTTCGAAAATTGAACAAGGCATTACGCCCTTTTATTCAGCTGAATCTAACTTTCTTTTCGTTTTCATCCAAATCGAAGTCAACTCGTATACACTCTTTTCCATCAATCTGAATGAAAAGGGGCTATGTATATACCCATTACCGAGTTCTCTTACTCGGAATGCCAAACACCGACTTTACACTTATTTCATCCGACTTGGTATCTAATCACACTTCACTCATCTCCATTCAAATCCTAATCTCACTAACTCGGTATACTAAATACCGACTTAGCACTTATTTCATCCGACCTCAATCGAGTTCATATCTTACTTACTCCCATGTTGAACGTCCATCATACTGACTTGAACATAAAATCATCCGACCTCATCCGACTTGGGGCTTTCTTAGCTATTCTTGGGCTCGGTTCTTCATAGCAAATCTCTTATCAGTTACATATCTTTCTCATTAAACCCCCTGATATTTGCACCATTAATGATCTGACCGTTGGGTCATTAATTACTAGCCGTTGTCCCAAAACACCTATAAAAAGGAACTACGTTGGCTTGATTCTGGGGGCTGCTCACTCTCAGATACGTAGGCACCTATCACCTTGTGATAGCTCAGCCACTTCTCTTTCTCACTTAACACCTTCTCCTTCTTCTCCAATCATATTCATTCTTCCTAATTTTTCGACAACATTTCTAACTTAACTACATTTACACAGATCATGACATTAGTTTGAGCTAGAGTTTTAGAAAAATTAAGTTAATGAAAATGGTAAGAGGAAGAAGGGGAAAGACCGAAAGACTAGAGATGGGTGTGGTTGTGTGGATATTTTTTATGTTACTAATGGGATTTTGGTTTGTATCGGGATAAAACACTAAAAAGGAAAAGGGTAGTTTAGTTGGGTTAAAGAAAAATGGTAGCTTAGTTGGGTTACTAGACAATGGGTTTGACAGAATTTTGAGAAAGAGGGGGTATATTGAACCCAATTACTATATAGTAGAAGAAAAAATTTCAGACTTAAGGGGGCCATTGCCCCACGGTAGCTCCGCCCTTGTTTGTATCAGTGCTCTTTGAAAGAGTAAAAAGAAGAAAGAGAAATGGACAAACAGGTGAAGAATTTATTGGCCTCGGGATCTGTGCATTGGTTTAAGGTGAGTGGAACCTTATTTAATATGTGTGCAACAATTGTTCTCATCGATAGATTAATGATTTTACCAATTATCTTCTTTTGTCTTATACATGTATTTAAGATGAAAGGTCTACATCATTGCATGGAAATGGTTCTGGGACCTCATTAAGGGGGAGCAAAACACAAATGGCCCAGCTAAGAAACTCATTTTAAAAAAGGCCCTGATTAAGTATTGGTAGGGATAAGAAAATACCCATTTAACATAAAAATTGTAAAAAATGCCTTAACAAGATTTTAAGTATAAATTTAATTCCAATATTACCCTTTTTTATTTTCTAGAGATTTCTTAGCACCACAATTACGTTTCTTCTTTTCAAATAAATTATGTTCTTAATCTCTTCTTAATTAAAACAATTTCAATTCAAATTTTAGTGAACTATCTGTTGTGTACATTTGTTTAGCAAATAAATTCAAACTATTGCCCAGATGTGGTGTGTATATGCAAACAAGTATTTGCATTTTTATGGTTTATCTGTTTGTGATAGATGCAAACAAATCTTTGCATTTTATGTTTATGTGTGTGATTAATGCAAACACGTCTTTGCATTTTATGGTTTATGTGGTTGTTGTTGCGAGTATGCAAACAAATATTTGCATTTATGTTTGTATGTGTTTGTGACTTATGCAAACAAGTCTTTGCATTTTATGTTTATGTTGTGACTGAAATAACAATCCTCAAGTTAGGCCCAATTGGTAGTTTAAAGTCAACTTGATCCGGCCTAAAACACATCATCTTCATCCCATGTTATTTATGTTCAGCAGCAGCCATTACTTCACCCTCTCAAGCTTGATTGCTACTTTAATTTACATAATTGTGATTTTGAATTAATCCATGGGTTGGTGGAATCCATGGGTGAGATGATTGTAGTTTCTGATGGTAGCCCTCTTAGATTTGAAAAACAACAATAACAATCATTTTTCTTCTTTCAAAATTTTATTTTCAATTATTAATGGTTTTTCGTTAAAAGTTCTTTATGAATCTCTCTCTTCCTTTTCTTCTTCTTTCATGTTTGATTATGTATTTAATTTTTTTTTTTTTTTTCTTTCAGTACTTTTTATTTTGAGAGAAGAAAGGAGAAAAAGAGATTACGAAGGAGTAGAGAGACGATGCTAGGGGTATATTGGTCCATAAGGCACGGAAAACACGTTGGGGCTTTTTTACAATTAATTCCCTAACCGGGCCAATTATATATTTCCATACCTTAAATGGGTCCATTTTTTTTTTCCCTGACATCATTGTTGTTTTTTTTTATTTTCTTGGTTTAATATGATAGGCTTTTGATGCACAGCTTGATGCACAGTAGACACGAATTTTGGCATTTAGGTAGTCCACATATGAAGAAACACATAATTTAATTTTGAGATTTTGGCACTTACCCCATTTGAAAGTGAAATTTGCGTTACCCCCATTTGAAAAAAATATAGCACTTATCCCCAATTGGACGGAAAAAATAGACGGTGTTACAAAAATTAATTTTTAAATTTTTGTAAAATAAAATATATTGATAATACCAAAATTACCTTTTTTTAAATATGTAAATAATAAACATAATTAGTAAACAACCCCCCCCCCCCCCCCCCCCCCCCCTGAAACATACATAATTAACAATACCCCCAAATCGATTTGCAAAAAAATTTCTAGGAGAAGATGAATTTTTAGGATAAAAGATGAAATTTGTTTGAGAAAAGTTAGGTTTATTTATAAATTTTTGGGGATTTTGGATATTTGGGGAAGATAACAAAGTTGACCGTTAGATTAAGTACTAAATAGATGGATAAGATTATGACACATGTCATTATTACTAGAATAAAAAGAGTATTTTTGGTATAATTAAAATATTTTATTTTTAAAATTAATTTTTGTAACACCGTTAAATTTTTCCATCCAATTAGGGGGGTAATTGCTATATTTTTTTTAAATGGGGGTAACACAAATTTCGACTTTTAAATGGGGCTAAGTGCCAAAATCTCTTTAATTTAAATGTTTTGTTTATTGTTGACTCACCTATATATATTATGTGCTGGTGAAATTAATGTATGCTAGTGCTTGGTGAAAAATCAAAATTTTAATAAGTTCTTAAAGAAGATACACAAAAAAAAAACATTAATTTTTTACAATTTAAACTGAATCAACCTATATACAAGATAGAAAAGGGAGTATGTAATCAAAATAGAGTAATTGCTCAATGAAAGAAAGAATTAGAGGAAAAGAACTTCATACGGTTGATAGGGTTTTGTGAGAAAGAGGAAGAAAGAGAAAAAGAGTATATATATATATAGTAACGACGTTTTAGTTGATAGGGTTTGTGGAGAAAATTTGATTTTCGCGGAAAAAAGAGGGACAAAAATTTTAGTTTGCCGCCCAGATAAAAAAAATACCCACCCCTACGGTTTGGGGCTATAGAAATTATGACAATAAAATTTATGATCATTCTTAAAAATAAATTTGATTTTAAATAAATATTTAAAAATTAATTTCATTTTTTGGTCCAAAATTCGATTAAAATAATAACTCGTTAAATACATTAAATGTTACAATGTCGTTTTGAATTCTTTAAAGACCCAATAACAATATATTTTAATTAATATTTAATAAAAAATAATAATAAATACTACTCAATTACATATAAAGAAATATAGCATTAATAGTTTACAATTTATTTTATCAAACAATTGTTTTAATTTTTTTATTATTTTTTGAGTATATATAAACTAAAGTCGATGTAGGGGTACTACATACTCCGACCAATCAAAAGCAGCCACGTGGCACAATCACCAATCTGTCAGGTCGCCACAATCTCAACTCGCTAGCAGCTCGACTAAAGCGACCAGACTACACAACGACCAGCGACCTGCTATTCACACGTGCTCCTATTCAATGCACAGAATATTCTCTTCAGTTACAGAGTTAATTCATAGGGATGATCCTCGCGCGTTACACATTTAATCATCATTATGATGGCGGAGAATCTGCAAGATCCACGATCCACGCCCTTCCATCTTCTATATAAACAGAACTACGATGGCTTGATCTCTAAGTTCAATTCCCCCGAGCTAGAGTACGTAGGCAATCTCGATCTCAACGAGGTGCAGCCACCCCAATCTCCAATATCCCCATTTGGTCAAGTCTCCATAACGACCTGACCCTGTTGATGCATTAATCTAGAAATAGGTTAATACATTTGGCGCCGACTGCAAGGAATTCGATATAATCGAAAACCCAAAACCCTCCCACCCTTAAATCAAAAATCACTCGATCAAATGTCCAATCAGGAAGTCACCATCCAAGATCTGCAGGCACAAATTACACGTCTGCAGGAAGAAAATGAGCGTTTAAAAGCCGCTCAAACCAACCCCCAGCAAGGGGAAAATAGCGGACTTGGAGTCATCCCTGCTGATGATTCCAACCAAAAGTTCGAGCAACTCAGCCAGCAGCTGGCGGAGTTCAAAGCATCTCAGGCTCTCCTTCACCGGTCCAAGAGCCACACTGCAGAGCAACTTGCTGTGCAGTCCCTTCAACAATTCCAGGAGTCTCCTTTCTCCAACGAGATCCTGGAACATGATTTGCCGAACAAGCTGAATGCCCCCAAGTTCGACCAGTACGCAGGAGTCGGAGATCCAACCGACCATGTCAAGGGATTCCGAAAGTCCCTTCCTCTGATCAAGGAGGATCATCTTTTGTGTTTGCTGTTTCAGTCCAGCCTCACCGGACCAGCTCTCGACTGGTTTCATCGATTGAAGCCAGGATCCATCAGCTCGTTTGCGGAGCTTGAAAAACAATTCGTCATCTTCTACATCCATAATAAGAAGCGCCCGATTACCATTGACTCCATCTTCAAAGTCAAGCAGAAGGATGGTGAGTCACTTAGCGTTTTCTTTTCACGTTTTAAGTCTGAGTTACATTCCATTCAGGACTTTGCAAAGGAGCATGAGACCTTTGCAACTATTGCTTTCTCTCACGGACTGATCCAAGGGTCCGACCTGCACAAGTCTCTGGCAATGAAGAGACCTTCATCACTTGACGAGCTCTACTTAAAGGTAGATCGTTACATTAAGCTAGAAGAAGCCCTCACGGGGAGGGAGAAGAATCATGTAGTCAGCAACATTGAGGCTGGCTCAAGCAAACGACCTCGATCAGAAGGAAAGAGGTTCAAAGCTAAATCGCTGCCTACCGAGCAGCGAGAGTATCACCGGTTTACGCGACCAGCCGGTTATATCTTCGAAAGGATCAAGCACAACCATTGGGGCAAAATTCCTGCCTTCACACAGCTGGAGGATACATCTGGTCGCCCGTACTGCAAAGTCCATAAAGTACGGTGTCATCAGACTGATGACTGTCGCGTCCTGAAGCGCGCACTTCAAACCTGGGCCGATGAGAAAAGGCTCAACAACTGGATCCTCGGAAGGAATGAGGAGTCCACAGGCAAGAGAATGAGGAAGGAATCCAGAACCCCTCCTCGTTCACCAAAGCGGGGTCAGAGCAAGGCCAGAGCGGCCTCCGCAAGCCCAGCACGCAGCAGAGGGCGTAGCCTCTCCCAGCGCTTAGGTCCAACAGGCGACCTACGCGATCATATAAACAAGAAGGTCGCAAACAAGGTTGACAGCGACAGCGACTCGGACAGTCATGTGGTCTACATGATTGACGAATCTCATCACACCCCTGTCTCTAGGGACAAAAAGAGACGAGTAGAACATCTCTACCATGTCTACTCTATCAGTGGCCGAGCAGCTCGCTTCAACATCCCTGCCCGGCAAGAAACTGACATCACCTTCACCGAAGACGATCTCAACAAGGTCGTTACTCCACACAACGACGCACTGGTCGTTGAACTTAGGATAGCAGATTATACCATCAAGAGGGTATTCATTGACCCTGGAGCTTCATGTAACATTCTCATGTACCGAACCTTCAAGGACATGAGGCTGCCCGATTCAGTGCTCATCTCAGACTTCACACCGATCCTTGGCTTCAATAGTTCAAGGGAAGACCCTAAGGGGGAGATCCTTCTGCCCGTCACTGTAGGCAGAAGGGAAGATAAGGTCGTTGTAACCAGCAAGTTCAGCGTCCTAAATATCGCAAGCAAGTACAATGCGATTCTGGGTCGAAAGTGGATCCATGCTATGAGAGGAGTGCCGTCAACTTACCATCAGGTATTCCGCTATCCCGGCCCTTATGGGATAATGGAACTCCGCGGTAATCAGAACACCGCACAAGAGTGCCACGGTGTTATTGAAGCTGTCCCATCATCAAAGCCATCCACCTCTGGAGTTAAGGATGGTGATGTCAAAGAAAAGAGCCTAGTACCAACAGAGGCTCAGGAGGGCAACAAGTCAAAAAGCCCATCCAAGGAAAAAGCTGAACCTGCTAAATAGCAATTACAGAAGGAGCAAGCGAGCTCCCCCAAGCCGAGTCTCGGAAGCACCGATCCAGGCGTCCGAGTTAACATTGGGTCAGATGAGGACCCAAGGTATGTCTATGTAGGTTCAGAAATGGAAGAAGATAAGTTCGCTCATTTTGTAAATTTTCTTGCAATGAATAAAGATGTTTTTGCTTGGTCGTATATCGATATGCCCGGAATAGATCCATCAATTGCATGCCATAGGCTACGGGTCAATCCCAATTATCGACCTGTGAAGCAGAAACCAAGGAGACTTGCTCCCAAGTTTCACGAAGCCGTCAATGAAGAGATCAATAGACTCAAACAGGTCGGCTTCATCAGAGAAGTCGATACCCCAGACTGGCTAGCCAACATAGTCCCAGTCCTAAAGAAGAATGGGAAAACAAGGGTCTGCATCGACTTCACGAGCTTGAATAAAGCTTGTCCTAAAGATTCATTCCCACTGCCACGAATCGATAGGCTAGTTGATCAGACATGCGGTTTTGAGCTACTGTCATTCATGGACGCATACTCAGGGTATAATCAGATCCCAATGTACGAGCCTGATCAAGAAAAGACCTCTTTTACAACTGGGCAAGGTATTTTCTGTTACAAAGTCATGCCATTCGGGCTACGGAATGCAGGAGCGACCTACCAAAGATTGGTCACCAAAATGTTCGACGACCTCCTAGGTCGAACAATGGAGGTCTACATTGATGACATGCTAGTAAAGAGCGACAAAGAACGAGATCATTTGTACAACCTCGACCAGGCATTCCAAAGATTGAGGCAATACAGAATGCGTCTTAATCCAGAAAAATGTCTGTTCGGGGTCGCATCAGGAAAATTCCTAGGCTACCTGGTCACCAGACGAGGCATCGAAGCAAATCCAGATCAGATCAGAGCCCTGATCGACATGCCAAGTCCAAAAACAAAGAAACAAATCCAGAAGCTCAACGGCATGGTTTCAGCTCTGAACAGATTCATCTCCAGAGCATCAGACAAGTGTAGACCAATGCTTCATATCCTAAAGAAGGGGGCTACATATGAGTGGAAAGAAGAGTGCGAGAAAGCCTTCGATGATCTCAAGGCATATCTGTCTACTCCACCAGTTCTTACAAGACCAATAGATGGTGATGTACTTGGCGTTTACCTCGCAACATCAGATTTTGCGATAAGCGCAGTACTCTTCAAAGAAGACAATCAAGTGGAACGACCTATCTACTTCACAAGCAAAGTCTTACAGCAGGCTGAAATAAGGTACACACCTCTGGAGAAGTTAGCATTAGCATTACTTTACGCTGCATGCAAATTCAAGCCTTATTTCCAAGCACACACTGTAAAAGTAATCACCGATCAGCCATTACGCCACATACTAGAAAAGAAAAACAAAACAGGTCGTATGGCTCGATGGGCAGCCGAGCTGGGTGATTACACTTTCGAGTTCGTTTCAAGACAGGCAGTCAAAGGTCAGGTCGTTGCAGAATTTTTGGTAGACTATCCAGCAGAAGATGTCAATTGGGAACCTGAACCTGAAACAAGGCAAATCCAAGACAACCCCCCAGATACTTGGCAGCTGTATGTAGATGGTTCCCACAACTCCAATGGAAGTGGAATAGGTAGTGTGCTAATCTCTCCTGAAGGCTCACAGCTCGAAAGAGCAACTCGTCTGGACTTTTCGACCTCAAACAACGAGGCCGAATACGAAGCACTCATACAAGGCTTAAGAATGGCCATCGACTTGCAAGCAGTTCGTCTCAAGGTATACAGCGACTCACAGCTGGTAGTCAATCAGATTACCAGCAATTACCAGATCAATGGGGTCAACCTCATCAGGTATGCTAACAAAGCAAAGGAGCTCATCAGCAAGCTCAGCTATTTCACAATCGAGCATATACCTAGAGACGACAACAGACATGCTGATTCACTGGCGTTTCTAGCATCTAAGATCGAGTCAGACAGACCGAGGGCCCTAACTATAGCAATCAACTCACAGCCCGCATATCTCCTCAAGGAAGAGGATATTCATCAAATCTCTGATCTACTAGAAACAACTCAAGAAGACATCCAGGGTACTTGGATGGAGCCATTCATGGTTTATCTGCAAACTGGTGTCCTACCACTTGACAAAAAGGAAGCCAGTCGATTGCTGCATAAAGTAACAATGTACAAAATCCATGAGGGCAAACTTTTCAGGAAATCAGCAACTGGATTGTTATTACGATGCTTGATCCCAAAGCAAGGGCAGATGATATTTCAAGAAATTCATGAAGGTGAATGTGGAAACCATTCCGGTGGGCGTACCTTAGCCCATAAAGCAATCTCTCAAGGATACTTCTGGCCAAGAATGAAAGAAGATGCAAAGAAATTTGTTTTGAAGTGCAAAGAATGCCAGCGGTTTGCTGATAAGCAACACCAGCATCCAAATGATCTCATCAACATCACTGCACCATGGCCATTCCACATGTGGGGGCTAGATATCATGGGTCCCCTCATCAAAGAAAAGAAGTCGGAGAAGAGGTTCGTTCTAGTAGCCGTCGACTATTTCACTAAATGGGTGGAAGCTGTTGCCTTAACCAATGTCACACAGGCAGATGTCCAGAGATTTATGTGGGAAAATATCATCACTAGGTTCGGGCTACCTAAACGAGTAGTCACAGACAATGGCACTCAGTTCGTTGGGAAGAATATCAAAAAATTCTACGACCTCTGGAAAATCGAGCATTCAAGGTCAACTCCTAGGTACCCGCAAGCCAACGGCCAGGTTGAAGCTGCAAATCGACAGATTCTAACCAATCTGAAGAAGAAGCTCGAAGACCAGCATGATCAATGGCCACAACAATTGGAGAACATCTTATGGGCTTATAGAACAACTCCTCGCACATCCACAGGGATGTCACCATTCAGTCTCTGCTATGGAGTTGAGGCCGTTATTCCCACTGAATTAACATATGGAACGACCAAATCTCTTCTGGTCGACACAGAGCTCAACAATCAGATCTGGTCGTTTGGAGTCGACCTCCTCGAAGAGCGACGAAACCACGCCACTATAAAGCTCGAACAATACCAACAGAGACTCAAGCGAGCTTATAACAAAGGCGTACGACCAAGAACTTTCCAGCCAGGGGAATTAGTCTTAAGAAGGATGTTCAGTAACAAAAGAAAGGACACTATCGGCAAACTCAACGCCAACTGGGAAGGTCCTTACATTATCACAAAAGTCCAGAGCAACGGTTCTTATCGTCTTCAGACACCAGAAGGGGAGATCGTTAAGAACCCGTGGAATGCTTTCCATTTAAAGAAATTTTATCAGTGAAATGTAAGCATCCATACATTGCATTTCAATCAATAAAATCAGCTTTGCCTTCATCTCTGCTCAAACATGAATGGCTAAAAAGGTCTAATCCCTCGACCTACAAGTTATCAAAACGCTAGTCCCTTTGATAATTTAGAATTTTGTTAAGTTAAATCACTATCAACTTAACTTGGTGCATTGGTCATCCCCTTCCCACGACCCAAGCACAATTATGTTAAAAGCGACCTCAACCCCCGATCAGGTCGAACAAATGTCACACATTGTTTGCAAGTCCATTCAAGCAGACAAAACGACATAATCAACAATGCAAGGTAAATAGTTGAATTAACTTTTACTTCATGAGATTTTAACAATTACAGGTACAACCAAAATAGAATCAAGGCATACAAGAGGAACTGTTTCAGTGCGTCCTGCTTGCAGCCATTCATCTCGTCTACCTGCCTTCTGAACGAGCTACCAGGACTTCCTGGAAACTAGCTCGCAAAAAAGAATCCATACAAAACTCATCAAACTAAAAGCTGATTACTAACACCAAATACAAAAGACAAGAAGTTCTCCAGTCAAGCTCTCAAAGATTACAAGGGGGGCTCTCATGAATAAGCTATGGAAGACATATTGCAAGAACAAGGAGTGCAAGAAGCAAACCTTGCACAAGGTCACCCAATACAAGAAAGGAAAACCAAGGTTACCCAATATAAGAAGGGGAAAACAAGGTTACCCAATACAAGAAGGGGAAACCAAGCCAAGCTCATTACTGCACAGACTGGTCGCCTGAAGCATCAACTTCAAGGGCTCCAGCGACCTGGTCACTAGGGCCCATCGAGGTGTCCTGAGCTGGTGCCGAAGTCTCTTCAACACCACCTCGCGTCTCCTCTCCTTCGGGCGATCCCGTCATAGCTTTGACCAGTTGCTCGCAGTAGGCCTTCCACGCTGCTTCATTCTCCTGACAAACCCTCTGCCAGTACTCAACAGCAGATTGGGAAGCAGCCTCACGTTCCCTCAACTGTTCCTTCAAAGCTGCGACCTGGGCATCCCTGTCCTTGACCTTACACTCAGCAACGGCAGCATTGTTCCTCGCCTGCTCGAGCTTCTCATTGAGAGACTTCAACTCAATTTCAGCTTGAGCACCAATCTCAGCAACCAGACGCACCTCCTGGAAGCTGGCATTGAGCTGCAACCACCAAACGAAATTTAGCACAAATACCAAAACATAATCAAAACAAATGCGACTTACAATCAAACTCACCAAAGAAAGTGCCCCGTTTATCTTTGAACAGGTCACCAGCAGAGGCTGCGACTTCACCATTCGGGCATCAGCATCCAGGACGATACCCTCATTCACAGCCCGGGCAACACAAGGGTCATCAATAGCACTGTCGTTGTCGTACACGACATGCTTCTCTCCTTGCCCGTCCAAGTAATCGAACGGCCCAGGGCGGAATTCAGAAAGAATACCTTTGCCTTTCTGCGAAGGCCGAACGGCAGTCTTCCTGGACACCACAGACAATCCAGGAGACGTCACAACCATTGAAGAAACAGGAGTTGGCATAGCTGGGAAATCCATCAGCTTAAGGTTCCCTGAGAAGGACCTCTTCTTCCCAGCCAATGCACCAACCTTAGGAAGTGAGGGGGGTGGACCTGAGACTGGAGGGCTCGCCACGATCCCAGCCTGGCGAGAGCTACCTACAGCCCGCTCCTTCTCAGCAGGCAGCTCCCTCTCCACAGATCGTTCCTGCACCACAGGTCGATCCTGCACCACAGATCGTTCCTGCCCTGCAGGCCGATCCTTCTCAACAGGTCGCTCCTTCTCCGACCTCCGAGGAGCACCTACAGAACGCTCTCTCTCAGCTTGCTTCGAGCTACCACTTGCTCGATCACCTTCACCAGCTCGCGAACTACCACCAGTCCGACCACCACTCGCTCTTTGAACAACAGACATGAATGTTTTCTTCAAAGCTTTCCTCCTCTTGAGCTCGTCCCAGACAGTTTTTGGACCACCTTTAGGAATAAAATGCTCCTTTAGGTGAGGCAGAAGCGAAATCTTCCGCTTGTCGGCCAACTTACCGAAGCAGTTCAGAGCAGATTGCAGATCGTTTTTTCTGATCAAATGATCGTCCCGGATTGCTGCAATAAAAAATACAAAGAAATCAAATTCAAAAACAGGAAGACGAATCAACAATCATAGAACTACAGACAACTGACTTACGAGCGTCATTCCTAATCGTATGACGCAACTGGATATCCCCTTCAACAATCGGCCCAGTGAATAGCATGGGATCTTTCCACCATGGCTCGCTACTCACTGGATAAATCAAAGGCAAACGGTCTGGCCTAACCTGCATGTTACAGCCAGAAAGTTCAACCTTCGAGGACCGTTTGAAGCAAAAGTGGTTCAATACATCTTCCACTGAAATGTGCCACCTGTGCAACTTGTTGAGGTCGTCAATTACCCTCATGTTACGCCAGAAATTGCCATTCATCTGACAGGGGGCTCGCCTAATGGCATTCAACAGGTCGACAACCAATTCAGACAACGGCAACCTCAACCCAGCACGGAATTGGTTCAATGTCAATACAGTAGATGAAGGATTATTAGGTCGGTAGTCAGGAGAAAGTAAGCGGTCCCCAAGAAACCTTATCTCTAAATTCCTAATCGACCTAAATTGGTAATGCCTCCTAACAGCAAAATGCCTATGTACATAATTCATATTCACAATCCTACACATTCTACCATTGTCATCTTCAACCATCTCATCATCAGACGAATCTGGACCATGAGAACCACTACTCTGGGGGCTATCTACATCCTCATCGGGAACGGGAGACGGAGGGTCAGAATGAGTACTCTCAGACTCATACTCTTCAATTCCACCATCACTCAAGTGGTCATTTTGAGAATCACTACCCTCAGACATTGCTCTCAAGCAATACAGAAGACAACGGACGAAGAAAAAGAAAGAAAATAAAAAATCAGAGAAAAGAAAAGAGAACAAACCTCGCGAGCTCTCAAAGTTCTTCAGTTCGCAAGGCAAAAGCGGCAGCAATTCAAATAAAGGCAGGATGAGTAAACCTACATCAACGTAACTACAGTTTATATACTGCAGCTCGATAATTCCTAGCCATCGATTCAAAACAAACGAACGGCTGAGATCGACAAAAGGATCCATATGCAGTACAGTCATCCTCCACTCAAAAAACGGTTCGCATCCACCGTTGGATTGATCGACGTGCAAGACAGATAGCAAATCAGGCAGTACGTGCTTCAGTTGCCATAATCACACATCTAACTGCTCGAGGAAACTCCTCCACTTCCCCATAACAGCGCCATGATTACCACAAACAGCGCTGCATGACTGCCACGTCAGCAACTTCAAAAAGCAAACTACAAATCAGCATCAATAAGAGTAATTAGTCTTTTCAGCCCGACTCCCATAGTCGACCTAAAAAGAGGGGGCTTATGTAGGGGTACTACATACTCCGACCAATCAAAAGCAGCCACGTGGCACAATCACCAATCTGTCAGGTCGCCACAATCTCAACTCGCTAGCAGCTCGACTAAAGCGACCAGACTACACAACGACCAGCGACCTGCTATTCACACGTGCTCCTATTCAATGCACAGAATATTCTCTTCAGTTACAGAGTTAATTCATAGGGATGATCCTCGCGCGTTACACATTTAATCATCATTATGATGGCGGAGAATCTGCAAGATCCACGATCCACGCCCTTCCATCTTCTATATAAACAGAACTACGATGGCTTGATCTCTAAGTTCAATTCCCCCGAGCTAGAGTACGTAGGCAATCTCGATCTCAACGAGGTGCAGCCACCCCAATCTCCAATATCCCCATTTGGTCAACTCTCCATAACGACCTGACCCTGTTGATGCATTAATCTAGAAATAGGTTAATACAGTCGACACCATATACGTACACAACTTTCCACTATGTTTGTTTTTGTACTCACAATATATTAAATATGTTCTAGTAAATCTCACGGGTAATCAATATTGATTGATATGTTCAATCACTTCTATCCGATTACATTCCTCAAATGAAAAACCTAAGTCAGGAAATCGGTTTAGTCAAACGTAAAATGTTTAAAAATGTACATGTTCCTACAGGTTGGCTTAAAGTTAAATTTTCATATTGATATAATTGAGAAATCGAAAATTAAGCTGGATGAAATCCGTTTTTTCAAAAGTCAGATATCTGCCTAAAATCGGTATTTTCAGCTATGGAGTATTTATAGATACCCTAAATGTCATTTTTATTTGTGTGTTTTATCTTGTTTTATCATTATCTAGTGTAGTTTTTTTGCAATAACTATTTAAAAATAAATGTAGGTAATTATTTAATTTTTTTTACTTGTATACATAAATAGATTAAAGAAAAAAATGCGGTAAAATAGAAGGCCTAATTTCGGTAAATCTGATTAAGTTCCCTAAACACATAATCGACTCATGGACACCCTTCCATTTAAAAAATAATTATTGTGAAGTCCGATCAAGTTTTGACCTTAACATTTCCCTAAAATAAAATAAAATAAAAAATAAAAAATAAAATAATAATAATAAAATAAAATAGACCATTAATAAAAATTCAAAAGTTGGTACATGTCCCAATGCTACCAAATTCAAATAAACCAATTCAATTTAGGAGTGACACTTGTTACAATATATCCAACCAAATAACCAATGGCTGAGATTATAGAGCCGTTAGTACATGTCTTCTTCTTCTCTATATATGGGTGGTGGCTACCTTTTGAAGCTTGCTGGTGGCTCCAAGTTAAAAAGAAAAGAAAGAAATCTCACAAAAGAAAGAACAATCTGAAATGAAGAAAAAAAAACTCACAAATGAAAGAAAAAAGTGACAATAAAAAATATGTGAGCATTGTGAAGAAGAAGACCATCAATCTCAAGTCTGTCCTTACTTGGAAATTCATTATAGAATGCAAGCTGCAAAAATCTAGTGCAATGTATGTGCGATCTGCTAAAATATAGTGATAAGTAATGAATTATGTAATTTTGTAACTACCATTCTGCAACTCTAGCTGCAACTTCTATTTTGATCGAAAAGTATAATTAATTCATTGATAAGAATTTAGGAAAATGCATGAACAAGTTCCACTCTAGGATTAAATTCCATTAGCAGAAATACAAATCCCAGCCCAACATATAATAGATAACACTATTACAGACTCTAAAGTAGCAGAACAACATTCTTTTCCACTTGGCAGCGTACAGACTTGCAGCAGCAACACCTGCAAATCCCAAGTACCATCATCCTTCCGCTGACTGACTATGAGTGCTAGAACGGTACACCAATAGCTCTTTTGGCCATATAACACTTCCTTGACCAATTTGACCAAGAGTTGTAAAGTACTCATCATGAGGGCATGGTAGCTGAACATTTGGATCATGGACGACGTTTACATAAACTTTAAAATTCCCTTCTTCTATTTTCCTATCACCGAAATCTATGGACGGGTCGACATCTTGCACAATCCCCCTAGCAACAACCTGTAGAGGCCAACGACAACCACCACGCATATCACATTCCTTTCCAATGTTGATATTATCCATCTGTAAGTTAGATTTATATTAATTAGCAAGTGTTGTAAAATCCTTGTTATTCTAGAAAATTTAGAAAAGTCGGCTTAACATTGAAACATTGAAAACTTACTACAGAGTGCCTAGAAGAATGGGATGATGGTGATGAAATATCTGGTGCATATGTTCTCCCTGGCATAGTTAACAATGTTCTGATCTCTTTCATGCTTGCATCCATTTGGGCCTCCATGTAATCGACCCTCTTCTCTAGCTCAGAATTTTTCGCTATCAAGGCTGCTTCCTTTTTTAACACGGGGTCCATCATTTGAATTTGTGTTTTACAAACTCCAGTCCCCATGCCTCGATATCGGCCTTTTCCATCTCCTCCAACAATCTGCAATAATAAAGCACACCTTTTAACATTTACAAGAAAATGAAATTAATCTATCTTGTGTTTATAACAAAGTTAAGCTTTCTTACATTTGTAATTGTATCATTAATCGATGTCTCTTCAGATTCAGGGTGCTCAACGATATAGTTTTCGATTGAATTCTATAAGCATAGCACAAGTAAAAATTGATAGTAAAATTCTGAAATTTGCAAACAAAAATAATAACATAAAATTTATAAAAACAAACTGTCAGCTCAGGGCATTATGGTGTTTTGTCTTTTTTGGTGTGAAGGCCTTGTATGAATCTGCTCGTCCAACCTGGGAAACAGGTATACCTCTCTCAACAGCTATCCTTCTTCGAATCACAGATGCTAGAGTCCTACCAAAACATGAAGGCAACTTTTGTTTCTTTCGATTTTCCGTGTTTTTTCCATTACTAGCCTACATATAATAAGCAATATATTTAAAGTAAACCTTATTATATAAGCGTGAATATTTTTCTCATTGGATAATCTAGAAGGGAAATACCTGAAACTTTTCTGAATTGCAAATGTCAACAAAAGTTTGCCATTCCTCCAAAGGCACGGTAACACTTTTGGGAGTTTTTCCCTTAATAACAGTTGGATCTTTGCCTTTTACATGAGTCTCATACAAATCATGCTTAAAGTTCCTCCATGCATCATTAAGTTTGGTCCTTGTGTACTTTGTATCAAGCGATTCTTGATAATCATACTTAAAATGTTTCTCCAAAACTGCCATAGCTCCCTCAATAAAAGGTTTTAGATCTTTGTCACGCCAATCAGTGTAGCAGATTAATTGGAATGTCACGACGAGCAATAATACCCACTTGTGTTGAAAAAGCTCTAATAACTTCATCAGGTCCTTCGGGTTGAAAAAGATAATTGGTCATAATAACCATCCGAGGTTGCCCAACTTCATGCTCACCAATGCCTTTTGATGGCCCTCTCTTTTTTGGACCAGAGATAGCTGCCTCAGAATGAGATGATTCACCTGCACACATGAATAATTATATTATGTTTGAACTTACTCATTTTCCTTAAAGTTTGTTTAAAACAGTTAGAAGTCATCATCTATGGATAATTAATTCACTTTTAGATTCATCTGGATCTTACAATTTTTGGGTCATCTTCAGTATAGTTGGTACATAAAGGTATATATAGGAACTGTTTGGACAATATATATAGGGAGCATGATAAGAGATAAGTCCAATCCATTTAACTAGGTATGACAGAGATTAGTATGCCTTATTGTAAACAATCTTATTTCATACATAATATTATCATTTCTTATTAGGCCAATTAGAAGAACTCTAATCCATCTAACCTGGTAGATATATGCAAGAAAATCCTAATTGCTAACTAGCTGGGGTGTTATAAAAAAAAAACTATTAAGTACTTTTTCAATAAATTAAATCAAGCTATTTCAATCAATAACTAGCTAGGGCATACAACTGTATCATTCTCATAAATTTTTATGCTCAGATTAAGCGCGCAGAACTTATGAAGATAAAAGAGTAAAACTTTGCAAGCGCATACCAGCAAAAGCATCAAAAGGTTCATCTCCAGCTGAGTGAGAACCATTAGATGTTGAAGGGGAGGTGGCCATAATCTGTGACATGCAGTAAAATCCATTAAGAAAAAATAGACAAATTTACTAAAAATAAAATAAAAAATGTCTGCATATTAAAATCATTCATTGATGTTCACTGGAATGAGATTATTATATAGTTTATAACATGCTAATAAATAAAAACATCACAAGAAAATAAAATATAAACTGAGATCTCACTCATTGTCTCCTTGATTTTTTATGCCTTCTACTACTCTCAACAACTTCAAAGGACTCATCTGGATTATTGAATACCAACTCTTCCTCTATTACAACATCAAGGTTGTTAGGCCCCACATTTATTTCATTCACTGTTATACCATCTGATAAGAGACGTGTTTCATCATCTTCCGAATAAACCTTTTTAGGAACTTCTAATACTACATGCCAATCATGAGCCTTTGGATCCTTGGAATAAAAAACTTGAGAGGCATGCTCTGCGAGGATAAATGGTTCATCACCCATTTGGTTGGAACTAAATAGATTAGACAAGTTTACCAATTTCAAGTTTGCCTCCTTGTCAATTCTCACACCATGTTGTGTGCACTTAACCCAATCACACTTGAATAGAATAGGCTTGTACCCACTTCTATAATCCAACTGAATAATTTTTCGGAGAACACCATAATATTGTGCATTGTAATCAATTGGATTCTTATCCTTAGCGCTAGATCGGTCAGTAGTCGGACAACTTGTACTAATACCACTATTTTGGTTCTTTTTCGATTCTTGATAATCTTTGGTGATAAATAGAAAACCATTGAGACAATATTTATTATACTTTGTCGCAACACGTGTCGGTCCTCTCACAACATCCCTGAAATGAACATCATTTGAATCTATGAACTCAGGTTGATTTTTCAGCCATGGAGTAAACTCTAACACAGGTACCCTATGTTGCCCTGTCTTTCTTCTTGTGGATGCACTATTCTTTTCAAGATATTCGGTGTACCTCCTACGCATTACAATTTAAATTAGACAACTACACATTAATAAATAAAATTGGCATATTTTTTTAATAGTTGTATGTAAAAAAATCTTACATGTTCCAGTTTGGATAACTTGGATGACTTTTTAATACCCACTGGCGTGCTTGTTCGTATTCAACACCTTCCAAACTATAGTATTGACTAGGGCCAACTGGACCAGTCTCATCAACCATGGAATCCCTACTAACATTATCAAACAAATCAGGCAATGTGGGAGTTAAGTTTTCACCCATTCTATCAAGTTTCTCTTGGATGCCACCCCCACATTTGTACCCAGAACAGTAGATTAATGTTTCTTCCTTCAAATAGCGCTCCGCAATGCAACCCTCAGGACGTGCTTTGTTTGCAATATAACCTTTGTAAGTTTTCATCATCCTTCATAAAATTTAACATGTATCAGTATAGAAAAAACAGGTAAAATATAATAAAATAACAAAGAATATAATAGAAACAAAATATTTACCTTTCAAATATGTACATCCATCGGAAGAAGACCGGCCCACATACACGAGCCTCATAGGCTAGGTGAATCGGTAGATGCATCATTATAACAAATAATGATGGAGGGCAATATCTTTCTAGAGCACATAGTGTCTTGACCATACCCCTTTCCAATGCATTTAGTGTTTCAATGTCTATTGTTCTAGAGCATAAAACATTAAAAAATGTGCAAATGCTCGTGAGTATAGATCGAGCTGCCTTTCTCTCATTATCTCTATATGCATGTTGAATCAACATTGGGAGCAAATGTTGCATCAAAATATGATAGTCATGTGATTTCATCCCTTTTAAATCCACAGAATCCCCTTTGACAATACGACCCCAATTACTACTAAAGCCCACTGCCACACGCAGATTTCGTAATGTTTGAAGGAACAACTTCTTTTCTTCTTTTTGAAGCCAAAAGATCCCTGGTCGCATCTTTTGTTTGCCATTGACTTCAGATATCCAATATTTCTTTTTTATTTTTAAACGCTTCAAATCCTTACGTGCATTGAGATGATCCTTGGTTTTGCCCTTCGTGTTCAACATCATTGCAAGAAGGATTTCACAAACGTTCTTTTCAATATGCATGACATCTAAGTTATGACGAACAGGAATATACTTCCAATATTCAAGACCAAACAATATCGACCTTTTCGAAAAATACAAGTTATCTTCCTGGCCTTCATCATCATGAAACTCCTCAACATCTTGTTGTATCATTTTTCCTTTCCCCCATTGTGTTCTTAAATTCTTAGTGATATTGTCAACCTCAATCCCAGTCAACCTTAATGGTTGTTTTTCTTTTTCTTCTGTCTTGTCAAAAGTGCTTTCTCTTATATCATTTCTAGTTTGATCCTGTAGCGGCAACCAGCGTCTATGCCTCATATACACATCTTTCATTCCATAGTGGAGTCTAAGGGCAGCAGTTTTGGGTCCACAACAAGGGCATGCATATTTTCCTTTGGTCTTGCAACCAGAAACATTTCCGTAAGCTGGGAAATCATGGATTGTCCATAATAAAATGGCACGCATATTAAACACTTCACCTTTTAATGCATCTTTTACCATAACCCCATCATGCCACAAGTCATTCAACTCTTTAACCAATGGTTGCAAATAAACATCAATATCTTTTCCTGGTTGTCGTGGGCCTTCGATAAGCCCCGTGAGTATAGTAAATTGCGGTTTCATACACAACCATGGTGGAAGATTGTAAGTTACACACATCAATGGCCATGAGCTGTATGAAGTGCTTAATGTACTAAAGGGATTGAAGCCATCAGTGGCTAATCCCAATCGTACATTACGTGATTCAACCGCAAAATTAGGAAATATACTATCAACTTGCTTCCACGCTCCTGAATCAACTGGATGTGCCATCTTCTCGGGCTTAGACTTTCCAGTGGAATGCCAACTCATCGCTTTCGCCACCCAATCAACATTATACAATCTCTTCAATCTATTTGCAAGTGGAAAGTAACGGAAAACTTTCTCGGGGACCCTTACTCTCTTCTTAAATTGCTCAATGCCCGAGATTTGATATCTTGGCACACTGCAGGTAGGACACTTAGATTCAGCTTTATATTCCCCCCAATATAAGATGCAATCATTTCTACATGCGTGAATCTTCTCATAACCAAGTCCTAAGTCAGTGATTATTTTTTCTGCCCGATAGGTGTTCTCAGGTAATTTATTACCACGTGGAAACACAACTTTAAGTAATTGAAGCAATTCTGTAAAACTATTATCAGTCCACCCATGTGTGATTTTCAAATTAAACAATTTGACAATAAACCTAAGAACAGTAAACTCTGTGGACCCATCATATAATGCACTCATGGCTTCACGTAAATTTGTAGTGAAGTTGACATCTTCAATGACTTCAACCTCTCCTTGATCACGTTCAAGAAGTGTGTCCAAGGTATTGGGACTACAACTTTCTGTCACAGTATTAAAGACATCATTCATGTTTATCTCATATTCATTTTCATGAATATTTGATCTATTAACATTCTGACCCTCTACTGGTTTCTCACCATGCACACACCACACTTTATATGTACTATCAAACCTATGTCTATAACAATTCTCTGTGACCTCATCATGCGTCTTTGCTATACCCTGGTTTTGACATTTCCCGCATGGACAAGGTATGACTGTTTTGTTACGATGGTGTATCTTTGTAAATTCCACAAAATTTTTAACTCCATTAATGAAAAACTTATCGGGAAAATTCAAATGAATCCAACTCCTATCTATTGAGCATGAGGCTTCCATTTGTGTATCTAACATATAACAAATAAAAGTTCATGAGACTAAAAGTTTTTAAATGAATATGAAATCCAGATAACCTTCCAAAACATATGGCGTATTGAATGAAAAAAATACTCATTTGAAATAAAAGAAAGAAAATAAGTCATCACTAATTCTTAAAGTCATTTCATCAAATAAGTAGGTGTGGAGCCAAAATTTCAACAAATGTGGCAGCAATTATCACTTCAGTCTCATCATTAAGGAAGACAAGAAAAAAAAAATAAAGAAGACATACTCGCAAAAAAAAAAAAAAAAACACTATTAACCATAAAGAAGCCAAGATAAAATAATTCGCCTTTTAAAAATCGAGAGTTGAAAGAGAGAATGACTTGAAGAGTGTATCACCTATAATAAGAAATTTAGAGTTAAATACTCAAGATATTGAAAAATATATTAGGTAAATAATAAAAATAACTACTCATGAAATTTACATATATTCCAGAAATTATAATGAATTTAGCGACATCTAACCAAACAGTAAAGTTGTATATAGTTCTACCAATATTATATATAGTAGGTGCACTTGCAAGGTTCAATGGGAACACTCAAGCAGTTTAAGATACACTACATATAAAAATTCTCTTGGATTCATCACAAATCTCGCAAACTGTATTATACTTTCTAAGGTAGTTTGGTAATCCATCATGGAACGAGTAGATGTCTATAATAATCAAGATGATAATCAATGCAAATGCGAGTAGATGTCTATAATAATCAAGATGATAATCAATGCAAATGCTTTAGCGGCCTTATCTTCCATTACTTGTAAATTTCCTGTTCTTCACAACTAGGAAGTAAATTGATATGTTGGTTTAGTACAAGCAAAATTACAATAAAATTAGATTTTCGAAATTGGGTATTCAAAGCAAATAGAGAAGATCGAAGAAATTGCTCGATTGAGAAAGGAGCTATAATTTACTCAATTTTTTTTTTATAAAAACACAAAGAAAAAACAAAGGGTTGTCAAGAATTATATTGAAAGGTAAGGTTTTTTAAGGAAAAATTAAACTTTTCATAAATCGATAAGAGACATTAAAAAAAATCAATTTCAAAAATTCAGACAATTTAAGGACCAAATCAACCTATATACAACATAGAGAAGGAACATGTACCTTAAAGAGAGCAACTTTGAAAACCTAGCTGAAAAATTCTACACCCATACAACTTAATTAGGTTAAATTAGATGAATGGATAAATGGATTTGAGAAAATTGGTTGTTAATTCAGTGAGTGTGCGAGAGAATTTGGGGAAATTGGTTCATAACTTAGTGAGAGGGTGAAAGGATTTGAGAAGTTAGTTCATACTATGAACTTCATAGCACAGTGGAGTGAGAAAGAAGAAGAAGAAGAAAGAGAAACAAAGTGGGGGAAACCTTTTAGCTAATAGGGTTATTATGAAAGAATTTTTCTTTTCTTTTCGCGGCAATATAAGATAGGGTTTTTAATTTGGCGCTCAAGAAAATAAGCAATTCCTACAGTTTTGGGATATCGAAACTGTATTGTTAAAATCTGTAAACAGTTGGACGGATTTTACCCCTAACATGTCCGTAGCTAAAAAACCAAAATTTTAGCATTTTAATTAAAACTTTACCGACGGTCCTAAGACGAGTTCCCTACAGATCTAGACCGTAGCTATTTACCTACAAACAAAGTCTGTCGGCGAAAAACTTTATAGTCCGTCGGGGAAACCCATTTTTCTTGTAGTGAGTTGATCCCTCCAATTCGTCCAATTTAGGGATGGCACCATATTCATGGCCGGGGCTACACATGGTTCATATGTAATGCATACCACCACTGCCATGCCATTACCATGTGAACCACAACAATAACGACTACGGCAGTAACTATCCTACGTTCTTCTTCACCACTGTCCATTCTATAAAACCCCAACAACGTCAAAACTCCACGATTGTAACACACACTTTAAACACGATTGTATTTTAAGTAAAACAAAACTTTTAAATTTCAAAACATATATTAAAATGTGCCATTACAAATTTCATTACAAGGTGACGTTAACATATCCCAAAGTTATGTTACAATTTCTTAAAAATTCTAAATAACAAATAACAACTTTAATAACACCGCGATGATTACAACTAACAAAACTACAATCAGGTTCTTCACCAACCACCAAGTATCATCTAAGGAAATTGCACGCATTGTGTTGGGGATACGGTCAGTCGAAGTAGAAGAAACACAAGAATAGCTTCTAGAGGCAATGGGGCTGGGTAGTGGTTGGGAGCATGCATGTTCTACTTCGGAGTCCAAGCTCATGTAGTAATTCAAAAGTAAGCGAGCTTGTGCGATTGAAGTACAACCTTCCCAACATGCTCCTTCAAAATTCCTAATCTGAGTATCGGCTTGAGGCCAGTTTGTATAAATACCAGGGTTCCGGCCATTTCGAACCAGGTAACATGCAAATTTACCCATTTCGAATTCTGAAAAATATATCGACAAATCACATATCTTTTTATAAACAAACTACCCTATTACAAATAACGGTACATGATGTAATCTAAACGAATTCAAACAAACTACCATTTCACAAATAACGGTACTTGATGTAATTTAGACGAAGACATGGTATCACTTTTCATCGTGCATCATTATTGACCATTCCTAAAATATGTTCATAGCATTTTAAATAAAAACATGGTCACAATATGTATATGCATTCTCATTTAAATATACATTCATTACTACGCATTTTAGTATAACATTCATTACTATACAATGTCAAAATCGAAGCATAACATGTCTATTATAAAGTGAAGGAGAGGTCAAAATTGGCATACCTTAAGCGCAGCAGCAACAACCCGACACGCAAGCTTAAAATCGACGCGAACCACAGAGCACAGAAAACTACAACAGTAAAACGATCCTTGCATTATAAAAATACAAAACAAAAATAAAACAAATAGATCAAAAGAACAAAACAATGAATTACCTGTAATGGAAACAACAAACAGGTACAGAAATTATCCCCACCACAAATTAAAACCACCGTTGCGCATAACGAGAAACATACCCCCCCCCCCCCCCCCCCCTAAAAAAACCCATAAATCAATACTTGCATACAGTTAAATGTAAAACCTGATAAGAAGGTTTCTTACCAATCAATACTTGCATACAGTACTTTGTAATCGCAATGCTATATATCTTATTGACTACATTAATGATACATTGATACAACTTGTATCACACCAATGCAACAGTCATCAAGACTCACTAATATATGAAAATGAGTCCTTTACTTATCAATATTCAATATCATTATGCGCAACTATTTTATCATATATAGATATGAAACAATTGTGAAACAAAATGAAACTTAAGATGCATCAAATACTGAAATGGAAACACTAGTCATACTGTACCAACAATTGGGCTTACATTATTTCCAGTTTTTAGAGTTGAGGCTAGTTTCATCTATTTGGGACTGCACTGTTATCATTGTGAAACATTATTGAAATCCAAAAGCCTAATCAAAATCCTATTGCAAATGATGAATGGTACAAAAACTCTGAACTGAAAACAACATTGTCCTAACAATAATAGAATTTGCACTGAATATGAAGGTCAAAACTATGTAAAAACTAAACTTCTACAGAATGTGTCACATTGAACACACAAAATGAATCTGTGAATCTCTTTTCAACTATCTATCAGAACATTCCAAGAAACAAAACAAATAAAGGTTTGCGCCAAGGGGTTGCAGGAAAAAAACCAAAAAATAAAAATAAATATATATATATATATATATATATATATATATATATATATATATATATATATATATATATATATATATGGGGATTTAGAGATACCCCCCAAAATAATAGGAACTCTTTGAGATACCCCCAGATTTAGAAACTCTTAGAGATACCCCTCATTTTTCCATTTGAAGCCGGTCAACCAAGCCGTTGACCATGGTCTGACCAGTCTTCATAATTTTTAGACAATTTTACCCTCCCACCATTTAAACCCACATCCTAGTCATTTTGCCCAGTCATCAATGATGCCATGTCAGCAAACCCACTTACAACTACCACTTCTTATCCTAACCGTTCAAAATAGATCTAGATCTATATCTAATCCTATCTACCGTTACATCATCAAACTCCACCTTTTTCTTCCTCCTCCTTCTTCTTCCTCCTCTTTTCTTCTTCACCATCATCAAACTCCATCTCTCACTTTTTCTTCTTCACCATCATTTCTTTTCTTTCTTCCTTCTTCTCCATCCTATCTACCTATCTATCTTGCTTCTTCTTCATCAAACCATTCTTCTTTCACCTTCATTTTTCTTCCTTCTTCATTAACAGATCTAGCCATTATCATCTCTCATTTATTACTCCATTACTAGATCTGGTGAAGGAATGACACTCCATTACTCGATCTAGAAGAACCAATAAATACTTCAATTTTTAGTAGTTTTACTAGATCTACCTAGTTGAAACGTTGATACGAAGGTAAATTATAGTATTTAGTGGTTTTGTACTGTGTATTTTAGTATTTTTTGAGATTTGGTTCATCATCTTTCATCTTTTTCCCCAAATTACCTTTCTCTGCAATTTGGGGGGTATCTCAAATGAAACTTGTATTTTGGGGGGTATCTCTAATGAAAGTTTTGTTTGTTTTGAACAGATAATTTGTCAAATGTGTAACCAACTTGGACATTGTGGAGATGAATCAGTCTGAACTTAAAGTGAAGCAATCGGAGACATTGAATGCGTTTCATATTATTTCTTTATCTGAAGGGTTTGATTTGTCGCCTTTGTTTGAAGAAAAGAAAAGGGAAGAGAAGGAGGAATTAAGATTTGCGACAACAAAGCCAGCAAGTAGTGTGATATCAAAATTGGAAGATTTGGCAAAATCAGTGAAATTCAGTGTTAGGAAGAGTGAATCAAGAGTTAGATTGGAAGGAAGTGAGAGGGGAAGGAAAGGGAAATTGTCAATTGAAGCAGAGATATTTGCGATGACACCTTCGTTCTTAGTGGTGGAAGTGAAGAAAGATGGTGGAGATACTTTGGAATATAATCAGTTCTGTAGTAAAGAACTTAGACCAGCATTGAAAGATATTTGTTGGACATCACCAGCTGAAAATCCTACACCTGCTTGATGAAACTTGGAAGTAGAGGGATTTTAAGAATTTAACAAAATTCAATGTAGTTGTAATTGTTTTTGTGGTTTCAGTTATGTTGATTTCTTTGTTATTTTCTCTTATTATTCCGTCATTTGGGTGTTTTTATGTTTTGTGATTATGGATTTATGGTGGTGGTTTTCTCCTTTATGTGATGAATTGTGCATATTGCTTCTTTGTTGTGTGAGCATTTTATGGTTAATGGTTCTGATCTTTCTGTATATTGAATGTGCTAGTTTTTTTTCTTTCACTTCAGAATAGACATTCTCTGATGTAATTGGCAGTAAGATTGATGCTAATGGTAGATATTCAAAATGTGTGATGAAGAAGAAGCAAGATAGATAGGTAGATAGGATGGAGAAGAAGGAAGAAAGAAAAGAAATGATGGTGAAGAAGAAAAAGTGAGAGATGGAGTTTGATGATGGTGAAGAAGAAAAGAGGAGGAAGAAGAAGGTGGAGTTTGATGATGTAACGGTAGATAGGATTAGATATAGATCTAGATCTATTTTGAACGGTTAGGATAAGAAGTGGTAGTTGTAAGTGGGTTTGCTGACATGGCATTATTGATGACTGGGCAAAATGACTAGGATGTGGGTTTAAATGGTGGGAGGGTAAAATTGTCTAAAAATTATGAAGACTGGTCAGACCATGGTCAACGGCTTGGTTGACCGGCTTCAAATGGAAAAATGGGGGGTATCTCTAAGAGTTTCTAAATCTGGGGGTATCTCAAAGAGTTCCTATTATTTTGGGGGGTATCTCTAAATCCCCCATATATATATATTCATAAGATTCCATAATAACCACACCTATGTTCAGAAAAACAGGATATTCTTGTGGTGCAGATTGTTCTCAAAATACATATTAGTAAAGATTAGGGGTGGGCACGGTCCGGTCCGGTCCTAAAATGTAATAGGACCGGGACCAAACCGAGTTGACTGTATCGGTTCGGTTTCGGTTCCATGGACCGAAATAATTAGAATGTAACCGGACCGAACCGGACCAAATACAATCGGTCCGGTTTCGGTCCGAAACTCGGTCCCGGGCTTTTTTATTGGGCCTTTATTATTCTTAAGTTAGACCTGAAGCTTGAGTTCCTCTGTTCTTCATGTTTTCTCGACATAGATGTGTATTTCTTTAATGGATCTCTTCTTGTTGCTCTACCTTCTGAAGCACTTCGAAATAATAGAAAATCTCTGAATCTCCATTTTGTGAAAAATGAAAAAGAAGAAGATTTTGAATTTGTAGAGGAGTTTGAAAGTGGTTCTATGCTCTGTTCTTGGTCTTCAATAAGAAACTCAGATAATCTTAATGGTGAAAGTGATCTAGTACTTCGATGTTTTGAACTTGAAGTTGAAAAAACTGAACCCCTTTCTCTTCCTCTTTCTTCTTCATTCTTTCCACAATCAAAGAGTTCATCAGCAGTTAAAGTAGTTTTCTCTAATTGCCCACTAAAATCAAAAGTAAATTCTTCTTGATTAACAAAATGGGTATCTTTAGAATGGATGTTTTCATCAATTTCAACATCCCAATTAAACTTCGAATCATCATCTCCCTTTTAACACCCAAAGATTTGAGAGAAGAAGAACGATGAAGAAGGTTTGAAGAAGAAGAATACATTTTGATTTTCTTTGGTTTGTTGGGGGGTTTTGGCGAGTTTATAGAAGACGTGAGTTTCAGAGTTTTTAGCTTCTCCAACCATCTCGAACAACCTCATAAAGTCCGCTCTAGTGACTAGGCTTTCATAGCCCATATCTAATCTAACATTCAGCCCACGTAAATTCAAGCCCAGCAAATGATAAACATGACTACAGTACATGATTACACCATGATTTGATTTATTGTATACAGACTCTGTAATAAGTTTATTTTTGGTGTCACCAAGTTCTACATGAAGTCAATACATGTGTTTGGATGTATAAATAAGATTTGTTTTATGCCTTTGCTGTTGCTATATTGTTTTGGTCGAAGAAAGAGAAAATTGTGATAAGAATTTCAGATATTGAAGACAGCCTGAAAACTATAATGGGTGTGCATTATATATTACTTCTAAATTCAAATGTTATTCAAGTTTTCGTACTAATTTATGGTTAGTCTTCGGACCAAACCAGAAACCCCAAATCATCATGCCATCAGATGCAAGAAACATGAATAGAGGAAAGAAATAGAAAGAAAATTATAGAAATAAAGAGAATGTACCTACGACTCCAGCTACATCGCTGCAAATTGAGATAATGGAAGAAGAACTCATAAATGAGGAGGGATTCATTTAAAATGGAAATCAAAAGTCAGAACCTGAATGTTTGGGAAGAAGATCTTTGATTTTTGAAAACAATGATTTTTGAAAACAATATATATACATCATAACTAGTAGTATTTGTATTTCTCTGAACAAATGAAATATTGTTGAAATCACGATAAAGGGAAGAAAAACGTGTTGGACTTGTAGGAGCACTGTAGTAAAACTTACCAAAAGGTTTTGGACTTGAAGGAGCACTCATGTATGGTGTAGAACAACCACTATCAAAGTTGAAATCAACTGCAGGCATTGAAATCAGAATTTCCATTTGCACTTTGGGTGTTAAAAGGGAGATGAGTTGAAGTGTTGCAAGCTTTGTTGTTTGTTTATATAAGAAAAAAAGAGAGAAGAAGAAGAAAGCTATGTCTAGTTTAGTAATTTCATAATAAAAAAAATGTTTTTTATTTATTTCGGTTCGGTTCGGTTCTCTCGGTTTTATAAAAACAAGAACCGAGACCGGACCAATAGTTATATAGTTCGGTTCGGTTTCGGTCCGGTCTTGACCGGTTTTTAGTCAACTCGGTTTTGACCGGTTTTGACTCGGTTTTTTCGGTTCGGTTTTCGGTTTTTCGGTTTTTTTGCCCACCCCTAGTAAAGATGTGTGTTGCACTGCTGAAGATGACATGTAACCGATGGCAGGTGTAAACACATAGCATGTCACTGGGAAAGTAAAAAGGAAGCAGCAAAATGAATCGTGCTCGAAGCCTATAAAATATCAAAACCTCGAGGTGGATATTCAGTTGGACATATAGTATATCGAAATACCAGAACCAAATGATCGCACATGTATTTAGACCCAATATGCTTGTTTTAACTAAAATATTTTCACACCAGAACCATTACAATCCTTGAGTGAAGAATGGTTACACAATCTCAACCAAGTTGTGTTTGTTTGCATCTGTTTGTGAACAGCTACCCAAACTTCTCATATGCTTTAGACTTTCTATAATACTAATCCATTTATACAAAAAACCCTAATCCATTTATACAAAAACCCTAATCCCCAATCCATTTATACAAAAACCCTAATCCATTTATACAAAAACTGCAAAATTGAAACAAAATCCCCAATGTGGTGATTCCTACAGCAACAGTTAAATAATTAATCAACCCCCCCCCCCCCCAAAAAAAAAAAACATGGAGAATTATCTTCTACACATTGCAGCAGTAAAATGTAAAACCTAATCCCCAATTTATTACCCTTGAAAAATAAAAAGAAAAATATAAACCCTAACCCTAATTTCATAACTAAAAATTGAAAAAGAATCCCCAATTATACAAAAACCCCCAATTTTGATAAACCCTAGTCCATTTATACAAAAAACCCCAATTATACAAAACCCCCAATTTTGATAAACCCTAGTCCATTTATACAAAAAACCCCCAAATTGAAACAGAATCCCCAATTTTCATAACCAACCCTAACTCTAATTTCATAATTCAACGAAATTGAAGTAGTAGTCATGCTTATTCAAGCATAATTTGATCAACACAACCCTAAATTTACATAATTTATACAAACCCCCAAATTTTCGAAAACCCTAATTACAAAATTTGAAAAAATCGAACAACCTTTCTCAATAAATCAAAAATTGCAGCAGGAATGAATGTTTTTGTTGTATACATCAAAACAGAAATCACCATCGCCATCGCGAAAAACTTAGAAATGGATGAAGAGAGAAGAAGTGGAAGTAGAGAAATGGAAGTTGATAAGAGATTACCTGTCGAAATCAAAGTGAAATCAAGTTTTACTAGATAGTAATCGCCGTCGCCATCGTTTTCTCGCTTTTGAACAGATGTTGCGAAATTTGTAAAGGAAAAAAAAAAATTGCTTTTATACCTATGCAAATCAATCCGGGTAAATACCATCGGGGAATTTTACCCCCCCCCCCCCCCCCCCCAAACCGATTCACCCGGATGAATCCGGGTAAATGGGGTCACGTGCTTGTTTTCGGTAAAAAGTATCCGGAGCAAATTTTGGTTATCAAATACATGTGATTGGCTGGTCAAACCGTGCAAAACCCATTCACCCGGGTGAATAGCCTTATTCACCGGTTATCAAACAGACCCTTAGTTCAATTAATTTTCGTTGCAGGTGGTAGGTCACATTAACTTTTGTTGCAGGATTTGACTTACCAAAGTTACACTCGCAAGTGGTAAGTTGGTAAGTTGCTTTAAATTATATTAATTGTAATGCATGCGTAGTTAGTTGTTTTAACTGTGGACCGTTGATAGTTTTGGTGAGCTCTCCTTTCATGAGAGACACTCACACCAGCATATTCGAAATGCTGACCCTCGTTGTTTCTTTTGCGACTTGGGGTACGTCTCGGTCGGGCATAGAGGAGGAGCACTGGATTAGAGATAATGAGACTGGAGCTGGAGTTGAACTTTGGAAATAAGGTAATTAATATTTCTGAAGTTATCTATGATCCTCTGTAGTCTATTATTTTGAATGTTTTTTTGCCTAACTGGGTCCCATGTGGGGCCGACCCGCTCATACTCTGGCTTTTGATTTATGAATATTTGCTATTTATTTGGTGGATATTCATTTATCAAAAATCGGGGCGTGACAACCGTATTCAGTCGCCAGACTGTTTGATTTTGGTTAACTAGTTCAGTGCTTAACTGAACAATGCATTGGTTTTTCAATTAAGTGGTTCAGCCAAAACAAAAATTGGCAGAATGAACCTCTGAATGACTAAACAAAGCCAAAAAGACCAACTTACCTCCAAACCCTTTCATTTCTCTCGCTATTCATCTTCACCTTCTTCTAATCTACTTCTGTTGTTGAAAACCTAACGCTGTGATTTTAAGCTTTTAACCCAACGCTGTTATGAAGTGATTGGCTATCTTGATTGATGGGACTTCGCAAGGAGGCCACGAAAGAATATAAGCAAGGCCGCCATTGCTAATGTTGTGAATGGACATCCAGACAATGCTTCGGCTAATGTAGCGCAATCAAGTATGAATGGTAAGGTTATTTCGAATAGTACATGGATAATCGATTCAGGTGCATCTGACCATATGACAAATGACCCTAACCTTGTGGAAAGTCTTAGAGCTTCACCTCAAAACGTCGTTTCTACTGTTAATGGTACTCCAACTCCGGTTAGCGGAGAAGGTTCTATTGTGTTATCTGATACCCTAACTCTTGAATCTGCCTTAGTTGTTCCATCTCTAGCTTATAACCTATTGCTTGTTTGTCAAATTATTCTAGCACTTGCATGTATTGTGACGTTTTATCCATATTTCTGTATTTTTCAAGACATTCTGACTCGACAGGTCCTCGGTTATGGTGTTAGAAGGGGGAAAAATGGAAAATGTACTATCTGGATAGAAACTGAAGAGAAACAGATGAATTTTCTGGGGCAAGCTAATCAGATCAATAGGGTCGAGAATGCAAAAGAAGTTGTGTGGCATCGGCGTTTAGGTCATCTATCCTTTAGTTATCTTAAGAAGTTACAACCTTGTTTATTTTCAGTTGTTAGTGATTCTGAATTTCATTCAGACATTTATGAACTGGCCAAGAGCCACCATATTTCATATTCACCAAGTATTAATAGATGTTTTGTTCCTTTTATGAAAATTCACTCTGATGTTTGGGGTCCTGCAAAAGTTTCTTCATTTTCTGGAGCTCGATATTATGTGACTTTTATTGATGATTGCACCACATGACTTGGGTGTCATTACTGAAAAATAAAAGTGATGTATATGGGATGTTTACTGATTTTTACAAAATGGTGGCGACGCAGTATCAACAATCTATCAGGAATTTCAGTCTGATAATGGTAGAGAATTTGTGAATGGCCTCATGTCTGAATTTTGCCGGTCAATTGGAATTCGTCATCAAACCTCCAATTCTGGTACCCCCCCAACAAAATGGTTTAGCAGAACGGAAGAACAGGCAATTGTTGGAAGTTGTTCATGCTTTCTTGTTTGGCATGAATGTATCTCGATCCTATTAGGGTGAAGTAGTGAAATCAGCAGATATGTTATCAATTGTACTCCCTCACGGGTAATTGAGTTCCAAAATTCTTATCAGAAACTCCATACACTTTTGTCTACCCCATCTATGCCTAACTTGGAGCCTCGGGTGTTTGGATGTACAGCTTATGTCCATATTCCAAAATCAGAACGAAGTAAACTTGATCCTCGTGCGAAGAAGTGTATGTTTGTGGGTTATGCAGAGTTTCAGAAAGGGTATAGGTGTTATGATCCACTTACTGACAAAATGCATATATTTCTTGATGTCTCATTCCATGAATCAGATCCGTATTACTCAGGGGGAATTTCCCAGTCTTCCCTTCAGGGGGAGAGTGGCGGTGAAAGGAATCCTTGGTCTATTGACAACTTTGATGTCTTTGAAGAATTGGAACACTTGGAGGAACGATTTGAAGTTCATGCAGTAGAAATTGATTTTGTAGCAGTAGAGAATAATCATGAGCAGACAATCAACCATTTGGTTCCCAGCGATCAGACAGAAGTACATGATTAGGATGTATCTGAAACTCTAGTACACGATATTTCCCCTTCTACATCAACAACTGAAGATCTCGGTTAGAATGATCTGCCTCACGTACCTCCTATAACCTTTAATAAGTCTGTTGGGTTAAAAAGTCTTGAACTTAGAAAATCACAAAGAGCTAGTAAGGGAGTTCCTAAAAAACAATATGAACTAGACATTAAAGTCAATGTTAAATATCCTATAACTAACTTTATGTCTAACCATAGGCTTTCTGAACCACATGCACTTGTTATAAATCAATTATCTACTATATCTATTCCTAGTAACGTGCAGGATGATTTGAAAGATCCAAAATGGAAGAAAGCAATGAATGAAGAATTTGAAGCGCTTTAAAAGAATGTAGCATGGGAGGTAGTTGATATGCATGTTAGAATGAAGACTGTTGGATGTCGTTGGGTGTTTACCGTGAAGCTTAATGCAGATGGAACTATTGATAGATATAAGGCAAGATTTGTTGCCAAGGGATACACACAACGTTATGGAATTGATTATGAGAAGACTTTCGCACTTGTGGCGAAGATCAATACTGTTCGAATTTTAATTTTGCTTGTAGCAAATAAAGATTGGCCCTTGCACCAGCTTGATGTGAAGAATGCATTACTGAATGAGAATTTGGAGGAAGAAGTATACATGGATATGTCTCCAAGTGTGAAGAACCATCCCGTAGATGTTGGAAAGGTGTATAAACTGAAGAAGTCTTTGTATGGCCTGAAATAGTCTCTAAGAACTTGGTTTTGAAGATTTACAAAGTCCATGAGAGCTTTTGGGTACAAACAGAGCAATTCTGACCATACCTTGTTTATCAAACACAAGGATGGTAAGATTACATCTCTAATTGTGTATGTGATGACATGATCGTTACAGGGGATGATCCGAAGGAAATAAATGAATTGCAGAAGTATTTGTCGAAGAAATTTGAAATGAAGGATCTAGGACAACTGAAGTATTTTCTGGGTATTGAAGTTGCAAGGTCTAAAAAGGGGATTTCACTTTCACAGAAGAAGTATGTCCTTGATTTGTTTGTTGAAACATGGATGTTGGATTACAAACTGATGGAGACACCTATTGAGATGAATCATGGACTACTCGTCATTCATCCTGACCAAGTTCTTACTGATAAAAGAAGGTATCAGCGTCTTCTAGGAAGGTTAATTTATCTCTCTCATACTAGACTTGATATTGCTTATGCTGTGAGTGTGGTTAGTCAGTTTATGCATTCTCCTAGTGAAGAACATATAGATGCAACCTTTCATATCTTGAAGTATTTGAAGAAGGCACCTGACAAAGGTTTACTGTTTGAAAAGAATGATGTATTGGACGTTGTTGGATACACAAATGATGAAGTGAATGTTGTTGGACACAAAGATGCAGATTGGACTGGTGATAAAACTAATAGACGTTCTACATCAGGATACTTTACTTTTGTCGTTGAAAATCTTGTAACTTGGCGTAGTAAGAAGCAGAAAGTTGTTGCCAGATCGAGTGCAGAGGTTGAATTTTGAGGTATGGCTCATGGAGTATGTGAATTGTTGTGTATCCGTAATGTCTTGAAGAAATTGGGCTTCAATCTTCAAAAGCCTATGGATTTACATTGTGATAATCAAGCCGCCATTCAAATTGCACATAATCCAGATCAGTATGATCGAACAAAGCATGTGGAGGTTGATCGTCGTTTTATTAAAGAAAATCTTGTCAGGATCAGAAGGTTATTCGCTTTCCTTTCGTAACCTCAGAGGAGCAATTAGCTGATGTTCTTACCATAGTACAAAATATCGCGATATCTATCGGTTTGAGAAAAAACGATACGATACTTTACCTATTTTATTGCCTTAAATTATCTGTTATATATCAAATTTATCGGCTCGAGTCAATATTTAGTGATAATTTTTGATATTTTCTGGAAAAAAATTCAATTGGGTGTCTTTTGTTCATCTCTTTCATCGTCTTCCTCTCTCCCACAATCTATCATATACACAGATTTGATTTGATTTGAAAAAAAAAAAGCCAAGAACACAAGAAGAGGACAATTAAGAAAAGTTATAAGATCTATGCTGGTTCTTCTTCCACATACATTAGATTTAAGTATTTAACCATAAGAATTTTGATTAGATATCTTGGTTAGAGAAAGCTTGAAGAAAGATTTTTTTGAGAACAACTGTCTAAAATCTTGGTTTGTGAAACTTCAATGTTCTTAACTTTGGCCAGATCTGTAGCTCTGAATAAGATGTTAAAATATCTTTCATCCTTGAATTCAAGATCTGTTTCTACAAATATATCTTTTCCTAAAAGAGAAGAAAACTATTCCTAATTTATTTGCGTAATTAAATGCGATGACTTGCAAGTGATGCATTTTTTTGGGTAAGATGGATTTACTATATATATCTTAAAGGAAAAAAAGAATCGATAGATATATTCCGATGTATCCGGATATATCAGATCAAAGGAGATACGATATATTCTTAAATATCGACTTTTTGTACTATGGTTCTTACCAAAGGTGTATCTAAAAAATGCTTCGACAACTCAGTTGACAAGTTGGGCATGATTGACATCTATGCACCAACTTGAGGGGAGTGTAGAAAGCTGTATATATATTCTAAATAGGAAACAATATATTTATGATATATTTAGAATATTATGTATTTAGAATAGTGTGTCTTGGTAGACAAGAAACTAACTTGTATATAAACCTATGTTTTGGGATGAATCAAAATGACAAACTGAATTGAATTGAATTGAAGTCTTTTATTTAACAAAATGGATCAATAGGTGCTTTCCGCAAAACATGGACCCTAGCTCACATCGGCAACGATTAACTAAAAAACTCAATAAATAATCCTACGTACTTGAAGAAGCAAAATTGTCTCAAGAATATAGTACGTAAGAATGGTGTAACTTACCCTTCGCTAAGATGCTTCTTGCCTGACATAAGACCGGAGTCGAACACCAAGTCGTAACTGAAATTTAATATTGCAAAAATAACACCAAGCAAAATTTAAGATGCACAGCAATATATCTAATCACTTATCATATAAAAAAGATGCATGAATGCTTGTTTCTTGACCAAGCAAATCATTTCAAAAAAATAAAAAAAATTGCTTTACCATCTTCAATTTATTGCCTCCATAAATGTGACACTAAATTATTTTAGTAAATTAGCATAACTATTTAATCTCCTCCTCCAGACTTGCTCGGGAGGGTTCGAAATCCAACTAGAAGCATACTGAAAAAATATATCAGGGCAAATGAAATTGAAACAAAAAAAAAAAAAAAAAATGTCGTCTCAACTTCCGGCAGTTTTTTTGTCTAGAGTTAAAAACAAATGAACTTCTTGATCACTTTCATCTACGGTTAAAAGCGTGCGTGTCCTCTCAGCTTCCAGCAGTTTTTTTGTCTAGATACATCAAATACCTTACTTTCTAGTCATCACTTTTTGTTAGCAAACCACCCTATCAGTGAAGTACATTTTGAACAGACAAACCCACCTTTTCTGCAGTCAGACCTGACCTCCAGTCACAACAACTCCCTCTGCATCTTTCTATACCCTTCATCTCTTTCTTTCGTTGAATTTACCTAACCATCAGATGAAGATATTATTTCACTCTTTTGTTCATTTTGGACAAGAATATCCACTACTCTTATATCTCATCTTCAAAAAAGCCTTTAATCTAGGGCTGGGCAAACAAACACTTCAGCAGAACTGAACCGAATCGAATACTTTTACGAGTGTTTGCATGTTTATATGTTGAAATTTTTACAAAACATTTTCGAAGGTGTTCGGTTTCGGTTTGCTACTATTTAAAACACCTAAAATAAAAGACCTATATTTATAGTCCAACACAGTAGCCCATTATCTAGTCCAGCCTGGTTAAACGTAGCCCATAATTACACTTAGGGTTCGACAAAAAATCTCACTTCCTTTGATTTTCTTATTCAATTAATGGATGTTTCTTCAGTTCTTCTTCAATTAATGGTTGTTGCTTGTACTAATCAACTCTAATCAACATCATCTTCTTCGATTTTCAATCATCATTGCTTGATAAATTGATGAATAGTTGCTAATATTGATCTGCAATCAACATTGTGATCAAAATTTTATGTTTTTCTTAGGGTGTGTTTGATTGCAAGCATTTTCCCAATGTAATGAGAAAATTTATGTGTTTTCTCGGACCAGTGGAAAAGGGGCACTATTTATGTGTTTGATTGTTAACTTAAGTAGTGAGAAAAAGAAAATCGTATTTTTCCACTGTATAGCTAATTTCTCTATACAGTGAGAAAACATTTTCTTACCCTCCCCCTTAGAATTCCAAACTAGTGAGAAAATGGGGTTATTTTCCCACTAGAGTGAGAAAAAATGATGATTAATTCCAAATTAGTTAGAAAATAATTAGAATTCCCACTATCACTCAAACACCATATTTGTGCAGAGTGAGAATGACTTAAAACATTTTCTTACTTAAGTGAGAAAATATTTTAAGTCATTCTCACTTAAGTGGGAAAACTATATTTAAGTCATTCTCACTCTCATTTTTTCTCACTCCGCAATCAAACGCAGCCTTATAGATTTTCAGTACTGTCATACTTGATCAGAATTTTTCTTTTTTGGTTCCAACTTTAAAAAAATAAAGGTGTTTGGTTCGATTTTTCGGTTAGCCAAACATATATAAGGTATTCGGTTCAGTTTCGATTTTTGTTTAATACAAGCAGTTTGGTTTGGTTCGGTTCTGTAAACTAAATTGGTGGGCTTATGTTCAACAAATTACAAAACACCTACTATGTTGTTCGGTTTTGACTTTATTCAAAACCAAACCAAACCGAACCGTGCCCACCTCTACTTTAATCCCCATTCAACTTATCCACATTAGTTCTTAAAAATAACTGCAAACCTCAACCTCCCTCGAAGAATCATGCAAATTCCTCTGAATCAACTTCAAGCTAATATGGCTCACTGGAATGATGCTATGATCATCGCTCTATGGCATAGGAACCACCATAATCCCAACTATGTCATGAAACAAATAAGCCTGAAATGGAAAATCACTGACCACATGGATTTGGTAAGGGTTGGGCACAATCTTTTTGTCTGCAAAATCAATCTCGAAGAAGACCCTGATAAGGAAGCTGGTATGCCATGTATGGGTTGCATTGTGTTGATCGAAGCTTTTTCATCACCGACGGACCCTTAGTCGGTGGTTTTTACTAGGTTTTCCCTCTGGTTGTATTTCAAAGGCCTCTTGCTTGAACACTTTTCGACAACTGTTATCTGGTTTTTAGCTTCTGATGCTAGGGAAGTGATCACTGTTCTACCAGAAAGAATCATCGAGCACGTTTAACTTCAGAGTTCTTAATTTCGAATTTCGGAGCCAAGTGAGCCCAAAAAGCCTCAGTGATAATATTTAACGGATGTATACCTATATTCCAATGTCAGGACATCCCCTTCTTAGTTATTGTAGGACCCACCCCTCAGCAAACCACCTGCTGACCCGGGGTGTTACAAAACCCTTTTACTATTGGGAATGCTCTAGGGTCATAAAATTTTGAGCCATCACTCATCTGTAGTGGCAATCGTGTCGGGTCTTAATAGGTCGATGCGTTTTTCACCTTAACCCAAACCCAACCTGTTAACCGGTTTAAGTTTATTTGCTAAACCCAAACCGGACCTACTAATTAAACAGGTCGACCTGTTCCCTGGTTCAGGTCGACCTGTTTAAACTTGGTTCTTAAACAGGTCCGGTCCATATTTGTCAAAACCATTAAACCTGCAACATGTTCAATCTAGTATATGATTTTTCAGCAACCTTCTTTTCATTAAAAAAAAAAAAAAAAATTGATTTGAAATGGATAAAGTGAAAAGCTAATGAAATAAGGGAGAGAAACAGAAGAACAATGAATAATTGAATCCAAATTCGTATTGTATAAATTGGATCTGGTTCATCGTTTCTCTAAGAATCGATTTCCACTAGTTCCTTCTACTGTTGCTTTGATTCCAAAATATAATTACAAGATTAACCCATAGAAGAAGAAGGGGGAGAGAAAAAATGTATTTGATGAAACACCTAACGACAAATAGTGAGAATTAAAGGTTTATTGGTGAGGTTTTACTAAGTTTGATTTTTCTTTTTCTTTAATTGTTCATCTATACAACTACACTAGTAATGGCAGTTTCATCGTCAAAGAGAATACGAATGAATGAGATGTTCTGTATTTAAGTATACTTTAAACGGGTTTCGGGTTGACCCGACCTATTAATGGTTAAATCTGAACTTGACCTGTATATTAAACGAGTCTAATAAGTTCAGATCAAAATGACCCGATAACCCGATAAAACTAAAACCAAACATATTTATCTCGTGTCTGGTTAAGGTTTATTTTGCCAGCCCTTCATCTGGCCATTAAAAAAGAAAAAGCAGGCCTGAGAAGTAATTTTCCACAATACCAATTACCAAATGCTAGTATGCTAGCGTGCATAACACTCTTTTCTCTGTTGCCACCTTCCCAGTTCCCCTACCTCAAACGTCAAACTTCCAACCATTTTGTTGTATCGATATCCGTGGACATGATTATATTCTCTCATCTCCCTTTAAAAAAAATCCATTTTGTTTTTTCACTTGTGTCATCTCAAAAGTCATAACTCTTTTCTCCAAAAAAAAAATCTCATCATCAACCAACCTCTTTGCTTCTTCAAAACTCTCTCTTTCTTGTCTTGTTTAATGTGAGAAGAGCAACTGAAACGTTTCAACTTCTTTTCTTGCTTCTTTAGAACAAACAAATCTTCTTTCTCTCTCTCTCTCTCTACTCTAGGGTTCATCTTATTTTCTCTAAAAATCTGAAGTCTGAACTATAAAGTTATTCTAGGTAGCCTACTACACAATACTCCATTTCCTGTTTCAGTCAAAGTGGGATTTTCAATCCACTCACTAAGGTACAATCACTCAATAACTTCTCTTCTTATGGATACTTAAAAAGGCTTCATTTTTATGTTTCAAATTGTTGGTTAGAAAATAAAATATAATAATGGGTCTTTTGTTTAAATATTGACGATGGGGTTCTTGTTTTGCGCTTATATAGCAGGTACAATTGCTGACATTTGGTAAAAAATGGTGATGGTTTTTGGTGAAGCATCTAGTTCAACTAATGTTGGACAGGTAATATTGATACACTGAATTTTATTTTCTTCCTTTCAGATTTTGGCCTTTTCAACAAGTGATTTTAAGTCTTGACATTGTATTAGTTTCACGCGATAATTAGTGTTTTTCGGAATTTAGGGTTTAAGTGGTTTTGAGGGTTATTGAAATTAGTTTTTTGTTAATTGATGTATGGCTGTTTCTTATTATGATGACTCTGCTATTACCCTATTTATAGAAAAAAAAAACACTACTATGACTTACTGAAGTCTTAACGTTTGTGATCGTTATTCAAATGTTTGTGACAAATACATACACTTCACTTTGAATGTGGTCCATTCATAACTTGGAACATACATATGTGTTCGTACAAAATACATGGTGACAGTAAAGATTAATATTTTTTTTGTTACATTTTCTTGTTCCAGGCAAGTACATCTGCAGCAGGATCTAGCTCTCGTTTAATTCATGAATTTGTTGAAATGGGGTTCTCAGTGAAGATGGTGACCCGAGCAATTGAGGAGACTGGTACATCAGTACATGCACTTTTACTTTATTTAATAGTTATTGGACTGTGCATCTTATAGCTTTGCTCATACAACTCCTTTTTTGTATGATTGTGTTATTTTGTAGGAGATCAAAACACCGAACAGATACTTGAAGCTCTGTTGAGATACTCGGTGAGTTTATAAACTATCGATTATAATATTTAAGATTCCATGTTAGTACTTTGTTTTGTTTCTCTGGTGGTAATTTTTTTCTTTTCAGCTCTTCTTGTACCTCTCCTTAATAACGCACTAAATCATTAAGTTTTATTTAGTTTTGTCTTAAATATGTTTATTTTTTATGGTTTTGACTGCAATACCTTATCAAATTTAGGATTTTTTTTGGACCTTGTTGCCAGAGACTCTTTAAAACGAGTGTTTTTGTCAAGGTAGTTTGATTGTCACAAATACAATGTATAGTCATATTGCTTGGGTAGCTTAATTTTGAAATTGAGATCCTATATTCAAAAGACGGTAGAGGCGTTAGCACACAATCTTTGGTTAATTCATAGTACATACTTGAGTACCACCCTTTGCATTTTTATTTAGGATATTACCTGGTTTCAACTTATTTTCTTGTATATTTTCTGTCGTTATGTGAATATGACGTTTTTTTACATTGTAATGGGACAATTGCAGGCCACCATTGATAACTTTCCCTCAAAATGTGGACCTGTTTATTATGATCTACAATCCTCAGAAAGTGAAAATGATTTTTTGGATGATCTGTCTGATCCTGAAGCCTGTCTTGATAATGAGGTAGTTCATCATTGAATACTGCTAACCATTGTCAGATTTAGGGCTTTCCCCATTACAAGTATATCGTATATATTCCACAGCAAAATACTGCTTAATATACAAAATATATGGAGACATGTATGCTTTGTGATCCTACTTATTTTTTATTACTTGTGTTCTTTAGAGAGTTTGTTTCAATTTGAAATTTTTATTGCACACGTTCACCGTGTTTGTTCCTACATGTATATCAGTAGGTATACTTATATAATTTTAGGTTAAATAAAACTTATTAATCGAGACCTCAAGGGAATGTAATTTTGAACATAACTGGAAATGGTTACAGGGTGTGCTTAGACAGTAGAGTATAGACAACCTTAGAAACTCTGGAATTTATCATACAGAGCATCTCATATATCGCCTTCGGCATATAAGCTAAAAGATGATAGTTATGCATGAAAGTGGTAGTTGATATTTTACATAGTCGGCCCTGTAACCCATGGAAATTTTCTTATTATATCACTTGGTGTGCTGCTACCTATCGTATACAACATCTTTTCTTATCTGTTCTCGTATAATTAAGTAGTATCTGTTCTCGGATAATTACTGAGCTTTATTGTTTGCTTATATATAAAAAAAAGAAAGTTTGAGAAATACACCCCCATAGGTTCTTGATCTCCGTTTTAACTTGATTTAAAAGAGGAATAATGCAAATACGAGAGAGTTCATCGACTGTGTTCAAATTATCAGAATTTTGTGCAGGAGGATGCCGTACTGCGAGAAAAGGAGACAAAGTTGTTACACTTAATTGATATGAATTTCCTGGAAGACGAGGCTTCATCAGCCATTAATGCATGTGGTGTGTATCCAACACTTATTGTGTTGATGAATATGTATTTTTAACTTGCATGAACACAATCTTGGGTGATGTTGGTATTCTCCAGTCAATGTGACAAACTTACTGTCAGTTATCCATGTTTTTATAGTTGTTTCCTTCACAATTCTCATACTATCTATATTTTTCATCTTTTGCAGGTCCTGACACATCAATTGCAGACCTTATAGATTTTATATATGCTTCTCAAATAGGAAAAACAGATGATTTCCCTCTATGTAAACCGCTTCATCAGATTCCCAATGATGATGAGGTGTGCTTGTTAGACATGCTTGTGTTTAATATGGATGCTGTGTATATTCTTTTTAAAATAATGTTTGATTCACTGCTTTCCTTTCATAATTTAGTACTTGCTATAACCATAAATTTATTTCTCCTATGAGTAGTCAGCCTTGTCTTTCTTCTATAGTTGTATTTTTATCATTGCATTAAAAAGTTTGGTGGTTCAGAGATGCTTATTTTTAATTATTCCAATGCAATCTATGATTGGTAGGGTTTAACCTATTTTGGAGCAGATAGAGATAATACAGTGTATGTAGACAATGTACCAAGTAGATATAATCTAAATTTTTCTTCGTACTGTTCTGTTGTAGATGCGTCCTGATCAGAGATGTGGATTTCCTCCAACAGACCAGAAGAGGAAAAACTTTTTGCGGAAAAATTCAAACGAAAATTAGAAATGGGAAGAAGTGACAGCAAGGAATCCAAGAAGAATCGCAAGGAAAGTATAGAGGAACATGATAGAATTCGTATTCCAAGGCACATGATTGGCTTTGGGATCCCAAATGAGCCAAGGCCAACGTTCCAGCGAAAGCTCCCTGAGGAAGCAATTGGTCCACCTTACTTTTATTTTGAAAATGTGGCTTATACTCCAACTGGGGTTTGGGATACAATATCTCGCTTCTTATATGAGATTGAACCTGAATTTGTAGACTCACTGCATTTTTGTGCCGCTGCAAGGAAGAGAGGGTATGTTCACAACCTCCCAGTCCAGAACAGATACCTACTCCAACCAATTCCCCCACTCACCATTTATGAAGCGTTACCAATGACTAGAAAATGGTGGCCAACATGGGACCAAAGAAAGAAGTTCAACTGCATGCGTACTTGCATTGGTAGTGCAAGGCTTACACAAAGAATTAAAGAAGCTCTTGAATGCTGGGGCGGTAATCCTCCTATAAAGACTCAGAAAAGAGTTATGTATGAGTGTAAGAAATGGAATTTATTGTGGAGTGGGAAAAATATTGCAGCACCTCTTGAACCTGACGAATACGAGTTTATAATGGGATACCCAAAGGATCATACTAGGGGATTCAGTACAACAGAGAGATATAAAGCTGTCGGTAATGCATTTCAGGTTTGTGCTTCCCTCTTCCTATGTTATGTTTTGTACTAATATTAATCATCTACTTAGCTACAAACAAACTTGGTGCAGGTTGATACTGTGGCTTATCATTTCTCTGTTTTGAAAAGCATGTTTCCTACTGGCATTACGGTATTATCTCTCTTTTCTGGAATCGGAGGTGCTGAAATTGCGCTGCACAGACTTGGTATTCCATTGAAGACTGTCGTTTCTGTAGAAATTTCAGAGGTTAGCAGAAGTATTTTTCGTGGTTGGTGGGAACAAACAAATCAAAGGGGTAATCTCATTGAACTAGAAGATGTACAAGAGCTGAGTACAGATCAGCTCCAGAAGTATATCAACACATATGGTGGATTTGATCTAATTGTTGGAGGTAGTCCATGTACTAACCTTACTGGGAGCAACCTACATCATAGAGATGGACTTGCAGGGAAGGAATCTATTCTTTTCTATGACTTCTGGCGAGTTCTAAACACTGTCAAGTGCATAATGCGTAACAACAAATGACCATAAGACAGGTAACTGTTTACGGACGTTATATTTGTACGATGAAGTATTATTGGCTTTTAATTTCATGCATAAACTAATACCTTTTTTTAAATCTTTCTTTGGTCCATTTAACACCTTGTTATAATGTTTGCTTATGTTTTTAAGTTTAACACGTTGTTCTATTGTTACTACAAGATAGTTGAGAATAATTTGCTATATATTATTTTCCCTGTCAGTTACTGGTGATACACTTGCCCAGCTCTAAATGCCAACCTCCCTGTCCAAACCAGAGATTCATCCAGGTAACTGCTGCTTAATTAGAAATATGATGGCCATGTTTTTGCGACGTGGTTACCATTAGGTCAAAATCCTGCCAACAGAACCTCTGAATCCTGCCCATAATACAGGGACTTTTGATCGTGTGGGCCTTTGCAGGGCCTAGTTATGGAGAAGGTGCTTTGAAGGGGTAGTCAGGAAAGACAATGGAAGGCGTGTTGCAAAATTGATCAGCCTTTTCTTTGTTCTGTTCAATTAAGGGGATACTTCTTTACAAGAAGTGACAGATTTGGAAATATTATTTGCGAGAAGACAGGAATCAGTTTCACAGAGTAGAGATTAGCTATCTCTGTCGTTCGTATTGCACATGGTCGTTCGTATTGCACATGGGTTCAGAGGTCCTTGATATAGTTACATTGGACTTGTGAAAAATGATTTGAATTCTTTACAAATTTTGAGTTAATATGGGTGCTCCATCACTCAAAACACACACATGAGGTACTACGCAATTGAAACGACAATTGCTAGCCTCGTTAGATAGGGAGTTTTGTCATCTCCCTTTTCTCCTACCAAACTTCTGCAACTGATCGGAATTGATTTTTAAAAGCAAACTGGTATCTTCTTTACTATCATATTCTGAATATATACTCATTTTTTTCTGGAAAAATATATGAACGTACCATTGGCTAGCCAATGTTATAAAAAGGTATGCATGATTTGTGAGTTGTAAATTCCACTGCTCGGTTTTGACCAATGTGAGATCGTGAGATTTTATAGGCATAGTTGTTCAACAACAAAGGATTCCACCACATGTTTCTCTCTCTCACGCACGCAAAATGTTCTTTTTCTCTTAATTTTTTTTCGAATCATCTTACTTCATAAATGTCATTATGGATAATCATGCACTGTGCATGTTTTAACTTTTTTACTTTAGACAGTTTATCTGTAGGTTTCTAGTTGCTACTTTTCTACTATTTAAGGCATTTTTTTTTTTTGGTCGATAAAAGATTTGTTTTATTTATTTGGAAAATTCTACTATTTAAGGCATAGGTCTAGTAAGAAGAAAATCACACATTCTGACAAAAAAACTTCTATTGGCAGGTGGAGTCACAAATTTTTGGAGCAGAATTTCAGATGATCGTCAATTTTGATGTGCAATGATATCCTAATTTAATGTTATTTGGGAATAGATTTGATATCTTGAAGTTTTTGACGTTGAAGTTTTGTCTGCAAGTAAGGTTAGATGATGGGTTGTATTTGTGTGTATAACAGTTGCAAAATGCTATATATTACATCTTTCCTTTCAACCTGCATATTACTTGTTGACGCAGATGCACGATTGCACTTCAAACCATCTTTAATTTAGAATAAGATGAAAACCAATGTTCAATCTGGTGTTTTGGTGTTTCAATCCGATTCACTTCTCTCTCATTCTTCTTCATCAATTAGTAATAAGAAATTGGAGTTTTCACCATTGGTGTTCTAGTTTTTCAATCGGATATACGTAATCCCTACCTCATTGTTTCCTTGCAAAATGCAAACTAGTTATTGAAAATAGACAAAGAGATAGACGCATTAAGCAGTTAGGTAATTTTTTTGGAGTTAAATAGTAATTAATGTATTAATTAGTGATAATTTCATTGTTAACTTGTGGAGTATATGTACACTAGATAACCCGTCCCTCTGGGATGCTTATTTTTAATTATAGTTAAAATCTATGCTGTCAGGGGCGGAGCGGAGCGCCAGGCGCTCGGTTTCTGCCTCACCGCCTCACCTAGGCGGCGCCCTGATCAGACCCCTGACAGGCAGCATGTCAGCACTCAGCAGTCAGCAATAGCATCACAGCAATACAGACCCCTGGCAGCAATTTGTTAATCTGTTATACACTATACTTCAATTGAAAAAAGAAAAAGATTGAATTTGATTAGGTTTGGGTTTGATTTAGGAATTAGGGCATGTAAGAAATTTAGAAAATTAGAAGAGAAACAAATTTAGAAGAAGAAGAAGTGAAGAACTTACAAAGTTACAGTCGACAGCAGCAGCAGCAGCCGGGGTAGAGAGAAGAGGGAAGAAGAAGCAGCAGCAGCAGGCAGCAGCAGCGATGGTGGCTTGCAGTGTTTAATTCTGGAATCTGGACATGGGCTTTTTCATTTTGGGCTTCTTTTGAGCGCCTGTATCTTAACCACCCTGAGCAGAGCGCTGCGCCTGGGCGCCGCCCAGGCGCCTCGGAGCGTTTTAGGCGCTACTTTACCCAGGCGAAGCGGCCCCCTTTCGAAATAGCGCCTAGGCGGCGCCCCTGACAGCATAGGTTAAAATTACTAATTTTGAAGGCACACATTTTTAAAGGAAGTACTGATTTTGAACTTTGCACACATTTTTAAAGGATCAAAATGGACAGTTGACTGTTCAATTGATTCAGAAAACAATTGTAACTTTTTTTGTCGTGTATTTACTATTTTTTTTTCAAGGTTGATATTATTGCAAAATGTGAAATTATACACTGCTATTAGCCTATTTTATGTGAGATTACATTAGAAAAAGGGGTAATATACTACCATCCTGGTCAGCATATGTAGTTACGTATATCATCAGGTGAATAGAAAGAAAACAGAATACACGACCCTTGAATGAATATATCTTTGTTCAACAGCTTAGTTATTTCCTTGGTTGAGGTCTCTTCACAGCTTCTGAAACTGTGTGTGAAATTTAAAGACCAGGTTCTTGTGTTCGCTGTCAGATTCATATGCCCCGTTAATTAAATTGATGCAGTGATATACATATCACAAATTATGTGTTTATTTGTTTTCTTGTATTTTCGGAGATTGCATTTATCATTCTCATAAGCCATTGGTGACAGCATGCATTATATCAGTGACTAAGAGCATCTCTAATGGGTCTCCTAAAACCTAAATTATAGGAATTCCGAAAAAAACAGCACCCTAACGCGTCGTCTATAATTTTAGCAGCCGGCTATCCACGTAGGATGTGGTGGGCCGGTCTGCTAAAACTTCGTCCAAAATCGAACCAAAGATAGGATTATAGGAATGGGTAAAATAAAATGTTCCACGCTGGTTCAACCAGCGTGGAACTTTTTTTTTTATTATTTTTTTAATTCCACGCAGGTCAAACCGGCGTGGAACCTTTTTTTTTAATTTTTTTTATTCCAAGACTTTGAGGCAATGAACCTGTAAGTGTTGTGCGCAGCGGAGACTAATACACAAATATGATGATTGAACTAATATATGAAAGTAAAACGAAAACGACAAAAGTAAACAAGCAATCACACACAAGACACACGATATACGTGGTTCGGCAATATGCCTACGTCCACGGGGAGAAAGGATGATGCTTTTCTTTAACAAGACAATTGTACAAGCCCTCACGAAGAAACCGAAGTCTTCTTCCTCACAAAAGTTCTCAAAACTCTCTAATGGCTTCTCACAATCTCTCTCTTAGAAAAGTTAAGGTTTTTTATCTCTTCTATTTGGCTTTATAGTATAGCCTTACAATAGCTACGAATTGGGCTCAAAACAGGCCCATATTGCACAAAACATGAGGAGGACGTACGTACGTCGAAATCACGTACGTACGTTACAACACGTAATCGTTATCTGGCATACGGGACGTACGAACGTCCTAACTGCGTACGTACGTTCCTGCTTCAAAAAATTATCTGCCTCATTGAACGTACGAACGTCCTAACTGCGTTCGTACGTTCCTGTACAAAAAATTTCCCTCCGTCTGATTTGCACATAAAACCCAACAATTCTCCACCTCGGCGAAGATTCAATAAATCTAAGCCGACAAACGCAAGTCACAAACTCCCACACATGTCCCGAAGGACCACCTCGGCTGCACCACCTCATGGTTGCCTACGTACCCTTCTTCTAAGGGATCAAGCCACCGTAGTTCACTCCATGATATACTATCAACACAAAGGAAGGATATGGACTAAATCTAAGCAATGATAGAACTTAGTCCCTGGAACCACTTTAGTCAACATGTCAGCCGGATTATTGCTAGTATGAATCTTCTTCAATAAGATCTCACCCTCTTCAATAATATCTCTGACAAAGTGATGTCGCACATCAATGTGCTTTGTACGAGCATGATAAACTGAGTTCTTTGCCAGATTTATGGTACTTTGATTGTCACAATGAACCATAAGCTTCTCCTGCACAATACCCAAGTTCTTCAACATACCTCGTAACCAAATGGCTTCCTTAAAGGCTTCAGTCACAGCCATATATTCTTCTTCTGTCGAAGACAAAGCAACAAGAGATTGTAATGTAGACCGCCAACTAATAAGACCACCTGCCAATGTAAAAACATATCCAGTAGTTGACCGACGTCGCTCTATCTGACCATCATAATCAGCGTCCACATAACCAACACACAACTGAGTCAAATCCCTTCCCTTCTGGAATAGTAAACCAACCTCCACACTACCTTGAATGTAGCGCAAGATCCATTTCACAGCTTCCCAATGTTTCTCACCAGTATTATGCATGTACCTACTTACAGTGCCAACTGCATGCCCAATGTCGGGCCTTGTACATACCATCGCATACATCAAGCTACCAACCGCACTTGCGTATGGATAACGTGTCATATAAGCACGTCCTCTATCAGAATTAGGAGACATGGAAGCATTCAAATTAAAATCTTTTAAGAGAGGTATACTCACAACTACACCAATCTCATATTGGCTAAATCTCTGTAGCACCTTCTGTAGATAGGCCTTTTGAGATAACCACAACCTTCCATTGTCTCGATCCCTCTGAATTTCCATGCCAAGTATCTTTCTCGCATCACCAAGATCTTTCATCTCAAACTCCATAGACATAGTCTTTTTCAACTTGTCTATCTCCACATTGCTTTTAGAGGCTATGAGCATGTCATCAACATATAAAAGCAAATAGATAAAAGAACCATCACATACCTTGCAAAAATAGACACAAGGATCATATGGACTTCTTGTGTACCCTTGCCCAAGCATAAACTGTGCAAACCGCTTGTACCATTGCCTTGGAGATTGCTTCAACCCATACAACGATTTCTTCAATTTACACACCAGCTTGTCATTACGCACATCTTTATACCCACTCGGCTGAGTCATATAGATCTCCTCATCTAGCTCACCATGTAGAAAAGCAGTTTTCACATCAAGTTGAGCTAACTCCAAATCAAATTGTGCTACTAAGGCCAATAGGATGCGAATAGAGGAATGTTTCACAACTGGAGAAAAGATTTCATTATAATCAATTCCCTCCTTCTGAGCATAGCCTTTTGCCACCAATCTTGCTTTGAAGCGTACATTTTCACCAGGAGACCCATCTTTCTTAGTGTAAACCGATTTGCACCCGATTGCTTTCTTTCCCTTAGGCAACTCCATGAGTTCCCAAGTGTCATTCTTATGAAGAGATTTCATCTTCTCATCCATGGCCTTCTTCCACCTTTCATAATCACAACTCTGCAGTGCTTCACGAAAAGTTTCTGGAATACCCTCATCAACAACCGAAAGTGCATAAGCTACCATATCATCAGTAAACCGTTTAGGAACACCCGCATTTCTCTTGGATAATCTAGATGCAATTGGACCCTCATCATGAGAATCCACATATACTGTATCATTAACCGTCTCATCAACAACCTCATCATCTGTCATGTCATCAGAATTTGTAACACTAGGAACCTCAATACTTTGAACCTTCATTGTAGACGTTTCCAAAGATACAGAACCACCTGGAACACGTGGAGATATTTCAGTCTCCACCCACTGCGAAACCTCTTTGGCCTTGCTCTCCACCTGTTGAGAGCTCTTAGACTTCAACATAGAAGCCTCATCAAATGTCACATCTCTGCTTAGAATAATTTTCTTTAATTCTGGATCCCATAGTTTATAACCTTTGACTCCATTCTGTAGACCCATAAACAAAGACTTCTTTGCACAAGGATCCAACTTACTCTCTCGGACATGATAGTAAGCTGGACACCCAAACACATGAAGAAAACAATAATCTGAAGCAGGCTTACCAGACCAAACCTCGATAGGAGTTTTGCCATCAATCGCAGTCGAAGGCAACCTGTTAATAAGATGACCGGCATACATAATAGCCTCAGCCCAAAACACTTTGCCTAACCCAACATTAGACAACATACACCGAACTCTCTCCAGTAAAGTTTGATTCATCCGTTCTGCCACCCCATTTTGCTGCGGTGTCTCTCTTACAGTGAAATGGCGTTCAATACCCTCATCCTAACATACTTGCAAGAATGGATCATTCTTGTACTCTCCTCCATTATCTGAGCGAAGTACCTTGATCTTTCTGCCAATTCGGGTCTCAACTAACTTTTTCCATTTCATGAAAATTTCTAGGACTTCATCCTTGCTCTTCATGGTGTACACCCACACACGCCTAGAAAAATCATCAACAAAAGACACAAAATAATGCTTACCTCCCCAAGATGCGTTCTTGGTAGGTCCCCAGACATCCGTGTGAACATAATCAAGAGTTCCACTAGTATTATGGATAGCCGTGCCAAACTTTACTCTTGTCTGCTTGCCCAGAATACAATGCTCACAGAATTCTACTTTACAGGCGATAGCACCTTTTAACAACCCTTGCTTTATCAATCTCTGCAAGGATTTTTCACCAGTATGCGCCAACCGCATATGCCACAGCCGCGTAGTCTCTCTAGCAATCTTTGATGTAGCCTCAGACATGGCCACATCACCTGTAACTGTACTACCTTGAAGAAAGTACAAGTTCTTTTGTCGAATACCCTTGAGTACAACTATTGCACCAGCCACAACCTTTAGAACACCATGTTCAAGTACCACCTTGTAACCATTGGCTTCTAGAGCACCAACTGAGATAAGATTCTTCTTCATGTCAGGAACATACCTAACATTTTTCAGCTTCCTTATAATTCCATCAAACATCTTCAGACGAATGGTACCTATACCCATTATGTGACAGGGTTGATCATTCCCCATCACCACTACACCACTCTCCTGCTTCTTAAAATCATAAAACCATTCCCTTATAGGACATATATGATAAGAAGCAGCACAATCTAAGATCCATTCATTACCACTAGTGTAACAAACCATTGATGAAACGGATAAAGAATAATCAGAATCTACATCATCATCTTTAGTATCACATGCAACATTTACCTCAGAGGATTTCTTCTTGTCCTTTGCCTTGGCTTTAGAACAATCTTTCTTCCAATGCCCTTTCTCATGACAAAATGAGCATTCATCCTTTGCTAGAGATCAACCTCTCGACTTTGACCGAGATTTCCCTCTACCACCTTGGCCTTTCCTGTCACTAGACCTTCCTCTTGTCACCAAGACCTCAGGTGTAGAGCCTTTGGACTCTTCCTTGTCCTTCTTCATACATGCATGAGTTAACAATGCTGCAGAAATCTCACCATACACCAATTTTTCTTTCCCATATGTGAGTGTGATAGCCAAGTGTTCATATTCGTCCGGTAACGAATTGAGGAGACACACTGCCTTGCTTTCATCACTCACATCTGCTCCTAGATTTGCCAAGTCTGCAATCAGCTTGGTAAAATCATTAAGATGTTCCGCAATGGAAATACCTCTTCTCATATCTATTCGATAAAACTTTCGAAGTAGATAGTTTTTATTGTGGATAGTCTTTGTCATGTACTTCTCCTCCAATTTTTGCCACATCTCCTTTGCAGAAACATCATTCATCACAAGATATTTAATTTCTTGTGCCAAACACGACCTTATGATTCCACAAGCTCGTTTGTTCATCTTTTTCCAATCCTTCTCTTCCACATCTTCTGGCTTATCCTCCAGAACATCTTCTAGGTCTTGTTGACATAGAGCATCCATTACCTCACACCTCCACATACCAAAGTTATTGGTGCCAGTAAACCTCTCTACATCAATTTTTGCTTGATGGTAAACCACAGATTTGGTTTCCCCCTTCGAACTCTTCGAACTCCCTTCTTTTGACATCTTTCCACCAACTTTCAAACACTAAACAATCACCAAACGAATCTGAAATTCACACCGGAATTTCAACACACACCTTGTAGACGCTCAAGTTCTAACCTGAGCTCTGATGCCACTTGTTGTGCGCAGCGGAGATAGATTAACAAATATGATGATTGAACTAATATATGAAAGTAAAACGAAAACGACAAAAGTAAACAAGCAATCACACACAAGACACAAGATATACGTGGTTCGGCAATATGCCTACGTCCACGGGGAGAAAGGATGATGCTTTTCTTTAACAAGACAATTGTACAAGCCCTCACGAAGAAACCGAAGTCTTCTTCCTCACAAAAGTTCTCAAAACTCTCTAATGGCTTCTCACAATCTCTCTCTTAGAAAAGTTAAGGTTTTTTATCTCTTCTATTTGGCTTTATAGTATAGCCTTACAATAGCCACGAATTGGGCTCAAAACAGGCCCATATTGCACAAAACATGAGGAGGAAGTACGTACGTCGAAATCACGTACGTACGTTACAACACGTAATCGTTATCTGGCATACGGGACGTACGAACGTCCTAACTGCGTACGTACGTTCCTGCTTCAAAAAATTATCTGCCTCATTGAACGTACGAACGTCCTAACTGCGTTCGTATGTTCCTGTACAAAAAATTTCCCTCCGTCTGATTTGCACATAAAACCCAATAGTAAGCATATTAGTGTAAAGTGAAAGATTAACTAAAAACTTAAACTCTCCAAATTCTTCAGGAAGTTCACCAGAAAACTTGTTTTCAAATAGTTGTAACAAGCTGTGTTAAGAACTTCAACTCGAAAAGATCGCCTTCGAGATAGTTCATTGAAGCATCAAAGTTTTGAAGATTAGTAAGTTTTCCAAATCCAACAGGAATCTTTCCAGTGAGAGAATTATTATACATCTCAAGCTGCCATAGTTTCTTCAAATTGCTGATTTGGGCGGGAATTGATCCGGATAATTGATTACCCGAAAGCTCAAGATTAATCAACTCTGTTAAATTTCCAATTTCTGGTGGAATTCTTCCTTCAAGACTACAAGCTGTGAGATAAAGCCAGTTAAGCTTATAAAGCTTAACAACTTCCATTGGAAACAAACTACTCTCAAATGAATTATCACCAAGACTTAGAAATTGTAAATTCTGAAGATTTCCAAGCGATTTCCATGGAAAAACACCAGAGAATCCACTAGCATTTAAATTCAAAAAACTCATATTACTAAGAGAAGATAAATCTGGTATAGACCCAGAGAAGGAATTCATTGAAAGATCCAAATAATTCAAGCTGGTACAGTTTTTCAAATCTTCTTAAATAGTTCCAGATAGAGAATTTGAAGCAAAATTCAACTTCTCTAATGATGGAAGCTGCAGAGAATTTTATATGTGTAGCTTACTTGTATGTGGGTGTGTACACCCAATCACAAAATGCCATGTGGCAATAATAATATAACCTAGTATGGGTTTAGTTAACCCTAGTGGGTTTGATCAGTTTTCCAACTACTTTATAGACACGTGGCATCATATGATTGGGTGTACACACCCACATAGAAGTTGGCTACACATATAAAATTTTTTGATGGAAGCTGACATATTGAATCTAATGGAACATCTTACAGATCCTATAGCCAAAGCCCACTGCCCCAAGCCCAAGTCTTCCACGCTGGTCCAACCAGCGTGGAACAGAAAAACATTCCCACGCTGGTTGCACCAGCGTGGAAGATAAAAATTTGGCAAAAAAATAGGAAACGCGTTAGGGATACCCCTGATATAGGTATGGAAGACCTGCTAAAAAAAGTGATGGAAAAGGAGGTGGCACCTACGTGGAGGCTAAATCGTCCCATGTGTAGGCTAAATATGGGAGACCCATTAGAGATGCTCTAATGGGGGCTAAATCTTTAACAGGCAATCATTAAGCCTCAATATGTTGACCACATTCCAAAGGCAGTGCAAGGAAATGTTGGGTTGGTTCTAGACCAAAAAGATGAGAGAAACATGAAGGCCGAACTGTGTAAGGATCTTGATTTAAATCAGGTCATTGATTGAAATGTGGGTGATCTATTAGGACTTTAGGAGGCCGAGAAGCATGTGAGATTTGCTATTGCCGTGGTTGCTATACAGAATGTAGAGATATATATGTTTGATGAGCCTTCAAGTTATCTTGATGTTAAGCAAAAACATAAAGCTGCTCGGGTTGTTCGATTCTTGGCTAGACCTATCAGGGAATTTTCCTGTAGTTTTTGACTATGCATAGGCAACATTTTTTATCCTACTTTTATCATAAGAGTCCCTTGTTTTTTTTCTCTTCAGCTATGTGATTGTTGTGGAGCATGACCTGAGCGTCCTACATTACTTGTCAGACATTACATGCTGGTTATATGGAAAGCCTGGAACGTATGGAGTTGCTCTTCCTTTCTCTGTTAGAGAATGAATCAACATCTTCTTGGATGAGTTTGTCCCCACTGAGATTTTACGATTCACTTACATTTAAGGTGAGTCTGTGACAATGTATTGCAGGTAGGACTTGTGGCTTGCTTCCTAAGTTCTTTAGTAAAGAATTTCTTTCCTTCTTCAGGTTGCGAAGACTCCTCAAGAAAGTGTTGAAGAAATTTAGACATATATATGCACGATATAGATACCCAACAATGAGTAAAACTTAGGAAAATTTTAGGCTTCGTGTCAGTAAAGGTGAATTTACTGATTTTCAAATATCTGTCATGTTTGGTGAGAATGGAACGGGAAACACAACCTTCATTCATATGTTTTTGTTTTTAATAATCAGTCTTCATTCATATGTTGGTATCCTGGAATACTTGTTCTTTTCATGTATTTATGGCAATTTGAAGCTCTTCCAATTTTAGAAATTAAATTGTTGCATGACCTGAAACAAATGTATCCTCATTATGTTGTTATGGCAGGCTGGTTTATTGAAGGCTGATCTTGTGGAATTCAAATATTTTTCACCATGTGATGGTGAAAACATTGAACTGCAAAATGCTTGGAAAATACATATGAATGATATGTGACGGTGAAAAATATTAAGCATTGCACGAAAGAATATATGTTAGCTTTTCTCCCCACCTAAAAAGAAATCTCAAACTTCTCTCCAAAAATGTACCCCCAAGAAATGACAACAATTGGAAATATAACTAAATCCTAACAACAAACACCAATTACCAACATCACCAATAACATTAGGAGAAGAATCTGAATCTAAGTATTTCGTAGATTCTTTTCACTCATCCCTTCCAACATTCACAAACCAAAGTGACTTTTTTATTTCTTTTCGATAAGAAACATTTTATTAATAAAGAATGTGGCGAAGTACACACCTGATTAACATACACCAGTAGTGTATTGTCAGATTAACCCTATAGAGAACATAGTACATTAATTAGGAGTGTATATTTCTCTTCATGTTGTTATCCCATTGATCCAATAGCTCATTCTATTCATGTCTTCTCTGTCGCAGCTACGAACCTAGCCAATTGATAAGATTTAGTTTGTTAAGAAGTCCTAGTCTTTAGGGAGTCTTGCTATTTGATTTTAGTCAAGTTTGTTTCCACAATTCTAGTTAGAACGTGAGTGTAGTTTGTTTCAGTTTTCATTCTGTAAAAACTATTTAATAGCTGCTGCTTCTCATTCAATAAGTAAGTCATTTATTCCAGAAGTGTTCTTTGCATTCTAACTATCTGTTTTGAGTTGCTTGCATCTAACATTGTGGCATCAGAGCCTGACTTGAGAGATTGAGAGAGTGAGTTAGAGAGACAACAAGGAGTGTGCAAGAGATGGGGTCAAAAACAAACAATAGCTTTGCTCAACCTTCTATTCCGAAGTTCGATGGTGATTATGATCACTGGAGCATGGTCATGGAGAATCTCCTCCGTTCCAAGGAATACTGGACTGTTGTGAAATCCGGCTATTCACAGCATGGTGATGAAGAGGTGATGACCGCTGCATAGAGAAAAACTCTAGAGGAGATGAAGCTGAAAGATCTAAAAACCAAGAATTACTTGTTTCAATCCCTTGACAAGTCAATTCTAAAGACAATCACACAGAAGGAGACATCCAAACAACTTTGGGATTCCATGAAGATGAAATGTCAGGGAAATGCTTGCGTACAGAGGGCTCAGCTCAACCGTTTTCACAGGAATTTTGAGGTTTTGGCAATAAAGCAAGGTGAATCGATCACTGACTACTTTGGTCGAGTGATGGTGGTTGCAAACGACATGAGGAATTGTGGGGAAGACATGACTGATGTCAAGATAGTTGAGAAAATTTTGAGAACTCTCACCGAAAAATGGAATTACATTGTTTGTTCCATAGAAGAAGCAAAGGATATCGATCGGTTATCTGTCGATGCCTTGCAGAGTTCACTACTTGTTCATGAGCAGAAATTCAAAAAAGGATGGAGACGAGGAACACGCACTCAAGGTGTCACATGATGAAGGTTATGGTGGACGAGGACGTGGGAGAGCTACTTTCAGAGGAGGAAGAGGTAGAGGCAGGAGTTGCCAAAACTACAATAAGGCCACTGTTGAGTCCTACCAATGTCATCAACTTGGACACTTCCAATACGAATGTCCAAGTTCAGGGAGACAAGCAAATTATGCAGAATTGGATGAGTCAGAGGAGAAAGTACTTATGGCCTATGTCGAGTTACATGGAGTGAACCGAGATGATGTGTGGTTCATTGATTCAGGTTGCAGCAACCATATGTGTGGTGATCCATCTCTTTTCTGTGACTTGGAAGAAGGATTCAAAAAGGTGGTCAAATTGGGCAATCATACGAGGATGAACGTTGTTGGCAAAGGAAGTGTGCGATTATCTTTGGAAGGTGTCAATTATCTTGTAAAAGATGTATTTTATGTGCCTGAATTGAAGAGTCACCTTCTCAGTGTCGGACAACTGCAAGAAAAAGGACTAGCCATTCTAATGCGGTCCAATCAGTGCCGAATCTACCATCCCACAAAGGGTTTGATCATTCAAACAAACATGACAGCCAACAGAATGTTTGTGTTGCTATCAAACACACAACCAATCAAGAAAGAACCAAAGGAGGTATGTTTCCAAGCAACCACTCAAGACATAGCTCATCTTTGGCATCGTAGATATGGCCATCTCAGCTACAAAGGACTTCAGATTCTCCAAAACAAAGGAATGGTGAGGGGTTTGCCGAATTTTCCTGAATCTAAAGCTATATGTACTGATTGTTTGAAGGGGAAGCAACACCGAGACGTTATTCCCTCGAGAAGCACATGGAGAGCATCAACAAAGTTGGAGCTAGTTCATGCAGATATTTGCGGTCCAATCTCTCCTAATTCTCACAGCCACAAGAGGTACCTTATTTGTTTTATCGATGACTTTAGTAGGAAGGTTTAGGTACAGTTTCTTGTTTATAAGTCAGATGCATTTGCTTCCTTTAAGTTATTTAAAAGTTGTGTAGAAAAAGAAATTGGTTTGTCTATTAAATGTTTAAGAACAGATCATGGAGGAGAATTCACATCAAGTGAATTCAACGATTATTGTAGAAAGAATGGAATCAAGAGACAATTGACCACTGCCCATACACCGCAACAAAACGGTGTCGCAGAACGGAAGAACATGACAGTGATGAATATGGTGAGAAGTTTATTGATTGAGAACAATGTTCCGAAGACATTCTGGCCGGAAGCGGTGAACTGGACATTCTATATTCTTAATAGATGCCTAACGTCGTCAGTGAAAGACATGACACCAGAGGAAGCTTGGAGCGGGGTGAAGCCTTCTGTAGAACACTTGAGAGTCTTTGGTAGTATAGCACATGTTCATGTGCCTGATGCTCGACGAACAAAGCTTGAAGACAAGAGTCGCAGCTGTGTTTTATTTGGGGTGAGCAAAGAATCAAAAGGATATAGACTGTATGATCCAGTGTCGAAGCAGATTGTGATTAGCAGAGATGTCGTTTTTGAAGAAGATAAGAAGTGGAACTGGGATGTAAGCCATGAAGAACAAATTAAGCTAGACTTAGAATGGGGAGATGAAGAACACAGTAATGAAAAGGAAGAGAGTGAAGATACGGAAGGGAGCGAAGAAATTGTGATTAGCAGAGATGTCGTTTTTGAAGAAGATAAGAAGTGGAACTGGGATGTAAGCCATAAAGAACAAATTAAGCTAGACTTAGAATGAGGAGATGAAGAACACAATAATGAAGAGGAAGAGAGTGAAGATACGGAAGGGAGCGAAGAAATTATGCCAACCTCGGGAAATCTTGATATTCCTGAATCTTCAAATGCAAGAGAAATTCGCAATAGAAGAGCACCAGTATGGATGCGAGACTATTTTACTGGTGATGATGACATGAACGATGAAGATGTACAAGCTCACTTGGCTTTCCTTACTAACTCCGACCTGACCAGTTCCGACCCAACCAGTTTTGATGAAGCAGTAAAAGATGAAAAATGGAGGCAGGCTATGGATTCAGAAATGAGATCAATTAAGAAGAATGGGACGTGGTTTCTAACTGACTTGCCAAGGGAGCTAAGAGGATAGGAGTCAAATGGGTCTACAAAACAAAATTGAATCAACTTGGAGAAGTGGAGAAGCATAAGGCCCGCTTAGTCGCAAAAGGTTATGCCCAGGAACATGGAGTTGATTACAAAGAAGTGTATGCTCCTGTAGCTCGAATGGACACAGTGCGGATGATCTTAGCTCTTGCAGCTCAATGAGGTTGGAGTGTATTCCAACTCGATGTAAAATCAGCTTTCCTTCATGGAGAATTAACTGAAGATGTTTATGTTGAGCAGTCGAGAGGTTATGAGATGCGGAATTAAGAGCAAAAGGTATACAAACTCAACAAAGCTCTGTACGGACTCAAGCAGGCACCAAGAGCATGGTTCAGCCGGATTGAGTCGTACTTCAAGCGAGAAGGTTTCGAGAAGGATGATAGTGAACAAACTTTGTTTACTAAAGTCAACAAACAAGGTAAAGATTTGATCATTAGTTTGTATGTTGATGATTTAATTTATACAGGAGACGATGAGGTTATGATGTGTGAGTAGGACTCCATGATGAAGTAATTTGATATGTCGGATTTGGGCAAGATGAAATATTTTCTTGGCATTGAAGTACTGCAGTTTGATGGAGGGATATTCATTAGTCAGAAGAAATATGTGATGGAAGTGTTAAAGAAGTTTGGCATGGCAGATAGTAATTTTGTTCAAAGTCCAATCATTCCAGGGTTCAAAATTTCTAAAGATGAAAATGGGGTAGAGGTGAATGGTTCGTTATACAAGCAGCTGGTTGGAAGCATGATGTATTTAACCGTGACAACGCCGGATATAATGTATGCAGTTAGCCTAATTAGCAGGTATATGTCAAAGCCAACTGAGCTACATTTTTCAGCAGCCAAGAGAGTTCTTCGGTACTTGCAAGGTACCATTGGCTTTGGTATTTTTTATCAGAAAGAAGGAAATAAGGAACTGGTTGGCTTCACTGATAGTGATTATGCTGGTTGTGTGGAAGATAGAAAGAGTACATCGGGGTATGCCTTTATTCTAAGTGGAGCAGCAGTGGCTTGGTCTCCTCGAAAGCAACCAATAGTTACACTTAGTACAACAGAAGCCGAGTTTGTTGCGGCTGCAGCATGCACTTGTCAGGTGGTGTGGATGAAAAGGGTGTTAAAGAAGATTGGTTATAATGGCAGTGAGAGTCCTGTCATCTTTTGTGACAATAGCTCAACAATAAAGTTGTCAAAGAATCCTGTGATGCATGGCAGGAGCAAGCACATTGATGTGCGTTTCCATTTCTTACGTGATCTATGATCGGACCTCAAAAGTGTATATTTATCCCCCGAATAACACCTTGTTTGTCTAGCACTTAGCTTATATTATTGTATTATATCTATTGATTAGTGCATTTCTGTCTTTATGTAGGTTTTCGGAGCCAAAATGCAAATATTGAGTAAAAGCCCGCAAAAAGACGAGAAAAGCAAGCAAGAAAGTGTTATTTGCACAAGGGAAGAAGATTGGATATTTGCACCCGCGGAATCTGCTAAAGGCACCCCGTGGTCAACTCTGATCAAATAGGTTGAGTTGACTCTTTGGTCAATTTTGACTAAGGTTGACTTTTTGGTCAACTTTGACGTCGGTTGAGTTTTGGTCAAGGGTTGACTTTTCGGTCAACTGTTGACTTCGGGTCAACTGCTGCTGACTTTGGTTGACTTTCGGTCTTTGGGTCAAATCTGTTGACTCATGTGGACCGGACTTCCTATTTTGGATCTTGATCTTATAAAGGCTCTATAAGGAGAACTAGAAGTCCGATTGGGGTCCATGACATATCAAACTAAAGGTCTTGGCCCAAACTACAATTCTAGCCCAAGAGGATTAGGTTTTACTGATTGCCTAATCCCTCTAGGATGCCAACAGCAGCAGCCACGAATTTCACTAAGTTAGAAAGTCTTTGCATGCAAGTATTCCATTATGTAATGTCTATATAAGAGAAGTTGTAACTAGGGTTTACTAGACTTTGGTTGATCATCAACTTGAAGACCAACTTTTGTACTCAATTCAATATCAATATCAATCCATGATTTTAATTATGATGTTCTTTGATTAAATTATTTGTTCCATTGGTATGAGTAGCTAAATCATCATGGGGGAAGGTGGAAGCTTTCTAGGTGATGTATGATTATTATGTTGTTTCTTCTTATTCATTGTGATTCGAGGTACTTAATGCTTATTTACTTCTAGCTGCAGTATGAGGTAAGTATGATTGTTTGTATGCTATTGTTATCCATGGTATTAAATATTGTTGTTAGAATTTAGGGAGACCTAGTTTTGATAATAGTATTATATTTATTGTAGATCTGTAGTGAAATAGCTGAGAGGTGATTACTGCATGTTTGTAATATGTATCTTTTATTCGAACCCTTTTATGATTAAATTCAATAGCTGAGAGGTGAGGATTTAATTATAAATAATATGTGGAGTTAATTAGATTCAATAGCTGAGAGGTGAGGATTTGATTAATGAAGCATATTCAATAGTATACATAATAGAATCCTGTTTTAATTCAATTCAATAGCTGAGAGGTGAGGATTGATTATTATAGGCATTAATAATTGATAGGAATAGCTGAGAGGTGACTTGTTAATTATTATAGATTGAATATGAAGAACAACGAACATGATATGATTGTTTAACCTAGTTTGTGGAAACCTACTACTCCCCCTATGTCATCATATAATTCTCTTTTCCATATCTTCCATATTCTTAAGTTAGGATTTATTTATTATTTATTGCCTGTAGGAAGTAGAATCAATTCTACAACTTTTATTATTGATTCATTGATGTTTCTTAACCATTGTTCTTAATTGTGTTTGAGCTAAGATCTCCCCTTCTGAGGTGGGTACGACCCTTGCTTGTTACTTGTCTACTTTGATCTCAATCTATACATGCACAAGAAGGAAAAATCTACAAATATAATCTTTTGATATACAATACACAAATATTGTAACATCAATCTAGTGAATGAAGGAGTTGTGCAGGTCAAGTGGTGTGGTACACAGCAGCAAATAGCAGACATACTTACCAAACCACTCAAGCTAGAGACATTTCAGGAGCTTAGAAAGAAAGTGGGAGTTTGTGATGCGCCAAAGATAAACTAGTTGCCTGCCTAGGCAGTCTAGTTTAGGGGAGGAAATGATAAGATTTAGTTTGTTAAGAAGTCCTAGTCTTTAGGGAGTCTTGCTATTTGATTTTAGTCAAGTTTGTTTCCACAATTCTAGTTAGAACGTGAGTGTAGTTTGTTTCAGTTTTCATTCTGTAAAAGCTATTTAATAGCTGCTGCTTCTCATTCAATAAGTAAGTCATTTATTCCAGAAGTGTTCTTTGCATTCTAACTATCTGTTTTGAGTTGCTTGCATCTAACACCAATACCAAACTGTCGTTTTGACCTCCATAATGATCTTTTGAAACTGGCTTGCTTCTGAAAAAGTTTTCATTCCGGTTCTTCCATGTCATCCAAATTATGGCATATGGAAGCACTTGCCATACCCTTACTGTAATTTCATGTCCAAGCTTCCTGGGCCAGGCCATCAACCATTCCTCCAAAGAGTAAGTAATGAACAGAGAATGGAAGATTTATGGTAATGAAATGGTAAGGTTCTTCCATACCTCAAGAGAGACCAAGAGTGGAGGTAGAGGTGCACATTTGTTTCATTAATTGAATCACAAACCTGACATATTGACGGTAGTTGTTGGCCACTCTACTTGTAGACGAAAGAGTGGGAATTGGATCAACGTATCATTGAAAACTGATTGTCTACAAACTTTTGCTTCGGTTGTTCAGTATCACCAGGCCATTTTCGATGCACCCACAACACGATTAACTGCATCGATCTCCTTGCATACCTATGCTCTAAGAAGCCTCTACAAAATGAAGTGAAAACTAAGTAAAAAACTTCAATCCATTTCCATTTCAGATTTTATGCCTGCCTACCTATCATACTAGCTTAGGCGCACAAATCTATATGGGTGTGCTCAATGCAGCAAAAAGAGTTTCCAAATGACACAATAGCTATTAATAAGTGATGTCATGGGCATTCTCAATTTCGCATATTTTCTGGTATGCAGGTGGTATAGATATAAGGGTACTGCTGGTGTCGCCATTGAATTGGCCAACGAATCAACACCTACTGAGAAGCCACATATAATGTGAAATTGACGACACTCTCAGTAATTATGTTTTCTGCAGTCTTTTTGTGTGCGCGTGTGTAACTCTTCTGCAATTGATCCTAAGGTTTCCGAAGGTGATGAATGGATGTATTACATATTTGCATTGTGTTAGGTAAGGAAATGGAATAGTAAAAAAAGGTTTCTTGTCAAAAGTAAGATTGGATTACTTTGTTACTTGTTTGTTTCCTTGGGCATTCTCAATTTCGGATAGATATTCTTTAAGGTCTTTCCCGGAGTTTTTATTTTCTTTTCTGTAATGTCACCTACCATATAAAAGGCTAATCTGTAAGAACAGGTAAAGATTGGTATAGCTATGTAATTGGGGTTCGGCTGTGGACCTTCTAAAAAACTCTCTCCATCTCAGTTTTCACTGTCATTTTATTTTTATACGTAGTTTTTATGACCTACAGATGTCTGAATTTTCATAGATATGATATTTTCTTGAGCTACTGAAATTTGAATCTTATTATGACGTCTGATGTGTCCCAAATGAAACATGTCAAGTCCAACAAAGTATTAGACCATCAATTAGGAGTTAAGTAAATTAAGAGGTAGTTCTGATTTGTTACAAACAATACTCCTCAAACTGTGTATTGTTAAAAAAGTAGGATGTGTAGATACCTTGTTAATAGCTTAGGTATTTACATGGTATCACCATTTAAAGTGAATTCATTTTGTGATATTTAAAATCTTACTGTTAGATCTAAGCTACACAAAAAGAACTTGATCCGCCGGTTTATGTTTTCTCTCAAGCAAAGAATTATAAAAAGTTTTTAAGTCAGATAGAAATTCGCAAGACGTTCATGTAATTCAAAAAGTTTAACACATTAGTGAATACCAATTTATTTGAGAACATAATCAGTACCTCGCAAAGATGAATCTATATTGCAGAGGCTGCACAACTCTAATTACGCAACAAAAATTGTTTGAAAGAGTTCTATCCCTGCAATATAAGGAGTTGTGTGGAAAATTTATCAATCCACTAATTAATACTAAAAGTTCATGAATTTTGAAGCAGATGTATGAATCCCAATATGGGTTCTGCCACATGGCCCCGAAGAATTGATTTACATTCATTATAACCTTTCCAATAGGCTATACCTGTGGCTGTGCTTTAATTTGGGAAGTAGAATGTTATGCCATAGGTTATACATACCTGTGGTATAACACTAAAGAGACGAAAAAAAATAGCTAATGGTGCATCGTCTCTGCTTTGAATGGATTTTCAGAATTGGAATAATGCCTATTACCAATTTAATTGTCCAAACCTGAAAAAGTAAAGAGAAGCTAATGCTAAACCATATTCATGCTTATCAAGACCAAAAAAAAAAATTAGACTTGTTTATGCTAAACCTTATTCATTCTACTATGACACTGACATGCTTATTAACACTGACAGTGATATCTCACAACAGGTTCGGCATTTGTAATCATAACATTTTCAATCAATTTCGGGTACAACATTTGTACTGTTCCTAAATTTTTTTTATGTGCAGGTGCAGAAAGGTATAGAAGGCAAAGAGATTATGCATCATTGTGTAGATGACAAAGAGATTATTATAACGGGAGATGAGAGGAGGGGTATGGAACAGGGAGTTCAAAGCAGGATGTATGCAGATTAATGGATAACCCGAATAACTTACAAACAAATTGTAATTGAATCCATGTTCGACATCTACGTCCACATCCTCGTTCTCATACTGCAAAAATAAAAAATAAAAACCTGCAAAAGTCAGTATGCGAAAATACAATAATGCCTTCTTGTCAATAGTTCAATTCTAATCCTATTAACATACAAGGATGATACCAGGTTCATATCAGCTCGTGGAGATCACAATATATTCTAATTGTACTGTGGACTAAACACATATAATTAGATTAGCAGAAGAAAAATCTAATGTAATTACAACTTATTGGTTATCCTCAGTTGAAGGTATTTAGATGAACTATCTGAAAATGTTGGTTGCAGACATACAATTAAACATACAAATACCTGGAATTAAATGAGGGAGAAAAGAATGGGAGAGTGATTTGTTACCAATGATGAAAGTATTTGTGTATTTGTGATGTTACTGCTGAGGAAGAGGACAATGGAAAGCCATAGAGTTAAGAGAGAGAGAGAAAAACATAGAATTCTAAAAGGAAGAGGACAATGGAAAGCCGTAGAGTTAAGAGAGAGAGAAAAGCATAGAGTTCTAAGTGAGAGAGACGTACTTAACTACTTTTTAAATCATATTAATAAGGATTTTCTTAGGATGTGCATTGAACCATATAATTAATCCTAACCATCTAAAATGAATCTCATTAAACCCAATCTTTAAAATCTCCTCTACAAATCTTGACCCTTGCTTGTCTTTTTACCAAGTTTTATAAGTGCAGGTTATAATATAGATTGTCAAACCTGTTGAGTGCAACTATTTATTCATTTGTTCATTGTTAACCTTTTTCGTTCATTTCATCAAATTGCTAGTATTGGAATTCGGTAGAAAAAAGTGGTGGAACTTCAATAATTCTATTTTTTCTTGGAATGATTGTTGCCAAATAAAACAAATGTTCACTTTGCTTAAATAAGTGTATGAGTTAATCGAACCAGTCAAAGAAGATAATGGATGTTAAACTATGTATGGTAGAAGTGTATTGTATTTGTATTAACCTGTTTCCAGATTAATGCATTCACAAGGTCAGGTCGTTGTTGGACTGACTAAAGGGGGGAGTTCAAGATTGGGGTGGCTGCACCTCGATGAGATCGAGATTGCCTACGTACTCAAGTTCGAGGGAATGAAACCTAGAGATCAAGCCATCGTAGTTCTATTCTTATAGAAGGTGAATGGGCGAAGATCATGGGATTTTGCAGATTCTCCGACATCTTTATGATTGCGTAATATCCTCCAATGATTGTGTAACAGCTGCAATGATTGTGTAACAGCTGGAGATATTCTTTGTGCATTGATTTAGGGCATGTGCGTATGAGGAGGTCGCCAATGGTCATGTAGTCGAGCTGCTCTGGTCGGCCTTCAGTTAGGTCGAGTGCTGGACGACCTGTTGGAATGATGGGTAGGCCACGTGTCGTGTTTTGATTGGCTGGAGCATATAGTGCCTCTACATAAGCCCTCTCTTTTTAGGTCGATGAGGAAATTGGGCTGAAAAGATATTTTGAAGTCTGATCGATATTGTTGATTTGAAGTTTGTTTTTTGAATTTTGGACTTGAACACGTGGCTGCCATGCATTCCTGTTTCGTATCATCATTACGGTTTACGGGGAAGTGGAGAAGTTTCCTCGAGCAGTTACCCCGTAAAGTTTTGGCAACTGAAACACTCCTTGATTGATGGCCCTTTGTTGGACACGTGGATTGATCCAACGGTGGATGTGAATCATCGGGCTAGTGGGTAATAACTCCAAAGGTCGTGGTTGTCTATGTGTGATCTTGCCCGTTGATTTGAATGGAATCGATGGCTGGGATCTCTTCTCTATTGGTATTTAAGCTGTAGCTTCCTATCAAAGTTTCTTACTTTCTTCATTTGCTCTCTCGAACTGTTGCTGCTTTCTGGTTGCCACCTGAAGATCTTGAGAGTTCTTGAGGTGAATTCCTTCTACTTTATTCTTTACTTCATTACTTTGTTTCATTTTCCTTCATTTGCTTCCATATTGAGAGATGTCGGACGGTAGCGACTCTCAAAATGACCATTTGAGTGGAGATGGTGTTGGTGAGTACGAGTCTGAAGATGAACGAACTCATTCTGGTGACGATGCTTGCTCCCCTGAGAGAGAGGAGGAGTGTTTAGATGAAGGTAGCCCTGGAAGTAGTGGTCCTCATGGGGAGGATTCTTCTGATGACGAGATGGTGGAAGGCGAGGATAACTCGTTTTGCCGTGTAGTTAACCTATCTTATGTGAAGAGGCACATCGCTTTTAGGAAGAGATATGGGTTGGATTCCATTAGGCATCTTGAAATTAGGTTTTTGGGAGACCGTTTACTCTTAGAGGAGTATCGACCCAATAACTCGTTTTCCACTGTTTTCACTTTGGCCCAGTTTCGAGCTGGGCTTAGGTTACTCCTTTCTTGTTTGGTAGTCGACCTCTTGAATGCTATCAGACGAGCTCCTTGCCAGATGAACGGTAATTTCTGGAGGAACATGAGGGTTATAGATGACCTTAACAGATTGCGTAGGTGGAATGTTACCGTAAAGGATGTGTTGGGTCACTTCTATTTCAAGCGATCTGCGAAGCTGGAGGTGGGGGGTTATAATATGCAAGTCAGGCCAGATCGCCTACCCTTGATTTACCCCGTGAGTAGTGAGCCATGGTGAAAGGAGCCCATGTTGCTTACTGGTCAGATAACTGAAGGGAATCTTCATTTATCTCATGTTACCAGGAATGTGAATGATAATCGTAAGCTCCTGGTCGTTGGTCTTTAGATCGTTGTTGGGTGATTTATTTGCCTTTGTTTATTTATGGTCCTTGACTTGCTTTGTTTATTTTGCAGTGATCAGGGACGACCATCTTGTCAAGAAAAACGACCTGAAATCTTCCTTGAACGTTTTTGGGTCTTGGACTGACGAGCGAAAGATAAAATTTCTTCCTCATCTGAAGGATTATTTTATTCCCAAGGGTGGTCCCAAGACTGTTGCGGACGAGCTGGAGAGGAGGAGAGTGTTGAAGAAAAACTTTATGAGTTCGGTGCAGAAAGCTAGCTTGAGTGAGAAGTCTCGATCTGGTACCAACTCGAGGCAGAATGATCCAATTGCGAGCCCCCAAATTGTTTCCCCTCCGACCTCTCTACCCAAGCTACCTTCCGGCTCGAGCAGGAAGAGGTCGTTCTCTGGGAACCTGAAGTTGATGGAGCCGCCACCAAGTATAACTTCCCCTGTTCCTATGAAAGCCTTGCGAGCTCCTAACCCTACTCCCTTGTCTAGGAAGACTGTTGTTCGCCACTCGAGCAAGGGCAAGAGGGATCTGAATTTCGACCTGGCCCTTTTGACTATCTGGACGGCCAGGGAGGTAAGCACGTTGTCTATGACAATGAAAGTGCTATAGATCACCCCTGTGTTGCCCGAGCTGTTAACGAGGGTATTGTTCTTGATGCTGACGCCCGCATGGTGAAGTCGCAGAGTCTTCTTGTGACTTGCTCCAAGATAAATTCTGCTCTTTCTCTGGTAAGCTGAGTTTAGATTCAAGTTTGAGACTAACTTTGGAAATTGTATCCTTTAACCATTGTTTTGTGCAGCTCAACGCTAGCTTCCAGGAGGTACGTCTGGTCGCTGAGGTTGGCGCGAGGGCTGAGATCGAGCTGAAGTATCTGGACAAGAAGCTCGAGCAGGCTAAAAACATCGTTGTTGTTGCTGAGACGAAGGTGAGGGACAGGGATGGGGAGATTGTAGCGCTGAAGGAGATGATAGAGGGTCTTAGAGGTGAGGTTACTGCTGCTAAGGACTCTGCGGCGTACTGGGAGGGCGCGTGCCGAAAGAATGGTGCTGAATGGCAGGCGTATTGTGAGAACCTCAAGAACCAACTGCTGGGGTCACCCTAAGGAGAGGAGACGCTAGTTGGTGATGAGGTCTCTCTAGTCCTAACGCAGGACGCCTCGATGGCCCTGGAGATGGGGTAGAAGGACTCCAGAACGAGCTGGTCGAGCCAGACGAGCGGACTTCACAATAGTGACCTTCTCTCTGTCTTCAGTGATTCCTGGTGTTTTCTTGTTCTTGTATGCATTCCTCACTGCTGGGCAGTACATCTCCTTCTTCTTCTCACGTTCAGTCTTCATCTTCTTCTCACGTTCAGTATTCAGCTCGAGTGGTTGTGAGGTTTAGCTAGATGGTCTTGAATGCTATTTTGATGGGTTGTAATCATAAACACTAGTGATCGATCTGCTTCGGCAGATCGATTGCGCCTTTATTTTCTGCATTTATATTCCTTGTTGTGGATAATGTAAACTGTCTCATTTGGGCGACTAGTTTCCAAGGAGTCCTGGTAGCTCATTCAGAAGGCAGGTAGACGAGATGAATGGCTGCAAGCAGGGCGGACTGAAATGCTTCCTCTTGTATGCTTTAGTTAAATGAATTTGTTTTTTTTTCTTCTCGTCGTTGTAGTTTGCTTGGTTTTGCAGGTAGCTTCTCTCTTGCGAGCTGGATATGTGGAATGTTGGCACAACCCCCAAGTAGTTTAGGTCGATGTAATAGATCGCTTTTCCTGTAATAGTTAGGCTTTTGAAGTAAATAAATAAAATGAAATTTCACTTGTTTACCTTGCTCGCCTCTATTTTATTTGCATTGTTTGCTTGTATTGATTCAGAAACACCAAATAGTAAGTCAAAATCTCGACCTGTTCTAGGATTTGGTCGGTTGAGTATGAGCTCGACTTTACTTAGGTCGTGGGATAGTTATGACCTAAGTAAGGAGTGTTAGTTGGATTACAGATGTCAACTTAACACTTAAAAATTATCAAAGGGACTTGAGGATTGATAATTTGAAGGTCTGGGGATTGAGTTAGACCTATTCAAGCTATTCATGTTTGAACTGAAATGAAGGCAAAATTGAGCTCGTTTATTGAAATATGAGAATGCATTCTTACATTTTACTGGTAAAACTTCTTCAAATGATAAGCATTCCATGGATTCTTCACATCTTCCCCTTCTGGAGTTTGAAGGCGATAAGATCCATTGCTTTAGACCTTTGTGATGATGTAAGGACCAACATTTGCCTTTCTTTTATTGTGGAACATTTTTTTTAATACGAGCTCGCCTGGTTGAAAAGATCGAGGTCGGACGCCTTTGTTATAAGCTCGTTTGAGCCTTTGTTGGTATTGCTCGAGCTTAATGGTGGCGTGGTTCCTCCTTTCTTCAACCAGATCTATTCTGAACGACCAGGCTTGGTTATTGAGCTCGGTATCGACCAGTAGTGACTTGGTCGTGCCAAATGTCAGCTCGGTTGGAATAACAGCTTCTACTCCATAGCAAAGGTTAAATGGAGACATTCATGTTGATGTTCGAGGAGTTGTTCTGTAGGCCCAGATGATGTTTTCTAGCTGTTGTGGCCATTGGTCTTCCTGATCTTCAAGTTTTTTCTTCAAGTTAGATAGAATTTGCCTGTTCGCAGCTTCGAGGCGTCGATCTAGAGTGCTCGATTTTTCATAGTGCATAGAAAGCCTTAATGTTTTTTCCCACGAACTGGGTTCCGTTGTCAGTAACTATTCTCTTGGGCAAACCAAATCTTGTGATTATGTTTTCCCACAGAAATCGTTGCACATCTGCTTGAGTAATGTTGGTGAGTGCGACGGCCTCTACCCATTTGGTGAAGTAATCAACCGCGACTAGAACATATCTTTTCTCAGATTTCTTTTCTTTGATTAATGGGCCCATGATGTGGAGCCCCCACATGTGAAATGACCAGGGAGCAGTGATGTTGATGAGGTCGTTGGGATGCTGATGCGCGTGGTCGGCAAAACGTCGACACTCCTTACACTTTAACACAAACTTTTTTGCATGTTCCTTCATTCTTGGCCAGAAATATCCTTGCGAGATCGCTTTATGAGCAAGTGTGCGACCTCCTGAGTGATTTCCACATTCTCCCTCACGAATCTCCTGGAAGATGATTTGCCCATGCTTGGGAATTAGACATCTTAGGAGCAGGCCAGTTGCAGATTTTCTAAATAACTTTCCCTCATGTAGCCTGTACATAATGACCTTATGTAATAACTGGCTGGCCTCCTTCTTGTTTGGTGGGAGCTCGCGAGTTTGCAAGTAATTGATGAAGGGTTCCATCCAGGTTCCCTTGATATCTTCTGAGGTCGTGGTGAGTAGGTCGCTTATTTGGTTGACCACTTCCTCCTTTAGTAGATACGCAGGCAGCGTACTTATTGCTATGGTTAGAGATCGAGGTCGATCTGACTCGACCTTGGATGCTAAGAATGCTAGTGAGTCAGCATGTCTTTTATCATTCCTTGGAATGTGGTTGATGGTAAAGAAACTGAATTAGCTAATTAGCTCCTTTGCCTTGCTTGCATATCTTATCAAATTGACTCCATGTATTTGGTAGTTGTTTGTAATCTGATTTACTACCAGTTGCGAATCGCTGAACGCTTTGAGTCCAACTGCTTGTAGGTAGATTGCCATTTGTAGACCTTGGATTAGAGCTTCATATTCGGCTTCATTGTTAGAGGTTGAGAAGTCTAACCGAGTTGACCTTTCGAATTGTGAGCCCTCAGGTGAAATGAGTACGACACCGATGCCACTTCCATTTGAGTTGTGTGAACCATCAACGTAGAGTTGCCAAGTGTCTAGTGGATCGACTTGGATTTGTCTGGTTTCTGGTTCTGGTTCCCAGCTAAAATCTTCGGCAGGGTAGTCTGCTAAGAAATCAGCTACGACCTGGCCCTTGACGGCCTGGCGAGGTACGAACTCAAATGTGTAATCATCGAGCTCAGCTGCCCATCGAGCCATACGACCTGTTTTGTTCTTCTTTTCTAGTATGTGTCGTAGTGGCTGATCGGTGATTACTTTAACGGTGTGTGCTTGAAAATAAGGTCTAAACTTGCATGCAGCGTAAAGAAGAGCTAATGCTAACTTTTCTAGAGGTGTGTACCTTATTTCAGCTTGTTGCAACACCTTGCTTGTGAGGTAGATTGGTCGCTCGACCTGATTTTTTTCCTTGAACAGTACTGCGCTGATCGCAAAATCTGAAGTGGCGAGGTAAATTCCGAGCACATCTCCATCATTAGGCTTCGTGAGAACTGGTGGAGTGGATAAGTATGCCTTCAGCTCGGCAAATGGTTTTTCGCATTCTTCTGTCTATTGATATGCAGCTCCCTTTCTAAGAATATGAAGCATTGGTCGACACTTATCGGATGCTCTAGAAATGAATCTATTAAGAGTTGATACCATGCCGTTAAGTTTTTGGATTTGCTTCTTTGTCTTCGGGCTGGGCATATCGATCAGGGCTCTGATCTGGTCGGGGTTTGCTTCAATACCCCTCTTTGTAACTAGGTAACCAAGAAATTTTCTTGATGCTACTCCGAATAGACATTTTTCTGGGTTAAGTCTCATCCTGAATTGCCTTAACCTTTGAAATGCTTGATCGAGATTGGCCAAATGATCTTGCTCGAGGCTGTTTTTTTACCAACATGTCGTCAATGTAGACCTCCATTGTCCGACCTAGTAGATCGTCGAACATTTTTGTGACGAGTCGTTGGTAGGTCGCTCCAGCGTTTCTTAGGCCAAAAGGCATAACCTTGTAACAAAAGATTCCTTGCTCCGTTGTGAATGAAGTCTTTACTTGATCTGGTTCATACATTGGGATCTGGTTATAGCCTGAGTACGCGTCCATGAATGATAGTAGCTCGAAACCACAGGTCTGATCGACTAACCTATCGATTCGTGGGAATGGGAATGAATCTTTAGGGCAAGATTTATTCAAGCTTGTGAACTCGATGCAAACTCTTGTTTTCCCGTTCTTCTTTAAAACTGGAACTATGTTGGCCAACCAATTTGGTGTGTCAACTTCCTTGATGAACCCGACCTGTTTGAGTCTACTAATTTCATCATTGACTGCTTGATAAAATTTTGGGGCGAGTCTTCTTGGTTTTTGCTTGACGGGTCGATAACTTGGATTTACTCGTAGTTTATAACATGCTATTGATGGGTCTATTCCAGGCATATCAATGTACGACCAAGCAAAAACATCTTTATTTAGAGAAAGAAAGTTTACAAAGTCGTTATACTTATCTTCCCCTAATTCCGAGCCCACGTAAACATATTTCGGGTCGTCCTCTGACCCTAGGTTTACTCGCACTCCTGGATCTGTGCTTCCAAGTGATAGTTGGGGGGGAGCTTGCTTGCTCCTGCTCTAGTTGCTATTTGGCTACTTCAGCCTTTCCCTTTGACGGGCTCTTTGCTTGCTTCTCGACCTCTTTGGCTTATGAGGTCGGTGGACTCTTTACCTGCTTCTCAGCGTCCTTGGTTCCTGAGGTGGATGGCCTATCAGACGCCACGACTTCAATAATTCCATGGCACTCTTGAGCAGTGTTCTGATTGCCCCTAAGCTCCATTATCCCGTTGGGGCCAGGATAACGGAACATTTGATGGTACGTTGATGGTACACCTCGCATGGCATGGATCCACTTGCGACCAAGTATCGCATTATACTTACTTGCGATGTTTAGGACGCTGAACTTTGTTGTTCCAACAACCTTATCTTCTTTCCTGCCCACAGTGACGGGCAACAATATTTCTCCCTTTGGGTCCTCTCTCGAGCTGTTGAAGCCCAAGATTGGAGTGAAATCCGGAATGAGGACTGAATCGGGAAGCCTCATATCCTTGAAAGTCCTATACATCAGTATGTTACAGGATGCACCTGGGTCAATGAGGACCCTTTTGATAATGTAGTCAGCAATTCTTAACTCGACGACCAGAGCGTCGTTGTGTGGTGTAACGACCTTGTTTAGGTCGTCCTCAGTGAAGCTCAGATCTGTTTCCTGCCGGGCTGGAATGTTAGTTCGAGCTGCTCGGCCTGTGATGGAGTAGACATGATGGAGGTGTTCTACTCGCCTTTTCTTCTCTCGAGATATTGGAGTGGAGTTGGACTCATAGATCATGTATACGACATGACTCTCTGTTTCGCTGTCATCATCTATCTTGTTTGCGACCTGCTTGTTGATTTGGTCGCGTAGGTCGCCTGTTGGACCTAGTCTTCTTGAGAGGTTACGCCCTCTGCTGCGTGCTGGACTTGTGGAGGCCGTTCTGGCCTTGCTCTGAGATCGTTTTTCAGAATGTGTGGGTGTTCTAGATCTCTTCTTCATTCTCTTCTCACTGGACCCTTCTTGCCTGCCGTAGATCCAGTTATTGAGCCTTTTCTCATCGGCCCATGTCTGAAGAGCTCGCTTCAGTATACGGCAATCATCTGTTTGATGGCATCTGACTTTGTGGACCTTGCAATATGGACGACCAGATGTAACCTCCAATTGTGTGAAGTCTGAACTCTTGCACCAATGGTTGTGCTTGATGCGCTCATAGATATACCCTGCTGGTCTTGTGAATCGGTGGTACTCACGTTGCTCTGTGGGCAACGCCTTAGCTTTGAACCTTTTGTTGTCTGATCGAGGTCTTTTAGTGGAGCATCCTTCCACGTTTGAAATGACACGACTTTTTTCCCTACCTACTAGGGCTTCTTCTAACTTGATGTAACGATCTACCTTGAGGTAGAGCTCGTCTAGAGATGCTGGCCGCTTCATGGCCAAAGACTTGGGGAGATCTGATCCCTGTATCAGACCGTGAGTAATTTTGCTATCAAATTTGGGAAGCTAGACAATTGAAATGAATCTTCTTTGTTGGAACATTTGTGACTGTCAATCAATCAAATGCTATCCTCTAATAACACCATAGAATTATTCGATCAAAAATTTAAGTATTTAGCACAGTTGGATTGTGTTTCTTTTTTTACAATTGACTTCCATACGGCTATAAAATTTAAGTTATTTTTTATTTCCTCTAGTTTTAAGAGTCTTGCTACTTCATCTTACAAATCCATTTCCTGATATGTTTATTTGTCTTACAAACTGTAGGCTCTGTCCAAGGAAAAACACTTTGTAACTTATAAAAAAAGATAATTTATTCTTCTTCACACCAATATAAATTTGAACGCATCGATTGTTCCCCTTCACAGTTTCACATTGTCTCCTTTCATCTGTGCATATATTGACCTTGTTTAGCCTCATTTAACTCTTCAATGCCTTTTTGCCGCTTTGATTCACTTGACTTACTATGAAACTGTTCATTGCACTGAATTGCATGTTCAACATAAAAAAACATAACTACTTCAGCAAACATATTCAAAACATCGATTTAATTCAATTCCTTCGTTAAACCACTTAAAACAGTTTCGCCTCTAAATAAAGCAGGCCATAAACCTTTATGAATTGAACTAATTGGACAAAATCCATGTCTTTAATAGCACACTGTGCATTCCAAATTGCAGACTGAAAATAAAAAAGCATTCAATACAAATCATGTAAAAAATCCATCTTTGATGATGTTTATTAAGAATTTGATGATGATGATTGGACTTGAATTGTTAACAAAAACTAAAAGAGTAGATAATTAGTTTACCAGAATGAGTGAGGCGTGAGATTATTGTGAACAAAAACTATGGAATTAGAGTTAAGCAGAAACTATGCAATTATAGATTGTAAGAGAAGAGATAGGTTTATTTGATTGAAGGTTTAAGAGAAAAGAAGGGTTTATGTGATTCAAAGGATGAGAGACGCAAGGGAGAGAGAGAGATCTTAAGAAAAAATAAAATAAAATAAAATATATTTGTTTTGGTTAAAAAAAATAAAAAATTATTCTTTTTAACCTAATTCTAATTAACCGGGCATCAAACACATCACAACCACGTATCTCAACCTACCGTTACTATACACAAGAAAATCATACCAAATTATTTAACCCATCATAGCCAAAGATCTCGATCCAATGTTACCAAACTCGAGAAAATCTTAGCCACCACTTAACTCTAAATTTCACCATTCTATATGCCCGTTGTTCCATATAATATAGACTAGTAAAACCCGTGGCGCTGCCACGATTGTCAATTAATTTTATACTGCATAGTAAATTTTAATTTAGATTAAAATATTTTGTTTGTTCGATTAAAATTTAACTATTATTTTTTTTTTGATTAGTTGATATATGATTTAGAGTTGGTTGAACTTGAAGTTGCAATCCCGTAGTCTGCACTCTTGGTAATAATTGTACTGTGAATTTTACTACTGTTAAGGATGTTTTAGAAGAATAAGAAAGAAAGCATTAAAAATTAATTAAATCTTGGATATATTATTATACTTAAAATATTCTATATCAAGTCGCAAACTCGGAGCAACGTGTTCGTAGTTTGTATTGACAGTTTACATAACATTGCATTTTTGTCATATGTATGTTTTTTGATTTGCTCTAAGCATTGAAGGTCGTCTCTGTAGCTTTTGAGCAGCCATAATTAGTATTTCCAACAATTTAGGGGGAGGGCCCCTGTTAAGTTAACCTCGCTTACTAATAATAATAATAATAATAATAATAATAATAATAATAATAATAATAATAATAATAGAGATGAATACAATAATATGCATCCCAGAACGAAGCCAGAGAACAAAACTGAAGACCAACATCCAAATTCGGAATGACTAAAACTAAACATATATATTCAAAACCAAAACAAATACTTCCTCAGGGACATATGGAACAAACATATAATAAATGAGAAACTACAAATAGTGCTAGTATAACAATTGTGAATTCAAACAAGCAAACAAACAATACGCAGAAAGTAAATAACACACAGAAATTTTTAACGTGGTAAAACCCAAACTGGGAAACGTCCACGGTTGTCCTCGCGACAACAAAATAATCCACTAGATGAATAGAGATGTACAAACCTATCAACTACCTGCACTCACTGCGAGTTGATACTCCTGGTTATCTCTAACACCTTGACTTCACCAGAGCACCTTGATGTACGCACAAGACACTCGACTTCTTGATGAACACACAAGAAGACTCGAAGCCGAATTCACAATAACTCTTGAAGATCACAAAGATATGAATTGGGAAAAGGGGGAAGAAAGGGAATTGAGTTCAATAGCCACAAACAATTTTACTATCACCAACCTAACCAAAACACATGAACAAGAAGAAGGATGGACGGCCAAAGAACTGCCTTGTTCTGTAGAAGAGAAGCCCTATTTATACTTAGGGTTGAAAACCTAGAAAAATGGGCCGAAACTGTGCAAACCGACTTTGGACGTTCGTACGTCGATATGACGTTCGAACGTCGCCACATAAAAATAAGCCTGCTGCCTAACATGACGTACGAACGCTCTAAGCAGGTACGTACGTCTCCATACGAAAACATGTCTGCTGACTACCTGGACGTACGAACGTCCTAACTGAGTACGTACGTCCTGACCAAAATAAGTTCGCTGCTTCAGTGAACGTACGTACGTCCTAACTCGGTACGTACGTCCAGAACCCAATAACTTTCCCTAGACAGACCTAAGAGACACAAGGACACGAGACGACCATGCGTACATCTTGGTTTTCCTAACAATGGATTCAAGGCGAGATAACCAAAGACACTTTGTCACAAAATTGATGTCAAACCACTTCGTGCCGGTTTCAATCTCCCCCTTTGACATTGATTTTGTGACAAAAACCTATGACTCTAATAGCACTTATAAAACGTGCTTACAATCCCAAACCATGGCATTTATAAAACATGCCTACAAAAACTCTCAAAATATAAACACCTAACAAATCACCAATTCTTGTTATCCAGCTTTAGGAAGATGCTTTAACCATCAGAGATCGAACGGAAGCAATCAAAGATTCAACAAAAGTTCCTTCGAGCAACTCCCCCATACTTTATGAGCTCCAAACTTCATGAGCAACTCATTGAAATGCTTCATGAGCAACTCCCCCATACGTGTAGCATACCTGAAACATGACCCAAAAATAACCTAACAAGAAGAAGACGATTGTTAGTAATTAGAGTCATAAATCTCCCCCTTTTTGTCACAATAAGTGAACAACGACAAGCAAATAACCAAGCAAAAGAAATCAAAACCAAACAAAGAATAGAAAACATATAAAATATAAAACGAATCCAACTTGTTAAAAGTTCAGAAAGTCAATTAATAACCAAACAGAGAAATCCATAACCAGAGAAACCAAAAACGACAAGAGTAGAAAGCTCGAACTAACGAATTCGAAAAACCCTTTCCCAATGACCTAGAGGAAGCTTAGAGAAGTAAGCCTCCGCACGAGCCGAAGGTCGATTCCACCGAGCAACCATATGAACATAAAGCTTAAGATAGGACATAAAGCTTTCGCACGAGCCGAATAGCTATTCCACCGAGTGTGCACAGGACCATCAGCACTCGTACAAAATAACTCCCCAATTCTGCTATCCAAGCCACAGTCGGTAAGAGGAGCAGCAAGTCCTGGAACCTTCGGATAACCAACTAACTCCAATATGTGATTTTGAAGATGTCCCGGTAATCTCTCCCAATGATTGACACGAACCAAACACGGATTAAGGAAAGGACGATGAATATAGTCATATCCATGGGGAACGCGACACAAACGACAAACCTTAGCATTGTTCTTGTACTCCATTACCATGAACGACACATAACCAACATTCGGAACAAAAATTCCATGAAGTTCATATTCTGCCATAGAGAATTCCTTAGCGGCATCAATTTGAAGCATCCGATTGTAGATGACCTCAGAAAGACTAATATGGTGCACCGACATACAAACCACCAATTTGACCATGTCGTCGGTCATTATTATCTTGTTGCCCTTGGTGGGGTAGATGTTGGAGTGAGCAACCATGTGAACAAGGATGGCGCTGTAGAACTTTGCATGATATCTCTCCGTGACCCCATCGATGAACATCCGCTGAACTTGATCGACAAGGTCAATCTGAATCTCATCCGGAATAGGCCATCGAACATGAACAGCACCTTCAGGAAGAAAATCATCATCAATACCCAATGCCTCACGAATCACCTTCGGAGAAATAGTGTATCTCCGACCATCAATGAGAACCGAAAAACTGGAGCGATTCTGCGAAGGATTCTTCGTCTCATAGAATGCTATCGTATGCTCAACCGAGTACTTGGTGATTGGTTGAGCCACCCTTAGCCAATTCCGAGTCTCAAAGAACAAAGCGATATTGCCAAGTTGAGAACCCCCGAGAGGAGTGGCAGCAATGTCTCCCAAGTCGAAGAAACGCTCGGGAACAATGGCCTTGGCTCGAGGATGAGCGCCAAGGGATGGGGAATGAGACGACGAACCCGGAGTTGAGCCTCTACCCCTAGGAGCGCGAGAAGAAGATGCACCCTTAGATGTGGATGCCGTGGAGGTGCGTGCACGCTTTGAAGCCATTTCCTACACAAGCACACAACAAAAATGTAAGAGAATTGACAGAAAAAACCAATAAAAAGTCATTGAGGCATTTCAACAAACACTTGATGTGCAGAAACGTGATACATGCTATTGACAACAATGTAGCAATGGCAAGCATCCAAACACAAGACAAAATATTAAGAAACAATAGAAACCAAGAACAAACCACCTCCCAAGGTCATTTTCAACTAAAATGGCGGCAAAAGCGAGTATAGAAACACCAAGTCCCATGAAGGCAACAAACAAGCATACAACCTTAACTAACAAAATATGATAAAGCAAACCCAAATTATCAACAAGAACATGACAATAGAGAAGAGAAGAAGGAACAAAAGAAAACTTACAAGTTATTGTGAGTGAGAATGACGAACAAAAATCCCGAATAACACACCGGACCAAAACAAGGAGAAGAGAAGATGAACAAATTGCAAACAAGACGAGAGAGAAAGAATCACCTAAGACAATGAGGAGAAACTACCAAAACTAACTGCTTGTAGTGAACCAAGGAGAGGGAACACGATTTATATAACAGTTGGCCTAATGTTTAAAACAAAATTTGAATTTAAACAGCAAATGGGCCGGACTGTATCAGGGACGTTCGTACGTCCTAAGTACGTTCGAACGTCGGGACCACGAAAAAAAAAACATCTGACACACAACACGTTCGTACGTCCTATGAACGTTCGTACGTTGCAAAAAGATCTGTCCCCCTCCACGTACGAACGTCTTGAAAGCGTACGGACGAACCCCTTTTTTTTTTTTTTTTTTTTTTTTTTTTTTTATTTTATTTATGAAAATAAACCACATAACTAGAACAACAGATATTGAGAGACATCACAAGAAAACACTTCGACGTATCATACGAATTCCAAATACAACCGAATATAGTTTAAACAAACCTCAACCACAAGAGAATGCAAAATCGAAGAACGACATCATACACCATGACGTGGTAGTTACTAGAATGATGCGAGTATGTAGAAGAACCTGATAGACCAATACCAACCTCCGAAAAACAAACTAAAGACATGATCATGGAGGATATTGAAGGTCACTTGCAACTAGCCCAAAAACACACACTATTGTTTTTCTTCTTGTCCTTCAACTAGACAAATGCGAAAACCACTATTCATTCATTTTTTTTTTTTTTTTTTTTTTTTTTTTTTTTTTATTTATTTTGTAAACCATTGAAACAGATGCCATTCCCGTGTGGGAGTATGAAATATCTCCATCTTTTACCAGAACACGAGGGTAGGGTGTAGCCTACATCTTTTCGGCAAAAACACACTCAAGAAGTGCAATACCATGATAACGTGCAACACAAGAACTAACATCTCTTGAGTGCAACCGTCAGAGCATGACCCTCACAGCCCCAACGGGTTCTTAGCCAAATGAGTATGCTCTCAAGACATTCAAATGGCTGGGGATTTTGTGAGTCATTGGCCACTTACAAGAGGTGAGATAATAAAGAAAATAACAAACAACGATCATGAAAAATCAACCATGAAAGACTGGAGTTAAACATGTATTGAAAATGTCAAGCCAACCACATTGAAATGCATCATGCAAGAAACTACCAAGACGAAGAGAGTATGATGTAACCCTACAACTATGCATGACACAAAAACAGTTGAGGACGCCAACCTAGAAACATCTGTAAAATGAAATCCATACAATAGAGAGTGTAGTATGTCCTCAATACCAACAATAACAATAAATGACCAAACCTAAACATCCTAAACACAGACAGTTCCAATGAACACATTAGACATATGAATGCAAAAGAGGTGTAGTGACAATGAAGCAGTCATAAGAGGAGCGACTACCAGATAACACCAAGACATTATTGGAATCAAAAACATCACACCTATTATCCTCAAACACAACCTTAAATTTAGCATCACACAACTGACTAATGCTCAATAAATTTGACCTAAGTCCCTTAACAAAAAGAAGCTCATGACTATTGAGCGATTCAACCTCAGAAAAGTTACCTTTACCTGCAACCGGAAGCAATTTACCATTACCAAACCTAACCTTACCTCCATAACCAAGAGTCAGGTTATCAATCAGAGTCTTATCACCTGTCATATGACGCGAACAACCGCTGTCAAGATACCATGATGAAGCCAATGGTTCAACCAAGCGGGCCATGTGAGACACCATTTTCCTGGATGCATCCATACTCCTATCCCAGAAATGTGGTGGTGGAGTAGGCATAGGTGTTGCTTGAGGACGATTTCCATAAGTTGAAGTTCTGGGTAAACCCCACGGAGCATAGCCATTCCACATGTATGGAGCCTGCATGGAGAAGGTGGAAGACTTGTTCCAATATGAGTTACCTGCAAAAGAAGGATGATGAGCAGGATACAAATTATTCCAACAAAAGGCAGAAGTGTGACCCATGCGACCACATGTTAGACATTTAAAGCCTTTGTGTCTAGAGTTCTTTTTCCGAACTTGCTTCACATGAGTAACCTTGGGTGGTGATACCACACTAGGCACCTGCACAGGAGCAGGAGTAGCGACACTAGTTGGTCGCACAAAGGTAGTGCGGGAAGTACTAGCAGTAGCAAGGGGAACAGAAGTGTCATAACCTAACCCAGATTTATCTGAATGGGATTTACCGATTCCCAACAGAGAGTTTAAATTAGCACTTGCTTTACCAAACCCAACCAATTGTTTGTTAGCAGCAAACAATTCAGCCTTTACTCTCTCATGCTCCAGTACAAGAGATCGATACCGTGTTTCCAGATCATTATTCAGTTTTTCCAGAGTGACAATACGCACTTGGAAATCCTCCTTTTCCTTCACAAATTCTTCCTTCAACATGTTGGAATCACCTGTAAGAGTGCATATATCCTGTCCAAGACTCTCTACCTGATCCTGCAAGACGGTGTTAGTTTTTTCAAGCAACTTTACTTGTTGCATAGAAAACTTATACATGTCACATAATTCACTAGTAGTAGCATGAACACCAGAATCAGAAACATTAATATCAGCAGAAGAAGATACAATACCTCCTGGATGTTCATCCAGGGATGCACTGAAGACCACATAATTTGAGACAACATTTGAAAGATTCCCATCATCATCTTCATCCGAATCATCCCATGTTACTGTGAGATTCGCTTTGGAATTATCACCAGGTTTGCGATCGACCTTCTTATCACATTCATTTGCAAAGTGTCCATAATCACGACACTTGTAACATTGGACATCTTTACGATCAACCCGAGCTCTCCTCCCATCAACAGAGAACCGCTCAAAACCACGACTTCTAGGAGCATTTGGGGAATCAGGAAATCGCTTTCGAGGATCTCGATTCTGTTGATATTTCAGAATCTTCTGAAAGCTACGTGACAGGAACGCATAGTTATCATCCACATCCTGTTCTTCATCATCAGAAGGTCCTGTGGAAGGTTCTTTAGACGATGTAGCTTTGAATGCTACAGATTTCTTCTTCAAGGGTTCTTCCAAAGCCTGTTCCATCTCACATGTCCTTAATTTGCCAGCAAGTGTCTCGATGGACATGTTCTTAATCACATTACTTTCAGTGATGGCATCCTTTCGTGAACGAAACCGAGGAGGCAAAGCACGCAATATCTTACGGACCACCTGTGTGTCAGTATATGCATGACCAATAGCCGCACTGCAGTTGATGATGTCTTGGAGACGAATAAAGAAATCATCAAAAGTCTCAGAATTATCCATCCGTAGATTCTCAAACTGAGATGTTAACAGTTCCAGCTTACTTTCTTTGACTGTTTCGTCACCTTCATGTGTACAGATAAGCCTGTTCCATGCATCTTTAGCCTCTTCACAGCCCTGTACCCTACGAAACTCACTAGCATTTAATGCCATGAAAATAGCATTGAGTGCCTTGTTGTTATAATTTGCCAACAACTTCTGTTCAGGCGTCCACTTTTCACGTGGCGTCAGTGATGTAACAGCAGTATCATCAGTACCTGTAGTAGTCAGAGGTTCTTTCCACCCCGTGACAACAGAAAGCCAGACTTCTTCTCCTAATGCTTGGAGATAAGCTCGCATACGTACTTTCCAATGACCAAAGTCCTTTCCACTAAATTGTGGAGGAAGACTTGAAGTAGCAGACTTGTGAGAATCCATAAAGCACTATTGATCGTTAGCGTGAGCCTTTACGCTCCTTAACCAGCCCCCAGCGACTGATACCAATTGAGAAACTACAAATAGTGCTAGTATAACAATTGTGAATTCAAACAAGCAAACAAACAATACGCAGAAAGTAAATAACACACAGAAATTTTTAACGTGGTAAAACCCAAACTGGGAAACGTCCACGGTTGTCCTCGCGACAACAAAATAATCCACTAGATGAATAGAGATGTACAAACCTATCAACTACCTGCACTCACTGCGAGTTGATACTCCTGGTTATCTCTAACACCTTGACTTCACCAGAGCACCTTGATGTACGCACAAGACACTCGACTTCTTGATGAACACACAAGAAGACTCGAAGCCGAATTCACAATAACTCTTGAAGATCACAAAGATATGAATTGGGAAAAGGGGGAAGAAAGGGAATTGAGTTCAATAGCCACAAACAATTTTACTATCACCAACCTAACCAAAACACATGAACAAGAAGAAGGATGGACGGCCAAAGAACTGCCTTGTTCTGTAGAAGAGAAGCCCTATTTATACTTAGGGTTGAAAACCTAGAAAAATGGGCCGAAACTGTGCAAACCGACTTTGGACGTTCGTACGTCGATATGACGTTCGAACGTCGCCACATAAAAATAAGCCTGCTGCCTAACATGACGTACGAACGCTCTAAGCAGGTACGTACGTCTCCATACGAAAACATGTCTGCTGACTACCTGGACGTACGAACGTCCTAACTGAGTACGTACGTCCTGACCAAAATAAGTTCGCTGCTTCAGTGAACGTACGTACGTCCTAACTCGGTACGTACGTCCAGAACCCAATAACTTTCCCTAGACAGACCTAAGAGACACAAGGACACGAGACGACCATGCGTACATCTTGGTTTTCCTAACAATGGATTCAAGGCGAGATAACCAAAGACACTTTGTCACAAAATTGATGTCAAACCACTTCGTGCCGGTTTCAATAAACATCCCTTGTGGAGTTATTAACTGCACTAACACCAACAGACATTACAAAAGTATGAACAAAATAGGGGCAGTTATCATTAGGTAGTTGATATCAGAATCATATCACATCAATATCAATTAATATAAACTAAATAAAATTAGTATTAGATATTTACCAAATGGCAGAGTATTAAAAGTTCTTCCCTAACCAGTATATATCAAATAGCCCAAAACTCTAGACAAAAGTAACTATTTTCAATGGAAATAAAATGATGATCCTGACCACTCAAATTACACTCTATCTCGGTCCTTCATTCAAAGGCCCATCGGTTGTCCTTCCTAACCTTTTCTTGCTCTGGACTGAAAGCATTTTTTATGTTGAGTCTCTTCTGTAGTCTACTGTTTAATGATCTTTGCCACAATCTGGAAAGTTAGAATAATTTGCAACTGAAAAAATAAAAGGCAAAATGCAAATAATTCAGTCAACAACATAATTGAAGGAGTTTAAACTGAGGTTTGGGTATGTGCTAAATAAAATTCAAACCCAAGCACATAACACGTTACAGATTGTTTAATGTTGGGGCACCTCCAAAGTATAGTTTTTGAATTTAAAATTCAATATTTGTCTGGGAGTCCAATAGTGTGTCACAACAATTAATCATACCAGAGTGGACAATCATGATGATACAATGAGAATCCAACGGAAAACGATAAATTAGCTATTTTGGTCCCCTAACTTTGTCCAAATTTTCAGTTGAGTCCCCAAAGTTTAAATTGGTCAATTTGGTCCCAAATCTTTCGAAACGTTTGCAAAATGGTCTCACCGTTACCAAGCATTTAATGCCATTGTAAAAATCTAAATTCTAAAGTTATCAAACCAGAAACTGGAGAAAGATTTAAATAGAAATGAGAGATAGAATACGTAATAAAATTAAGGAAAATAGTACGTTACGAATGAGTAATCTGGTCATACCTGTAATCAATTAGAGAAGAACTTCAGGATAAACAACATTGGTTGTTTTGTCATCATCTTCATTCCCTAGGAGAACAAATATTCGATTGGAAGAAGTACACCTTGATAATGCCACATATAATTGGCCATGACTGAAGACATGGTTTCGCAAGTCTATACCCACTGTAAACCCCCCCTTTTTGTGTTTTATGCTAATTTTAATTTGGAATTAAAAATAATTGGGTTAAAGTCCCTGGACCAAGGGTTTAAGCATAATTACTGTAAAGTAGTGGACTATGGTTTAAATAACTCAAACTTAGAGAAAACACCCGCGAACAGTTTGGGCTTATGAATTTCGGAAACACGATCAGATGTGGGGTATTGCGAATCGGATTAATTGTAAACCGTTAGATCAGCCGACTTAATCACTATGATATAGAGATTTAATCAAGGGTTTTGTTTGCTTAGTTTTTTTTTTAAAAAAAAAAAATAGAGGTTTGCGATAAACAGCGAGCGAGAGAGAGAGAGAGAGAGAGAGATCGAGATTGAGAGTGGCGGCGCTGCGACTAGAGTGATCGAAATTGAAGAAGAATTGAAGAAGAAGTAGAAGAAGAAGAAAAAGAAGAACAGTTATTGTGAGGTGGTGTCGGTGTCGTGGGAGTTGCAGATCTGTTGAGAGGGAGAAGAAGAACAGTAGCAGGTGAGTGGGCTTATTTCTTTCTAAATTAGATCTACATAGTTAGCCTTTTATTATTTTGCTATGAAGGGTATGGATATAGGTAACAGTAACACTGAGTGGATATATTTCAAAGTAGTTTGCATTCTTATTTTATTGCAAGATGATGCTGACCTGTGCAGAGATGATAACTACTATTAATTGAATGATAGAATGTAAGGATAGGTTCTGGTATGCATATTGCTATGTACATGTACCTTATGAAAAAAATTGTTATCTTTTGAGTCTATAAGAATTGATGATCAGACCCCAAATATATGGGAATATTTTACTAGTTTTTTTTTGTAAGAACGTGGTTCTAATTAATTACTTGGTAATTGTGTCGGGTCGAACTTCTATTACTATGAGGTATCTATCTATATATATGGATTACATATCTAAAAAAAAATGTTAAATTCTGAATTGGTATGGGTGTACAGTACACTGTTTGCTGTTGTTGCCGGTTTTGATATACTGTATGGCTATGCATGCTAAGAAATTAATACTTATAAAAAAAAAAATACATATTGATCAAAGAGATTAAATTCTAAATTTTGGGACATAATGGATGAATGCCTTGGAATGACTTTATATACCATGGACGGTATTTGATTAATCTAGAAAATGCGAAAGGAATACAAAAAAAATGGATTTGATGTGAAGTTGATGTTAAATTGTCGTGTCGAGTGTTGCTTGTCAGTTTTAGTTGTAGTCGCCCAAGCATTAGTACATTTGCCGCACCTATGGAATTAGGATTAAGAAAAATTAGATATCACCCTAGACGGCTTAGCCTGCGGGTTGACACTTGGAATATATTTTTATTGGGTATTTCCTAGACGGCTTAGCCTGCGGAACTGACCCTACAGACCTTCATAGCCTTCGGGGTTGGTCTGGGCGCCACTTTAGAAAGCTCAAGGGAGCTAGTAGAGGCCATGAGTTAGGCATACGTCGAGGTTAGCCAAAGCTTGCAGGTGAGCACCCACTTGGGTTTTGGTTTCCGCGTAGAGGGTCTTAACCATGGTCAAGGCACACTGGTGCAGTGTGGGTATGGCAAATGTGTGGAGTGCATCCTGTGGGAGGTGTACTAGTGATTGGGTATAGGTTGTGAAGTGTTGTTTGAGTGTAATGATTGATTTGCAGTGATTGAGATATAGTGTCGAGATTTGAGATGCCATGAATTATATATTATTGTACTAACACAGTTTTGCAGGAGGATAGGTCAATTAACATTTCTTGCAGGGCTCGACCTATCCTAATAGGAGGTGCAGCTCAGGTAATGTATCCCTATAATATATAATATATATTTAGTAAACGAGATAAATATAGAAAGACCGCGGAGTCTATTATTTTATTGTTTTTGGGAATGGAGTTCCCTACCCTTGTCCACTCATACCAGCATAATTTGCTGACCCATGTTGCTTGTTTTGCACGTGGGTACGTATCCTTATGGAGCGTAGGCGGAGGAGAGCAGCCAGTTGAGTACGATCGGGAGCAACATCAGGAGGCTCGTGTAGATCCAGTTGTTCGAGAGGGAGTTTGAGAATTTGCAGGAGTTACATTTCACAGTAGGTTTAGTTCTTTGATTCGTTGTCAGTTGATTACTCAGTTTATTTCATTTATTGGATTATTGTTGATTTGGGAAAGACAATACCTCAGTAGAAGCTGTGGAAATTTATTATTGGAGTTGTGTAATTCAACATTTGGAGTTTTTAGATTATATATGGAATTTATTGGGAGTTCAAATTATGTGTGTTGAAGTATTTGTGTTTAATGGTTATGGATTTTACCTTGTGCAAAATGTTTATTTAGATTACTGTCCCGAACCTTTGTCCTTTTATTGGCTTATCGAGGGTAATTTTGTAAATTCTCTCTTTTTGCCAATTTTTGGATATTAGGGTCGTGACAGTTTTCTTGGTATCAGAGCGCTTGGTTAACTTAGGCCGAGAAGGTCTAGGTGATCCTCGGAATGTGGAATGGGTGATAAGTTTGAAGGAGTTGGGTGATTATCTAATAATAATTTAATCTTTTGAATGAAGGTCATGGCGGGAAGAGGACGTGGTCAAGTCTATCAGTTGACTCAGGACCAGATGAATCAGCTGTTGCTAGCAGTTGCAGGCAACAATGGGGGTAATGGTGACCCATTTGCTAAGAGGAACAAAGACTTCCTCAATCTGGGTGGTATCAAATTCGATGGTAAGGGAGACGGGAAAGCTGCAGTCTTATGGCTCCGTCAGACAGAAGCCGTGTTTGCAAAGATGGTGTTGACTGAAGTTCAGAAGCAGGAGCTCGCTTCCCATCAGTTGGAGGGTGGAGCATTACTTTGGTGGGACGCTTTGAAGGTCGGGCTTGACCTCACCACTTTGACTTGGGAGGAGTTCAGGAATACTTTTGAGGGGAGATATCTTTCGAGTGCTTACCGAGACCGATTAGTGGATGAATTTCTGAATCTGAGGCAGGGTACTATGACTGTAGCGGAATATACGAATCGGTTTAATGAGTTATCTATGTTTGCTCCGCATATGGTGGATACAGTCGAGAAGAGAAATCATCGTTTCATCAAGGGCCTAGGGCACTATGTGTCAAAGCAACTGATTCCATTTGAGCACGAGCCATTTGATAGAGTCCTGAACCTCGCAATGAAGTATGAGGAGAAGGAACAGGAGTTTAGAACTGAGAAGAGCAAAAAGACAGGTGATAACTTCAGAGACAGGAACAGACACAAGCCTTATGATCCTAACTTCAGGAGTCGACGTTATGACAACAACCCAGGGAGGAACCAGGGTTACAACAGGCCACCGGGAGATAACCAGGGTTTCAGACCTCGTGGTGGGTATGGGCGTGGTGACAACCGAGCTAGAGCAGGAGCGCCACCACCACCACCACCACCAGCACCAGGGCAACCTGCCCCAGGTTTGCCTTATAGGCCAGCACCTTTACAGTTACCAGCGCCAGGAGCATTAGCAGGGCCGATCAGGGGTAACTGTTGGAACTGTGGAGGACCAGGACATCGTTCTGCTGAATGTCGTCGACCAGTGAACAACAACCAGGGGAGGCCAGCACATCAGCCGAACCGAGGGAGAGCCTTTGCTGTTTTGCCTGCATTTCAGGGACTGGAAGGTACTTTTGATTGCTCTCAATTTAGGTTCCGAGTATTGTTTGATTCTGGTGCATCGCATTCATTTATAGCTAAGCAGATAGTAGATAAGTATCAGATTGTGACTACACCTTTACCCCAACCTTTATATCTTCAGACACCTATGGGAGGTTCGACTTGTTTGTTCTACGAGTGTAAGAATTTTGCTCTGACATTCATGGGTAGACAGTTTGTCATCGATCTAGTAGTTTTAGATTTTGAAGGCTATCAGTTTATTTTGGGTTTTGATTGGTTGAGTCGTTATCATGTGATTTTGGATTGTGCTGGGAGGAGAGTTATAGTGGATACACCAGGTTTACCCACATTGGTACACAGTTGTGTTAGTAGGGATGATTCGATTATGTCCAGCTTTTTGATGTCTATGGCTGCCCAGTCGATCGATATTAGTGATGTGGCGATAGTTAAGGATTATCTAGATGTGTTTGAGGAGATTCCGGGTTTACCACCTAAGAGAGAGGTGGAGTTCCGTATTGATTTGCTGCCAGGAACGGCACCTATTTCTAAGACTGCTTACAGGATGGCGCCTAAGCAGTTGGAAGAGATGAAGACCCAGTTGGAGGAGTTGCTTAAGAAAGGGTATGTGATATTTGATGTTTTATTTGATTTAGTTTATTCTTTTGGTGTATATGTGTGAGCCTTTTGAGGTGTGTATGAACCACAGGTTCATACGTCCAAGCAATTCTCCATGGGGAGCTCCAGCTATCTTTGTCTCTAAGAAGGATGGGACTTTGAGGATGTGCATTGATTACCGTGAGTTGAACAAGGTGACAATCAAGAACAAATATCCACTACCGAGAATAGATGATTTGCTTGATCAGTTGAAAGGAGCAGCCGTGTTTTCTCAGTTTGATTTGAGGACGGGTTACCATCAGATGGGTGTAGAGGAGAAGACTATACCACTGACTGCTTTCAGAACTCGATATGGATTGTATGAGTTTCCAGTAATGCCTTTTGGGTTAACTAATGCTCCAGCATTTTTCATGGATTTGATGAACCGGATTTTTAGGCCTTATCTTGATAAGTTTGTGATTGTATTCATTGATGATATTTTGGTGTATTCTAAGGATGCTCAGGAGCATGCGAAACATTTGAAAATAGTGTTGCAGATATTGAGAGATCACAAGCTATATGCTAAGTTTAGCAAATGTCATTTCTGGAAGAATGAGGTGCATTTCTTAGGTCACGTGATATCCAGAGAGGGTATTGCCGTTGACCCTGAGAAGGTTGCTGCAGTTAGGGATTGGAAACAGCCAACCAACCCTACAGAGATTCGAAGCTTTTTAGGATTAGCTGGATATTACCGTCGTTTCATTGAGAAGTTCTCGCTCATAGCTGAGCCATTGACCAGACTTACAAGGAAGAATGTGAAGTTCTTGTGGACTGACGACTGCGAGAGAGCTTTTCTGGAGCTTAAGCAGAGGTTGACTTCAGCGCCCGTGTTAGTTATACCGGTTAGAGGTGGCAAGCTTGTGGTATTCACAGATGCTAGTGGTACCGGACTTGGTTGTGTTTTGATGCAGGATGGGAGAGTGGTCTCTTATGCTTCTAGACAGTTGAAGCAACATGAGCGAAAATATCCAGTGCACGATTTAGAATTGGCAGCTGTGGTGTTTGCTTTGAAAATTTGGCGTCACTATTTATATGGGGAGAAGTTTGATCTTTATACCGACCACAAGAGTCTAAAGTACTTGTTCTCTCAGAAGGATTTGAACATGAGGCAGCAGAGATGGATGGAGTTCATTAGCAGTTATGATTTTCAGATTCAGTATCAGCCTGGGAAAGGTAATGTAGTTGCAGATGCTTTGAGTAGGAAGCATGCCACCGTTGCTATGATGATGATGGAAGAGTGGAAATCTTTGGAGACTATAGCGTCTCATGATGTGTACTTACAGCAGGGAGGTGAACCGGTCACCATTTGTTCTATGGAGGTGAAACCTATGATGATTAGCTTGATTGTGTCCAAGCAGCATGAGGACCCTTTCTTGCTCCGAAAGCTTGGGCAGTTAGTTGTGGATTTGTTAGATGATTGTCCCACAGAATGGTCAGTTGGTGTTGATGGAGGTTTGAGGTATAGAGATCGATTGTGTGTTCCTGATAAGGATGGTTTGAGGAAGAATGTTATGGATGAGGCACATCGTTCTCGTTTCACTATTCACCCTGGTGGAACGAAGATGTACAAAGACCTGAAGAGGACTTATTGGTGGGAAGGAATGAAGAGAGACGTTGGAGAGTATGTTTCTAGGTGTTTGACATGTCAGCGAGTGAAGGTCGATCATCAGAAGCCGTCAGGGTTACTTCAACCTTTGTCTATCCCTCAGTGGAAGTGGGAGCACATTTCCATGGATTTTATTGATGGTTTGCCTAGATCACGGGGAGGCAATGAATCCATTTGGGTTGTCGTCGATCGATTGACTAAGTCAGCTCATTTTCTTCCTATTTCTATGAATAGGAATGCAGATAAGCTAGCAAAGAAGTATGTGAAGGAGATTGTCAGACTACATGGTGTTCCGGCTAGCATTGTTTCAGACAGAGATCCTATATTCACTTCCGAGTTCTGGGGTAGTTTTCAGCGTGCCATGGGTACGAAACTTAACTTGAGTACTGCTTATCATCCCCAGACAGATGGACAGACTGAGCGGGTAAACCAGATCCTAGAGGATATGTTACGTGCTTGTGCACTCAGTTTTGGTGGAGAATGGGAGGAACATCTACCTTACGCGGAGTTTGCTTACAATAACAGTTTTCAGGCGAGTATTGGTATGGCACCATATGAGGCACTGTATGGTAGGCCATGTAGATCACCGGCTTGTTGGGCGGAGGTTGGTGATACTGCGATTCTCGGACCAGTGATAGTTCGCGAGACTACAGAGAAAGTAGATATCATTCGACATAGATTGAAAACGGCTCAAAGCCGAATGAAGAGTTATGCAGATAATAGGAGGAAGCCACTCGAGTTTGCTGTAGGGCAGAAAGTGTTGCTGAAGATCTCCCCGATGCGTGGAGTAATGAGGTTTGGTAAGAAGGGTAAGCTGAGCCCTAGGTATGTGGGACCGTATGAGATCACTGACAGAGTTGGACCGTTGGCTTACAGGCTGGCACTGCCACCTGCCTTGGAAAAGATACATAATGTATTCCATGTTTCTATGTTGAGAATGTGGAAAGGAGATGATAAGGATGAAGAGGAGGAAGGAGTAGACTACGCGCAGTTAGATATTTATGATCCAGAGCAGTTAGAAATTAATGAAGATGTTACCTACAGAGTGAGGCCAATTATTATCATTGATAGAGATGAGAAACGACTAAGGCGAAAGACATTGAAACTGGTAAAAGTGCAGTGGAGTGATGATCCGAGCGATGTTACATGGGAGCTGGAGGACAAGGTGCGAGCTAAGCACCCGGAGTTGTTCGATTGATCTTTCTTCCAAATCTCGAGGCCGAGATTTCTTTTGAGGTGTGTATGAATGTAAACCCCCCCTTTTTGTGTTTTATGCTAATTTTAATTTGGAATTAAAAATAATTGGGTTAAAGTCCCTGGACCAAGGGTTTAAGCATAATTACTGTAAAGTAGTGGACTATGGTTTAAATAACTCAAACTTAGAGAAAACACCCGCGAACAGTTTGGGCTTATGAATTTCGGAAACACGATCAGATGTGGGGTATTGCGAATCGGATTAATTGTAAACCGTTAGATCAGCCGACTTAATCACTATGATATAGAGATTTAATCAAGGGTTTTGTTTGCTTAGTTTTTTTTTTAAAAAAAAAAAATAGAGGTTTGCGATAAACAGCGAGCGAGAGAGAGAGAGAGAGAGAGAGAGAGATCGAGATTGAGAGTGGCGGCGCTGCGACTAGAGTGATCGAAATTGAAGAAGAATTGAAGAAGAAGTAGAAGAAGAAGAAAAAGAAGAACAGTTATTGTGAGGTGGTGTCGGTGTCGTGGGAGTTGCAGATCTGTTGAGAGGGAGAAGAAGAACAGTAGCAGGTGAGTGGGCTTATTTCTTTCTAAATTAGATCTACATAGTTAGCCTTTTATTATTTTGCTATGAAGGGTATGGATATAGGTAACAGTAACACTGAGTGGATATATTTCAAAGTAGTTTGCATTCTTATTTTATTGCAAGATGATGCTGACCTGTGCAGAGATGATAACTACTATTAATTGAATGATAGAATGTAAGGATAGGTTCTGGTATGCATATTGCTATGTACATGTACCTTATGAAAAAAATTGTTATCTTTTGAGTCTATAAGAATTGATGATCAGACCCCAAATATATGGGAATATTTTACTAGTTTTTTTTTGTAAGAACGTGGTTCTAATTAATTACTTGGTAATTGTGTCGGGTCGAACTTCTATTACTATGAGGTATCTATCTATATATATGGATTACATATCTAAAAAAAAATGTTAAATTCTGAATTGGTATGGGTGTACAGTACACTGTTTGCTGTTGTTGCCGGTTTTGATATACTGTATGGCTATGCATGCTAAGAAATTAATACTTATAAAAAAAAAAATACATATTGATCAAAGAGATTAAATTCTAAATTTTGGGACATAATGGATGAATGCCTTGGAATGACTTTATATACCATGGACGGTATTTGATTAATCTAGAAAATGCGAAAGGAATACAAAAAAAATGGATTTGATGTGAAGTTGATGTTAAATTGTCGTGTCGAGTGTTGCTTGTCAGTTTTAGTTGTAGTCGCCCAAGCATTAGTACATTTGCCGCACCTATGGAATTAGGATTAAGAAAAATTAGATATCACCCTAGACGGCTTAGCCTGCGGGTTGACACTTGGAATATATTTTTATTGGGTATTTCCTAGACGGCTTAGCCTGCGGAACTGACCCTACAGACCTTCATAGCCTTCGGGGTTGGTCTGGGCGCCACTTTAGAAAGCTCAAGGGAGCTAGTAGAGGCCATGAGTTAGGCATACGTCGAGGTTAGCCAAAGCTTGCAGGTGAGCACCCACTTGGGTTTTGGTTTCCGCGTAGAGGGTCTTAACCATGGTCAAGGCACACTGGTGCAGTGTGGGTATGGCAAATGTGTGGAGTGCATCCTGTGGGAGGTGTACTAGTGATTGGGTATAGGTTGTGAAGTGTTGTTTGAGTGTAATGATTGATTTGCAGTGATTGAGATATAGTGTCGAGATTTGAGATGCCATGAATTATATATTATTGTACTAACACAGTTTTGCAGGAGGATAGGTCAATTAACATTTCTTGCAGGGCTCGACCTATCCTAATAGGAGGTGCAGCTCAGGTAATGTATCCCTATAATATATAATATATATTTAGTAAACGAGATAAATATAGAAAGACCGCGGAGTCTATTATTTTATTGTTTTTGGGAATGGAGTTCCCTACCCTTGTCCACTCATACCAGCATAATTTGCTGACCCATGTTGCTTGTTTTGCACGTGGGTACGTATCCTTATGGAGCGTAGGCGGAGGAGAGCAGCCAGTTGAGTACGATCGGGAGCAACATCAGGAGGCTCGTGTAGATCCAGTTGTTCGAGAGGGAGTTTGAGAATTTGCAGGAGTTACATTTCACAGTAGGTTTAGTTCTTTGATTCGTTGTCAGTTGATTACTCAGTTTATTTCATTTATTGGATTATTGTTGATTTGGGAAAGACAATACCTCAGTAGAAGCTGTGGAAATTTATTATTGGAGTTGTGTAATTCAACATTTGGAGTTTTTAGATTATATATGGAATTTATTGGGAGTTCAAATTATGTGTGTTGAAGTATTTGTGTTTAATGGTTATGGATTTTACCTTGTGCAAAATGTTTATTTAGATTACTGTCCCGAACCTTTGTCCTTTTATTGGCTTATCGAGGGTAATTTTGTAAATTCTCTCTTTTTGCCAATTTTTGGATATTAGGGTCGTGACACCCACATACTTAACTGATTGTCCTTGTGACTTATTAATAGTCATTGCAAATGCCAATCGAACTGGGAATTGTCGTCGTGCCATTTGGAAAGGCGTTTCTGAAACAGATGGTTGAAGAGTTATACGTGGTATGAATACATAATTTCCAGCATGGCTACCATTAAGTATCTTTGCTTCTATAACTCTTGTAGCAAACTAGACAACCATTAGACGCGTTCCATTACATAAATCATCTCTCGGTTGAAGGTTCCGTAGCAACATTATTGGACAACCAACTTTAAGTTGGAGTTTGAATGGTGGAAGACTCGGTGGATCCAGTGCTTGCATATTCTCGTTTGATATACTGTTTCCCCTATTCTCGATTGGTTGATCATCTTCAATGGCTTTATCAGTAGCTAGGTACTCATGTAATTCACCGGGAAAATGATTTATTGTTAATTCATTAAGAGTAGCTACATCATCATTGCGAGCAGAGAAAATAGATCGTTCTTGCAAGTAGGTCTCGGTAGCTACCTCTTCCACATTCAGATTGGGGTAAACTTTAAACAAAAGATCCATGGTACTCTTACACGTTTTGATCTCTGAAGGCAATTCCACATCTTCTTTAGGATTTGTTCCTATCTGTAAATTATAATATTAAGGGTATAATAAGCAAAGGTTTAAACGTAGATATAAACATAAGAACTATTGTTGAAATTTAAAAATTACCTAGATATGAAAATAACAAATATTGTTGAAATTTAAAAATTACCTCAATCAAATAATCTGCGAACTTGACATTTTCAGTATCATTACTGTTCAGTCGCATATTTTTAACCAAAGTTAAGAGTCTAACACCACTCCACAAATTTGATTTTGTTAGACATGCACGAACAATTTCTTGTCTAGTTCCTTTAGTAATGACAGAGAGAGTCTGTTTGAAGTCACCGCCCAGAACAACTGTAACTCCTCCAAACGGTTCTTTAATTTCATGAATATCCCTTAGTGTATGATCAACAGCTTCCACGCAGAACCTATGTTGCATTGGTACTTCATCCCATATAATCAGTTTCGCTCTCTTGAATAATTCTGCATGGATTGTTTGCTTTGTGACTGAACAAACAGAGTCGTCTAGAACTTCAAATGGAATTTTGAATGTAGAATGAGTTGTTCTTCCTCCTGTCAATAATAAAGATGCAATTCCTGATGAAGCAACCATTATCACAATATGACCTTCACTTCTCAATGTATCTGCTACAGTATTATAGACGAACGTTTTTCCTGTTCCAACCGGACCACTTAGGAAAAATACTTGTCCACTATCATTACGAACAGAATTTGTAATCTCTGTATAGGCATTTAGTTGTTCAGTATTAAATCTTGCAACTTTTTCTTGAGCCTTTTCATATAATCCCCGATACACGAAATTCTGATGCTCTGTAATGAGACGGTTGGTAACTACTTCATTCCATGTTTTACACGGTAAAGGCATGTTTGGAAAACCTGATAATGTCTTACCACTCTCCAGCAAGTAGTCGTTCATTAAGAACAACCCATAGTCACAAACATCACTATCACTGGGATCTTGAATGCCAAATTTTGTTTTCAGTTGGTACGGCAAGTCGTCACATATTTTTAAAGCATTTTTCTCCCATAGAATTTCCGGTCGAGAAGGATTACATTTAGTTAGGATCAAACAGAATAATCTCCATACCTGTTTACCATATAAAAATTATGAATTAGTGGCGGATTTTCAATAAACAAAATATATGGAATTTAATAATTATTTTCTGCAAAGTAAAACAGCAAGAGAATACATCAGTAAGTATATTATTCAATGAAACTGAAGGCTACAGTGCAGCAGGTGGAAGGGTAAATTATTAGGGACTGTTATGGTGTGTGTTGGCAAAGGACTCGATAATAATAAAATCCCTCTTAATTGATTCCTTGATACCAAGATGCGTAACTTTAACAGCAACAACAATGGGATTGAGTTGTCTGTCTGGGTATCGAGATCTTAAAGTAGCTCGGTGCACTTGGAAAACATGTCCAGATGCTACACTGTAGCTATAGATGCAACAGTGTTTAGAGCTATAGATGCAACAGTAAACAGTTTCCATATTTAGATAAAACAGTTTTAATATTTAGACATATAAAAAGAATTTAAACATAAATTGCGAGTACCTGATGACCAGTTTTCATTATTACTTTCACCGCCATTGCTATTAGCTGATTTCAGAACATCATACGCACCTTTGTATATTTTGCACAACTCATTTGATTCCAATAGAGTTTCTTGAATTATTTTCAGAATAGCTGGATTTAAGTGCAGGTTCCTTTTCTGTCGGCATTCCAATGCAATATGAGGATCATAAATATATAGTTGTGAATAACTTAGAGATTTGTCTGATTCCGGTAACAACGATCCAATTTGATGGGACAACTGACCATGAATTGTGAAAGAAGTTGGTCCTCGACCTTTTAGAATACGTTTGTCCATCGAAACACCCAAACTGGAGAAGGCATTAGCAGCATTATATGATCTAATATCTTTCCTGAAAGACCTTGCTAGTGAATTTCTCCCTTCGTATAGCAATTTAATAGCAGAAGGCAATGGTGTAAGTAGTGGCAACTTTATCTTTCCTTGCCGGCAACACATACCGAAGAATGACTTCTTTATAGTGGATTTAGTCAATCGTTCATCTAACCAATGATAAGCAGAACATGATGGACATATGACATCCATTTTCCCAAGATAGTGTCTTTCTTTTGGAACATTTTCTACTGGATCGATTGGTATGTGAATTTCATCTTCTAATATAGTATCGTAATGAGAATCACTTACAGGATGAACAACAGTAGTACAATCATTTCCTTCCATATTTGTCCTTTCCCTGGAAAAAATCAACAAATGGAGAAAAACATTAGTTTTTTAAACATAATTCTCAAATTTTAAAATTAAAAGAAAATAAACTTGTCTAAGAAATAATTTTTCTGGTCAAGAAGAAGAAGAACCTGCTTATCTAAGAAATAAACTTGTCTAAGAAAATAAATATTAGTTCTTTTTTCCTGCTGTAGCAGCACCAACATTAGATTAACTATTAATAAAAGATTGGACTCGATTAATGTTTAAGAAATATTTAAATAAACTTGATTAATGAACCTATCAGCAGCAGCAGTTGCAGCATTAATGTTTAAAGATTAAAGATTGGACTCGATTAATGAACAACAGCAGCAGCAGCGACATTAATGTTTAAGAAATAAACTTGTCTAAGAAAAAAATTAGACTTGACAATTAATGTTTCTGGCAACATTAGACTCGGTGGAACTTTCTGCTTGTAGAGGGAAAGGATTGGCTCATGGAAGGAAACAATTTTATTATGGAGCCCGTAAATCTAACTTTGGCCGGGAGGAGGTCTAGTTTGTTGTTGCTCCATGGGAAAGAGTTTAATAAATAAAAATAGGATCCTGGGAAACAGATCATGAAATGTAAATGAGATTGTGTAGACCATTTCTACCATACCAATTTGATTAATGAACCTAGCAGCAGCAACAACAGCATTAATGTTTAAATATTAAAGATTGGACTCGATTAATGAACCTAGCAGCAGCAGCAGCATTAATGTTTAAGAAATAAACTTGTGTAAGAAATAAAGATTGGACTCGACTAATGAACCTAGCAGCTATTAGCTGATTTCAGAACATCATACTTCACAATTAATGTTTCTGTCAACATTAGACTCGATGGAACTTTCCACTTGTACAGGAAAAAGATTGGCTCATGGACTTACAAATCAGGGGAACTTGCTATTAAACTACTATGCAGTAGTGTGTCTGTCAATTCTGGCCTTAATTGGTCTTATTTTAGACTTGTGCTTTACTACTTTAAGAGGGAGAGGTCACCAAATTAAGGCAAGAAAGCGATCTGATTGTGGAGTCAGTAAATCTAATTTCAGGAAAAAAAACCTTATTGATTAAATTGATTACGACTGTAGTAGGTTTTAACCCAATGGTGAGACCATAAAATAACTGTCGTTGCATAAAAATTAAGACTAACGTATTCCTGAATATATAATTAATTTGAATATGTGTTTTGTGATTAATATGTAGGATTAACTTACTTGATAGGGTATCGTTTCATAACTTGGTTTTCACGGGTCGAATCTCCAGTTGATGAAGAACCATACGAATAATATGTAATCTCATCATCTTCAACTATAAGTTCATCCACATCATCATTTTCAATAATAGGTTGTTTTCCTTTGCCTCTTTGATATTCTCCAGCTTGTAATGGTTGTGAATTTTCATTCATTATTTTATCCATTGTATACGAAAACTCACATTGCTTAGAACGTTCACTCTTTCTTCGAGCACTTTGAGCTAAACTTCTTTTGTTTTGCCTTGGAACACTGGTCAAAAAATATATATTAGAATTTGTTATTTTTTCCCATAGACGAAATTCTTTGAATGTACTTACTTGCTTAACACAGGTTCATTAGAGGTTGTTACTTCTTCATTCGTTTTCTCTGCGCAGTCATCCCTTATTTGTCTTTGTTTCTTTGCAGCTTGTTCCCTGCATTTTTAAAGTAATAAATTTAGTTGCTTAAATTATATTTAAAATATTTATAAAGTAACAGTAGTAATACTTACTTGATAGGGCATCGCCTTTGTGTGCTATTTTTATTTGAGCAATCATCGTTTGTTTGACTATTATTCCTTGTGATTGTTAAACTGTTAAGGGGAAAGAAATCAAAATTAGTAAGTTATTGAACTTATTTAATATTGATTCATGGTGTGTATATTAATTGAACTTACTTATTTGATGTTGATTCACTGAGTTCATCACCTTTTCTTTGTCGCTGCTTCTTTGTAATTGATGAACTGTCGTCAATAACAAATAGTTGTTTTTTTTTTTTTTTTTGAGACATATGAATTGAAATTAAAAATTTGAAAAATATAACATGAATCGAGCTTACTTGTTTAGGGCAGATATTTCCTTTTCTCTTTTTCTTCGTTTCCGCTGACTTTCAGAACGCTTGGATATCCCTTCATTTGCATTGCATATATGTTCCATTTGATTCTTTTCATTCATTTCTCTCTCTCGTCTTTTTTGTTGAGCTTGTTTCCGTTTACTTACTGGCATATCATTTAGAACATTTGTTATCAACGAAATATCAATGTCTCGAGCAATTTTATTGGAAGTGTTTGTTGCCTGTAAAATATAAGATTTGAACATGTGAAAAGTGTTAAAATAGGAGGGAAACAAAAAATAAAAGTGGAGTTGAGGTTTGCAAAGTCGTAATTAAGCAATCCTGACTTACTCCAATTCTTTGCAATCCATCCAAGTTTTCATGTTGGACTTGAAGTACCATAATATTTGAAGGTATTAAAAATACCCTTCGAGGACGCAATCTGCGTTCATTAACATAACACAATTTAAGTCAAATTACTCAAACAATTTTAGTAGCAAATCAAACAATTTAATAAAAAATAGAGATTAACATAATGGTTGAGTCTTAAAAGGTAATGACAAATATACTTTTACATTTACTTGCTATTGGTAAAAACACAATGCAAGATGCACGCGGAAGTATTATCTAAATCTATTGTAAATAGAAATAAATTTAAAAATCGAAAACGAAAGATAAGATACTATGAATATCCAGTTATTGAATATTAACCTATGGCATTGATATACCATATGGTATGAAACTCTTGTTTGCCATTGGCTTGGCTAGGCTTATGGACTCTGGGCAGACTTTTACTCGGTTTGGCTTGACACTAAAGTCCAAGGCAACCCAGGTTCTGGTTGGAAAGACTCTACTTTTGGAAAGCCAATGGGGCTCGTCCGATGTTTGGACATACACCAGACATAAATACTAATGTAAAAAGTGTTATACAGGGTACCGACATTTATGTTTCCGCACACATTAATGAATGGAATTGAATAGATAATATTGAAGGTGAAACATCTATTACATAAATGCGGGCTGTGCTATTGAATATATTGATTAAGTTTGTGTTGATATGAACTCCGGTTTTGTGTTTCCATTTTTTATGCAAGCCCATTGGCTGTGCTATAATAGGCACATCTGGTTGGAAAGCCAATGGGGCTCGTCCCGGCTAACACCAACAGTAAACATCGGGCGGTGCCCTTTCAATATAACCTACTACTGTTCTGCTAGGTTTATACTCCATAACATCTAAAAAGCTATGAAATGCGAAAAAATCACAAATTCTAATTTCCAGTAAATAAAATGTCTACAGGCGATCTGAAGAAGTGTTTTACATAAATATAACATAAATATAACCATATATGAACCGTAAACACTGACAATAAAGGCTTACTATAATCGAGTTCAATAAAAAGCCTGGTTTCAATAAGATACATCAATCCCCTTTCTACCATATACAACAATTTAAGATGATTATTATTATTTTTAGATAAATACATTTTGAAACCGGCACGAAGTGGTTTGACATCAATTTTGTGACAAAGTGTCTTTGGTTATCTCGCCTTGAATTCATTGTTAGGAAAATCAAGATGTACGCATGGTCGTCTCGTGTCCTTGTGTCTCTTAGGTCTGTCCAGGAAAAGTTATTGGGTTCTGGACGTACGTACCGAGTTAGGACGTACGTACGTTCACTGAAGCAGCAAACATCTTTTGGTCAGGACGTACGTACTCAGTTAGGACGTTCGTACGTCCAAGTAGGCAGCAGACGTGTTTTCGTATGGAGACGTACGTACCGAGTTAGAGCGTTCGTACGTCATGTTAGGCAGCAGGCTTATTTTTGTGTGGCGACGTTCGAACGTCATATCGACGTACGAACGGCCAAAGTCGGTTTACACTGTTTCGGCCCATTTTCCTAGGTTTTCAACCCTAAGTATAAATAGGGTTTCTCTTCTATAGAACAAGACAGTTCTTTGGCCGTCCATCCTTCTCCTTGTTTATGTGTTTTGGTTAGGTTTGTGATATTGAAATTGTTTGTGGCTATTGAACTCAATTCCCTTTCTTCCCCCTTTTCTCAATTCATATCTTTGTGATCTTCAAGAGTTATTGTGAATTCGGCTTCGAGTCTTCTTGTGTGTTCATCAAGAAGTCGAGTGTCTTGTGCGTACATCAAGGTGCTCTGGTGAAGTCAAGGTGTTAGAGATAACCAGGAGTATCAACTCGCAGTGAGTGCAGGTAGTTGATAGGTTTGTACATCTCTTTTCATCTAGTGGATTATTTTGTTGTCGCGAGGACAACCGTGGACGTTTCCCAGTTTGGGTTTTACCACGTTAAAATTTCTGTGTGTTATTTACTTTCTGCGTATTGTTTGTTTGCTTGTTTGAATTCACATTTGTTATACTAGCACTATTTGTAGTTTCTCAATTGGTATCAGTCGCTGGGGGCTGGTTAAGGAGCGTAAAGGCTCACGCTAACGATCAATAGTGCTATGGATTACTCTGGTAAGACACATGTCTCGGTTGTTGCTCGAATGTCTGATGAGCAGTCAACTGACAGTAAAGAATGCTCTAGTAATTGTGACAGGGATTTGACTCTGGTGGACAATAATGATTGGGCTACTCTATACCGGTTATCCAGAAAGGAATGCCTAAGGTTGGAGGCACAAAATTGTATTCTTCAGGACAGACTTGACTTATTGTCTTCTAGTTCCTCATCTATGTCAATCCTGGATAGGGAACCTGTATCATGGCAAGTTGATAAAGTGGCTTTACTGGGTAATCTTGCTTCTCTTGAGCATGACAAGGTCGAATGGGAAGCGCGGTATAAGATTGTGTCCTCAGAACTAGACAAGGTCAAAAAGGAGTTGATTCGCCTTCAGTTGTTCGAAAAGTGCAATGGGTTGTCATCTTCTGAATTACCTCCACTGTTGCCCTATCCTCCTACCAAAAAGTCCGACATTCATCACTCTGTGGACACGGTTGGCATCCGGCGTAAGTGGAAACTGTTCAGGCGTGTTCCGCCTCAGGGAAGGAAACGTCAAATGCCGTGCTCACTATGCGGACAGTTTGGACATTGGGCTTCGCAGTGTGGTGTGGCTGCTCATGTTCCACAATCATGGAAGCTGTTCTCACAGCCGTCGTATGATTATCCATCTTATCCATATGCCTCTTACTCTTTTCGTTGTAATTTTGCAGGAAATGTTTCGAATGTGGCGATCACTGCTCTTCATGTCTCAAGTTCGGATACTGAGTGGTTACTTGATAGTGGTGCTTCAAAACATATGTCAGGTAATGCCAAACTTTTCTCCTCCGTTACTGCTATAGATGGTGGAAGTGTTACTTTTGGGAATGGTAAGAGCTCTCCTGTGATTGGTAAGGGATTTGTCGCTGGTATTGGTTTATCTCCGAATGATGTTTGTTTGTTAGTTGATGGTTTGCGTGTAAATTTGATCAGTATTAGCCAACTGTGTGATACTGACCATACTGTTAATTTTTCCAAAAATATATGTACCGTGCTTGATAGTTCGGGTAAGTGTATCATGACAGGTAAACGAACATTGGATAATTGCTATGCCATTCAGCCGGTTGCATCTAGCATGAACTGCTTACCTAGCAAACTAAATGAAGGTCTATTGTGGCATCAACGACTAGGTCATGTCAACTTTGAACACCTGGACAATCTCACTCGGAATGAATATATTAAGGGAGTTCCTAGACTTGGAAGAAATCGAGACACTGTGTGTGGTGGGTGTCAACTAGGTAAACAGATACGTAGTCCACATTCCAAGAAAAAATCCATAACCACATCTTCTCCTTTAGAACTCATACACATGGATCTGATGGGTCCTACTCGTACTCCTAGTCTATGAGGCAAACGATACATCTTGGTTATGGTTGATGATTACACTCGCTTTACCTGGGTATCATTCTTGCGTGAAAAATCTGATGCGTTTCTTGAGTTTCAGGGAATATGCCTTCGTATTCAGAACGAGAAAGATACTCAAATTAAATATATCAGAAGCGATAGAGGTGGTGAGTTCACAGCCACAGGTGTGATTGAGTATTGTATTGCAAATGGTACATGGCAAGAATTTTCAGCTCCATACACTCCGCAACAAAACGGAGTCGCTGAAAGGAAAAATCGTGTTATTCAGGAAATGGCTCGTGCTATGTTGCATGCAAAGGATGTTCCAACCAAGTTTTGGGCGGAAGCGGTTCATACTGCTTGTTACATAATGAACCGTGTATACCTAAGATCTGGTACCACACAAACTGCTTATGAGCTATGGTATGGTAAGAAGCCGAATCTCAAATATATGCGAGTTTTTGGTAGCTTGTGCTATGTGTGCAAGGACAGACAAAGTCTGTCCAAGTTTGGTTTTCGGAGGTTGGTATTGGTCTATCAGGTTCTTCTACATACTTGCATCATTCTAGTAACTACCATGTCATGGTGTATGATGTCGTTCTTCGATCTTGCATTCTCTTATGGTTGAGGTTTTGTTTAAACTATATTCGGTTGTAATTGGAATTCGTATGATAAGTAGGAGTGTTTTCTTGTGATGTCTCTCAATATTTGTTTTGCAGTTATGTGGTTTATTGTCTAGCTGTTAGGTTGGTTTTTCCCTTCTTTAAAAAAAAAAAAAAAAAAAAAAAGGGGTACGTCCGTACGCTTTTATGACGTTCGTATGTTTGGGGGTACAGATCTTTTTTAAACGTACGAACGTTCCTAGGACGTCCGAACGTGATCTCTACCAGATGTTTGGTTTTTGGGTCCCGACGTTCGAACGTCTTCAGAGCGTACGAACGTCTGTCTTACAGTCCAGCCAATTCGTGTTTAAATTCAAATTTTTTTTTGAACCAGAGGCTTCCTGTTACATCAATCGTGTCTCTTTCTTCTCTCTTGCACGTACATTGGAAGTCTTCACCTTCTCTCAAGGTCTTTTCTTTGGTCTTTCTGTTCTTCTTCTTCTTTGGTGGTTGTTTATTGCCTCTCTCAAGCAGCTTGTTTCTATTTCTTTGGTATTGAGCATGTTCTTGCATATTGCTATTTTCATGTTAGTTCAACTTGGTTTCTTTGTTTTGCAGTATTTTTTTTGGTAATGGGCCTCTTATTGGGCCCATGATTGGTTTTCTCCTATAAATAGGGGAGTCTTCTCATCTTTTACTCCTATTGTATCTTCTTATCTCTTGCTAGTTCTATCTTTGTTCTTCAGAATTTTCTATGGCAGAATTTGCACTTCATGGAGTGTTTGTTCCGGGTGTTGGGTATGTGTCGTTCATGGTGATGGAGTACAAGAACAATGCCAAGGTTTGTCGTTTATGTCGCGTTCCCCATGGATTTGACTATGATCATCGACCTTTACTTCCTTCATGCATGGTTCATGTCAATCATTGGGAAAGGCTACCGGGACATCTTCAGAATCACATCTTGGAGTTGGCTGGATACCCGAAGGTTTCAGGACTTGCTGCTCCTCTTACCGACTGTGGCTTGGACAGCAGAATTGGGGAGTTATTCTGTACGAGTGCTGATAGTCCTGTGCACACTCGGTGGAATAGCTATTCGGCTCGTGCGAAAGCTTTATGTCCTATCTTAAGCTTTATGTTCATATGATCGCTCGGTGGTTTAGACTTCTTCAAGCTTCCTCTAGGTCATTGGGAAAGGGTTTTTCGAATTCGTTAATTCGAGCCTTCTATTTTTGTCGTTTTTGGTTTTTCTGCTTATAGATTTCTCTGTTTGGTTATTAGTTGACTGTCTGAACTTTTAACAAGTTGGGTTCGTTTTATATTCTATATGTTTTGTATCCTTTGTTTGGTTTTGATTTCTTTATCTTGGTTATTTGTTTATTTTGTTCACTTGTTGTGACAAAAAGGGGGAGATTTATGACTCTAATTACTAACAATCGTCTTCTTGTTGTTAGGTTATTTTTGGGTCATGTTTCAGGTATGCTACATGTATGGGGGAGTTGCTCATGAAGTTTGGAGCTCATGAAGTATGGGGGAGTTGCTCGAAGGAACTTCTGTTGAATCCTTGATTGCTTCCGTTCGATCTCTGATGGTTAAAGCATCTTCCTAAAGCTGGATAACAAGAATTGGTGACTTGTTATGTGTTTCTATTTCGAGTGTTTTTGTAGGCATGTTTTATAAATGCCATGGTTTGGGATTGTAAGCACGTTTTATAAGTGCTATTAGAGTCATAGGTTTTTGTCACAAAATCAATGTCAAAGGGGGAGATTGAAACCGGCACGAAGTGGTTTGACATCAATTTTGTGACAAAGTGTCTTTGGTTATCTCGCCTTGAATTCATTGTTAGGAAAATCAAGATGTACGCATGGTCGTCTCGTGTCCTTGTGTCTCTTAGGTCTGTCCAGGAAAAGTTATTGGGTTCTGGACGTACGTACCGAGTTAGGACGTACGTACGTTCACTGAAGCAGCAAACATCTTTTGGTCAGGACGTACGTACTCAGTTAGGACGTTCGTACGTCCAAGTAGGCAGCAGACGTGTTTTCGTATGGAGACGTACGTACCGAGTTAGAGCGTTCGTACGTCATGTTAGGCAGCAGGCTTATTTTTGTGTGGCGACGTTCGAACGTCATATCGACGTACGAACGGCCAAAGTCGGTTTACACTGTTTCGGCCCATTTTCCTAGGTTTTCAACCCTAAGTATAAATAGGGTTTCTCTTCTATAGAACAAGACAGTTCTTTGGCCGTCCATCCTTCTCCTTGTTTATGTGTTTTGGTTAGGTTTGTGATATTGAAATTGTTTGTGGCTATTGAACTCAATTCCCTTTCTTCCCCCTTTTCTCAATTCATATCTTTGTGATCTTCAAGAGTTATTGTGAATTCGGCTTCGAGTCTTCTTGTGTGTTCATCAAGAAGTCGAGTGTCTTGTGCGTACATCAAGGTGCTCTGGTGAAGTCAAGGTGTTAGAGATAACCAGGAGTATCAACTCGCAGTGAGTGCAGGTAGTTGATAGGTTTGTACATCTCTTTTCATCTAGTGGATTATTTTGTTGTCGCGAGGACAACCGTGGACGTTTCCCAGTTTGGGTTTTACCACGTTAAAATTTCTGTGTGTTATTTACTTTCTGCGTATTGTTTGTTTGCTTGTTTGAATTCACATTTGTTATACTAGCACTATTTGTAGTTTCTCACATTTCCCACTATGCGATGTATGGTTCCGAAAAGGCTAAGCTCAAATAGCATGAATACTTAAACTATTTAGGGGTTTCTAACATTGCAACCCAAAATTAAAAAAATGTCTACCAATATTTGCAGAAGGTGAAGAAATCATACTTGTGGATAGAAGATACTCTGGAAGACTGGAACAACTTGATAAGAGTATCTTGGTTTGAACAGCTTTATTCCAGATTTTAAACCTTTTTAACAACAGTGAAACCTGTGAAACAAATCAATGAAGGAGTATCAGTTAAAACTATGATTAATTCTCGCCTATTAAGAGATATGGAAAGAACATTTATTTATATTTTCAAAGTAAAAAAAAATATGCCCTACAGGTAGCTGATAATTTAGAATAACCTTAACTGTTTCTATAAAACTGATTGTATTTCATTGGTTTTTTTTTTTTTTTTTTTTTTTGGTAGTCTGATCATGAAATCTACCCCATTTTAGCTGTAAAGACTTGCATCTACTGCTACTGCTATTATTTTTCATTACTACTATTGGCAGTGAGAATTCCATGGAAATGGTTCTAGGCCCTCATTAAGCACCTATAAAACACAATTGGCCCAACTAAGGCCCGGTTTGTAAAATTGGCCCTCATTAAGCATTTGTAAAATAAGAAAAGACCTATTTAACGTTGATATTGTAAAAACGGCCCTTTCACTACCGATAATACCCTTCTGGTTTATGCAAACAAATGTTTGCATTTTATGGTATGTCATTGTTTCGAGTATGCAAACAAGTTTTTGCATTTAATCTTTATGTGTTGTCACTGATGCAAACAAGTCTTTACATTTTCTAGTTTATCTTGTCGTCGTTTCGAGTATGCAAACAATTCTTTGCATTTACATTTTATGGTTTATGTTGTTGTTTGCAAGTATGCAAACAAGTCTTTGCATTTTATATTTGTATTGTGACTGATATAAATAAGTATGTTTATATGTTTATGATATGCAAACAAGTCTTTGCATCAGTCGAAGGGTAAACTAGTCCATAAGACACGGAAATCAGCGGTTGGGCCTATTTTACCATTAGTTCCCTAACTGGTCCAATCTTATATTTCCACACCTTAATTGGGTCCGTTTTTTTTTTCCCTGGTGAGAATTCATTCATTTGCAAGCTATTTTCTATTTTCGAGGTAATCAAGAGCAAAATGTACACCTATTATAGCAAGTTATTAACTTTATGCAGAGGAAGAACTTATAATTTTGTCTACAAATTGAAGACCTATAATTGATTGATACAAACTCACCTGTTGAAGCAGAAGCACAACAGATACTGGAGAATGAAAGAGAGATGATTGTGAAAATGAAAGAGAAAAAAATAAGATTTGGTTAGATATGAAGATATCTATAAAACAATAAGTTAAGACTGGTATATATGGTGTAACAATACATTTAAATGACAGAAAATGTGAAGATTGCAAACAGAAAATAGACTGTAGGACAAAATGACAAAATGAGATTAAGACCATAGAAAGTTACTTGAGAAAGTTTTGAGAGAACCTACAATTGTTGATCAACAGAGATGAGGGGGAGAAGAAAAGAAATCGAGGTAAATTCTTATATGGTCAGAAGTTAAGTATGGACCTGCAAGAGAAGAGCAGATTTGATGAACACATAATATTCACAAATTCAGTTATAGAAATCTATATAAATACAACCATCAATATATATTTTTGTTAACCATCTCTAGCAATAGTTGTACATAAAACAGAAAATAGACTGTAGGATAAAATGACAAAATGAGATTAAGACCATAGAAAGTTACTTCTGCTAGTTTTGAGAGAACCTACAATTGTTGATCAACAGAGATGAGGGGGAGAAGAAAAGAAATCGAGGTAAATTTTTATATGGTCAGAAGTTAAGTATGGACCTGCAAGAGAAGAGCAGATTTGATGAACACATAATATTCACAAATTCAGTTATAGAAATCTATAGAAATACAACCATCAATATATATTTTTGTTTACCATCTCTAGCAATAGTTGTACATATAACTGTTTGAGGAAATCTAAAGTTGGAATCTAATCTGGTGTTGTAGATCATTAAATAGAAGCATGGTGTAATTAGAATATGATTATTTGTAGAGAACTTTTTTGTATTGGTACGACAAAGAGAATATGCCTACTAATATAAGATCCATAACAAATCCTGGTGTTAGAAAATCGAATCATAATCGATCAGAAAAAAAAAATATAGATAGCAAAAGAGCTTCAATATGGATTTCATACGTTCATCTTTACATGGAGAGAGTTGATTCTTGTGAGGACTGTAATTATTCATTAATAATTTAAAGTTATAATTGCCTGACTTCCAACGTTCATCTTACTTAAAACATAGGGTAAACAGTTGTTCTTATCTTACCAGTTCATGGGCAAGATAGAAAGCATAGGGTAAACAGAAACTGGTCCAACAAAAGACCATGACTTGCCTGACTGCTATAACAATGCCTACCAGCTTATTAATTCAGCCTGGCAACTAATTAAAACTTTCTTACTTGTACCTACCAAATCTTATGTATTTGGAATTAAGTGAGTGTCTTGTACACATACTAAAGGGGTGTTTGGATGTTACTATGTTAGTAATTGTATAGGTTTTGATAAAGATGATGATGAAATATCCAAGGTAGCATCACATATCGAAACTTCCATCACCGAATATATCAAAACAAATCAAAGAAGCAGAAAAGTAATTATTATCGAATTAAAAATCTTACACGCCGAAAAACAGAAAAGGGAGAGTTCGGGAATGCAACAGTGAAAAACATTGAATGATTAAAAATAGTTAGGTTCGAATGACATTTTATTGCAGGTACAAACTATAAAGCAGTTATAATCACTATTAAATGGGATTATAAAGAACTGATTTGTATTATATGAGAGAATTGTCTTTCCAAAATATACTAAAAAAAGTAAAAATGCAAGGAGGACTTACTGTGATCAATTGCTCTGTATTCTGAGGAGAAGATGAAGATGGAGAGAAGCAGAGAGAAGATTGAGATTGAATTGAAGATTTAAGGTTTCGAAGAGAGGAAGGAGAAAATAAAAGAGAGAAAAAAAAAAATTAATGGGCTTCAACCCAAACCAACAGCTGATCCGTCTACATTCAAGCCCGTATTAAAACATGTGGACCACTTACTTAAATCCTTTGTTCTATTAAGGTTTAACCAAGGTTTAACCAAAGGTTTAAGCATCTATTAGTTGTTAAAATGAATCATAGCCGTAGATCTAATCTACAACTTCGAATTCGAGAGAATTGGACCGCTACTTATAACCCCAACTTGTCTATTTTATCTATCCTTTGTAGATTATAATATAGATTTTCTATGGATTTCCTAATCTGGATTAATATTCTACATTTTCTTAGCCTTAGATCTAGATCTACATATCTAGACGATCCTAACCATCTAAAAGATCTTATAGATCTCAACCTTTGATGTAATCTCAGCCTCAGATCTTACAGATATCAAGACGATACAAACCATTTAACACAATTTAAGTTTGGACCCAACCTTCGATTTAATCTCAGCCTCAGAGTCCTCTCATCCATAGATCTCTAGACGATCCAAACCTTTTTTTGTCCTAGACGATCTTAGCAAACTGTGTTTGTGCCATCCTCACAGTATACTATATATATATACTAGGTATGACTCGTCCCTCCGGGACGCTTATTTTTAATTATATTTAAATTATTAATTTTTATATCTGGCACAAATCTAAAATCTAAATGATTAAAATAGACAATTGATAGTTAAATTGATTAAAATAGTTAATTTAAATTTATTTTTATACTTGTATTGAGTAACTCAATGATAATAAATGCCAAAAAATTGTGATTGCTCTAATATAATTTGCAAAGTCCTCTATATGTAAATCACAGAGATAATTAAACCTTTTTGTTACTGAAAAATAAATTCTATATTATTATTTGTTGTAGACAAAAATAAATTTAACAGAGACAAAATAAAGATATTAAATTTTCATAGCTTCATCTTCATGACTTCTGTCTTATGAATTGATATTTTCAATTGCAACTGCACGAATCTTTTCTATTAGTTTCACATATTCCATTCTTTCTTGAAAATAATTGTTAGATCATTTTTGGACTTCATTTTTTGTCAAGAAAATCCCCGAGTTGAGCACTTGACCCTAAACCATAGCATAGGATATATGTTGATCACCTTCTTTTGATGATGGACCTACTTTTACACCATTTGCAACGTCATATTGTGATGTTTACATACTCATTCCATTTCTTGGATGCATTTTGAAGGTCATTTCCTATGCCATAATTAATGAAGGAATGTGTAGGTGTTATCTTCTTTGGAAAATCTAGAAAATATGCCTCCAAATATGGCTTGTACAACTGTTTGATAGAATAGTCCTCATGTCATATTCCATATATGAAGGTTGATCAACTTGGTCAAGCAACCCTCATCACATTGTACGATAGAATAGTCCTCATATCGTGGTTTAATGATCTAAAAGTTCGAATAAGAAGAGGTTCATGGATATTATTCTTTGCAAAGTGTCAGCCACCTTGTTGGATTCCCTGTATATTTTTCAGTCCCACCTTCTGTAATTTCCTAAACCATGGCTAGAACCCTAACTGAAATGATTGAGTTTCCTATAAACTATCTTCACATTGCACAACAAAATTAAAATTGGTATTCGTCATTCTGACGAAGTTGAATTCAAGGTTCTAATGCCATGTTTCTGTTATTCCAAATCTCCATCATAATTTCCACTACATACGAGATATTTAGTACCTACTTGTTTTGGTTGCTCGGCTAGGTTATTATCTTGTTTTATCTATTATTGTACATTTATGCATTCAACACATACAGTCTTAGACTGCTACTTTGTCTACTTTTAGGTTTGTTCTGAATTATCATAAAACCATTATAGCATAAACCCATGAAGCACAGATTTAACTTTACTCTTACAAATTTTGTACTAAAGATGTTTACTGTCACTTATATTAAGGAACATAATCATATATCTACAAACTCAGAAACACCTATTTATAATTGTCATCAGTCTCAACTTTACACTAATGGTATGTATAACATTAATCTCATCAAAGCATGATGCAGTTCTTGGTCAGCATGACTGACGCACCATCAGGTATGACTTAATGACTGCAAAATACAAAGAAAAATAACAACCGTAAACCAACCTCAGTAAATTGTTTACGTCCTGCCCGTCCAATCATTCGTTCTTCCCTACAACACAATTTGCTCTACAGTATTATTTCTATATCAGATCTATCTGTAGAATATACTTTTACCACCGAATCATCTTGAATGATACAATCATTCTGTCATAATTTAGTATGCATCCCTTAAATCGGTATATTTTCTGATCATATGAACTTTCAGAATAATGCCACACAATTCCTTGGATTTCCTTGACAGTACGTCAGTACCACCCACCCCTTGCTACATACGTTGAAATATAATGTTTAATTAAGGAACAAAATGATAGTAATCAAACCAAATGGTCGGTAATTCTGAGACTTATAGTAAAGTGATAGTAAAATGGAGGCGTTCTTTGATTAAATTGTATAAACAAAAAAGTAAAATTTGTAGAGAATAAATACTTTGTTGCTAGTTCAAAATCAATCTCAGTTAGCTAGTTCCTTTGATGCTCGTCTTCCCAAAGTATAAAATAAATACTTTTACAATTGACTACTGGTTCTTATGAGAGAATAATTTTGGTACATCCAAATTCAAAAATTTACAATTCTAGAAATATATATATATAAAAAAAAAACTGATGTTTTAATTGAAGAGAATTTTGTTAAACCAAAATTAAAAGATTATTTATTGAAATCACATAACTAAAATTTATCCAAAATATGTTCAAAAATCAAAAGAAGTAAACACTATAACTTGGTTAAATCAATATGTTTACAAACCAAATCAATTGAACATCTTATCCAAAATATTGGTATTTTGTCAAAAGTTAAAATTAAATCTTTTGTTAAAAAAAATAAAAATATAGTAATATAAGCAAAATAATGTCAAGAATTTGGATTGTGATCTTGGAGATATAATTTACAATCCAAATTAAAAACGTCAATTTATATTATTTAAATTGTTAAAAAAATTACTCCCTCCGTCCCAAATTATAAGTACCTTTTGTAATATTCTACTTATTAAGGAAACATCATTTATTGTTTGTCTACTAACTCTACTTCTTAATTTACCCCTATTTAATGCTAATTACAATGTCTAACGTACTTTTCATTAGAATAATTACTCTAATCTCAAAGCAAGGGTAATATAGACAAATGAACCATTTAACTTAATTAATATGTGTTCAAAAATCAAAAAACGACATATATTTTGGGACAATCTAAAATGGAATAAGGTACTTATAATTTGGGACAGAGGGAGTATAGAGGTAAACAAATACAGTAAATAAATCCTCAAAATATATTATAAAATGATAGTAATTTATTATTATTATTATTATTATTATTATTACTATTATTATTATTATTATTTCACATTACATCTTCGATGACGACACAAAAAATGAGAATAGAATTTAAATTAATTTGATCTAAAACTTAAAAATAAAATCTTTAAATCTGGACAACACGTGCATTACATGGGTTAAATAACCCAATCTCTATAATCTCATTAAAACCCAATCTCTATAATCTCATGTGCAAATCTTGACCCTTGTTTATCTTTTTACCAAATTTTATAAGTGCCGGTTATAATATATATATATATATATATATATATATATATATATACACCGAACCATAGAAATTAGGAATAAAATTCAAACTTTTAGGCAAAAACCTAATGAAGAATTTTTTGAAGCTTGGGAAAGATTTGGAGAATTGCAATTACAATGTCCACATCACCAAAGCTCTATTGAAACTTTAGTTCAATATTTTTAAAATGGTCTTAATCCTACCACACGTGCTTTAATAGAATCTATGAATGGTGGTACATTCCTTAGTAAAACCGCAACTCAAGCTAATGATTTTTTTATTAAGTTAGCCGATAATTCTCAATATTGGGGAAATAATCCTAATCCTATTCCTGGAGTTTATGAAGTCAAACATATGGCTAGAATAGAAGAAGATGGGGAATTTAAAACCTTAATTAAAAATTTAGTTAAAAAGGTCGATCTCTCTCTCTATTCAAAATAACCAACCAATTCAAATCCCGTAATGAATGTTAATGAAGTATGTCATACTTGTTCCGGAACTGATCATAATGAAAATACATTTCCTTTTGTTCCATATAAACAAGAACAAACTAATGGTATTTGGGAAAATAGACCTAATAGTTATTATGGACCTAATTTAATCCTAGATATGGTGACCATCCCGGTTTTAGATGGAGTAATCCTAATGAGTGCAAACCTTTCAATCAAAACACTAGCTAGACTGTATTATGGTAACCAAAATGCTAGAAATCAGGGCCCTAATAAGTTTGTGTCGCAAAACACTAATTTGCAAAGCTATGAAAATCAAATGCAAAATGCTAACGCGCTTCCGGTTCAAAATCAACAAAATACTGAGCAACCTAAGTCTAATTATGAAGCTCTTTTAATGAAAATCTTAGACCAACAAGATAAACAAAATAAAATCATTGAAAGACTTGAAAAAAAAAGTTGCTAAAGTAGATGCCGAACTTGAAAAGGAAAATTCCCGGGCCAACCTATTGTCAATCCTAAACAAAACCAATTTTTTTTTGAAGTTTCAACTAAATATAATGTAATTTAAAGAGAGGGAGAGAAAGTCATAACTACTTTACGCTTCGGAAAAGTATATGATAATAAAGTATTAATGCCTCCCAAAGATAACTTAGTTCAAACTTATAATTCTAAATCAACAAATACTAATGTTGCCCTTCCTCTAGATTTGAGTTTAGATAGTCAACCTATTAATGTTGATAATCATATTTCTAGTGAAATATCTAAGGATAATAATTCTACTTCTCCTAAAAATAAAAATATAGCTTCTTCAAGTAAAAATAATGATAAGGAAGAAGAAGTTAGGAAATATATACCTAAAGCACCCTATCCACATAGGTTTTTAGGTCCTTAAAAGGAAGAACAATTTAATAAGATTAAGAAAATTTTCAAAAATCTTACTATTAATATACCTTTTCTCACGGCTCTTAGAAATATGCCTCAACATCCTAAGTTTTTTAAAGAACTTTGTACTATTAAAAGAAGAACTAATGTTCCCATATTAAAGAAGTATTTTTCACCGAGCAAATCTCTTCCTTTATTGAACAAAATGGAGTAGTAAAATATAAAGATTCTGGTAAACCTACAATTAATTGTACATTACGTGATGGTTTTCAAGGTACCGCACTTTTAGATTTAGGATCTAGTGTTAACTTACTCCCTCATTATTTGTATCAAGGTTTTATTAGTCAATTCGGTCGTTCTTCTAGCACCCCAAGTGCATATATATAGTGAATATGTATTCCTTTACTAGGACCTTTCTGTTAAATTGGAAGGGAGCTTCAGTCATCAATAATTGAGACGGCATGCATCAATAATAGATCATCCTGTACACCAAGTGCTGAAGCTACTGAGCTAGTAGAACCCATTTGCACATGACCCTTTTCAATCATCTTATTCAATTGCAGGTCTTCATATAAACAAAATTAGTGAATAGTAGTAGTGATCATGAAAAATTGTCATTGCATAGCTAGCCAAGAATATAATTGGAGTGAACTTGCTAAATTGTCAAGTGTGTGGACGTGTGGTGTTGACAAAACATAGTCGTACGGCAGTTAGGGTTACAATGAAGCTGAACACTCACAGTACAAGGCCCAACTGTCTGACTTGTGGTCCAGTCAGTGCGTACTATCTCCATGCATTTAGTGAAAGTGTTTCTTCCTTGTGAAAGATAGATGCCAGATATCGATCTGTTAGGATATTCCAACTCCATTACCAGTTGCCTTGTTCGATCTGTATCCCTAAGAATCTAATTAAGATGCACTCTTCATACAGTTTACAACACTTCAATTTGTTGTGTTGATGGATCTTATATATGCAATTCAATTCTGATATGGTTCCTATGATCGACCAGACCGATAACTTAACCGTCTTAATGTACCGCCATAAACATAAAACAAAGGAGGTATCATTCATTTCATATAATTTAGTCTTGCTATTTAACTTCCTTAGCCTTTTTTTTTCACCATAATATGTGGTCACACAAACTTCCCTTCCTAGGGTTCTCAAGGATTTTCTCAACTCTCAAGGGTTGGTTTCGCATGAAAGATCGAGAGCCTCAAATTCTGCAAAGCAACCATTGCATGAACATGAGTCTCTCCTTATAAATACCCTAAAAATGTCCAAGGACGACTTACAACACTGGACAAAGATTTCAATTACTTAATTTTGGTGAGGTTGATATTACTTGGAGGCCATGAGGAATTGAGGATGATCTTGTTCTTATCTAATTGTTTAAATTATTACAGTAAAAATTCGCTAATAATTAGATTTTAATGGAAATCCATTCCAATAGTTTTGGATTTAGAAAAGAAAGAGCACCATTGGTTTCTGCCCTTTCTAAGACAAAAAATGCCTATTAATTCCACAAGACCCGGTCACACATCTATCATTCTATCATCTTAATTAAGTCATCCAAAGCTAATTAGGATAACCTTTTAATAGTGTGCAGCCATATTTGTATCAAAGGAAAACTATAAAACCCTCCTTCAAGGAAAACTGATTAATAATCACTACCATGGCAATGAAAAAAGTGTTGGCTTTTACCATTGCTGCATTATTCATCTGTTCTGTTTTTATTGAAACAACTAAGGCCAACACTTATATAGGCTACGGAGGCCTTGGGAAGGGCGGCATCCCTTGCAAGGATGGTAAATGTCATCGTGAAACACCGGCTAATGAGTATACCAGAGGCTGCTCTAAAGAACAGAGATGCAGGTCGCCAGGAGCTGAGAAAGGAGATAATCAACCAATCTAATTCCACCAAAAAGTAGCCATATATGGACTTTAGGAGTTATACATAGTCTTATAGACGTGAGTTTATAGGATGACGAATTGACGATAGCTACAGCTCCTCCAGTCTGCGACATGTTTAAAGGATATGTACATTTTCATTTTGATGATATGTTATTACTTGTATCATGTGGTTTCGATTGTGAAAAACCATATGAGTATATTAAATAAAGACCAGTTTATTAAGTCATCAATCATTATCTATATTCTGTAATCTATAATGATGCAAGATGAAGTTGTTTAGCATAAAGGGCTTGTTGTGAATTGTGCCATGGTTTAGTCACTTGAGTGTGAAAAATACCGATTCAGCGCGCGAAACAGAGTTTGTACTTGAGACATTGATGACCACGTACAAGTCACCATAATCGCTGATGACATACTTTAGTTTCACCTGATTAATTTATTACCAGGTGAAACCTTTAGAAATGGACAAGTATATAAGATAAGAGCTTTTCAGAGGCAACATTTGTCTCACCGGCCAGTACTGTAGATGTTCCCTGCCTTGCCAATAACACTGGGGACTTATTTAGTTCCAAAAGCAAGACAAGGAAAATTGCCTGGCAATCTGACATGAGAACCACTAAAACTAAATACATCCTATTAATATGAAAACACTCTCGATCTTCGGTTTTATTATGAAAATACCAACAAAAACTCCAGCCAGAACTGTAAACAAAGAATGAGTCCTAGATCCCATTTAGCCCACCGTACTTATGGATTAGTCCTGTTTGACTTTGGCTTTAATGATTAGTCCCACTTTCTAATATTACTTAATCTCAGATATTTTTTCTTTGGAAAAGTTATTAACCAATCCTTTACTTAATTTATCCTAAACTAAAACTTTCAGATTTATATTTTTAAATGGCAATACTATCCTTTTAAATCGTTTTTAACCGTTTTTTTATTTAACTATCTAACTATGCAATTCTAAAATATTGCTAACTATCTAACTAAGCAATCCCCAAAAATTGTTAATCATTAACACTTGCAATTCTAAAAATTGCTAACTATTTAACTACACAATTCCAAAAAATTGCTAATCATTAACACTTGCAATTCTAAAAAATTGCTACTTGGATTGGGTAACTAATTTAAGTCTACTAGGGTTAACTACACCTAGGCCTAGCCATATGAACCGAATACCCAAGCCCGACCGAAAATCCGACAAAAAAACTCGCTCGGTACCCGAACCCGACCCGAGACCGAAATTTTTATATAGGGTTTGGACATTTCATCTAAGACCGACCCGAAACCGAGACCGACCCGATTTTTAACCCGAAACCCGACAAATAAGTCCGTTTAGCCTAAGCCCGAGCTCGACATAAATTAAATTTAACTACAAACTATTTTTCATGTACATGGCAACAATTAAATTTTTTGACTTTTCTATCAAACCAATACAAAATTTATTAGGTCATTAGGTGAGACTTTGTACTTCCAAAGTTCCAAGTTTCAACAAGACAACCATGCAATAATTACTTCCAAAGCTAGTACATTTAACTTATTCTAAAAATAGATTGTTGTTTTGACTACACAACCCTTAAAAAAGAGTTGTTAGGAGTTTCAACAATTTTTTTTTAAGGTTAAAATTGTCTTTGTAAGTAATATTTGAATTATATCATATAAACCATATAATTTAGAACTCTCAAGTCTCAACAACTCTATTTTAAGACTAGCATAATTTTTGTACCATAAAACCCTTAAAATAGAGTTGTTAGGACTCTCAACAACTCTATTTTAAGGTTAAATATGTCTTTGTGACCAAATTTTTTATTTTACCATTTAGACCATAAAATATAGTTGTTAGAACTCTTAACAACTCTATTTTGAGGCTAACATAGTCTTTTGCAATGTTAAGAAAAGTATAAATTCAATGCATTAATACACTTCAATTTACAAGTTCACAAAATCTCTTAAGCTTTCTCAATCTCTCTCAAAACTCACACTTCATTTTTTATTATAGCTTTCAAGTTAAGAAAAACTCAATTTGGAGTCAAGATCAAATATTTTTTCAAAGCTTGGAATCAAAAGTTCAATTATCCAAGTGAATATTCAAGATCAAAAGGCTCAAATGTTTGGTTAGTTATTTACATTCATATCAAAACTTTATACAAATTATGTCGGGTAAACAAACCCGACCCGAGACCGAGCCCGATAATTACCCGATAAAATCGGGTACCATACCGGGTTTGAACACCTATTTTTTATATTATCCGAGACCGAAACCGACCCGATTTTATACCAACCCGAGTAGGATAACCCGATACCTGACCGTACCCGACATTTTGGGCTCGGGCTCGGGTACCCAATTTGGACAGGCCTAACTACACCCATACATAAGTTATATTTAATTATCAGAGAATTGGGCTCCAGGACAAGATTCCTAAATGACTTTGTCATAAAGAAAAAACTTATTTTCAATTAGTATGCAGGACACGGGCTGACCAAATAATCTGCCCAGCCCAAATGTCTAAAATACCCATATTAAAAGAAATTAAGCCTACGTGTATGACACTTCAACTAGCAGATAGGTCCGTAAAAACCCCAAGAGGAGTCGTGGAGGATGTTTTGGTTAAGGTTGCCGATTTCTTTTACCTGATGGATTTTGTCATATTAGATACTCAACAATCTATAGATGTTTGTACACCAATCATTTTAGGTAGACCATTCCTAGCTACCGCCAATGCCTTAATTAATTGTAGAAATGGTTCTATGTTGTTAACATTTAGAAACTTAAAAATAAAAGTCAATATTTTTAAATTAATAAATCAACCTAATGATATATCTCAAGTTGAGGAAGTTTATAAAGAAATGATTACCCAAAAACTTAACAACACCATCAAGGCATGAGAATCCAAGAGAACATACGTATCCTCCTTCAAATGAATCAAGCCATCGTAGTTCTCTTCAAGCCCCAAAAGGCTATCAAACATTAGGTCGAATGTGAAGCAAGTTCAAGCAATGTGTGAACTTTGCTGCATCAACTGTTGGAAACTGTTTCAGCAGATTCTGTCAGAAATCTGACAGAAATCTGACAAGGTCTTTGGCAGAACATTTTGACATGTTCTATAGCTCCGTTGAGCGAGACCTTGGTATGTATGGCATCCTCGTTCCGAATAGATACTTGTAGAATATTCATACGTCGAAAACGGTTTCATATTGAATGAGAAATTGGCGTCCCAAGTTACCAATGTAAGTGGTACAACTTGAGACAAAGCAAGGAAAATGTGATAGTCCCACATTTGACCCATGTAGATAAGGTTTGCTCTTAATAAACTACTCATGTACAATAAGGGTGTGGCCCTTGGGGTTACAATGTTTTCGCGCGTTGGACGAAACCTTTCATGGGTTTGGGCTTGGGTTTCGGTCTTGGTGATCCAACATAATCTTTTTGTTGAAAGGTTCATTGAACTTAAATCCCAATAGGTGTGACCTTTCATGAAACTGTTTCGGGCCCAATAGTTGTGTCCCTTGATGAAACTGTTTCAAGCCCAAAGTGTCTTTTCGACCCAAATGGGTGCGTCCATTCATTGAACTGGTTCAACCCATTAGGTGTGTTTGTTCAATGAACTGGTTCGGCCCAAGTGTCTGTTCACTGAATTTTTCCTTCCTATAAATAAGTGGTCAATGTCTGCGTCATCCATTCATTCGAAAAACCTCATACTCATTTCATTCATTGTGTTTGTTTGTCCTTGAGAGAGTTCCATCACTAAACTCGTTCGCCATCTTCGTTTTCTTTGAAGTGCTGCTCCACGGCGAAGGTACTGATCGTTGTATCCTGGGAGACAGTTTGTATAACACCCATACAACACCTATTGGGGCAAATTATGTATTAAGGATAGAGATATTTCTCGACTCGATCAAATCATACTGTCCTTTGCTTTCTGTTCTGGTTTGCATAATTTACTTATTCTGTTTTCACTTAGTTTTATATTTGTGCAGTAGCCTATTACTAGCATATTACCTAACAATCTTAAGACATAAGTATATGTTAGTATTTTTTTAATTTTGGTTCACTGTTCTAACATTTTGAAACAGGATATATTAAGTACTTGTCAGATTTCGAAAATTCTTATATTTTCAAAATTGGAACCTTTTGTTCTATTCTTTCTTACTGTTTATATCCGAAATTTTTGGTTTTCGGAATTCTTTTGTTACTGTTTAACAAATTTATTTGCATATTGAGGTTATTTTCGATAAACTTCGAAAATTTTGAATTTTTTTCGAAAAGTTTATAGAATTTTCGTATTGCAGACACAAGTATAGAATTTTTTTTTCTGTTTGTTTAACTTGTCTGAATATTTCATTTCAGACAGATGGAAGAGTCACAAACTCATGTCCCCATGAACAATGGAACCGTCAATGGAAGTTCAACTACCAATATTGTTCCTACTGCCCTTCCAACAGTTCCTACCCATGTTACTGTTGGGGAAGGCCTGAGAGATTCAACGGAACAGACTTTAAGAGTTGGCAACAAAAGATGCTGTTTTACCTTACAACTCTGAATCTCGCAAAGTTCCTGTACGAACTACTTCCAAAGCAAGATAGAGGCGATCTGATCGCCAAACTATTAATTACTGCTATAGATGCATGGAAACATGGAGATTTCCTTTGCCAAAACTATATCCTGAATGGACTGGACAATACACTTTACAATGTGTACAGTCCATTCAAAACATCCAAAGAACTCTGGGAATCTTTGGACAAGAAGTACAAAACCGAGGATGCTGGTTCAAAGAAGTTTGTTGTCGGCAGGTTCCTTGATTTTAAGATGGTGGACTCCAAAACTGTAATCAGTCAAGTCCAAAAACTCCAACATATCTTGCATGAAATTCATGCAGAAAACCTTACCTTGTGTGAACCCTTTCAGGTGGCTTCTGTTATTGAGAAGTTACCCCCTTCATGGAAGGACTTTAAGAACTATCTTAAACACAAACGTAAGGAGATGGGCTTGGAAGATCTGATTCTTCGGCTTCGCATAGAAGAAGACAACCGTACTTCTGAAAAGAATACTGTCGTTGTTTCTGAAGATGCCAAAGCAAATGTTGTGGAACATGGGAAGAAGAACAAGAAGCGCAAATCTTCTGACCAAGGTTCCAATAACAAGAAATCCACCAAGAAATTCAAAGAAAAGTGCTTCAATTGTGGCAAGTTTGGTCATCGCCAAACTGACTGCCGAAGCAAGAAGAAAGATGACAAGAAAGAAAAGAAGACCGCTCAAGCGAATATGACTGAAGAAGACAGGATGATTGCTGACATGGGCGAAATCAACCTTTGTGCTATGGATTCGGAAGTGAACTTGGTTGACAATCCAAGGGAATGGTTCCTTGATACTGGTGCAACCAAGCACATTTACTCAGATAAGAGGATGTTCACTACTTATACTTTGAACCACCAGAATAAACAACTCTACGCAGATGCCAGCTGATCCAGTTGGTAATACCTCTGGGTGATGATACCAGAGGTCTGGGGTTCAATCCCAGGCAGTGCATCTTTGAGTTACTGATCTCATTAAAACAGGCTTGCCGATAAAATAAAAAAAATAAAAAAAAAATAAACAACTCTACATGGGCAATTCATCTACATCTAAGGTAGAAGGTCAAGGAAAGATTGTGCTGAAGATGATTTCTGGAAAGGAAGTTAGCCTCAACAATGTATTGCATGTTCCTGACATTCGCAAGAATCTAATATCTGGATCACTCTTGAGCAAGAATGGGTTCAATATGGTGATTGAATCTGTCAAGTTTGTACTCACTAAGGCTGGGATGTATGTGGGCAAAGGGTATGTTAGTGGTGGGCTATTCAAGCTCAATTTAATGACTGTTACTCCAAAGAAATAAGAATAATTCTTCTGCTTATATCATTGAGTCTTTTAATGTTTGGCATGAACGTCTAGGACATGTTAATTATAATACTTTGTGTATATTAATTAACATGGATATGATTCCAGATTGCAATCCAAAAACATGTGATAAATGCGAAATTTGTGTGGAAGCTAAGCTTACCAAAACCCCACATCATTCGGTCCAAAGAAGTACCGAACCTCTAAATTTAATTCACACTGACTTGTGTGATTTAAAATTTGTGCAAACTAGAGGTAGTAAAAAGTATTTTGTTACTTTTATTAACACTGCACAAAGTTTTGCTATGTTTATTTGCTAACAAGCAAAGATAAAGCCATAGAAAAGTTTCAACAGTATAAACTTGAGGTTGAAAATCAACTTGGCAAGAAAATCAAGATTGTAAGGAGCGGTCGAGGAGGTGAATATGATAAACCATTTAATGACTTTTGTGCTGAAAATGGAATCATACACCAAACTACGGCTCCATACTCTCCTGAATCTAACGGTACTGCTGAACGCAAGAATCGAACATTGAAAGAAATGATGAATGCCTTGTTGTTATATTCAGGGTTACCCCGAACATGTGGGGGGAAGTCATTCTTACTGCGAATTATATTCTCAATAAGATACCTCATAAGAAAACTGGCAAGACACCATATGAATTATGGAGAGGTCAGGCACCTTCCTATAAATTTATGAAAGTGTGGGGGTGTTTAGCCAAGGATGCGGTCCTACCTCCCAAACAAGTGAAGATTGGACCTAAAACTGTTGATTGCATTTTTATAGGCTATACTCATAATAGTAGTGTTTATCGATTTTTAGTTCACAAATCTAGAATTCCTGATGTTCAGGTTAATACTATTATGGAGTCAAGAAATGCATATTTCTTTGAAACTGTGTTTCCTTATCAAGATGCTAAACATCGAAAGAGAACACGTGAAAATGCTCCATGTGTTGAGCATGAAAATACAGATAATATTGTGCCAAGGGATGAACATCAGAATGAAGATGAACTTAGGCGAAGTAAACGGGCTAGAAAAACAAAGGCATATGGTCTTGATTTTCTAACATATCTTGTGGAGACATATTGATGCAGAACAGTGCTGACGTCATCACCAGCAAGGCTGACATCATCGTCAGAAATTTATTTTTTTTATTTTTTTTATCTTATTTAGTAATTTCTAATTTAGAGTCTAGAAGTTCTAGAATAGTTGGTTTACTACTAAGTTGATATTAGTAATACAATTCAAAGTAGGATTTGTATTTTGATTTCTTTGTTTAGGAATTCCTAGTGCTAGTTGGTCCTAGTCTTTAGTCTATATAAAGAGTCATGCTTTGTAGAACCAATTCAATTATTCACTCAATACAATTAAGATTTGTCTCTACAATTTATTTTTCTTTAGTTTTGTTTTAGTTCTTCCTTGTTTCAAGGCAAACCTCCCCTTGGGTTACTCAAGGTTTGATTTTTAATCGCTTCCGCTACGTCAATTGGTATCAAGAGCTTCGTTTCAATCCTACAATGGTTAATGACGGAGATTCTTCACCCCGCTCCCAAGTCGGTAATCTTGGAGATTATGTGACGAAGGTTGAATTCAATTCGGCTATTAATCGTCTCACCGCTTCAATCGATAAACTTACTCTTCGATTTGATAAGTTGGAAGGTAAGCAACCTAATGTTGATGCTCCCACCCTCCCACCCTCTACTATGACCAATATATCTCAACCACCCCAATTTTCCACCACCACCACAACTTTACCACAAGGTTCCAATATTGACTTCACATCTCTCCCTATTCATGGTTGCCCCCAAACACCACAAAACCTATTTTCACATCCCTACCCATACAAACAACCCTATAATAACTCCCAACCATCTCAACTCTCCAATACTCCACAAGTTCGCACCACTTATACGACTATTGCTTCTCCATCTCAATCTCGCTACGAACTCCTACATTCAACCAACAATGTCCCACCCACTACATAAAATTTTCAACCACCCCCCAATCTTCCTATTAATCGTTTTCAACAAACTTATCACCGTCGCGCCCCTCGAGCACCAAATTCTTATCTTGATGATCATGATAGTGATGATGATGCTGAAAATTACTATCAACAAGCATGCCCTCAACCTCAACCTCAACAACACCACAACAATAATTTTCGTACTCAATCTGACCAGTTTCGTATGAAAATTGATCTCCCTACTTTTACTGGTAATATGCATATTGAGGAGACTCTTGATTGGATTCATGAAGTTGAGAATTTCTTTGAGTACATGGATACTCCTGAACATGCACAAGTTAAGCTTGTGGCATATAAACTCAAACAAGGTGCTTCTGCTTGGTGGGAACAACTCAAGGCTCATCGTCGAAAGAATAATAAGCGAGATATTGTTTCTTGGGCACGTATGAAAACTTTGATTATGGAGCGTTTCTTGCCTAAGGATTATGAGCAAATTTTATACAACCAACTGCTATCGTGTCGCCAAGGATCTCGTAGTGTTGATGACTATGCTGCTGAGTTTCATCGCTTAGTATCTCGAAATAACATCGTGGAAAGTGAAGATCAATTAGTTACTCGTTTTCGTAATGGTTTGAATAGGAATATCGTGGAGAAGATTTTTCACTCAATTCCTACCTTGGCCGATGCAATTCAAATCACACTCAACATTGAGCAACATAATGGTTTCCGCTCGAATTCTGGTAAGTCATACTCTTCTCCATCATCTTCTTCTTATCCAAATCGTCGCAACAACTACAACCCTTCACCATCATCTACTGCACACCACAATAATCAAAATTCTCCAAACACTAACTATTCACCCAACACTCCTACAAACAATCAAGCCACACTTGCTTCCAACGATGATCAACCTCCACCTACCAAAGCTCCACAAACCACCCAACCAAGCAAAACCAATCCATATGCTTACCCTACCATGCCCAATTGTTACCGTTGCGGCCAACCTGGACATAAGCAACATGAATGTCCAAAACGAGACAAGTCTAGAGTTAACTTTATTGATCATGATGAAAACGATTGCGATGATGACTATGATGAAGATTACTATGATAAATGTGAACCTAGTAATGAGATTCAATATGAAGTGGATGCTTCATTCCTGGGTGTTATTCGAAGGCTTCTCTATGCTCCTTCTCAACCGGTGAATTCTGAACGAAAAAGGATCTTTCAAACTCGTTGTCAAGTTAAGGATAATGTTGTTAATTTGATTATTGATGGTGGTTCCCATGATAATTATGTTTCTACTTATATGGTGACTAGGTTGAATCTACCAGTGACTCCACATCCTAAGCCTTATTCCGTTGGTTGGGTTAAGGATGGTCACTCACTCATGGTGACTACTCAATGTCGTGTTCCATTTTCTCTTGGTAAGTATCATGATGAGGTTCTTTGTGATGTTCTTGATATGGATGCTAGCCATTTGTTACTTGGTCGACCTTGGCAATGGGATCGTCGTGCTATGTATGATTGTTATGCCAATACATTTACCTTTAAGAAAGATGGTGAAAAACATACTTTGGGTTCTATGCGTCCCAAACCTGTTCATGAAGTTTCTAAAGTCGAAGAGCGAACTTGTTTGATTTCTAAGGACCATGAAGAGGATTTCAAAAAGACCGACACAATCTATGCTCTTGTACTTAAGGAAGAAAAGAGAGAAGAATAAAAAATTCCCATGGTTGTCCAACCTTTATTGGATGAATTCAAAACTATCATACCCACCGATCTACCTTCATCATTGCCTCTAATGCGTGATATTCAACATCACATTGATTTGATCCCTGGTGCAAGTCTTCCCAATCTTCCCCACTATCGTATGGCACCTAAAGAACATGAAGAGCTTCGACGCCAAGTTAATGATTTACTCGAGAAAGGCCTCATTCGCCCTAGTATGAGTCCTTGTGCAGTTCCTGCTTTGCTTGTGCCAAAGAAAGATGGTTCTTGGCGTATGTGTGTTGATAGTCGTGCAATCAACCAAATTACCATTCGCTACAGGTTTCCTATTCCTCGCTTGGATGATATGCTTGATATGCTTATTGGTTCTAAAGTGCTCTCTAAGATTGATTTAAAGAGTGGTTATCATCAAATCCGCATACGACCAGGAGATGAATGGAAAACTGCTTTCAAGACAAAGGATGGTCTTTATGAATGGATGGTAATGCCTTTTGGTTTGTCAAATGCCCCAAGTACATTTATGCGTTTGATGACTAAAGTGTTGCAGCCTCTCATTGGAAAGTTCGTTGTCGTATATTTTGATGACATATTAATTTATAGTCAGAATGAGCAACAACACATGTGTCATCTTTGGGAAGTCTTCGAGGTTCTCTATGATAATTCGCTTCTCATCAACATCAAAAAGTGTGATTTCATGACAGACCGCATTCTTTTTCTTGGCTACATTGTAAGTGCTTCAGGTATACATGTTGATGAAGACAAGGTGAAAGCAATACGAGAATGGCCTACACCTCGTACAATTCATGATGTTCGTTCTTTCCATGGTTTGGCTACTTTTTACCGACGTTTTGTCAAGAACTTCAGCTCTATTGCAGCTCCTTTGACACATTGTATGCGAGGTACTAAATTTGAATGGACTGAAGAAGCCGACAAAAGTTTTAACTTACTTAAAGATAAGCTTTCTACAGCCCCGGTTCTCGCTCTACCTGATTTTTCCAGGATTTTTGAAGTAGATTGTGATGCTTCCATCATGGGTATTGGCGCTGTTCTTTCTCAAGAAGGTAAGCCTCTTGCATTTTTTAGTGAGAAACTTAGTGATGCTCGAAAGAAATGGTCTACTTATCAATTGGAACTCTTTGCGTTGGTTCAAACATTACGTCATTGGCATCACTATCTGATCCATCGGGAATTTATTCTCTACACTGACCACCAAGCTTTGCAATTCCTTCAAAGCAGTTCCAAGACAAATCGAATGCACGACAGATGGAAAGACACAATTGACAAATACACTTTTGTGATTAAGCACAAATCAGGTCAACAAAACAAAGCAGCTGATGCCCTCAGTCGAAGAGCTTCTTTGCTCGTTACAGTCAACACCGATATTGTTGGGTTTGATTATTTGAAGGATTTATATAATGATGATCCTGATTTTTCAGCTATGTGGATTAAATGCTCTCAAAATCAATCTGGTACAGATGATTTCCTTATTCAGGATGGTTTTCTTTTCAAGGGAAATCACTTGTGCATTCCTCAGGGCTCCCTTAGAGAACATATCATTCGTGAAATGCATGCTGGAGGTCTCGCAGGTCACATGGGTCGTGACAAGACTATTGCTACGTCACATATGGTCAATGGACTGAAGAAGCCGACAAAATTTGAATCGCTACGTCACATATGGTCCTCAATTCATGACTTTTCTAGTGGGCAATGATCCATTAACCTTTAAAATGGCCATGTCTACTCAAGGTGCTCCCCAATGGAAAGAAGCAATTAAAAGTGAAATTGATTCCATCACTACAAGAAAATCTAAAATATACCATGGACATACGATTCCCTTCGCCACGGTCCGGGTCGGTGGTTGAATTAGCTACGGTTCGGGTTGGTGGTTATGTTTGTATTGTCCGTGGCAATAATATGTCATTGTTTTAAGTTTTTTTCAGAATTTACTTACAGCTTTGGACCGTGGGTATGTATTGGATTAGAACCGTCGGATTGATATTTCATATCACAAGAAATATCCACACTAATTAACAACAATAAACAAAATAAAAAGAAGAAAAAAACTTGACTAGAGGAAACCTTTCTTCTTCTAACTCTTCACTCCTTCGTTCACATCTCACAACCCTAATTCTCTCTTCTTTTCCACTTTTTTTGTTTCTCTTTTCATTATGCCAATTCAACTAAACAGAACCTACGCTACTGCTGATTGTAGTTACCTCAATTGCTTCAAATTGACTCGAATACATCTCTGAATCTGTAAGTATTCTCTTATAATTCTTTTTTGGTTTCTGTTTCATTGTAGTGAATTAAATTTATTGGTTTGATATGAGAATTGGGGTTTTCTGAATTATAAGTTTAGGGCTTTTAAGTAACAGGTGTATGGTTTCATGTGTAATGATAAATTTCATGATTTGAGTTTGTGATTTGTTTTTTTTTCTATTTGGGATGCAATTTCATCTTCAATGGTCTTTTCTGACCCTCTCTCTAAAAAAATGTATATTTTATCAGTTTAGAGATTGTAATGTCGGAAATCTGTTAATCCAATGAATTGGCTTTTATATTTCTAAACCATGCCTTCTTGATATGATGCAACTCCATTTGTGCCTTTGACTCTGTCATATGCAACATTACATTGAACAATAATTAAGTTAGGATCCAAAATAGTTGTCGCAACTTCTAGAAAACACATTTTTCATGCTATTATGATTCTCACACAAACCATATTAGGGAGCATGAAATTCACAATTGTTACTTTGCCGTCTGTGTCCGACTTTTTTAAATTAGATTTTTTATTTGAGCGAAAATCTAATCCCTTAAAGCATTATATTATCAGTTAAATGTTACATATTGTGGTTGAAATTACAGTTGATTGTGTTCCAAGTTTCTTGTACCTGAACATGCAAATTTGTTATCAAGGCATGTAGGAACTGTTGTTTTGTGCTATTGATCTTCTTGACAAGCATATTAAGCTTTTGTTTCTTCTTGTCCTTGCTTTTAGATTTTTTTTTTTATTTTTGATAATAAATAGTAATTTTATAAATTCTCTATCACCGTAACTACAAACTGTTCAACATGCATTCTGTAAATATGCCGGCAGTAAACTACCCAAGAGGACATCCCCTCTTTTTACAATTAAAACTGAATATGATAGACCCACCCTCCTGCTGCACACCCTTATGTAAAGTGCAGACACAACAAAGACCATTGCTAGTATACAAGTGGTGCTCCATATTGAAGAAAAGAAAAGAAAAAATGCAGCAGCAGAGACCCCAAGCTGAATCGAAGCTTCAAGATTACTCACTTGTTATATACATGTTTGAAATTTTTAGATGAAGACTTGTATTTGATTGATTCTAATATTATAAATCTGCAAGAGATAAAATTGTACATGTTATTGAGATGAAGTGCAACTGAGACCCTATTTGCATGGAGAAGCTTAAATTTAAATTAGAAAATAAGCCTAACTGATGCTTTTTGATTTATCTATTGTTTATCAAAATTAATGTGAGATATCCTTGTATAATTTTTTTGTTGTACTTTTTTTTTTCCTTATAGCACGCAAAAGATTGTAATGAGTCATGTATGAGTGATCATATTAAGTTTAACTATCTTTGTGCTTCACTTAGTGAAGGGATGTTGGCAAAAGTAATGATATCTGTCAACCAGGTCTTGAGCCAAATAATGGGTTGCCATGCCAGATGACTAAAAGGAGAGGCGGTAGAGAAGTTGACAAGTAATATTTCAACCTTGTTTACTCATCCCAAAATAAAAAATTCTCATTCCCAATTGCTGAAGTTTTATACTACATGGTCTAAATACACCAAGTCATTAAATAACTGTTAAAATTAAATTCGCTACAGGGAAAGAAATGAAAAGCTAAGTTGGTGCAGCGACCCACACTTACCCCCATGTGCAGCGTATGTTCTCGCTCTCTCTCATTTGTGGCACAAGTGCATATTATAGGAAGTGTGTTCTTAGTCAAAAGGTTAAAGGTCATTTTGCTAATGCACACCTCAACAACTTGTATGGACATTGGTTGTGTTTATCTACATGATCCTTTTAAGAAACAAGTGGAAAAAGGGGGCGTCTTACTAAATAGGAAACTGAAGAAGCGGAAATTGAGGTACAAAACTCCATCTTGTTATTTTGAATCTGTGTCCTACCTAGTGATTGTACTTCAAGTGGTCAAGCTACTTTTCTCAAAGATTTGAACTCTGATCTCATTAAGTATTTTGTATGCAAGACCATGGTGGGTTTGATCTTGCTAGTTTGCTTGAACATGAAAAAAGTCTCCCAATATACCACATGAATGTATAATTCAGGTAAGAAGTTTGTGCATGTTCATATACATTGGCTTGTGGAGACGTTTCTAAGTATTAGATCTGTTACACTTAATGTAAACTAGTACTTATGCCGAGTCACACAACTGCTGATCTGTTAATATTTAAAAGTTGATTTTTATGATATACTTTATCACATGATATATACATTGTTCTTAGAGAAAGATTATTCATATTTTAGTTGTATAATCTTGTTTTGATGCCATACTGAATTTTTTTATTCTAGTTTTCGAACTCTTGCAGTTTTTCTTCACTTTAATTATCTTTCATTTTTGCAGCCTGCTAATGAGAAAATTAGTCTAGTTCCAATGGACTTCACATGGGAAGCAGGTGAGTCATCAAATATAAAGTTACATATTAAAGTTGTTAGGATTTTCTTTCTTTTCCCGCAAAAGGGCAATTGTTTGCCTTTTTGATACTATTAAAAAACATATGATGACAAAGCTCTAACAAATGCAACTGGATGGGAGCAATGGCAATCACAAGATCTCATTAATTTTTATGCTTATGTAATTACTTTTTCTCCATGCAGATCATCAATGGATTGAATGCTTATAATGTCGGTATCCCGTGACAGAGCAGATTACATGGTAACATTACATGGCAACAGTATATTCTATGGTGGGGATGATCCAATGCAGTAGAGCGGGCTCTGCCTAGTAGTGAAGCATTGCAGTCTCTAGGGTATACTGCTGCAGCAGTGTAGCGACACAGCCATGGTGTTTTAGAGTCGGTTTTTTAGTGTAAAATCTTATAACCTGACGATGTATTTATACAGGGTGAATAAGAATGTAATTGGTTTTGCTTGTATACTAATAAAATTATCTTTTATAAATAAAATATTCTTCAAATAACAATTGCTATTTTTTTTATTATTATTTTTTTTTATAAAATTCCACCAGATTTCCCACGGCTCAAGCAGTAGCTAACATAATTTCCATTACAGACAAAGTCCAAAATTCCCACGGTTGAGAGTAGTATTTCCCACTGTTTATGTCAGTGGCTAGGCCCACGGGCTTGAACCGTATGTTCGCCACCCGGACCGTGGCAACCAATTTAGCTACCCCTCAACCCCCACGGTCTTGCCACGGATATAGACAGTGGCTAATCTCGTTTTGCCACCGTTCCGGTCCGTGGCGAATTTACAGTGTTTTTGTAGTGCATAATGCAAAACCACACATGGGTACTGACAACACTTCCTCCTGGAACGAAATGTTTAGGTTCCAAATGGATCTTCAAATAGAAGATGAAAACAAATGGTTCAATAGACAAATACAAGGCCAGACTTGTAGTCAAAGGTTACAGGTAAAAGCAAAGCTTGGACTTCTTCGACACTTACTCTCCAATAACGAGAATAACGTCTATTCGAACGCTTCTTGCTATTGCTGTTATACACAACCTTGAAATACATCAAATGGATGTAAAAACTGCTTTCTTAAATGGTGATTTAGAGGAAGAAATCTATATGCAACAACCTGAAGGTTTTGCTGCTCCTGGACAGGAAGATAAAGTGTGTAGACTTGTAAAATCATTATATGGTTTGAAACAAGCTCTAAAGCAATGGCATGAAAAATTTGACAATGTAATGTTGTCAAGTGGATTTAAAATAAACGAGTGTGACAAATGTGTTTACACTAAGTCCACTCAATCTGGATATGCTATTGTATGTCTATATGTAGATGACATGCTGATTTTTGGTAGCAACAATGATATTATTAATGCTACTAAAAACATGCTACGCAATAAGTTTGATATGAAGGATATGGGAGTTGTTGATATTATACTAGGGATTAAAATCACTAGAACATCAGATGGAATTGCACTATCGCAATCCCATTACATTGAGAAGGTTCTTGAAAAGTTCAAGAAATACTCTACTGGACTTGCCAAAACTCCAGAAGATCCCAATCTTCATTTAACTAAGAATACTGGGGCTAGCATATCACAAATAGAATATGCTCGTGTCATTGGCAGTTTGATATATATCACAAATTGCACTAGACCAGACATGGCTGATGCGGTTAATGTCCTAAGTCGATACACGAGTAATCCAGGGAAGAATCACCGGAAGGCAATAACTAGGGTATTGAATTATTTGAAATATAACTCAAGTTATAACCTGCACTACACAAGATATCCACCAGTAGTTGAAGGATACTGTGATGCTAATTGGATATCAGATACTAAAAACTCCAAAGCCACAAGTGGCTATGTTTTTACTCTGGGTGGTGCAGCGGAATCTTGGAAATCCTCTAAGCAAACATGCATTGCTAGATCCACTATGGAGGCTGAATTCATTGCTTTAGATAAAGTTGGAGAAGAAGCAAAACGACTTTGGAATTTCTTAGAGGATATCCCCATGTGGGAACAACCAGTGCCAGCTATTCGTATAAACTGCGATAGTCAATCTGCTATAGGCAGGGCACTGAGTAGTATGTATAACGGTAAGTCTCAACACATCAGACGAAGACACAAAACTGTTAGGAAACTGCTCTCAACTGGAATAATCTCTATAGAGTATATTAAGTCGACTGAAAACCTAGCGGATCCATTTACTAAAGGTTTGGCCAGAGAGCAAGTTGAAACATCATCGAGAGGAATGGGTGTAAAACCTAAGACGAAAGAGTAGGCCTGATGGCAACCCTACCTAGCTGATTGGAGATCCCAAGATCTAGGTTCAAAGGGACAACCGAATCTCGCATGACTCGACGATAGCACTGTGATATTAAACATCTCTTATCCATTCCTAGGATGATGAGACCAGTTTTGCCTGTATTGATGGACTAAGATAAGCTTTTGCTATTGATGATTCCCATAGTTTGTAAGACAAATGGAGTATAGCAGGATACTCTTCATGGGCAATAACCTTATGAGTGAGAAAAGGGGCCGTTTTCTGTGAGAATGTTGAAGGTTGCATTCTTTAAGAGCACTCATGAATACCAGGAAGTTCAAGGCCACAATGAACACAACCATAGAACCAAGTTCTTTGAGGAAGGGAAACTGTGTGGTAGCCATTGTCTCGGTTTACACAAACAGCTGAACAGTTCAAGACATCATGTTCACTGATTAGCCAGTAAATCCGATGGTTATCCACTAGGGTAGCTTCAAGGCTGAAAAATTGCTACCTATACTGATGCAGCTACTTTCTGCTTGTACTCTCTCAGTTGCATTGCATTTGCATAAGTCCGTAATTTCCATTCATGTGGGGGATTGTTGGAAACTGTTTCAGCAGATTCTGTCAGAAATCTGATAAGGTCTTTGTTAGAACATTTTGACATGTTCTATAACCCCCTTGAGTGAGACCTTGGTATGTATGGAATCCTCGTTCCGAGTAGATACTCGTAGAGTATTTATACATCAAAAACGGTTTCATATTGAATGAGAAATTGGCGTCCCAAGTTACCAATGTAAGTGGTACAACTTGAGACAAAGCAAGGAAAATGTGATAGTCCCATATTTGACCCATGTAGATAATGTTTTCTCTTAATAAACTACTCATGTACAATAAGGGCGTGACCCTTGGGGTTACAATATTTTCCCGCGTTGGGCGCGCCGTCCGCCCGACCAGGCTCGGCTCCGCTCGGGTTTGGGTCTTGGTGATCCAACATATTCTTTTTGTTGAAAGGTTCATTGAACTTAAATCCCAATAGGTGTGACCTTTCATGAAACTGTTTCGGGCCCAATAGTTGTGTCCCTTGATGAAACTGTTTCAAGCCCAAAGTGTCTTTTCGACCCAAATGGGTGTGTCCATTCATTGAACTGGTTCGACCCATTAGGTGTGTCTGTTCAATGAACTGGTTCGGCCCAAGTGTCTGAAATTTTCCTTCCTATAAATAAGTGGTCAGTGTCTGCATCATTCATTTATTCGAAAAAACTCATATTCATTTCATTCATTGTGTCTGTGTGTCCTTGAGAGAGTTACATCACTGAACTGGTTTGCCGACTTCGTTTTGTTTGAAGTGCTGCTCCACGACGAATGTACTGATCGTTGTATCTTGGGAAACAGTTTGCATAACACCCATACAACACCTATTGGGGCAAATTATGTCTTAAGGATAGAGATATTTCTCGACTCGATCAAATCATACTGTCCTTTGCTTTCTGTTCTGGTTTGCATAATTTACTTATTCTGTTTTCACTTAGTTTTATACTTGTGCAGTACCCTATTACTAGCATATTGCCTAACATCAACTACCTTAGTAAACATATCAGCCGTGTTGTCCTTGGTATGAACTTTGGGAAGTGCAGTCTCACCATCTTCAATCACATCACAAACAAAGTGATAACGGACATCAATGTGCTTGGTTTCTAGCATGATGAACTTGGTTCTTAACCAAGTTAATGGCAGTTTGGTTATCACAAAAGACATTAACCAAATCTTGCTCAACACCCAAGTCACCTAGCAATCCTCGAAGCCATATAGCCTCTTTCACTGTCTCTGTCACACCCAAGTCAAAGGGATTTAGGTTTTAGTCACCGAAAGTATAAACTATTTAGGGAAATAATGTTTTTCTTTTGTTAATTAGGTTTTGTTCACTTGGTTTGACCTGAGTTGGAAACCGGATAATACTTTTTAATGGCTAGAATACCTGCAACGCCCCACATAAAGTATCTAGTGGTCATGGGATTAATTTAGTTAAATAATCCCTATTAGTAAAATTACACTAAGACAATTTTGTGTCCATTCCACATTCGTGCGGTCGATCCTCCAGACAGTTCATATTAATGACAATTAGGTAGTTCTTATTAACCAGTAAAATAAACTTTTGTACTTGCACCGAGTTTACAAAAATTTTGGAAATGTTCTTTACGTTTTCACCGTTTATTGGTTCATATTTCTATATTTTCTAATTTAACACACTCAATTATTTAGACCAATTAATTAAGGTTATCATCTTCTCTCTCTTCTGTGTGCAGTAGCAGGAAGCTTAATTCTTAGATTTGTTATGGTTGATTTGAGCACTCTTAATGGTTTAACAAATGAATCAATGGCCCACCACATACTTTATGATGCTGGGATTATTATGAATCCATTAAGTACAACATGTTATCTATCTGGTTCAAAAAAATGAAGTTATATGAATGAGATTTATGACATGATGTTGCTGTGGGGGTAAAACATGTGATATAAGAAAACTTTGGACAAGTGGGTTCAAAGGAAAATCTGAGGAAAGTATAAAGGTAATTTTAAGATAGTTTTAATTAGCCAGTAGGATGGAGCCTATCAATTAATTTCAATTGAGTAACTGAACTGAGATTTAAGGTGGTTTTCTTGATTAGCCAGTTAAGAATAACCCGACATGTTTACCAACCTTGTCCTTATAGAGCATATATATGATTTCAGAAATTAAACTTATATAGATAAGATACCTATATAATTGTTTGTGCACACAAGCATTAATAGGATTTTAATGCCGATATTTTAGATTGAAAAAGGATGTTAAGGAGCTAGCGAGCAAAAGGTAGGGACTTACATTTCTTTTATACTGTCTTTTTCATGTGCCGTGTAAATACATTACATAAAAAAGAACAAGTTGTGATGGAGATTGCAAAAAATAAGTAAGTAGACACATGATTTTACGTGGTTCGGCAATGGTGCCTACGTCCACGGAGAGAGATAATTGTATTTTATTGATATGAGATGAGAGAAGCTAGAGAGCTTGTGAGGAGCTAGAGAGAGCTTCCCAAGAGCTAGAGAGAGCTTCCTCCCTTTCACATGAAATAGATCCCTTTATATAGGTAGGAAATTACATGTGTGATATAAATACATTGATGTTGTAACGGAAAATAACGGACAAGTAATAATGGAGAATATATTTGATATTGATCTTGTAATTAATATGCATTGCCACGTAAGCGCCACACGAACTCATGAGTCGCCGAGTTGGAGTATGACTTGTACTGCATGTCGGGTGGGCCAAGTTGGAAATGGGCTTGAGCTCGGGTGATGTAACTCGATTGAAGTCGGGTGAAATACGTGCAGAGTCGGTATATGGCATTCCGAGTAAGAGAGATGACATACGTGCAGAGTCGGTTATTGGAAGTCGGATGAAATAAGTGCAGAGTCGGTATATGGCATTTCGAGTAAGAGAGGTGAAATACGTGCAGAGTCGGTTATTGGAGTTCCGAGTAAGAGAGAGCTCGGTAATGGGTATATACATACCGTAAGACCCACCCCCTCGGTAAACCACCTGCCGACTCGGGGTGTTACAATCCCACTACCTTAGAGGAGAGTCGTATTCACCTTAGGGGTATTTTAATAATTTTATTTATAATCTACTATTAGGATAAACTAACTATAACTTTGGTGGATTGGTTTTAGAAAATGAAGTATTTTGAAATAGGAAGAATATTTAAATTAGAATAAATAAGTAATGAACCTCAAAACACATTTCAGAAAATTTTCGCAAACTTGACGCGTGCAAATATAACAGTTAATTTTGATGTTTAATAAGGACTTGCACGCCCAAATGTATAGAAAAGTTTAAGTGGACCCATATATATTACTTAATCAAGATTTTTATTAAAGTGGGTAACTTATTAAGTAGCTCACAAGATCACTAGAAATGACTTGCTTTGTATGAATTTAGATTACAGAGAGCTTGACACCTATTACTATGACTAATCAAGTACTAAAGAGATGGGGATCCAGGCAGCCAGTTCCCACTAGCAACTAGCGAAAAGAAAGAAAATTTGAATGAGAACCCCAAAGCTCTTCTAGCTAGTCACCCATCTAATTAAGTGAACCCAACCTAATTTCCAATGGATTTTTCTTCTCTGGTTGTTGAAGTATACATCTATGAATTTAAGATAACGATTATACTCATGCTTAGAGGCATTTCACACAAGGAACCGAAACCCATCCTCATAGATATTCACATGTTAATTGTATTCAAGTTTTGGCAGTGCTTGGGGGCTGAGATAAAGAATTAATTAGAGATTAATCTGTGATGTTTTATTGATCAGAAATTGTGAGCTCTCTAAGTTGGACGACTGTGAATTCATTTGCTTCGTATGGTAATTTACAACTGACTGGTTAGAATTTGATGGTAAGGTAGCGTGAATTAACTACATATACATGATTCATTTGGTGCTAAATATAGGTGTTTGTAAGCTTTATTTGGGACACACAATTGATGCTTTCCCAATTTCCAAGTACGAATCTTAAGAAAATAGATGGAACATAGATGGGTGTGAGCTTATGAACCTCGGCAGGTGAGATGTTTAGTGTGGATTGATTAATTAAGTTGGTAGCCAGCTGCTACATTAGTGCGGATCTGGTAAACACTTCACCTTAACTTGTAAATTGGTCTTAATTGGATGCGCAATATTAATTCATATAGATTTATTTATATACAGTCGCGGTCTTAGGATATCAACATACCTAAATGAGTGTTTCAAATATAGAAGGAAGCTAAGGAACTAATGACCAAGAGGTAGGGATTTACATTTCTTTTATACTGTCTTTTCATGTGTCATATTTTAAATGTTGCAAATTAATTGATATATTATTGATGATAAAAATGCATGCATGGTTTTGTTTGGTATATATAGATTACTCGTGGTTTATCGATTATAGCTTTTATTAAAGTGATTAGTTACAAATATCATGTTTTATACTGGAGTTATTAAAGCAGTATATGTACATCGAAATGGTTTTATAAACGAAAAAGTTATTAAAGGTTTTATTGCATCTCTTTTCCAGGATGGGAAAAAAGAGATGGATTTTGTATGTGGGATATGAGATCCCAGTTGTATGTTGGTATGATGTGAGGTTCCTGGATTGGGAATATGATCAGGGTGCTTACACGAACATATTATTACATATCGGATATAATCCCTTTGGCTTCGGCCCGGTTAGGGTAGCCATGGAATAGGAGATAGTCTCTTCGGCTTTGGCTCGGTTAGGGTAGCCGTAAATAGGGGACTGGTTTGATGGTTGATAAATTCAGGGACTCGTCACACATGCCAGATTAATTAATTATCATTAAAAGGCACTCTATATATTATATATATTGTATCACAAGGCGGTTTGGCAAGGGATCTGTGAATATCTACGAAGAAGGAAGTGTTGTTATATTCTAGAGATGACAGTTCTTTCTAGGATTACATATACAGTGTTCACCTTTAGACGGTGAATGGGCACTTTCTAGAAGCGAACATTGTAGGATGTTTTCGGGGATTCTTTTTTCTACCTTCCTGGATTGCCATGCTTTTAGTGGTATTTGTTGTGGATGGTTAGTGTGTTGTGGGGATACATGTTACCTCGAGGAGGTTAGAAGCGGGGAGTGAGAGGTAGTCCACTCCTGGACGTGTGTCAGGATCCTGAGCAGTCTGCAGTCGTCAAACGGTTGACCACCATGATAGGTGATTCTCCCTCTGGAGTGTCGTGGTCAGAGGGCCCACCTGATAGGATACAAGTACCCGACTTATTGTATGAATGCTTGTATATATATTATTTATTATTTACAGTAGAAAATTACTTTCAATTATTAAAACTTGCATTCTTTCAAATGTTTAGTATGATTAATCGTCATGCATGATTAGTTAGTATATTGGAAATGTGAGTCACTACTGAGCAAGTGGAAATGCTCACCCTATCATTAATCCCTTTTCAGTTAAACAGTTGTTCGAGGATAGATCGATTCAGCAGATATGGTTGTACGGAGGTTACAGAGGGTATTAACATAAGTGTTCGTGCGATAGATGTGTTTAGTTTCTTTTGTATTTAAGTGATCACAGTTTGTATTATTTATGTATTATATTAAGTTATGTATTTTTAATGCTAATTATATATATTAATAACATTCGAAATCTTGTATTATTATATGATTATCATGGGTTGGGTTGTTCTAATGCTTCGAGATTTGACATTGAGTCATGGGGATTCGTGTTATGATTTTGGGGCGTTACACACCCCCTCGGCAAACCACCTGCCGACTTGGGGTGTTACAAAAACCCAATATTAACCCAGCTTTCCTTCTCTATTGCAAACAGATCTCTCCCTTCTCTGTTCGATAATTATATATTTTTCGATGAGGTTGATAAGATTCAAGATTTATTATAAAGAAATTAACTAAGAACATAAGATCTTAGCAAGTAAAAATTTCAATGAAATTCAAAAGAAAACGAAGAATAAAAAATCTCATAACGAAGAAATAAGCTTCGATGTTGAATCTAACGTTGGAAACCACAATTGTCTGAGTTATTAATAAAATTCAATAAATTAGGATATATTTGTTTAAACTTTAAAGCAAAATTATTATGAACTTTATGTAATCTGTAATTGAGGAGTTGTTTTTTTTAGAAATTATCGACCCCATCCAAGGGGTTATGAATTGGATAAAATAGAGAATAACAATATCCATCAAATCTTAACAAATTCAATCTATTAACAATTACTGGATTATTAAATCCAATTTGATCGGTGGAAAAGGAGTAATTGAAGTTTCTAAATCAACTTTGGGTTTTATGGAATTGAGTTCGAATTCTATCTTTCATTGGTTGCACCTTAAGCCTGTTGATAATAGTTTTCATCCTCACCACAAATCATTTTGTTTCTTCTTGAAATCGAAATCAATAAAAGTGGATAGAACAATTAAGTGTGAAAGAAGGATGAAGAATTGAATAGGGTGTGGAAGAAGAGGGTGTAAGTGATGTACAGAGAAGGATTGAAGTATGAAGGAAGACGATCAACAAACTATCTATCGGATCTCAACTGGGTTTAGATAAACCCGATAGAGATAACCACATTAGCGAAAATCTCCAATTCTGTATTGAAAACTTAACCTTTTACAAAAATGCCCTCGGTCCGCATGCAGACGGACCGCACCTGAGCCTCTCTGCATATATACTAGTGATAACCCGTGTCTATTGCATGGTTATTTTTATTTTTATTTTAAAATTTTCTTTTCAAAAATTATTGAAACGAATACAATTAGATGGTATTTTATTTTTCTTAATAAAAGTAGGAGATGCAATAGTATTTTGTATTTTTTTAGAGCCATAGTTGTCATATTAATGTTTTATGCAGTAATAGGTGATGCAATTATTTTGATAGAGATTTTATGTTTAAGATATTATTTAATTTTGTTTTTAAAAATTATTGAAATAAATTATTGTAAAATAATAATAATTTTATTGGGGGGCTATTCGTTGATATAATTTTAAACTTTTGATAGAACTGTGCAAAAAAATTGTTCAGAAAACTATTATATAAGTGTGTTTGTAGTGAGGGGTATACGAATATTTGAATACCTTTGCAACAACAATTTATTAGGTGTTTTTCCAGTTGCAAAGTTTAAAAAAGCTGTAAAGTCAAGCTACTTTGAAGGTTAAGTTGAATCTAACCAATAAATTTATTGAGATAACACGCCATTTTTAAGTTTGGATCATTTGACATCATAGTTGTTTAATTTGATCATTTGCAATGGATCTAATAAAAAAAAATATAGATAGTGTATAATTTTGTACAACATTTTTATCTATGCATCAAGTATAACTTTTTATGTAAAAAGATACTCTCTCCGTCCCTAATTATAAGTACCTTATTCCTTTTTGGGTTGTCCCAAAATATATATTCTTTTTTATATTTGAACACGTATTAGTCTATACTACCCTTCCTTTGAAATTAGAGTAATTATTCTAATAAAAATAATTAGACATTGTAATTGGTATTAAATAGGGATAAATTATTCTAATAAAAATAATTAGACATTGTAATTGGTATTAAATAGGAATAAAAATATTTAGAGATTGTAATTGGTATTAAATAGGGATAAATTTAGAAGTATAGTTAGTAGACAAACAATAAATGATGTTCCCTTAATAAATAGAATATTCTAAAAGGTACTTATAATTTGGGATGGATGGAGTACATCTTATACAAATCAAATGTAAGAAGTTGAAAAGGTGAAAAAGGCATTAGGCGTAACAATTAACAAAAGTCGAATACAATAGCCATGCTTCATCACTACCAATAGAACACTTTAGCCACCCAACCATTGTTTTCTTCTCCCGTTATGCATGAAAGAGGTGAAAATGTATGTTGAAAAGAGATTGCGGAGAAAGATAATACACCAATATCTTCACCCCCCAAAAAGGAGAAAGATACAGTTAAACCTCTATAAATTAATAGCCTCCGGACTACCTTAATTTTATTAACTAAGAGAGATATAAATTTATCAATAAATTAATAATATTATATTATAAAGATATTTTAATTTATTGGTTTTTTTGAGTAAAAGAAATTACTTTATATTACATGTTCAGTTATCAAGGTCCAGTAAAAATTAAGATTATTGATCAAAGTGATTAACCAATTCAAAAATTCAACACTTCTTTGAATTTTTCAGTGAATATTAAGAGTCTTTAGTTAATTCAACTTATTGAACCTAGGTGCACAATGCAATGTATTGAATCAAATATTGTAGACAATACACTATTTAACTCAACACAATCTTGTATCCCATATCATTTTACATTTTCATATTTCAAGAAAACCTAAGATGTAATCAATTTCTTATATTTATTTAAGTGATTATTAATTTATGAAATATTTGGGTCTTAAAGAATGTTACATATAGAAATAGTAAACATCTATTATTAATTTAGCATAAAAGCCCCAAGTGGGGACCGAAGAATTATATTATTTAAGGGAGATTATCAATTTACCGAGTATTAATTCAAAAAAGTACTACTGTAATATAGCTATTGATAATAGACTGAGGGAAGAGAGTGATTTGTGACCATTATTCTTGCAAAAAGATTACTTAAGGTGTATAACTATATATGCATAACCCATGCCTGTTGAATCTAAAGATAATATATATATATATATAGCTAATGATAATAAATTAAGGGAAGAGAATGACCAGTGATCATTTCCGTAAAAAGATTACTAAGTTGCATGTTGAATATACAACAAAGAGATCAACAACCAGTAAAGTAACATAATTGATATATAAATTAATAGAACAACCAATATACTTAAGGTTATTGTCCTACCAAAAACTATATAGTCTCCAAATTAATTTGATAGAACAATCATATACTTTTTCAGAATAAGCAACGAATCTATTCTTGAAAATCTACAAAGAAAAAAAAAACCAGAGAAAATGACTCACCTTAATGAAATGGTGGCAAAAAACTACTATGTCTATATATATATACTTCTGAGCAAAATAAACTTTTGAAGAAAACTGCACAAAGAAATCTCAATTGCAATCGTCAATTTGCTCATCACCACCATCAAGTATGACAAGGAACATTGTCCTTGTAATTTTGAACGGAGCATTGGAAAACGATGAAGTTAATGTTATTCGTGGTAGACCACTATTTCACGTGGTTTATCTTCACTAAGAATTTTTACTTGAATGTATTGATTTGCACATTCTTTCACCATCAATCGAGTTCCAGTGCGCATCCCATATATAGGGGCAAGATCTCTTAAGAGTATAAGCCTTGAACCTGATTTGACCATGAGAGAGAATGGTGGGAATCCATGCGGATTAAGTGAGTTCAAGAACTCAGTAGGATATAAATTCACATACTCGGATTGATTTGCATCGATATATAACTTGTCTTTCGATGTATACACAAAAGTTTCTCCTTTTTTCATCTTATTTTCCAGAAATCAAGGACATGTGTCAATAAATTCAGTTGTGTATGGAAGAAAATTCACCTAGAAAGCGAAATGTAAGAATCAATAAATCACAACCTTACTTCCTATACATTGACAGTCCCTGGAATACATTATATTTTTGTCTTAAACTTTTAGACATACATTATATGAAACTGGGGAAAAAATAAAAGTGAAAATTATTTATAATTGGAAGTCAAAAAAAAATAATTTTACTGCAGCCATTGCAAGCAGAACTTTGTACCTACCTAAAAAAAGAAGGGAAAAAAGTACAGCTAATGAAAAAGGAATTGACAACAATTGGAAGACTTTTTAGCATTTTGTATCACTAACATATTACCTGAAAACCTTGCGTGAAAGTGGACTGGTTTTGGTGGGTGCGAGAGATGGAACAAAAGAAATATATAACATGAATAGAAGTATCCATTTCCATTTAAATGTATATATTATATTTTTTATATTATGAATAAACATTCTATCCCATATTCTAAGCAAAGTATAATGATGTTATTATGTAATAATTAATTTGTGGAGTTATTACTTACTACATTATAGGTTATATTTGGTACATTACATGAAAATTACTTAAATAATGTTAATCCTACGGCTACAATTATCTCAATAGACAAATAAAGGTTAGGATCAATTTTCCACATCTACGCTGCAAGTCATTTCTGTATAGCAAACCCGATTCTTCTAAATACATATTCGTTTGAACCAGCAGTCATCACATGCTATCCATTACCTTCTACACTCTTGAGGAGCTCAACTGCTTCTGAGGCTAACAATCCAAATGTGTCAAAGGCCAGAGAGATGAAACGATGTTGGTTAGCCCTACAAGATCCATCACGTTTCTGCACTTTTGTTGTTGCTACATTGCTAGCTGCTAGCCCCACCTCAAAAATCTCAGCACCCATCCCGACCATAAGAAATGCCCTGTAACATCAACACACACATGTTTGCCTTCAGACCAATTATAAACCAGAACATCATGTCGATTTTCCCTCCTTAGGATCAGTAAGAAAGTTAATTTGAGCTTCCTTCTTAACCTATACTCCAGCTCGCCAGAACACCACACAAGATATCTATAACGTGGTCATGCTTGTACTTACAACGAGCAAGCACTTACAACGAGTCGCATGGTCCCCAAAAGCATAAAGTTTACTCTTCTTACATATCGGACAAAGCTCACCATCTATATATAAAAGGATCATCAACCGTTAACGAAGAATGACAAAGTATTCAACATGTGTCATACGTTATACTAGCCCTTCCATTAAGATACCAAGGACGAAATCTTTGGCAAGTTCCTACTACACACATCCAATTATGGCCTTCTATCTAGCTGACAACTCAAATTTCCTCTGAAGACCAAAACTAATCTTGTTGTAGTATATTTTCCGCCAAGACATGTTGGGGACTTAAGGGGACGGTAACAGTTGGGGCAAGATTACTGAGATATAGAAAGATGTAAACTAGCAATGACATTATCAAAAATATTACCTATAGGTATGATAAGAGCACAAAAGTCTTATTCGTTAATATATTCCGAATAACACTTTATTTACTCCTATGTGCTTTAATGTCACTTTAGTCTTATTTTTAGGTTTATTATATTTTACGGGCCTTAACTCTCACTAACTTGAAAGAAGGACTAAAGTATCAAGTATTGGGCTTAAGTTGATGGATTATGAATCAAAGTTGATAAAAGCTCTAAGTCCACCTCTTTAAGGACTCCAAACACCAAAGAAAAAGTCCAATTCCAAAGAGAAAGTCCAAATCCAAGAGAAAGAGGACTTTGAACCCAAAAAGGAAGCCTTAACTGTATCAAGCTCAAAGGGGTATTTCCACCGAACTAAAATTCCATTAAACAGAGTCAATATGATCTAGGAACAACACGGTGTAGACGATAGAAGAGAGAAAGTCAAAATCTTACAGCCAACTCGCCACCACGCGAGTTGATCAGTTCCAATTGCTTCTGAACTTGCATCGCTTTGACTGTAATGGGCCCTATACTGCCCTGAGTTTGTCCAATGGCCGACTTAATGTATTTAGACGTGCCTCCAAGGACGAACAATATATATACTCTAGAAAACTAGGGTTTTGATATATAGAAGAGAAGAGAGAAAACTCATATATACAACTTAGGTTTCTTCTTTTGCATCTTAAAGCAATACTCTTCTTATTAAGGTTTAAGAGCAATAAAGGTATGTTTTTCCAATTGATGATGATTTTTTCTTCATCAATGGAAGACAAAACCATTAGGGGATAAGTAGCCTCCATGATGAAACCATGATATTTAATTATAGTTTTTATGCTTGTTTTTCATTGAATCGTCTACATGGAAAGTATTTTTAACAATACTTTCATATTGTTGTATCGAGAGAGAAGTAGTATGTTAGTTTATTCTTTTTAGTGTTTTTGTATGTTTTCTATGCCTACATGTTTAATACCTACAATACCCGAGAGGTGAGTACATAATGGGTTTCAATATAAACTTGGATTGCTTAGAAGATGATATATGTACGCTTGCATGGGTGGAACCATATGATTGATTACTTAGTGCCTTGACGTTTTGGGCTTTATCCATTCCATTCAAGCATCTCAAGTAAAATACTTAAACGCAATAGCTGAGAGGTGAGTGTTTATCTATCCCGCCAATAGCTAAGAGGTGAGCCGGGGAAGTACAATACCAGAGAGGTGAGTAGCTAAGAATATGCATATTAACTTAATTTGTATTAATTATGGTGGATTCGTGAGGTGAACATGTCCCCTATTTTTTTTATTGATCTTACTCTATTTTAATAATCATATTTAGAGTAGAATTAGTTTATTAGTTTATTATAAATGCTCTACAAAATATTGTGATATCTCCTTAGTAGCTTCTTTGTTTCTTCTTGATTAGAGTGGATTGATACCCTTCCTTATCACTATACTCGTATCTTTGGAAGGATTATTGTTATAATAGTATTGAGTCAATGACAACATCTCATCATTCATCGATCACATCAACATCACATCCATTTCCATCTCAACCACACTTAATACCGTTACAACAATTTGTCGTTGTTGCTGCTCTTTTCAAAAAAGGAGGAGAACGTTACCGGGAACTCAAAAATTTCATCTTTCTTACCCACCCACCCATCCTTTCTTTTTATTTATTTATTAGTTTAGTAGTAAATTAGATTAATTTTGTTTTTATTTTTTGTTTTGGGTCACAATACATCAAAAGTTCAATCAGACAGACTCAATAGTTACTGGACAGAGTACTCGATGTAACACAAATGACAAGAGGTGCTTATCTGTCGGTCAACTCGCCACCCCACGACCTCCTGCATGGGAAACCTTGCCAGTCCCAAACATGTTTGTCAGCAATCATTCCCTGACCACTCTGAGCCTGTCTTATTCGGATTCTGAGTTGCAGTACTCCTCCCCTGAACAAAATACCAGATTTGCGTACCTACCATCCATCTTACTTCTCTGCGGTTGCATAAAAAGCTTCCAACTTCAACTCCGTCTAACATCCACGCCGGTGCACAGACTTATATCACCTTCATCGCTTGTGCCAAACATCCACGCGGGTGTGTTCAAATCGACCCCACTAACTTGACCATTGATTCACCGAGTGGGAGGTACGCATTCTCTTAACCCTCCTCAAATCTCTTGTAAGAGGAGTTTCTTGTGTGTTATTGCATGACCTTGTTTGGTGCTTGATTTCCATTCTGTATATTATTATTCCGAATATTGATTAAGGTGGACCCGACCATCAAGTGAAACCAAATATAGGACTTATTTTTGTCACACCTCAGACTTAAAATTAATCAAGACTAGAGCCAAGGTTGAGTATATTGGTGTTCATTATGTATTCATACTTGTGTTTAAAGACCCGAAAATGATTTTGTTAGTACCTTGACTTGATCTCGAACACTCTTTGGCTTGTGGCTTACCCCACCTCTAGATTATATTTAGATAACTAAGGTTGGTGAAGGAGCGTGTCACACACGTACACCCTCTTCCACGATTCCTATTGAGTTAGTATTGGTTTCGTTGGGCGAAAGGGACATTCTTAGTATGGACTTTGAATTATAAGGTAGAAGTGTCGAACACATAGCTTAGACCTTTCAAGAGAAAAGTTAGGACTAGTTTCTTGGTATTTAGTTTATATGATCTTTGAATTATAAGGTAGAAGTGTCTACACATCGACTGGTTTTATTTCAGGGATCCATGGTGAAGGCTTCGTAAGTCTAGACTAGCCCACCCAAATAGTAATTTCGGTGACTATCTTGAGATCTCTTGAACGATACTTAAGAGGTAACATCTTGAGCTATCTTACGATTGGATAGGGTGTACATGTGTTGTTGCTTTCATGCAAAAGTTGACTTTTAGGTGCATATGCTAGGTTTGCTTGGCATTTGTATTGTGCATTATTGCATGAAATTACGCTTGGGTACTACTTTAAACTCATTGTCTTATCTTGATTCTAGTATTCTTTGGGTTGAAACTTCTTCTTCTTCTTCCAATCACTCTCTTTCTAATCCTCATTCTTCTACAACTATGGGTGAAACTCATCTTCGGGATAACTTTGCATCTTTAGTGTCGGGACTTTTGTCATGTATAGTTCTAGAGGCCATTGGCAAGAACTTTTGAATTGCTCCCCAAGTTATTTCTATGGTGCCTAGCTTTTATGGCAAGGACCGTGAAGACCCTTATGCTCATTTTCGACGTTTCTTATCGGTTTGCTCTACCTTCGAAGACACCAACATATTTGTAGATCAAAAGAAACTTAGACTTTTTCCTTTCTCTCTCTTGGATAAAGCTTCATTTTGGTTACATAGCCTTAATCCAAATTCTATCACGACTTGGGATCAACTTATTGCCAATTCCTTAATAAATCTTTCCCAATGTCCAAAACTAAGGCCATTAAAGATAAAATCAATGCGTTTAAGCAATTTAACCATAAAGAATTCCATGAAGCCTGGACTTGATTCGAAGATTTGAAAGTCCAATGCCCTCATCATAATTTATCCAAGACTTCTCTAGTTTGAACTTTTTATAATAGCTTAAATTCTCGATCTAGAAGTCTTATTAAATCTATGAATAGTGGTGCCTTTTTTAGTCTAACACCTAGCCACGCCTTGTTATTCTTTAAACAACTTGGGGAACATTCTCAACAATGGGGCGCTACTCCTCAAACCGGGGGCTTGTATGAAGTTAAACCTGATAATGATCTTAAAGACACGTTAAAACTTCTTACCGAAAACATTGGAAAAATAACCGGAAAAATTAATGCATTAGAAAGTCACCTTGTTCAAGACGTTAAACAAGTAGCACAAGCTTGCAACCTTTGCCTTGACCTCTCACACTTAATTGATTTTTGTCCTTTACGACAATGTGATGAAAATGAGGTCACTGTCTTGGGTTATATGCGTAAAGGTGATACACCATGGGCGCCTAACCCTAAGCTAAGCTATGGTAATCTTAATAATGCAATTCAACCCCGAGTTTTTGTAACACCCCCAAATCCGACCCATATCCCAACAAGACCTGTATCGAATCTCGAGGCATTAACATCAACACCATGGGCAATTTGTCATTTCTACTCTATTAATCATAACAAAAATCCGTAGAAGTCTGGTGTTGAATCCATCTATTTATTAACTAGCAATTAACACATATCTGCAAAAACACACTTTCAAATTTATATAGAAAACCATACACTATACATCACAAGATTCTGATAATACATATATAAGACTGTTTTCGATTGTGATATCTACGTATATACATATTAAAAGACCTGTCAAAAAAGTACAACCCTGGACTGCACTCTCACATCAGACAGATATAATGATCGTCCCTGTTATCGTCTACTGCAACAGTAGGCTCCTCAACAACATGCTCAACTGAAAAGGGTAATGGTAGGGTGAGCATAATCCACTTGCTCAGTAGAAAGCCACATTCCCAAAATATTATCCAACCATGACGATAAATCATGCTAACAGTTTAAATATGCAAGTTTAAATAAGAACTGTAATGATAATAAATATAATGTAAAGTATTTTCTACTAGTATTCAAACATTCATACAATAAGGCGGGTAGATGCATCCTATTAGAGTGGTGAGAATACGACTGGAACTCAGCCCTAGCCCCAGGCAAATCATCTTGGTTCAGTACTTTTCAGTGTGAACCCGCACCGTTGTTTTCCTGATTATCCGGTCGGGTAGTGATTACCGTTTTTGTGTCCAAAGATACTAACCCTCTTTTAGGGCTCAAGTGGGCCCTCTGACCACGCCTCCTGATACGAGGAGTCCCTAACTTACGGTGGTCAACCGTTCGACGATTGCACACTGCACAGGATCCTGACACACGTCCAGGAGTGGACTAACTCTCACCCCTCGCGTCTAAACCTCCTCGAAGTAACATGTATCCCCACAACACCCTAAACACCAACAACGTACCACTAAAAGCATGGTAATCCAGGAAGGTAGAAGAGGAATTCCCAGAAACATGCAACAGTGTTCGCCTCTAGAAAGTGCCCATTCACCGTCTAAAGGTGAACAACACGTATGTAATCCTAGAAAGAACTGTCGTCTCCGGAATATTACAACACTTCCTTCTTTATAGGAATTCACAGATCCCTTGCCAGACTACCTCGTGATACAATATATATAATATATAGGGTGTTATTTAATAATAATTAATTTAATCTGGTATGTGTGACGAGTCCCTGAATTTATCAAGCATCAAACCAGTTCCTTATTCACGGCTACCAGACACGGGCACTAGCCGAAGGAACTATCCCCTATTCACAGCTACCAGACACGGGCACTAGCCGAAGAGATTATAATCCGATCTGTAATAATATGTTCGTGTAAGCACCCAGATCATTCGCAATTCAGGAACCTCACACCATACCAACACACAATCTCACATCCCACATACAAAATCCATCTCTCTTTTCCCATCCTGGAAAACAGATGCAATAAAACCTTCAATAGCTTTTTCGTTTATAAAACCATTTCAATATACATTTACTGTTTTAACAACTCCAGTATAAACACATGACATTTGTAACTAATCACTTTAATAGAAGTTATAATCGATAAACCACGAGTAATCTATATATACCAAACAAAACCATGCATTCCTTTTTATCATCACTATACGAACTGTACTATAACATTTATTAAAATATTAACCACGAGAGGATAATATTAAGGAAATGTAAGTCCCTACCTCAGCACGCTCCCGCGTCACCTCTAAAACTCGAAGACCACTACTAAATCCAAACACCTAAAGCACAAGCGAACATATAATTATAATCTATCGGGGGAGATTTATTATATACTTTTCTATTCGTGCACGTGTTGTGTTTCTAATGGGTTTTGATGTAATAACTGATATGCATCAATACCTTACTAATAACCGTATCGGCATTAAAGTTTTATAGAACTAATACTGACAAATGAAATGGATCAAAATATCGACATTTTTTTTTTGTCCTTTGTATCACCTAATGTTACCCTTATAAAACCCAAAGTTACAGCCTGTTTGGAGATTCGAAATTCAGCAATATGTATTCAGTTCATTCATGGAGAAGGTTATATAACCCCCTTCACATCTTGGATATCAGTTTATAGGTGTTCAAAGTCCAATCTAAAAGCATGAAAACTACTTAAAAGTACCAAGGACATACCATTATAAGTAGCTGACCGATTTCTTCTATTGTTTGTCGATATTCTTCTCTTCTAGTGTTAAACATGAAACTGCCCAAGCTATTTAAAGGGCTTGCTAGTCTATGTTCTAGTCAACATCTAAGTGTGTGAGCTTGTTAACTAAAACTAATGGAAGAACACATACCTTACAGTTACAGCTGAATCTTTCAACTTCTACTTGTTCTCTTACTTCCAAAGTCAACCTGTAGATTAGTTTGTTTAAGGTTAATCTATGGTGGTAGATGTCTGATTTCCTTCCCTCTTGGTTCCCCTTCCTTTAGTTGTTCTTCCCTTCTCTAAGCCAACTCATACCCAGTTGATAAGCTTTTTCATCTAACTTAGATCTCTTTATAGAGAGGCAGATGTTTGTTTGAAAAACAAAAACTAAATAGAGAAGAACTAGCTTGTTAAAACGACCAACTCCTTTTTCTTTTTCTTCAAACCTTAACTGGTTTCTCAGTTGGTTTCACACACACTTCAAACCTAGTGTAAGGTGTAATCTCTTAATTCAATCTTATCTAATAAGATAGAAATAATTGGGTGTTAGTAGGAGTAACCTAGTTAAATTACCCCCCATTTCCAAATTCTTCTATACCATCCGTGCAAGTCCATTTGAGCCCATTCTACGTGCTCGATTCACAATCTAAAGAATCCATACTAATAACAATAAATCAGTTCCTATATATCGCATACCTTGTGTCTAGTTTGCAAAATTTTCGAAAACACGTTTTGAGTTTTGATCGCTTATTATTTTATTGTTTCTATATGTTTTCCTATCCAAACACGTCAACCAACTAAGACCATTCGATTAAGATATACTAAGATACGATCATAGCCATAGAATCATAGGCGAGATTACTAAAATACCCCTAGAGAGTGCACGGGTCCTTACAGTTTTAATCGACAACAAAATTATAATCAATATCAAAATCGGTACAATGAAAGGAGAACGGACCTTGGCACCTTGCCCAAAAATTTTATTACTTCCCAACAAGAAACTAACTAATTACATATCACGCGTCTCAATGACCATGAGACAGGTATTAAAAATATTGAGAAACAATTGGTTTTACTAAATGAAAAAGGTCATTTTCCGAGTCAACCTATTTAAAACCGGAAACCTAAGACCAATGCTTTTGAAATTTCGAGTATACAAGGAAATCCGAATAATGAAGCTAAACCTTCTAGTTGATCTTGGGACGGAGACTAAGGTTTTTGATTAAGATTTTTAATTGTGTTTGGGGGAGGTCCTCACCATTCCATTATATCTATCTTAAAAACGTTAAAGAAAGTGCTACTAGGACGCAACCTAGAAATCTTTTAAAATTTAAATTAAGTTACAGATTATTTGGTCACGTGGCGATAACTAATTCACTAAGCTTGGTACTTTCGTAATTTGCTTTGAATGGTGAATCTTCAAAACATTATAGTAGTAATTGTGTTCTTAATTGAACGTGCGAGCGCAATTAAGGCGTGTAATTAAATCGAAAAGCTTATTATACACGAAACCGCCCTTAATGGTAAGTTATGCTAATCTCGTCACATTTACTCACACTTACCTGTAATTACGCTTAGTGGACTTTATTTTTTCTAATTATTATGAATCGCCTCGAAAATACGGACGTTTGGATATAAAATTGGGTAAAATCGGAATCCAAAAAAAGTATTTTACTAATGAAATTAGGGTAAGGGGCATTTTGGTAAAAACTCAGTTGTGGTATTATCAATAGGACAGACTCTTCATCTCCCCCATCGCAACCCCGACTACCAGCCGCCATTACCATCAAGTTCTGAACTCCTGCACTCGCCGCCTGGCGACTGAAACTCGCCACCCCGCGACCAGATTCTGTCATTTCATGTTCCCCTCTTCGTCCTTACTTCACTTATGGACCCTACTGCCCCCTAGCCTATCGATTCCGGCAGAACAATTATTCCCGAAAAAGCTTTCTCTGTTCTTCTACAAGATGACAAATTGAAAGTCCATTTCACCCAAAAGATGATGCAACGGAGTTGGGACAACGTATTCTATGATTCCAACACTACTTTCTATCAATGATGTATACTCTCATTGTCAATTCAAGCCGCAAAATGGGTATGTCTATCGAAACAATGATTTTTATTTTCTACTTTCTATCAATGACATTTCTTCTATTACCAACATTCCCAACACCCAAGAGCTCACTCGTCAACATATGGAATTCACACACCTCAAAGATCTTATGTATGCAATTTCCGAAGAGGTCGAGTATGGTTCTCACTGCATCATTGCTAGCACCCTTAGAAGAAATGAAGCCGCAGTTTATCAATTCATAGCTGCCAACGTCTTTGGTACTTCTAAGCCTAGCACGGTAACTACCGCCCAAGCCCATATTCTTTTTCTTCTTCAAAATGGTCTTCGATGTCATAACCTGAACATTGATTTTTTTTACAAAGGTTCTTCGTGGCCAATCGATTACCCCTCTTCCTGTCGTTATTGCTCGCCTCATTCTTCTTAAGCAAACTCTCGCCCTTCCCTACACCTCGTGGTACAGGATTCCTTCAGCCTGTTGGAATTTGGGCCCTTTTCAAATTTCTAATCCTGTACCTTGGACTCCGGCCGGTGTGGTAGTGTCTCCCCAGGTTCCTCGGGGCCAGACACCTTCTCGTGCTTCGCTTGGTGCGGACGCTCCTGATCTTTCATCTTCCAGCCCGGTCGAGCCTTCTTCAAGTTTGAACTCGTGTCGCCAATCTCGAGGCGACCATGCGAGGTTTGCGGAACGAGAAAAGGGAATTTCGGAACGAGGTACGTGGTCGATTTGATTCTCAAGATGAAACACTCCAAGATATACTTGATGCTCTTGAGGACTGCCCCACTCGTTGACGCCGCCACTAGTCTAGTTTTTAGTTGTTCATCGAGTCATCGAGTCTATGTTTTATTTCTGTTAAGTCCTAGTATAATATTTTATTTTTGTTGAATCCTTTGTGTTATGTATTAAATGATTATTCCTTTGTAATGCAAAAAGTTTAATTTATAATTAATATATTAAAAAATATTTTTATTTTAGTTTATGGTTAAATTATTATCTCATGCCATATATTGCAAAGTATAACCTAAAATAAGACAAACAAAATAATATAATAGTCCTTTAGATGATTATTAAGTCTAAGGAATCTGACGTTAAAAGACCAAACTTAGCAACTTTTTAGGAGGTAACCTAAAATTGTTTGGGGGTGGAGCATCATCCCCAAGGTCTTGGAATCTGACTAGAAAAGACCCTCATGCATTGCATAGTTTGAATAATGTGTTTTCCAAGTACCTCTCTTTTTGAACGAATTAAGGACGTTGCATTATTTTGTTTGCGGGTGGGAATTCATTCAAAAATCATGATTTTTAACCAAATTCATGCATTTTATTTGTTGAACTTTTTCATTAAAATATTTTCAAAAATCCAAAAATATTTTAGGCTAAATACTCTTTGTATGATAAACCATGTTTTGAGTTTTGATACTTGGTAGCTAAGAATAAATTATTTAAGTCTTGAAGTTTAGTTATATATTGTTTGTGTATGATCATGTTCATTGCATCATGTTACATTTTTTTTTTATTATTTTGTGTACATATCAACTTCATCTTAAAGACCTTGACGATTAATTGTGGAAACTTAACCTAGTAAGCTTTTGAGCCTTTCCGTTTATTTCTGAGTGATTTACATAAATTTTAGAGTCAAAGACTCGACCTCCTTGTATTTTCTAGTCTCATATTCTTTATTACTAGTCTTGAGGTGACGTCAAGTGGGTGTAATATAAACTTAGGTCTTGTAGCTTATTATCAAGGCGTGATCACCATATCAAAAAACTTAAAGATGATACAAAGACATATACATAACCCTTTACGTTTAGCCTACCCTCATCATTATTCTATTAAGACAACCCCTTCGAGCCTTTCATATCATTAAACTTTTTTATTAACCCATAATCCTTATCTAACTCCTTGTATTAACCATATTTGTGAGGTTGGTCAATACATTAATCAATAATATATATATATATATATATATATATATATATATATATATATAAATGATGTAATGAAATGATAAAGTAATAAAGTAGAGAAGACATGACACCGTTTACGTGGTTCGACAATTGTGCCTACATCCACGGAGAGGGATAAAGAAGTTTATTATAATGGTGGTGATACAAAATGGGAGCTCGATGATGAGGAGAGTTAAAGAGAGATGAGACCTGAGAGGTGAGGTCTCATCATGAGAGATTGGGGAGGTAATTGTGTTGAACTATATGCAGTGATAAATTAAATCCCAACAACGTCAACAACCTGCAACCTAGATATTCGTGAGAACACCTCCTTTGCAATACAGGATCCGTTTTGTCAATGATGTCAAAGATTACCAAACAATAAACAATAGTATAAGAAGAATAAAACAATAAAGAACAATAACACCAAAATATAGGTGGTTCGGCAATGCCTACCTCCACGGGGAACAATGAGAAGATTTCACTATAAGAAAAGAAACACCGATTACAATAATCTCCCTAGTATCTTTCTCAAGATTTTAATCTCTCACCATAAACCCAATACACCCTTGGCTCCCAAAGTTCTCCCTCACTTACTCTATCTATCTCTATGTTTCTATTGTTTTCTACTCTCTTGTCTTGTCTTTCTTACAAATACCAAGTTACTCGGGTATTTATAGCCTATGGATGGAAATCAAATCCATATAGAATTACTTATTCAAAATAGAGATAAATAAGAAACCGAGTCCAAATAGAACTCCTGCACATATATGGTTTCCTTAACCAATATAGGAACTGATCCTATGGATCACACCTCTTATAAGGTATGATCTTGTGCACCCAACTATTGCGAGCCAATATACAACAATCTCCACCTTGGCGAGCCATCGACAAAAAAATAAGATCATTGCAGCTTGAATTTCTTTAAACACCGTCACATTGGCAAGAATCCTCTTACCTCAACGCACCTCAAGTGAGGAGGTGCTCCACCCAATATTTAACATGTAGAAAGATTGAGCAAGTTCAAACAATGTCTGAACTTCTCAACTGAAACCGGCTTAGTAAGACAATCTGAAGCATTCTCATCTGTGTGAACCTTCTCAACTGTAATTTCACCTGAGTCCAACCAATCCCGAATTCGATGATAGCGAATATCAATATGTTTCGTTCTTGCATGAAACATTTGATTCTTCGCAAGGCAAATGGCACTCTGACTGTCACATCTTATCATCATAGAATTTTGATCTAACCCGAATGTGCTTACTAATCCCTTCAGCCAAATAGCTTCCTTGCAAGCTTCTGTTACTGCTATATACTCTGCCTCAGTAGTAGATAAAACAGTAACTGTTTGGAGCATTGACCTCCAACTAACCGGTCCTCCACCATAAGTGAAGACATACCCTGTGGTGGATCTTTGCTTATCTAAATCTCCTGTATAATCAACATCCACATAACCCGAAACACATGCTTTCCCTTGTTGTCTTTCAAACAAGATACCCAACGTCTTAGTGCCCTTCAGATACTTGAGAATCCATGTCACAACTTTCTAGTGTGGTTTCCCCGGATTCGCTATGTATCTCGATACTACACTTAGTGCTTGAACTAAATCAGGTCTTGTGCATACCATTGAGTACATGAGACACCTACTGCACTTGCATACGGCTTCTTCTTCATCTCTTCCACTTCAACATCTGTGGAAGGACATTGACTTTTGGTTAAAACCAAACTGTTGTTCAAAGGAGTTGACATAGGATCTGCATCAATCATATTGAAGTGTTCAAGTACCTTTTGAATGTACTTGACTTGTGACAGCCATAACTTTCCAGCTTTCCTGTCTCTCCTTATCTCCATACATAGGATCTTCTGTGCAGAACCAAGATCCTTCATGTCTAATTCCTTGCTTAATAATGTCTTCAGATCCTTAATTCTAGACATATCTCGACAAGCAATAAGTATGTCATCTACATAAAGTAGCAATAGGATCACCATCCCATCATCAAACACATGAGTGTACACACAACAATCATAGTCACATCTTCTATACCCAATGTTCAGCATATAAGAGTCGAAACGTTTGTACCACTGCCTTGAAGATTGCTTGAGCCCGTAAAGAGACTTCTTCAACCTACAAACCAGATTTTCCTTACCAGCTTCAATAAAACCCTGAGGCTGAGCCATGTAGATGACTTCCTTTAATTCACCATGGAGAAAAGCAGTTTTGACATCTAATTGCTCAAGCTCCATATCCTGCTGAGCAACCAGTGAAAGTAACATTCTAATAGAAGTATGTTTCACCACCGTAGAGAAAATTTCATCATAATCAACTTCTTCCTTCTGTGAGTACCCCTTCGCCACCAAACGTGCTTTGAACTTTGGTGGTTCTTTCTCATGCATTCCTTCTTTCTTCCTGTAAACCCACTTCAAGCCAAGAATTTTTCTTTCTGCGGGTTTAGGAACCAACTCCCAAACAGAGTTCTTGCATAAAGATTCCATCTCTTCAGCCATAGCTTCAATCCACTCTTCTCTTTCGTTACTTTCAACTGCTTCTCGATGAGAAGTAGGATCACCTTCACTAATGCTTAAATCATAATGAACTACTTCCTCGAACCCAAGTCTAATAGGTGCTTTGACTTGTTTTCGGCCCCGGTTCTTTGCTATGCTGTAAGGTTGTTGCTTATCTTTATTAGATTCAACCTCCTTTTCACACTGTTGTTATTCTGGCCTATCCTCTTCAACCCCTGCATCTGACTCCTCCACCTGAATAGGAGTATCCCTGTTGGATACCTTGTAAGAGGAGATATTTCTGTAGTTGCTTTATTAACAATAGTGTTTTTCTCACCATTCTTCATGTCTTGATTCATAGGCATAGTCTTCTCATCAAACACAACATCTCTACTAAGGATTTTCTTTCAGTTCACTGGATCCCATAACTTATAACCCTTCACTCCCTTCTCGAAGCCGATGAAAATGCATTCATGAGATTTGGGTTTAAGTTTGGTTCTCTCATCTCTAGGAATAAGAGCATATGCACTACATCCAAATACCTTCAAAGTAGAGTAGTCTACCGGTTTACCTGACCATACCTCTTCTGCACATCTGAAATCAAGCATCTTGAATGGTGAACGATTAACCAAGTGACAAGCATGGTTAAGTGACTCTGCCCAAAACATCTCTGGCAGACCTGCATGAAACCTCATGCACCTCTCTTTATTCATAAGAGTTCTATTCATCCTTTCTACAGCTCCATTCTGTTGCGGATTCTTCTTCATGGTAAAATGCATTGCAATACCTTCATCTTTGCAGTATTGTAGAAACTTCCTATCTTTATATTCGCCGCCATTGTCAGTTCTTAGATACTTGATTTTTCTGCCTGTTTGATTCTCTACCTCTGCCTTCCACTCCTTGAATTTAGTGAAAACTTCGGATTTCTCCTTCATGGAGTAGACCGAAACTTTTCTTGAAAAATCATCCATGAAAGTGACAAAATAGCGAGCTCCACCTTTTGATTGAGTAGGTGAAGGCCCCCACACAACTGAGTGAATATAGTTAAGTACTTCTGTACTTCTGTTCTTTGTATCTGCAGCTTTGAAGAGTACTTTAGTTTGCTTTCCCATAATACAATACTTGCAGAACTCAAGTTTACACTCCCCTACACCCTTCAACAATTGTCGTTTGTGTAGTTCTTCCATGGCTCTTTCACTCATATGCCCTAGCCTCAAGTGCCAAAGCTGAGTGTGATCTTCTTGTGTAGAAACTGCAGCTCCACCAATTACTGTATTTTCCAAAAGCTTGTACAAATTGTTAGAAAGTCTTACTCCTCTCATAACCACAAGTGAACCCTTTGAGACTATAAGATTCCCATATTTGGATTTGTATGTGTACCCATTCTTATCCAAATAACCCAGGGAAATAAGATTTTTTCTTAGTGCAGGAACGTATTTCACGTTACCCAGAGTCCTAACAATTCCATCATGCATCTTCAACTTTACCGTACCGATTCCACAAACTTTACAACTGGAATTATTCCCCACAAAAACTACGTCGCCTTTTCTTTTTTCAAATGTGTCAAACTAGTCTTCGTTTGAACACATATGATAAGAAGCGCCACGATTTAAAATCCAAGGCGAAGAAATATCATTACCTGAAGAAGTCGCCAAAATTTCTCCGTCGCAATCATCTGTAACAACGCTGGCTGAATTTGAATTTTTGGCCTTCTTCTTCTTTTCCTTGTATTTCTTACAATCTCGTTTCCAGTGGTCTGTCGCACCACATTCAAAGCAACCTTCTTTGTCCTTGAATTTAGATCTTCCCCTGCATTTTGATTTGCTACTTCTCTTATTTGTTCGGCCCCTCTCATTAGAATTCTTGACATATAGTCCTTCTACTTGAGAGTCTTCACCTGTGTTCGTATTCATCTTCACATGAGAGATTATAGCTTGAACAACTTCATCATACATTAAAGTATCCTTGCCGAACATCAATGTGGTCCTGAAGTGCTTGAAAGATGGAGGCAAAGATCTGAGCAGGTACAGAGACTTGTCTTCATCGTCATACTTCACATCTACCCGTAGCAAATTTGTGATACACTTATTGAACACGTTTAGATGTTCCATAAGATCATCACCTTTTTCCATCCGAAGATTCAAGAGTTCATCCTTTAAAAAAAGTTTATTGGACAAAGACTTACACATATACAATCTCTCAAGTTTTTCCTATGTTCCTTTGGCGCTAGTTTCCTCCATCACATTAAACATCACCTCGTCCGAGATATGTAGTTCGATGGAACTAATGGTTTTAAGATCTGCTTTGTTCCACTCATCATCTGACATGTCCTTTGGCTTCTTGTCTTTCCCGTCAAGAACCACATGAAGATCTTGTTGGATCAAAACGTTTCTCATCTTCCTTTGCCATAGTGTAAAGTTATCTTTACCATCAAACGGTTTAATCTCAACTTTTACACCTCCGCCAAGAGTAGTAACCGATGGTTTCTTACCGTCGTTATTCGCAGGAACACCTGTGGTCTCTGTCATCTTTGACAAAACCTTAATTCCAACCTAAGCTCTTGATACCACTTGTTGAACTATATGCAGTGATTAATTAAATCCCAACAACGTCAACAACCTACAACCTACAACCTAGATATTCGTGAGAACACCTCCTTAGCAATACAGGATCCGTTTTGTCAATGATGTCAAAGATTACCAAACAATAAACAATAGTATAAGAAGAATAAAACAATAAAGAACAATAACACCAAAATATACGTGGTTCGGCAATGCCTACCTCCACGGGGAACAATGAGAAGATTTCACTATAAGAAAAGAAACACCGATTACAATAATCTCCCTAGTATCTTCTCAAGATCTTAATCTCTCACCTTAAACCCAATACACCCTTAGCTCCAAAAGTTCTCTCTGACTTACTCTATCTATCTCTATGTTTCTATTGTTTTCTACTCTATTGTCTTGTCTTTCTTACAAATACCAAGTTACTTAGGTATTTATAGCCTATGGATAGAAATCAAATCCATATAGAATTACTTCTTCAAAATAGAGATAAATAGGAAACCGAGTCCAAATAGAACTCCTGCACATATATGGTGACTTAACCAATATAGGAACTGATCCTATGGATCACACCTCTTATAATGTATGATCATGTGCACCCAACTATTGCGAGCCAATATACAACACATTGATCATGAGACCTCACTATGAGATAGTGTTGAGAGCATGAGACTATGAGAAAATGAGAGAAATGAGTGATTTGCTTTCATATTTATAGGCTTACAACGTAACTCCATTCCTAGCATTTAATGAGGTAATGATGAGCGAATATCTTTGTAGTAATTGGCTTTAACTTTGTAACTTGTGCCATCAAGAGAGAGTCCATTAGACGATGACACATGGCACCATGATGGACGGTAAAGATGGTGCCACATGTGTGTTATATGCAGTACCCCTACATAAACCCCTCTTTTTAGGTCGAATGGGGTTCGGGCTGAAAAGAAGTAAACGAACCGATATAGCCCCCAAGATAAATAAAATGTGGGGTTCCTTAATGAAGTCGATTCGCCCCAAATTTTGATGAGCTTGATCATTGGGATTTGTAGGACGCGATGAAGGTCCTTTGTGGTAATGGCAACTCGATCATGACTTTGTGTACAACGAGCTAGTTAGTTCCAGGGAGATCTGGTAGCTCGTTCAGAAGGCATGTAGACGAGATGGACGGCTGCAAGAAGGTCGTACTGAAGTGGGTCCTTTTGCATGCGTGTGTGGTTGGTCTCGGTCATGCTTGAAGGTGGTCGCCTTTTTGTGGTCGAGTTGCATAGACCTGATACTTGTTGGTAATGTTAGCATGTGAAACATTATAAAATTCAATAAAAGACTTACATGGAATTGTACGTCTTCCTTGTGACTTTTGTATGTACTATCTTAGTCGCTTTGTGGTTGGACACTTCGATGGATGTGGCACTTTGGAGTGCAAATGTAGCTCGTTCGAGAAAGAGCATTGGTTGACCAAGTGTTTTGAGAGTTACTTGGAACCTTTTGGTGCGCAATCTAGTGAATGGTCGTAGCGTGGAGACCTATTTGACAATTCTCGGGCATGTGGCCTTTGGGGGTCTGGATTGCTTTGAGAGTGAATGCATTCGACCAGACATGTGGCTAGAGAATTGTGGTTGAGGTCGTCCCGCATACGAGTGACTCACTAGTCAATGAGGATTTTCATATTTCATATCAAACATTTCACTTGTAAAGAGTTCAGTGAAAGCAATGTGACACATTTGTGCAAAAATAGCTCGATCATGGCGAGTGAGGTCGTGTTCATGTGACGTGCACACAGAGAGAGAGCTACGTAAAGAATATCATTAATAGCTAATTGTGCTAATAATAAGTTAAAGAAATTAGATAAAGTGAGAATAGCCCCCTGTATGGCATAAATATTTTTGAGGTCGTTGAAAGACCTGTAATTTGAAGAGGTCGTTGATAGACCTGGTGAGGTGCCAGTTAGAGACCTGAACATGAACTGAGGTCGCGACGAGACCTGATGAGGTCGCAATTAAGGACATGGCGAGGTCGAGATTAGAGACCTGACATGAAGTGAGGTCGCGACGAGACCTGAGAGGTCGTTGACTTAGAGACTTGAATATGAGGTGAGGTCGCGACGAGACCTGAGCTCGCTAGTTTAGAGACCTGAATGTATGAGACCTGAGAACTCCATTAGTGGGCTTGATGAGAACTGAGCATAAATGTGACTGATGTATGAGGAGTTTTCTGCAACATCATTAAAGTGGTTTAATGTTGAAAATATATAACAAAATTGATTGTGGGTTACTGGTGGCCACAAAAAATGTGACTGATGTGAGAATGTAACTCTTATATATGTAAGCATAAAACATGTGATTGATTATGCATGTGATAGTAATCAATTGATGATGTGGGTCATGAAAGAGAGGAGATAATCATGGATGAGTTTTGAGAATAAATTGCTACATAAATGCACATGTAATGGAAAAATGTTGAATAACCAGTAAGAGAATGGAAGTCGATTTTGCTTTCAGTAGGTCGATGGTTCATCTCAATGACAAAAAAGATATGAATGTGCTACTTATCTTGCTTCTGTCGAGCCCAGTAATTGTGTAGACAATTTGTTCCAAGCCCCCAACTGTGAGTTGTAATTCTATCATTTCAAATTCAATGAATTTTTTGAAGTCACCACTTATGAAACAATGGTGTATGGTGGGTGGAATTCGCTTGAGAAAATCTGAAGTCTCTATAGTCGGCGCCAAATGTATTAACCATATTTGTGAGGTTGGTCAATACATTAATGAATAATGTATAACTATAAATGATGTAATGAAATGATAAAGTTATAAAGTAGAGAAGACATGACACCATTGTTTACGTGGTTCGACAATTGTGCCTACATCCACGGAGAGGGAAAAAGAATTTTATTATAATGGCGGTGATACAAAATGGGAGCTCGATGATGAGGAGAGCTCAAGAGAGATGAGACCTGAGAGGTGAGGTCTCATCATGAGAGATTGGGGAGGTCATTGATCATGAGACCTCACTATGAGATAGTGTTGAGAGCATGAGACTATAAGAAGATGAGAGGAATGAGTGATTTGCCTTCATATTTATAGGCTTATAATGTAACTCCATTCCTAGCATTTAATGAGGTAATGATGAGAGAATATCTTTGTAGTAATTGGCTTTAACTTTGTAACTTGTGCCATCAAGAGAGAGTCCATTAGACGATGACACATGGAACCATGATGGACGGTAAAGATGGTGCCACATGTGTGTTATATGCAGTACCCCTACATAAACCCCTCTTTTTAGGTCGAATGGGGTTCGGGCTGAAAAGAAGTAAACGAACCGATATAGCCCCCAAGATAAATAAAATGTGGGGTTCCTTAATGAAGTCGATTCGCCCCAAATTTTGATGAGCTTGATCATTGGGATTTGTAGGACGTGATGAAGGTCCTTTGTGGTAATGGCAACTCGATCATGACTTTGTGTACAACGAGCTAGTTAGTTCCAGGGAGATCTGGTAGCTCGTTCAGAAGGCATGTAGACGAGATGGACGGCTGCAAGAAGGTCGTACTGAAGTGGGTCCTTTTGCATGCGTGTGTGGTTGGTCTCGGTCATGCTTGAAGGTGGTCGCCTTTTTGTGGTCGAGTTGCATAGACCTGATACTTGTTGGTAATGTTAGCATGTGAAACATTATAAAATTCAATAAAAGACTTACATGGAATTGTACGTCTTCCTTGTGACTTTTGTATGTACTATCTTAGTCGCTTTGTGGTTGGACACTTCGATGGATGTGGCACTTTGGAGTGCAAATGTAGCTCGTTCGAGAAAGAGCATTGGTTGACCAAGTGTTTTGAGAGTTACTTGGAACCTTTTGGTGCGCAATCTAGTGAATGGTCGTAGCGTGGAGACCTATTTGACAATTCTCGGGCATGTGGCCTTTGGGGGTCTGGATTGCTTTGAGAGTGAATGCATTCGACCAGACATGTGGCTAGAGAATTGTGGTTGAGGTCGTCCCGCATACGAGTGACTCACTAGTCAATGAGGATTTTCATATTTCATATCAAACATTTCACTTGTAAAGAGTTCAGTGAAAGCAATGTGACACATTTGTGCAAAAATAGCTCGATCATGGCGAGTGAGGTCGTGTTCATGTGACGTGCACACAGAGAGAGAGCTACGTAAAGAATATCATTAATAGCTAATTGTGCTAATAATAAGTTAAAGAAATTAGATAAAGTGAGAATAGCCCCCTGTATGGCATAAATATTTTTGAGGTCGTTGAAAGACCTGTAATTTGAAGAGGTCGTTGATAGACCTGGTGAGGTGCCAGTTAGAGACCTGAACATGAACTGAGGTCGCGACGAGACCTGATGAGGTCGCAATTAAGGACATGGCGAGGTCGAGATTAGAGACCTGACATGAAGTGAGGTCGCGACGAGACCTGAGAGGTCGTTGACTTAGAGACTTGAATATGAGGTGAGGTCGCGACGAGACCTGAGCTCGCTAGTTTAGAGACCTGAATGTATGAGACCTGAGAACTCCATTAGTGGGCTTGATGAGAACTGAGCATAAATGTGACTGATGTATGAGGAGTTTTCTGCAACATCATTAAAGTGGTTTAATGTTGAAAATATATAACAAAATTGATTGTGGGTTACTGGTGGCCACAAAAAATGTGACTGATGTGAGAATGTAACTCTTATATATGTAAGCATAAAACATGTGATTGATTATGCATGTGATAGTAATCAATTGATGATGTGGGTCATGAAAGAGAGGAGATAATCATGGATGAGTTTTGAGAATAAATTGCTACATAAATGCACATGTAATGGAAAAATGTTGAATAACCAGTAAGAGAATGGAAGTCGATTTTGCTTTCAGTAGGTCGGTGGTTCATCTCAATGACAAAAAAGATATGAATGTACTACTTATCTTGCTTCTGTCGAGCCCAGTAATTGTGTAGACAATTTGTTCCAAGCCCCCAACTGTGAGTTGTAATTCTATCATTTCAAATTCAATGAATTTTTTGAAGTCACCACTTATGAAACAATGGTGTATGGTGGGTGGAATTCGCTTGAGAAAATCTGAAGTCTCTATAGTCGGCGCCAAATGTATTATCCATATTTGTGAGGTTGGTCAATACATTAATGAATAATGTATAACTATAAATGATGTAATGAAATGATAAAGTTATAAAGTAGAGAAGACATGACACCATTGTTTACGTGGTTCGACAATTGTGCCTACATCCACGGAGAGGGAAAAAGAATTTTATTATAATGGCGGTGATACAAAATGGGAGCTCGATGATGAGGAGAGCTCAAGAGAGATGAGACCTGAGAGGTGAGGTCTCATCATGAGAGATTGGGGAGGTCATTGATCATGAGACCTCACTATGAGATAGTGTTGAGAGCATGAGACTATAAGAAGATGAGAGGAATGAGTGATTTGCCTTCATATTTATAGGCTTATAATGTAACTCCATTCCTAGCATTTAATGAGGTAATGATGAGAGAATATCTTTGTAGTAATTGGCTTTAACTTTGTAACTTGTGCCATCAAGAGAGAGTCCATTAGATGATGACATATGGCACCATGATGGACTGTAGAGATGGTGCCACATGTGTGTTGTATGCAGTACCCCTACACTCCTTATGGAGTAATTTCACTTAGAATACTAAATCCCTTACCTATATTTCCATAACTTAGGGTTGATTTTTTGTTAAGTGACTTAATGAAGGAGAAAAATCAAAGAAATCTACAAGCTAGAAGGGAAGCCAATACAAGAAATATCAAAAAGTTTGAAGAATTCAAGAAAAGTCCAATCTTCTAAAAGAAAGAAAATATATACAAAAAAAAAATGAGAAGATGAAAAGGACTTGAGCTTAAACGGATTTTTGAAATATCAAAAGAAAGGTACTTAGAAAAATAAAGTACTTTGGAAAATAAAAGAGTAATAATCCAAAAATTTCTCCAAGTGTTTAGATTATTATAAGTTACAAGGAAATTCGAGAAGACCTCTAAGTTTCTGAAAAATTCCTAAAAAGCCTCTTCTGTTTTAACCCATGTCCTAAGCCAAGTTACAACCCTTTAATGTCTTTGTAGGCGCTAAGGTGAAATACCCGACATCTCAATGACTAGTATATTTCTTCCATGAGACTAATTCATTCCATACATTCTTGTGCTTCATTTTCATTTGGTATATGGGATGTTTGTTAACATTCTTCCCAACATACATAGGGTAAATTATAAACCCATTTCCGAGTGATTTTCTTTGTGAGTGTATGCCATGTGAGGATCGAAGTCAAAGCAAAATTTTGAATAGTTATTTTAGATGTAGTTATTTGTGTATATCATGCATACTGAAGATGTAATTATGTTGTTAATGCACTATCTCCTACACTTGCACTATATCCCTACTTATGGAAAGATCGACAATGTAATCTCATTTATTTAGTCATTGAAATGATTGACAATTTTGAATAGTGTAGGGTATTTAGCCGATCACTTGCATCTTGTATATTTTCATCTCATTTGCTTGAATTTTATAAGTATCTTTTCGGGAAAACCCTTAGGAGACTATAACTCCTCCACTTGGGAATTCCTTGTAGTTTAAAGCCTTGGTGTTGAGGGTAAAAACACCATGTAGTTAAATTAGGTATAGTAGTATAGTTATGCTCTTATTCCTTATCTTACAATCTTGCTTGAGGACAAACAAGGTGTTCTTTGGGGGGTATTTGATAAGAGCACCAAAGTCTTATCCGTTAATATATTTCGAATTGCACTTTATTGACTCCTATGTGCTTTAATGTCACTTTTAGTCTTATTTTCAGGTTTATTATATTTTGTGGGCCTTAACTCTCACTAACTTGAAAGAAGGCTTAAAGTATCAAGTATTGGGCTTAAGTTGATCTGTTATGAATCAAAGTTGATAAAAGCTCCAAGTCCATCTCTTTAAAGACTCCAAACACCAAAGAAGAAGTTCAATTCCAAAGAGGAAAGCCAAATCCAAAAGAAGGAACACTTTGAAGCCAAAAAAGAAGCCACAATTGTATCAAGCTCAGAGGAGTATTTCCACCGAACCAAAATTTCATTAGGCAGAGTCAACATGATCCAGGAACTGCAACGAGTAGACGACAGAGGACAGAAGATTAAAATCTTACAGCCAACTCGCTACCCCGCGAGTAGACCAGTTCCAATTGCTTCCGGACTTGCACCACTTTAACTGTAGTGGGCCTTACACCGCCCTAAGTCTGTTCAATGGCTGACTTAATGTATTTAGACGTGCCTCCAAGGCCGAATAGTATATATACTCTAGAAAACTAGGGTTTTGATATATAAAAGAGAAGAGATAAAACTCATATATGCAACTTAGGTTTCTTCTTTTGTGTCTTGAAACAATAGTCTTCTCATTAATGTTTAAGAGCAATAAAAGTATGTTTTTCCAATTGATGATTTGTTCTTCATCCATGGAAGGCTAACCCCTTAGGGGATAAGTAGCCTCTATTGATAAAACCATGATATTTAATTATAGTTTTTATGCTTATTCTTCATTGAATCGTCTACATGCAAAATAGTTTTAACAATACTTTCATATTGCCGTAACGAGAGAGAAGTAGTATGTTAGTTTATATTTTTTAGTGTTTTTGTATGTTTTCCATGCCTACATGCTTACCTACAATACCCGAGAGGTGACTACATAATAGGGTTTCAATATAAACTTGAATTGCTTCGACGATGATATATGTACGCTTGCATGGGTGGAACCATATGATTGATTACTTTGCAGCTTGTCACTTTAGGCTTCATCCATTCCATTCATGCATCTCAAGTAAAATAGTTAAACACAATAACTGAGAGGTGAGTGTTTATCTATCCCCGCAATAGCTGAGAGGTGTGTCGGATAGCCATAATAACTGAGTGGTGAGTAGCTAAGAACATACATATTACGGTGGATTCATGAGGTGAACATGTCCCCTATTTCCTTTATTGATCTTACTCCATTTTAGTAATCATATTTAGAGTAGAATTAGTTAATTAGTTTATTATAAATTCTCTACAAAATATTGTGACATCTCCTTGGTAGCTTCTTTGTTTCTTCTTAATTAGAGTGGATTGATACCCTTCCTTATCACTATACTCGTATCCTTGGAAGGATTATTGTTATAATAGTATTGAGTCAACGACAATATCTCATCATTCATTGATCACATCACATCACATCGACTTCCATCTCAACCACACTCAATACCGTTGCAACAAGGTACAGTCTCACAACCACGAAGAATGTGGTCTTGAAAATACTTGGTTTGAGTACGTGAAGCTACGAAAGAAAACTTCATAACATTAGTGGCACAATAGATACCAAGTCCACCCAGATGTAATGGAAAGGTTGCCATACGCCATTGTAGATCGCAAAAATCAAGTCCATTAGAAACCATAATATTCTGAAGGGTTGCACGAATCTTGCAGTCAAACCATTCCGTTGTTTCTTGAACATAATCTGGGGACAAGTACAAAGAACAAATGTGATTTTAGATAATCCCATACAAAAACGTAAAAATATCAACTCACATTATGGGTCCTTTATTGATAAATTCAATGAATTACACCAAAGTAAAGGACAAGTGCACTGCAAGTCCTTTCTGAATAGCATACCCGATTCTCCTAAATACATATTCGTTCGAACCAACGGTCATCATGTTGTTATCCCTTAAAATTGCAACATCAATAGATTTTTTTTTTTTTTTAAGCAAATTTTATTGATAAGCTCAACGAATTACACAAAAGTAGAGGACAAACGCGCTACAAACTGCACGGCAAGTCCTTTCTGGATAGCAAACCCGATTCTCCTAAATACATATTCGTTCGAACCCGCAGTCATCACGTTGCTATCCATTATCTTATGCACTCTCCTGAGGAGCTCAACTGCTTCTGAGCCTAGCAATCCAAATGTGTCAAATGCAAAAGGGATGAAACTATGTTGGTTAGCCCTACAAGCTCCGTCATGTTTCTCCACTTTTGTTGTTGCTGCATTGCTAGCTGCTAGCCCTACCTCAAAAATCCAAGCACCCAGCCCAACCATCGGAGACGCCCCTGTAACATCAACACACGCATGTTTACCTTCAGACTAGTTGTAGACTAGAATATCAGCAGGACGTAATGTCGATCTTCCTACCTTAGGATCAGTAAGAAAGTTAACAGAAGCCTCCTTCTTAACCTGTACTCCAGTCCGCCAGAACACATCACTCAAGATATCTCTAACGTGGTCATGCCTGTACTTGAAGTCGGGGTAATGCTTACAATGGGCCGCATTGTCCCCGAAAGCATCAAGTCTGCTCTTCTTGCACACTGGACAAAGCTCACCATCTGAATATAGAGGGATCATCAATCGATAACGAAGAATGAAGGACCCCTACCCTTTTTAAATTACATGTGGAAACTTATATCAGCAATCAGCTGTTGGCGTGTTTTGAACCCACAACATCTCCAATTTGTTATAGGGGTGCTACCATTGAGCCACAAGCCCATTCGCAGAAAAAATAAAAGGTGTGGTAAGCCTATTTTTTATGAGATTAGTAACTACCACACTGGTTTTTTTTAAATGGTATGGTAAGATCTCTGTTCTGGAGGTATATTGTACTATTTCATTTGAATATTATGTTATATCTACTTCTAGTTTGTTTCTTTAAAATCAGTTTCTTTATCTGACAGGCTAATATCGAGCTCGAATTTGTATTTTATTTGTATTGTTCTAAAAAGGTGATGAAACAACGACTTTGGAAAAGGAATCAGGTTAGAAAACTGCAACTCTTTCTAATCATCCTTTACATTTCTTTGTTTGTTCTTCAGTCAAAACGTTCGAACGTCCGTATCCCAGTTAATTTTCTCTTGTGTGTTTTAGGTGTAAACGTCAGAACGTCTTTTGAGCGTCCGAACGTCTGACCAATTACCCTTTTTCATGTCTTGGTATAACCAGGTTTGAGAAAAGTTCTAAACGTAGTTCTTTTGAACGTCTCTCTTCTTCTTCCTCTCGAATGTTTGATTTAGAGCTCTTCATCTTCCTCCATCACTCTTCATTCAATTATTATTGGTTTTTGTGAAATTGACTTTGTGAGTTCCTCGTATGTGCATCAAGGTTCTCCGACGAAGTCAAGTGTTAGAAATAATCGATAGCATCAACTCCCAGTGATTGCAGGTAATTAATAGGTTTGTACATGTCTAAATTGATTATAGTGGATTGATTCGTTACCGATCGAGGTAACCGTGGACGTTTCCCAATCTAGGTTTTACCACGTCAAAACATTGTGTGTTCATTTATTATTTTGTTGTTTCTCCTTGTTTGTATTTGAGCACTTGTTGGGTTTTCAAATTTGACTAAAGTTGTAGTCTCTTGGTGGAACCTTTTTGATAGGACCCTATACCAAGATTGATAAAGAACCCTAAGATTGACATATAAGCTTATATATACTTTTTTTTTCGCTGAAAAAAATCAATTTATTAAATCATAAAAATAGGTCTTACAGACTCAAGACACTCTCTAGGTGGCAGACTCTCCAAACTATTTCGAACAGCCCATGAAGCAAGCTCATGTGCAACTGAATTAGATAACCTATTACACCACCTAAAGTTACAAAAAGAAAAATTATTACATAGACTCAAAACATGCTCTAGAATTAACTGACATTCCCAATTTCCATTTGATGGCTGAGTTTTGAGTGTTTTGATCACCTCTTGACAGTCTTCTTCAACTATAAAATTATCCATATCAAGTGCAAGCGCCATCAACACACTAACTTCAGCTGCAACTGCCTCTGCCTCTTCTAATGACTTAGCTTTAAATCTTCTAAAGGAACAAGCCTGCATCCTTCCATCTGCATCTCTACAAACTGCCCCAGCAGCAGCTTCCCCATTCACTCTATTATATGCAGCATCAAAATTAATTTTTAGAAAACCTGGCGGTGGGGCAAACCAAACTGCATCACTGTCAACATCCAAACAGCCCACATCATTATTAATAGAAGTCAGGTCATTAGAACCATTACACCTATCAAGCAGCAAAGATTCCAGCCACATATTCCAAGCAAAGTTACAGTTAATCAGAATATCTTCATGTTTAACCAGTATATATATACTGGTGTACGAATTTCCAGTATCTATATATATATATATATATATATATATATATATATATATTCTTTTATACCAAAAGAAATCAATTTTCAAGTCTAAAACTTGCAAAAAATTAATTTGAATAATTCCAATTTCTATTTTTATATTTTTTTTGTTAAAACTATAAAATTTATATTAACGCATGAAAAACAAGTTCAAATGAGCTACTTTGCAAAAAAAAAAAAAAAAAACCATTGTACAGACGTACAGATGAGGTCCCAACCAGCTGATTAACCAATTGAAAAACAAGTTCAAATGAGCTGTTAGAGTAAGGTCCCAACCAGCTGATTAACCAATTTAAATGTTGAACCCACGTACAGATCAAGTAAACTTTGTTTCAAACTCTAAACAAAACAATGTTGAACCCACGTACAGATCAAGTAAACTTTGTTTCAAACTCGATCTAAACTCTAAACAAAACTCTAAATTAAACTTTGTTTCAAACTCGATCTAAACTTTGTTTCAAACTCTAAACCCAGTTTAAACTTTGTTTAAATGTTGAACCCACGTACAGATCAAGTAAACTCTGTTTCAAACTCTAAACAGATGAGAAAGTGGAAAAGGAGAAAAAAACGGCTCGCGCCCACTTTGAATCAAAGCGAAATTCTAGCTTTTCGTTGAGAGGAGTTCTAATCTGATGAAGTCTTCTTCCTACTCACGGCAATTGAAAGTTATTTGACTATAAAAGAAGGTTTGTAGAATCTATCTTTTCAAGCTTCGGCTAAATCATAATTTTTTTCGGTTCCTTTTTGATTTCACTTCGAAATTCATCTGAGTTCATCTTGTTTTTTTAGTAAAATTACAAGGTAGAGAAGTTTGGTGTTCAATTTTGTCTTGTTGATTCTTGGCTTCAAACACTCCAACAGGTAATTTTTTAACCTTATATCTAATCTATCTTTAATCAGTTTTTCTTGATGTTTTCTTCATTGTAGATTACATAGGTTTAATTGATTTATTATTATGTTAAATCATAGTTAAACGTATCTATTCTTGTTTAAGGTAAATTGTGTCTGCTTGTATTGTGTTTGATGAGTGTCCGCTTGTGTTGTGTTTGATGAAATGTCCCTTTTATTTGTACTTGCTATCCATTGTAGTTTTTGCTGCCATGTTTTTTTTTTTTTTAATAACAGTTAAATTATGTTAACATGAGAGATATATAGCTATAAACATGTCGAAAAGAAATTTAGGAGCAAGACATGCACTTCCTCACAAACACATCAACAGACAACTGTTGCAAAACAATAAACAATTTGAAAGGATTAGTGGTTTTGTACCAACAGATGAAATTAGTGGATTATAGAAATAGACTACCTAGTACAGTTCAATGGAATTAAGATAGAGAGTTAAAACACAGTCTTTACTGCAACAAGAAAATACCAGATTAAGATTACGAGTACAAAAAGTCCTGTTTTTTTTCCGATGAATGACTGACTGACTGACTGAAAAAGTCCTGCACAATATGTTGTTTGAATTGAATTTTATTACTTGTGCTGAATGGAATTATATCTCTTAGCTCGTACATTATATTTAATTTCTTTTGAACAGATTGGGTTTTAAAAGTCAAGAAATGAATGTTTAACTTGGTTGCAAAATATTTTGGAAAATATCTTAGCAGCCATGAACAGTCAACATGGTAGAAGAAAATAATGGGTAGCGTGTCCCTAAGTGCTATTAGCCAAGTTATAATTTTCTCCTAACAATTACATCACTGATCAACCTGCAACATATAGTTGCATTGTAGTTTTCAAGTTTCTCCTTACGAACTTGGGCTCTCCCTGGTCCTTTCCTTATTGAACTAAAAGATTACCATACTTGTTTTCCCCTGAGAGACCCCTCTTGCTGTCTCTAGACTTTGCCCCATCTGAATAGTTACAGCTGCAAGCCTGGATCCTGAGAAAGAGAAAATGACCTCTTCAGTCCTGGATATATCAGTCTGCAGCAGTCCTTCTATCCCCAAACTACTTAGTCCTTGCTTTGCGTACTAACATTTGCCAGCTCATACAGAAAACCAAAATCGACTACCAACCAGAGTTTCAAACCCCAAATAGTTACTATGGACGAGTTACAAAGAGTCAGTGGCATAGATTTATCCAGAGGCATCTTTAGTCAAGCTCCATCAGTTACTTTTATCTCTAACAGTAACTGATCATAAACAATACTCCAGCCGTGAATAAAACATCCATTCTGCATTGCCATAAGACCCATATGACTAACAGATGACAGAATCTCAAATAGCCATAGAAAACCTGGTCATAACTCTGCAGACCCCAGAATTCAGTAGCTTCACTATTATTGCTGCCATGTTGTTGCTATCTGCTTTGAATAGGAGTATGATTAGGAGTCCGACCACATATCTTGTAAGTTCATCAAGATGTCCAGTGACTAATTATAACAGCAGCTGCCTATGCGGAATCCTGCTCCCTGTAAATGTTTAAACCATGTCCTACCAGAAAATCTTTCATCCTAGTGCCTTGTCTGACAGGTGGTCAGATGCAGTATAACCTATAAGCAGCAGTTGCTTCGGCATCATTAAATAGAAACTCATTCTGACAGGTCCCTGGTCTTCCCTTGACAATAACAACACACTTCAGCTGATCTTTCCAGTGTTGTTGTGTTCTCCCCCATAGCGGGTGGAAGTTATAAAGATAAATGTGTGTCTCCAGACATGGTAAAATTCAACGCTGTTAATTTAGCAGCAGTGACTGCGCGCAACCCTTTTACCTGTCCCCTGTTTTACCAAGTTCCAGCGCTTTCTATGTTCCTTTTTTAAGTGTACTCCCATATTATAAATTAGCAGAAGTAACTTAAGCCCAGAACTTGTTGTAGTACTGTGTGATACCTAGAGTTGTTATTTAATTGGAAGTCTTATTGGTAGTTTCCAATTAAAACTCAAACCTAAGATATTAATTGTAATTCATGTAGGAAAGGAAACCTATATATAAATAAAGCTGTATTTATAATGTATGAATTGGATCAAACAGCACAAGAGAAGCTATTGAAAGAGAGACAGTAGGACTGTTTCTGCAAGATGTCCAGGATTCCGCATAGGCAGCTGCTGTTATAATTCATATGCTTATTTTTCTTTTTTTTTTTTCTTTTTGCAATGGTATGAACTTAAGGCCCTTTTTCTATTCTTGTTGATCAAGATGATATTTTTGGAGTTAATGGTATCCATATCATGCGTCTTCCAATAAAGAGTTGGGTTTCCTTCGAGTTTGCAGGTCTAGCGGTCTGTTTATCAACATTTCAATTCTGAAGCCTTAGCAAAGTCATACTCTTTTATTTGTATAAGTTAAACCTGGTTATAAAACAACATGGTCTCGTTTAAGCGTCCATAGTGCTCTCATTTCTTAGATGAAAATAGATCTTCGTGACGAATCATTGTTTAATAATTTTCATCCTTTAAATTTATTATTATTATTATTATTTTATTTTATATTTTTTTTTATAGTTGATTGGTCGCGCAACTTGTTTGCCATAATTGATTTTTTAATTTCCCACAACTTTCTGTAATTATATTATACTAGGAATGGACAAGTCTTGGATGTCCAAAAGTAGAACATCACAAGAATATGACAATGGAGTTGAAGAGTTTCTCAAATTTGCAGAGGGTAGTCTAGAAAATCCTAGTTTCATACCATGTCCATGCACTCATTGTGGCAACAACTATAGTCACAATATTTCAGAGATAAGAAATCATCTATTTCAGTTTGGAATTGAGCAAACTTATCGTGAGTGGGTTTGGCATGGAGAAGATGTGGTCGTGGAAGAAGACTCTTGTTCTGAGAAAAATAACCCCATTAGCGACAATTATGAGATGGATGACATAGAAAACATTGATGATGTGATAGAACTGGCTCGTGCAGCACAACAAAATTTCACTGGAAACCCTGAAAAGCTCAAGCAGTTGGTTGAGGACGCTGAAAAACCTTTATATAAAGGTTGTAAAAGATACACAAAGTTATCAGCTCTGATCAATCTTTATAATTTGAAAGCAAAAGGTGGTTGGTCTGATAAATCTTTTACAATGTTGTTGAAGTTGTTGAAGAAAATGATCCCTTGTCATAATGAATTACCATCATCCATGCACGAAGTTAAAGAGACATTGTCTACATTTGGGATGGATTATCAAAAAATTCATGCATGCCCCAGAGACTGTATACTCTACAGAAATGAGTATAAAGATGATGAAGAATGTCCTACTTGTGGAACATCCAGATATAAAGAAAGCAAAAGTACAATAACCAAAAAGGTTAAAGTTCCTGCAAAGGTATTTTGGTATTTTCCTCCAATTCCAAGATTTAAGAAGATGTTTCAATCAATTCCTACTGCTAAGAATTTGGCATGGCATGCAAATGATAGAGAAGTAGTTGATGGTCAGATGCGCCACCCAGCAGACTCTCCAGCATGGAAACATGTAGATAGCAAGTGGCCCAATTTTGCATCTGAGTCAAGAAATCTCCGGCTTGCACTTTCAGCAGATGGAATTAATCCACATAGGTCCCTTAGCAGCAAAACTAGTTGTTGGCCTGTCATGTTGATTATTTACAACCTTCCACCATGGCTATACATGAAGAGAAATTTTTTGATGTTAACAATGTTAATATCAGGTCCACGACAACCTGGTAATGATATAGATGTTTACCTTGCTCCATTGATTGAAGATCTAAAAACTCTTTGGAACATCGGAGTTGAAGTGTATGATGCCTTCAAGGAAGAACGTTTCACATTAAGAGCTATACTAATGTGGACGATTAATGATTTTCCTGCTTTTGGTAATTTAGCTGGTTGTCCCGTAAAAGGGTATTTAGCTTGTCCAGTATGCGCTGAAGAAACTGACTCTATTAGATTGACACATTATGGGAAGAATTCGTACATGGCTCACAGAAGATTCCTTCCAACAAACCACCGGTATCGGAAGTTAAGGAAGGCTTTTAATGGTGAAAAGGAATTACGTCAGAGTCCGAAACCATTAAGTGGGGAGCAAGTTTATGACAAGGTCAAAGGGATTAAAACTGTGTGGGGCAAAAAGGTGGTTGTTATTGTTGATAAATTAAGAAAAAAGAAGCGGACAAAAAAGATTAAATCTACCAATGAAAACAAAGGCTATTGGAAGAAGAAATCAATATTTTTTGAGCTTGAATACTGGAAAGATCTGCTTGTGCGACACAACTTTGACGTGATGCACATTGAGAAAAATGTTTGTGACAGTATCATTGGGACACTATTAAACATTCCAGGAAAAACTAAAGATGGACTAAAATGTCGCAAAGATTTAGAAGACATGCATCTTAGAAGTGATTTGGCACCAGAAACCAGAGAAAATCGAACTTACTTGCCGCCAGCATGTTATACATTGACCAAAGAAGAAAAAAAACAAGTATGCAGAACCTTATATGAACTCAAGGTCCCAGATGGTTATTCTTCAAATATCAGATCTCTTGTGTCAATGGAAGACTTAAAATTACAAGGTTTAAAATCCCATGACTGTCACATATTAATGCAAAACATTCTTCCAGTAGTAATACGATCAATATTACCAAAACAAGTTCGATATTCAATTATTGGATTTTGTTTTTTCTTCAATGCTCTTTGCACCAAGGTAGTGGACGTGTCGAAATTGGAAGACATTCAGAAAGAGTTGGTGGTCACTTTATGTTTGTTTGAAATGTACTTCCCACCATCGTTCTTTGACATCATGGTTCATTTAACTGTTCATCTTGTAAGGGAGGTCGAGCTTTGTGGTCCAGTTTGCTTTCGGTGGATGTATGGATTTGAAAGGTATGTATAAATGAAGTTTCACTTCTTTGCAGATAATATGATTAAGGCAAATCAGTTTGTTAAAACTCATTTTCTCTTCTAAATTTTTAGGTTTATGATGGTATTGAAAAGTTATGTTCGTAACCGAAGTCGTCCTGAAGGATGTATTGCAGAGAATTATGTTGCCGAAGAAGCGATAGAGTTCTGTACTGAGTTTTTGGTTGAATTAGATTCTATTGGACCTCATCCAACTAGAAATATGCCAGCTAATGATGAAGAAGTTGGAAAAATAATTACTGATGGAAAACCTCTTGGGGGATGTGTTCTTATTGAAGTTGGTAAAGAGTCATGGGAGCAAGCACATCGTTGTGTGTTAGAAAACACGCACGATGTTCAACCTTATATAGAGTAATTATTATCCTTTACCTTTTACATTTAACAATTTTACTTTATCTCAATTTCGTGGAGTGTGATAATTCTTACTATTCTTATTGTTAATTTATAGGAGACACAAGGCGTACATTAAACATAATAAGTCAGGAAAAACACCAAAATGGCTACTAGATGAACATAATCGCACCTTCATTGAATGGCTTCGTCAAACGGTATATTTGGTTATTTATTATTTTTCTATATAATAGTAATTTTAATGATTATGACTATTTTTTTACAAAATTTAGGTGGAAGACGAGGATAAACCTGGTAATAATATCTCAGAAGTTGTAAAAGTGTTGGCTGAAGGACCTCGTCGAGATGTACTAAAATACCCTGGTTATGTTATTAATGGTTTTCGTTTTCATACGAAGAATCGGGATGCTTCGTTGGTAACCCAAAATAGCGGAGTTAGCATAGTGGAAGATGTGATGCAGCTATCATATCTAGTTCTAAGGACAAGAACCCCATTACATCACCAATGAATTTTTATGGTATTATCATCGAGATATGGTTGCTTGACTATTATACGATCAAGATTCCGGTATTCAAATGTGATTGGGTTAACAATAATAAAGGCATCAAAGTTGATGAACTAGGTTTCACATCAGTTGAACTTGGTAGGATTGGCCATATATCTGACCCATTTATTTTAGCTTCTCAAGCTAGACAAGTCTTTTATGTAACTGACCAAGTTGATCCTAAGTGGTCTATAGTCTTGTCAGCTCCTCAAAGGGACTATCGTGGTGAAGACGGTGATGAGCCCATTGATGGTTCTATTGAAGACTGTACAGGTACCAAGGGATTGCCAAATGTCGACATTGATGAAGATGCATTATCCTACGCTCGTGTAGGTGGTGAAGGAATTTGGGTTGATTATAGGCCAATCACAACAAAGAGTCGACCATGAGTTTGTATTTCTTTTTTGAAAATTTTTTGTCAGCAAAGGGATTTTTTAGGTTTATTCTATGTGTGTTTTTGGTGGTTTATTATATGGTTATAAATGGATTCACATTTTGTTTTTTAGTATATTCATTAGTGTTTGTTTACTGGATTCTACACTTAAAAAAATAAATGTACTTCTGTCAAGTTTCATGTAGTTAAACTTGCATTTATTGTGTTGCCTACTATTTTACTAATTTTTTATTTTTTTTATGAAAATAACCTTGTTCAATGTTATATGTGTGTTGCACATGTCTTCTTTCTTGTATGATTGTTACTGAATGTTTATGCTATATATTTATATACAGTTGTGTCATGGATCCACAAGAGAACTCAACTTCAGACGATAGTGATGACAACCAGCCTTCAGATCCTTGTAGGAAAAAGAAAGGTTGAGATCTGTTCTAAATTCATTTATTCATTTAGTTTCATAAAATTGAACTTGATGTTGATGTTTGAATGCTTATGGAATACATACAGGAATATCTGAGCCCATGGATCACCAAGAAGACTCAACATCAGATGATAGTGATGACAACGAGCCTTCAAATCCGTGCGAGGAAAAGAAAGGCAGATCTGCAAGTCAATGCAATAGAGTAACAAAGATGCGTGATGGTGAACGGAAAATGGTCTACTATAATTCTAAGGGACAACCTATAGGTGATAGTAAATCTGATCTTGCCAGTTATGAAGGCTTGATTGCAAAGAAGGTTCGAATCACCTATGAAAATTGGAAAGCAGTTCCAAAAAGTGTGAAAAAAAAATGTTGGAAAGCTTTAAAGGTGAAACATTTATTTAATTTTTTGTTATTAACTTATAAAGACCCATTGTGAATATCAGGCCAAATTTGTCTTAAGTGAGGACGAAAGGCGTACTCGTGTATCCGCGATTGGTGCTTCATGGAAATAGTTCAAAAGCACCCTTACAACGAAATACATCCGTCCATTTGAAGATGATCTTGAGCAGCTTAGATATCCACCAGAAAAATATGAAAAGATAATTCCACAAAATGATTGGGAAGTTTTTCTAAAGCAGCGTATTTCAGATGAATTTAAGGTAAAGCACAAGAATTTTTTGACTTAAATATATTTGTAATACAACTCTTTTGTGAAGAAGGTTGACTATAGTGACACTTGATCATTGTGCTTATTTGTAGCGTCTTAGTGAGAAACAATCTGCCCGGCGAAAAAAAAAGTTGTACAATCACCGAACGAGCAAGAGGGGTTACGCTGGATTGGCAGAAGAATTGGTTAGTAATTACAACTTTTCCATTCTGAATTTGTATATGATTGATTTTAATTATCTATGATGCATTGGTCTAAGTGCATGATTGATTTTAATTAACAGAAAATGAAGTTGGGCCCAAAATTTGACGAAAATAATAGGTCTTTGTTATGGAAAGAGGCACACAAGGACAAGAAAGGCTTATATCCAGACGATGCTATTAAAGAAGTTGCTGAAAAAATTGTAAGTTGCCTCACTTATTTGTGAACTGATCCTTGTTTATCTTGCCAATGAGAGTAAAAGGTTTTCCTGTCTATACAAATTGAGGTTCCACTCACTACTAAGCATGCGTATAATATGAGGTCAAGCATTATTATTATTGTCTTCACACAATTAAAAATACCAAGTGAAATGATGATCAAGGTAATAAAATAAACGTTTTACCACATGACATTTAGATTAAATATACAAAACATGCTTATATTATATTGTTTTTTCATTTCTCTCTCCTTCTTTAAACAACTTGTGGTTTGGTTAGACCTGTAAATTGCATCTAAAACTCTTACACTGTTTGATCTGTTGTTGTTTCCCACTTGCACTTTTTGACTTGTCTGATTGTCAAGTCAACATTCATCTGCCATGTCTCTATAAAATATCTTTTTTCTGGTCCCTTTTCCATGTATGTTTAGCAGTCACGTACATGTTAGGTATAATCTATGAAAGAGTGTACAGTCTATTAAAATTCTATGTAGACTGTACCAATCGTGAGTTAGTGATTTAGTGTACAATCTATTAAAATTCTTGTATTGTCCTTAGACCATTAAGAACTATTAAAATTCAGTATTCTAAAGAATGTTTGTCTGCTAGTTCAATGCACCAAAGGTTGTCAGAACAATTCCAAGGTGAGTTAGTGATATTCTTTAGAATTTTAATGCACCAAAGGTTATCAGAACATACTTGTAGCTTCTTGATACCTATAGCTGATCGGTTAGTTTAATTTCATTCCTTCGAGCACTTTTGGACTAAAATTTTTCTGTTAGTAGAGCTCCCTACGAATGCTACCACCATGCTGCCCAATGAGTCCCCAAGCAACCCTCCATACCTTGTCTTGTTCTCATGTACTGCACCATCAACATTCCTCTTGATGCTAGGTGACCTTAGTACGAGATTTCTTATCTATGCAGTACAGTCCATAAATGAAGATTATTTTTGAATGGATGGAACTAGGTCATACCAATCTGTTGGGAACTATATTTAGCTCAAGTTGAGCATAGAAACTCTTGACAGTATAATGCCCTTCCCTTTCTCAGAAATGTCTTTTATATATTTCACGTTTATTTTTAAAGGTAAGGTTTAATAAAGACGATACATATAAAGTTTGTTTTAACAAAGTCAGTTTTAACGTATGATTGTATGTGCAGGACCTACTGAATGATGGAGTTATGGAAGGAAATGTAATCACTGAAGGCAAAAATGATGTACTAACAATGGCATTAGGTACTCCTGAACACAATGGTCGTGTTCGTGCAGTTGGATCAGGGGTCACACCTACTGTCTATTTTCATTTAGTTAAACGTGGATCAAAGACACATGTTAATCAGTTGGAATCTAGTCTTCGAGAGGAAAAGGAAAAAAGAAAAGAAGAACAAAATAAGAGAAAAGAAGAAGAAATGAAGAGAAAAGAAGAAGAAGAGAAAAGAAAAGCTCTTGAGAAGAAGGTCAGGGATATGGAGGAGAAATACAAAATATTGGAAAATAGAGTAGCTACTCCAACTGTAGGAGAGAAAATTGCTTCCAATTCCAATAAAAGTGATAGCCGACAACATATTTCTCCATCAAAGGTCAATAAGCGAGAATGTGAGAGAACCGACAAGCGTACTAGTGTAAGTCATTTTAAGTTTTTTAGCTTATTTCCTTATGTCGAATAATAATACTTTTTTGTAACCTAGCTAGTTATTTTGAAAAATAGATCAAACCCAATGAAAAAAAGAAGGATTTTCTACAACATTTGAAGGCTCAGAAAGTGGTACACAAGAAAGCAACTACTAATGTTGTAGCTTCAAAGATTACACCTACACTAGGGAAGGTATTTATTAACTCTATCTCTGGCTCAATTTCCTAGTTTACTAAACCTAACTAAAAATATATGTTTGGCAGGGCAAAAAATGTTCTTTGGCAGTTGATATGATTTCAAATGTAGTTGCGAAAGGTATGGTATATGAAGACCTTGGACCAGAGACAAAAGTACACACTGTTCCCTTGGGGGAAAATAATGTAAGGGTATCAGTTGATGAGGTTGTTATTGGTGAGGCCCTTCTTCCAATTCCAGTTCATGATGAGATGGTAAGAGTCAAGGATGCGAAAGGGTCACAGGTTGCATGGCCTAAAAAATATGTATTAACAAACGAGGAGGTAAAAAAAATATCAAAGGTATTAATCAAAGCGTAGTGTACATATTAAAGTTACGTTGATCTAACATGTTCGAACTTGTTTACCATTGAAGGTGTCTTCTCGAAAGCCAATGGGAAAAGATAAAATTTACAACAAAGAAAGGATACAACAGGTTAGATTCCAAACATAACATATATACTAAAAGATTTGTGCATATTGAAATAGATTGATCTAACATGCTTCTACTTTTCTGCCTGGAAGGCATCTTCTCGAAAGCTAGTGGATGAAAACACCATTCACAACAAAGAGAAGATAAACCAGGTCAACACATAAACTTAAAATACTAGTAACAATGTTTTTTTACGCTTTTGTTTTCTAGTTTGGTTTGATTTCAGATTTTTACATATATAGTTACCTTGATCTGTTTTGATCAAATCCAATAAACATTGGGTGAATTCTATGTGATCTTGTGATCAAATCTCTTTGAATAGTGAATTTTTTTTTGTTGTTATTACGAATGGAATCATTCATTTGCTGCCTTCACCTACATTCTTTTTTACTAGGAACCAAAATGCTTGGTCTCATGAAGTACATAGGTTGAACTAGTAGTCTGTGTCTTTCAGAATTCAAAAAAAAAAAAAAAAAAAACTATGCTTAGCAACCCTTTGATGTCCACATAGAATTTGGCCATTAGAGATAGGTAATTCTTTTTGCATCAAACTGTCAGATGTTCACAAACTACCAAAGAACATTTTCCAGCAAGTAAAAGAATGCTTAAGATAAAATAAAATAAATACATATATACAAGTTTGTTCCATGTACGTTTGCTTCCCCTTGGGTTCAAGCCTCTATATGCAAATGTACTGATTTGTATATATATAAATATATATATATACAAGTAATTTACTGATTTGTCTTATAATATCTTCTTTCAATTTTTTGTTTAATAGGGTCTTCTTGTAAATGTTGTCATTTGTGCTATTATGTTATAGATGAAGTAGTGTTCTGGTTATATATGATGCAGGATAACATATGTAAACGTGATAGCGACGCACAAAGCTCAATTGATTCTTTCCAGGATACGCTTCATTTGATATATCCTAAAGAAACTGATGTGATACAATTTCCAGTTGGAAAAGATGTTTTTGGTGAAGATATTGAGTTTGGATATCTTCCAAAGCGTAATCTTTTGGATGTATGTCAGATGAACGATTTAGATTGCGATGTATTGATCGTTTACATGAGGTAAGTGTTACAATTGGGAATATTCCTTTTATCTTTGTTATAGTTTCGATGTGGATTTTCTTGTTTCGTCTTTTGACCTTTCTTCAATGAAGTTAGTAGTTTCGAGGGACATCCTAAATTGCTTTTAATAGCTAAGTCAGACTAGTGTAAGATTTCCATATCTGTAGCAACTTCAATTTAAATATCACGATATTTCTAGGCACAACCAACAACAACATAGTGTTTGATATGATATATATTGAAAAAGGATATATATTGCATTAATTTTTTTTTCCCAGGTGCTTATATGACAAATTCATAAGTTCTCGAGATCGTTTTGTGTTTATAAATCCTCTCACATTCAGTCGTGCTCAAGGGATTGAAAAAGCTAAAATTATTCGAGAAAGATTAAAGAATGTTAAAGGGAAGCAATTTGCTCTTATTCCATATAATCCAGTGTGAGAATTATGTATTGTTCATTTTATTGGAAAGTTGGTCTGGATGAAACTCGTTGCATATATTAATGATTTTTGGCGCTATCTTTTGTAGGTTTCATTTCGTATTGATTGTGGTTGACTTGGTACATATGGATGTCTATTGGTTAGATTCTTTACACGGTGAACCTGAAGAAAGCTTTAAGTTACTTATTAATAATTGTCTTATCGCATACAAAATGATTAATGGAAGCAAAATTCTCACACCGATTTGGCAATGCATTAAGGTATAAAACTTTATACTCATATAGTAGCTTTTAAACACTTTGTACTTGTGAGCCAAATGTTTATTTTCATATCCACTCATGTAGGGCCCAAAACAACCAGATGGTAGCTTATTTTGTGGATATTATGCAATGAGGTTTATGAAAGACCTGGTGGAGGATTCGTCGCAAACTATTGGAGCCAAGGTATATTATTTGAAATTAGTATCTTTTTATTTTTGACAAAACTAGAAATATGTCATTCATTATTCATCGTTAACAATAAGTTAGCTATACAAAATGACAAATGATATGGAAGTTTCTTTCCAACCTTATGCCAAAGCTCAAGAAGAGCTACAACTCCTTAAAAAAAAAATACAACTCACACTGTTGTACTCAGACCCACCATGTTAAAAAGAAACATAGTATGTATTCTTTAATTTGGTGTTAAGGAGAAAAACTCTTTATCTAATTCTGATTGTGTTATGATAGCTAATGCAAATTTTAACCTTGGTGAACATTTTACTGTTATGGTCATGATATGGTACAGGTTTACATATATTATATTGTGTTATGGCACACAATGTTTGCTTTGTACAAACTAACTAAATGTTTGTTTTTTATCTTATTAAAGTACAAACTAACTTACTTTCTCGAGAGTATAGTGATTAGCTTTAATTTGATATTTATTTACTTACGTTTTTATTATTCTCTATGAAAATTTGTTTTTCCAGGTTAAGAAATTAGTTGGAAAAAAGAAGTACACAAGGAAAGAAATTGATGAAGTTCGACTTGAGATCACTGAATTTATTCAACAATGTATGGTGGAGAATGCAAACGAACGAAATTGAATTGTATTCTTATTAGTTGGGTTTGAGATTTATTGGGAGGACAAAAGTGAATCTTATTTTATTTTCTTTTGATTGCAAAGTAATATTTGAAAGTAATTATGTACATACTAGATTAATGAAGGATGTAGATACTAAAATATCAATTAGTATCAATGAATTCAATTAATTTTTGTATTGGTCAATTAATTTCAGCATTTATTATAAATTGTTAATTTTGTTTATTTTTGTTTTAATAAATTAGAAAATAAATTATTATATCACACATTTGCAAATAAATATCACAGTTTTTGGACTTTCTATCACAGTTTTAGGACTTTTTATCACAGTTTTATGACCTTTTATCACAGTTTTCAGTGCATTTTCACGTTTATTAGTTGACTGTGCTATAAGTTTATTATATATCACAGTTTTAATAGAGTAAAGAACAAAAATAGATGAATTTATATCACTGTTCTATTATAAAAACGTGACATACTTTTTGTTTTTTTATCACGGTTTTGAGGAACATATATCACCCCAGTATATATCACAGTTTTTTTAAAAAAAAAAACCGTGATATATATCTTTATATCACAGTTTTTAACTGTGATATAAAAAACTGTGATATATCTACTTTTGTGTAGTAGTGGGGCTTGAAAACTTCATCACAATTGAAACATAAATCTTTGCGGCGACGTTCTTGTTGTTCATCCTAGGATAAATGACGAACCTCTGGTGTAGATGATGCTTGTTTCGGAGGGCTATTCGAAGATTTGACAATTGAAGAACTCACAAAATTTTGTTTTGAGAATTCTTGGATAGCATTAAATTCCCCCTCTTTAGCAAGAGCCATATCAAAAGCCTCTGTTAACATAGTAGGCCGAAGAGTACGCAAACCCGCTTTAATATCATCACGCAACCCAGATTTAAACATACTAATTAGATGTGCTTCTGGAAGACCAGGAACCAGATTGGCAAGTCACTCAAAATCTCGTTGAAAATCAAGAACAAAATCTGTTTGTTCAAGTTTGGAAAGAGAGCCACAAGGATCTCGATGTTCATGCGATCCAAAACGAATACAAAGAGCATGAGAAAAATTTGGCCAACTTAACACACCAACAGACTGACGAATCCAACGGTACCAAGCAATAGCATCACCTGTTAAGTGAATAGATGCAATAGAAACCAATTGTTCATCAGAAATACCATGCAATACCTGATATTGTTCTGCACGAAAAAGCCAATCTTTTGGATCAACACCCTCAAATTTTGGAAAATCAATGCGAAGCGTCCTTCCTTGAAACTGTACTCCAGGATGTGCTACTCGACCTTGTTGAACCAAATTGGGTTGTTGAATAACTGGAGGCAATAACGCAAGACCAATAGGTTGTTCTGGAAGTGGAGGATCACGCGGAGCCACATTGGTATTTGGAGCAACACCGGTTTGGTTTGGAAGATTTGACAAAATACGATTTTTCAATTCAGCGATACTAGCATCGAGTTTATCAAACAATTCACGTTTAAGAGTTGTTGTTGCTTCGTCAAGACGTGTTTCAAGAGCATCAACTCAATCACTAACTTCTTTAGCATTAACCATGATTGATGATGGGGCTACTTTCAGTCAGCTTCATCAAACCAGTAACCTACCCTACCTGGGTATCTTAATCGAGCAAAAAAAAAAAAAAACCATGATTGATGATGCACAAATAAATTTGCGAAATATCGGTTTTGCAGATGTAAACAATTGAACGAATCATAATTTCACGTGGACGGTTATGTTGAGATGGACAGGTCAACAAAGGAATTGAATGGGGGATATAAATAAAAGTGATTAAGAGAAGGGATGTATGCTGCTGAACGTGAACTTATGAATGGTTACTAAGGCAATAATAGATGTAGTTACTGTTGACAAGGATTTAATGGGTTGATATGGTACTGAATGTGGACTCAATAACAAAGAAATCAACTGGTTGTAAATCGCATAACGAAGGAGGCAAGCATGTTGTTTGGTTTTATTTGTAATATACCACACGCAAAGATCGAAATCTGAGATGAGAGATACCAGCAAACGGGTGGGTGTGATGGGTATGCCTGAAACGATTATAATAACAATAACGAGGGAAAAAAAATTTACTTCGGATCGAAACCGCTTTGATTAGAAAAAGAAAAAAAATTTGCCTTAGGATCGAACTGCTTAAACCTTAATATTGTATTACTTTGCTTAATCAATCAATTACAATAATAGTCCTTATATAGGAGAAAGCAAGACACCTACTTAACCTAGACTTCCTAAGGTGCTGTTTGTTTTTTATTAAGTTAAGTTCTGAACGGCTGAATACGCTGCTTAATCACTTGTACACTTAATTGAACTTAATACAAATGCTGAATACAACACTTAATTAAGTGCTGGACCACTAATAATGTTTGTTGTATGAAGTGCTTAATCACTACTAAATGTCTATTTTATCCTTTTTATTGTAGAGAGTTATTTAAAATTTAAATTGCACTTAAATTGAAATTTTGTTAAGCAAAATCCCCTCTCAAGCACGTCAGCAACTTTTGTCCCAGAAGTCCCATCTGCTGCCTCAACCACCTTAGCAAAATCTCTCTACAAATAAGCTCTCATCATAGTATTCCAAATAAACCCCATTTGGGTTTTTTATAGAATCAAGCATATAGTGTGAATGATTGATGGGAATGAAGTATGAATCTGTTGAATACTTAAGAAGACGACTTGCAGGCTTGCAGCAAATGTATCGTTTATATAACCACAAATGATCATTTGTTAATGAATTTGATTGAATTGTTTTAAATCTTGCATTTCCACAAAAGGGTATCTAAAATTGCTATAATTATTGTAGGTTTTGAGGTGAAAGTCTGATGCAAAGATGATTTAATGGTCGAAGAAATTTGGTTTTTGCAATATTCATAGAAGAACTTCAGTAGAAAAAGAAGAGTCTTTTTTTTTCTTTTACTGTACTTTGTTTTAGTGCACCATATAGTACTATACTTGCTATAAGAACTTCAAACAGTCTGTAAACAGTTTGCACTCTAAATGAAATTTACAAATGAAAGATTTCATAGACCCAAATATACAATATAAATTTCCACTATAAACTGAATGAAGTGCACTATAAATGAAATTTGCTCTAAATGAACATTTACTATAGGCCAAGAGTTCCAACAACCTACTACAACAGTACAAATGTTGACATAACATTTCTGCTGCGCATTTCATTTACCAAAAACACAAGAAAGAAAAAAAAGTTTAACATGCATCCAAAATAAAATGGAATCCCAAAACTGCACAGCTTCCAAATACCATGGTCCTATATTCACTTAATCAAAATACTGAATCTCTAATCATAAGACTCCTCCTCTCATAGTACTCCACTTCTCACCAACTTGCATACTCAAACCTGGTTTGCAATTTGCTCGCGTAATTCTTTCATATACACTTGTTCTATCCTCCGAAATATATCATTAACGGTTGGAGGTGGGTCGTCATATTCTATTTCCGGAGGTAGTTCTAGTACAACATTTTCGTTCTCGTACTTGTGAAATAAATCATCTGTAAAAGAATATCTACGAAGATAATTATGTATAGCCATTGTTGCTATAACTATATTCCTTTGAGTTGGTAAATCATATTGAGGCATTTTTTTTAAGATAGGAAATCGTGCCTTTAACACACCGAATGATCTTTCAATTACATTCCTTAGCTTTGAATGAGTGTGGTTAAACTTCTCCTCTTTTCCTCTAGTAGGGCCTCCAGCTTGAAATTGAGGTAGCCAATATCGTGGACCACCTTTATAAGGACACATAAACCCTCTTGTGTGTGTGAAAGCAGAATCACACAAGTAATACATATCTATAAAAATCAACAATGAGCAATTAAAAAAATAAATATTTAGATTTAATTAATAATAAAAATAATAAAATTTCTACTAAGAAGCAAACAACTACCTCGAGGAGGTGTTGGGAAATTGTTGTCGGGATCTCGAATAGTTTCCAACAAGATTCTAGCATCATTTGAAGTTCCCTCCCATCCGGCTACCACAAATACAAACTCCATATCGAAATTGCAGATAGCCAACACATTTTGCCAACATTCTCCTCCCCCCCTCCCTCTATAAGGAATTTGTTTTTGTTTAGGGACATTTGCATGGATTAGAGTACCATCGAGTGCTCCAACTGCACCTTTGAATATCTCCCTAAGACGCCTATTACTATCATGTATTTCTTCCACTGGTGCATTAAAGTTTGGAGGAACTATCATTTCTTTTGAAAATTTCAACATTGCCCACAACACTTCATGAAAGTACTTGCTAATGGTTTGACCAGAATGTTGAAACCTATCTTGAATCATTCGATTCCGATCATTGTGAGAAAGAGTTCGAAGAAACATACACATTTTCTCCCTAACCTTGACATGTTTGCTATCTTGAAGCCAATCTCTTTCAATGAAGTGATCACACAAACTATTGAATGCGTCTTTCTTCATTCTAATTAAATCAAATAGATGTCTATCAGAACCTCTCATAAGCTCATCTATATAGTTTTCACCAGTTAAACTAGAGTCACATATTCTTTGTCGAACATTCCTAGTCCTTAATTGTCGCCAACGACGATACAAAACCAATAATGTCACAAGACTTACAAGCAACCATACCTTAGGATTCATCACTACAAAAAAAAAAAAAAAAAAAACAAGAAAATTTAATTGTCCGTAGACAACAACCCAAATTTAAATTTAGCAGACATGGCAAAGTACGTCTGACTTTCCCATTAAATAATGACGAGTTCACAAAGTACAAGTATTATACTCAAATTAAAAAGGAGAACCTAATTAAAGTGTTTTCTATTTCATTTTATTCGTAACGTTGTTCAAAAAGGCCACACAAAGTTACCCTATATTCTGGCAGGCATATACACCAGTTCACGCCACAAAATTGACTCACACAGTAGCATACTTATGTTTAACAATAACAAAATAGTCTGAAGAAAGAAATTCACAATAACATCATCTCATTACATCTAAATTCAACCAAAAAACACAATTGGTCTGAAATACATCAAGGAAAACTACCAATGATCTTTTATTTATTAACATGCATAAGCATATAAAGAATCAAAGCCAATAAAGATATGTTTCTACAACATGGGGGTTTCATTAATTGCTATGGAAATAGCAATTAAAACCATGCTATCAATATCAGTCGTCCAGCCTTAATTCGTTGGTCTAAAACTCTTAGATATATCATACAGCTGATATTCAAAGGTGGAATCTGCCACATGAACAGGTATATGATATATGATCTAGTCTTGCCTTAAATTGTAAGGAAATGTTCAATGAACATAAACCTAACCATCACTCTCTTGATTAGGACTCTTTTGAAAAACGAGTTTCAATCATATTGGCAGTGGGGAGGTGAGGTTCAGGGTTAGACATCCCAACCATGTAATACAGTCACTTGGACTAAGATATGTATTATGCGGGTGAAGACCTTTGCACACCTGCAACTTCCGGTTAGGACTCTACACCATACAGTATAAAACTCTTCCTATGTAAGGGATAAAGCATCTAACCAGAATCTGTAATTGATAGGTACGTAGGTGAGGGCAATATTGGGGCCAGACCAACTGACCAAAAGAAAACTGATATTGAGTACTGTGGACTGGATACGTTTTTTCTGTGGATTTCTCACAAGAAATATGCTATTTTGTATGAGGAGATTAACTATTTTGTATGAGGAAAAATTCACGCTATTTTGATATCATCTATCATGCCGGAAAAAAAAATTAGTTAATTACATTTTTAACTATAGGTACCCCAAAAGTTAAATGTGACAAAGTCCAATCACGGGTTTGATTTCATAGAGTGAAAACAATAAAAACAACTTATTCAGCATAAAGTGGAGGATAAGCAATTGGTAGACCAAGTTCCCTGAATGTCCAGTGGGGGGCAAATATTCTTATGCATATAGATGAATGCATGTGATATATGCTACTAGTTAATTAAAGAAAATGCAAAATGAAAGTGATTTTCTAAAACAAAACAGAAAAGACATTTTTTGAAGTCCAAATTTAAGACGTGAGAAACAGACACAGACGTTTGAAATGCAGATACAAAATCTTTTGAAGAGACTAAAGCTAATGACAATAACCTGTAAGTGTTACTTTCTGCCAGGTCATCGCCACTTGCAAGGAAAAGACCCAGGGCATGTATGACATCAGAAGTCGAATACCAGATATGTGGCCGATCATAAGCCCCAGTTGAGTCCCTCAATGGTACTCTGCGTATTACCGCTTCACTCATAAGCTTACAGGTAAATAGGGACCTATCAGCTATGCTCAGTTAAATTCTCCAAAAGCTATGCTCCAAGAGACAGTAAAATAGAGACCTATCAGCTTCACTCACTCACCTGACCCGATCAATCACAAACATTTGCCCATCACTATTCATGGGCATTATCAACTCGTGATATGTGTCGCACACTCGCGCTAATAATCTCTGTCGAGGCAACATATATGATCTCTCATCCATAAATTTAAACAAAATACTTAATAGCATCAAGTAATTCATTCCATCACAACATAAGATAAAAAATTTACGCCCCACTTCACAAAAACTCATCTTTTAAGCAATTAATCAAATAATAGTCGTGCATTAGGCATAAATCAACATCTCCATGAATTAAATTATCACAGAAATTTAAAACAAAAACCATTTTCATATATATAAACTAAAATTACAGTAAAATTGTATGTCTAATCTTAGAAGAGCAAATAACAAAGAACAAAGGGAAGAAATCAAAATGTTAAGGATGAGAAACCAACTAACCTTGATTTCGAGAAGAACAAGCAAGCGAGAGAGAGAGAGAGAGCACAGAACCAGCCGCCAAGAAAGAGGAAGAGAGAAGAAGACGAGTAAGAAAAATAACATAGATTTTGAAGGATAGGGTTGGCATTTCCTTTGGTTAAACAATTCAGTGTTTCATTCTGCCAAATATTTGGGCTGAATGACTTAATCCAATTTATCACTTAACGGGCCTTAAGTACTGAACCATTTAAAGAAAAACAAACAGTCTGAAGACTGAATACGTTGGGTCCATCATTAAGTTCAGTCATTCAGACCGACTTAATGAAAAACAAACAGCACCTAAGTAAATAAATAACCAAATAAATAGAAATATAGTACTAGATTCCTAACACTTTTTAATAAAAACATTTTGAAGATAATATTCTATTGTCAACAATCGGGAACAATCGATCACAAATAGTCAGGAAGGGGATTTATATCGAGTTCCATCTCCTGACATCAGTACAAAATTTGGATAGTACGAAAATTCCAAATCCACGTCTCATAAAAAAAAAAACCAAAAACATAACCAGTTACGTACCTATATACAGCACCTGTCCAAACAAAATTTGTAAAATACATTTACACGGCCTAAAACATTTGGTACAATCATTGTCCAATTATCCTTCAGGTTCCCAATATCAAATTTATTCGGACACTTGATGAGGCTTTAGGCAGAGAATGAAGCCTCTTCCTCAACTCTGTACGGTTATGCCTTGATCCCAACTTCGACAAAATGATTGTAATTTTTTCTAAGATCATCGCATTCTTTAGTATAAAGCCAAGAAACTTCAGTTTCGTCTCATCACAACGGAGTACTATAATTTTAACACATCTGAGGTGATGAAACAGGTATTCCAACGACAACTCTGCTAACTTTGTTTCCAAATCCTTGTCCTAGAAAGAAAATTTAATATGTGAAATCCGAACTAGAGAGAAATGAATAAACATGTATATTTAATTTTCCTGATAAAGATTAGAGCAGGCTTGATTAGTAGTACCCAAAATGCTTCCAATACAAGAGTTTGGATTGAAGGAGCACTCTTCATGAAGCTTTTCAAAGCTTGAATAAAAGAACGGCGACCCTGCCCGATCAGTTTCAAGCACCGTAGATTAGAGAATGGACTAAGCAGCTCATCCAGCATATGTCTGGACTCTGACAAAGTCTGTAAGGAAAAGTTGTTGAAAATTGGTAACCAGATTTTTATTCACAATAAATGATTCGAAATGTAAAGGAGGAGACAATGCAGTGTACTTCTTAGAAATAAGAATGAGTGGGGTGACAACTCAGAATCCACAAACAACATCGCCTAAATTCTATAACCAAATATAACATAATGAAAAATTCAAAAAAATAAGAAGAAAAAAATCAGTTAATGGATTAATGCAGCACTCGAACACGTGTATGGAAATCGATTACAGTTAATAAACAAGACGATTACCAAAACTGCATTTCAATAATTTTTATATGTTAGTACCAAATGTCTGCAAGCCTCAACATCCTTATCTACAGAGTCTTCAGCATACAAGTTGCTCCAAGGCGTTGAGGATCCAAGCTTTTTCTTGTAATCCAAGTTTTATTTTCAAAATCTTTATTAAAAATTCTTTACTTCAAATTCCAATCAGATGAAGAATAATAATTTGATGGTGGATATTAACTGTTTTAGCATGAAAAGAAGATACAAAAGGGAGTACCTCATAATAACCTGCGAGTTCCAGAGTTGTAACCATATGAAGACCTCTAAGAACCTCAATCAAATATTCACTCCTTAATTTTTTAGAGTTTTCTCCAATAGAAGCACTGAATAGGGCAGAAAAATTCCCCAAAGAATATTTCTTGTAAGAACCATGAATCTTAAGAGTTACGAGATTTGGAGTACATAGATTGATCTCACAAGAAGCATTCCTAAGGTAGTTATTAACTACCAGGTTCTTCAATTGAGGAGCAGTCACAGTCAGGAGCTTGAGATGCTGGTGATCACAGTTCTTCAAGATCAACTCTTCCAAAATAGGGTAGTTCAAGAAAAGTTTACCATCGCAATTGCCCTTGGGAAGGGGAACTGCAACCAGTTCTAAATATCTTAATTGGTGAGCAGAACAAATTGATTGGGGTAGTTGAACCAAAATACTTACTGATCGAATCGACTTTAACTTAAATACTTCAATCCCTGAGGTAAAGAGAGAGTCAGGCAATACATAAGATCCACCATTAGGCATTTCAAGATGTACCTCCTTAACATGTCTTTCTAATACAAATTCCAACCATGTATTGAGTCGCCCAGAATCACAACAATAGTTATAAGAGAGACGGAATTTCTGAATGTTAGTAGACCTATCATGGAAAAGTAGAACCCTCGCAACAAAATCCAAGCATTCATGTTTACGATAGACTTTCTTGACGTAAGGCCGAACATTTTTTTCCAGTTTCGATGAGTCACTCCATAGAGAATAATCAAAGTTTAGAACTGGAACAGATTTCCAGAAATACCTCCATTTTCTTGAAATAAAACTTGTTTGTACCACTTCTTTCATGTCCAGAAATGAAAGGATGTAATGGAGGAGTGAATCGGGTAAATCATTAATTCTATCTTCTGTCCCAGTACTTGTAAACTTCCTCTTCTTCTTGTTTATAAATGTTTCTTGATTCATACTAATGACTCTATTTCCCTCTGTCTCTTTATTTAATTATAAGAAGAGAAGAAGCAGTACCTGATGAAATTATAAGCAGAAAATAATTATGAGTTTCTTAATATTTAGGACATTACTGTATGTCTGTATACCAAACGATGAGTGGGCTCTTATATACAAGAGTTGCATGACGAGTTTATTTCCATTAAATAAACTAACAGATAGATATTCATAAAGTATCAAATCAACAAAACCAATTAAAGACATCCAACAACTGTTTGAAGAAATTCCATGAAGAATAAAAAAAAAAAAAAAAAAAAAAATGAAAAGTTTTAAGATACAACAAAAAGATCTTTCATGTCAATCAATAGAAATTTAAGATGTTATCAACTAACAAATAGATATTAATACCTCTTGCTTGAGATAAACGTGGGTGTCAAGATAACCAGATTCTTCAAGAACAGTGTCCTATTTCATATGAGAGAGAGAGAATCAATTCAGTACGGGTCAATCAAAAAGTGGAGAAAAAAAATCAGTTTAAATAGGTTTTATATGATCTTGGGCTTGGGTTTTATAGTATTAGTTGTGAAAATTGGCCTCAAAGTTGGGCTTTAGAGAAGATCTAAACTTCTTCTACCATTTTTCTGAAGGCAAATCAATCAAATCATACTGCCACCCCGACAATTTACAAAGAGTTATCCCATTCTTCAAGCTCATCCCACCGAAATTAATACTACTCTCAAAACACCCATTCTACTATGAGCCACCTGACTAAAAGAACTCTCTCTCTTTCTATATCAATCCTTTCTCTTTGTCACTCTTCCCTTGACGAAAACTAGCTCAAGTCAGATCAAGTAAGTGCCAAATATATTTGAAATTTTTAATTTTTAATCAGTTCAAATTTTATTGATAAGCTCAACGAATTATACAAAAGTAGAGGACAAACGAGCTACAAACTGCGCGGCAAGTCCTTTCTGGATAGCAAACCCGCATCGGTGGGGTTTCATTTACACAAGATTTTTACACAAATCTTTACTCAAGATCTAAGCTCTCCATCTAACTTAATCCAACGGTGTTATATTAAATAAAGCTGGCCACAATTTCTAATTATTACTTTAAAAAAATCGCATAAACGACTCAAGCCAAACCGAGCCGCTTCTCTCTCTACCCTGTTTTTTCTCATAAATAAAACCTCTTCTTTTCGTTTCTTCTCCTCTCTCTATTTGTTTGGTCTCTCTTCTTCAGTTTCCTCTCTGGTTTTCACGTTTTAGACACAACCATAAAAAAAAAAAAAAAAAACTGGTGTGGTATCTCTTCTTCTTCCTAAACCGGTTTAATTATATATATATATATATATATATATATATATATACTAGTTGTACCCGTTGCTTCGCAACGCTAGTTTCAACATTTTGTCTATCATTTGTTTTAAAATTTTGTAATTCTTTTGTACATAATTTATTGATTGTGAACAAGTTCAGTTACTTACTGATCACCATTCGATTTTAAATGATTAGATAAGTGGCAGATTGACTATATTCAACATATTAAATGAATAATACAGTATCATAAGATCAGTTGGTAGACTCTATTTGTAGAGTACAAGAAGCAACGAGAGTTTGCAACAGTTGAGCAAAGTGCAATAATAGTGTGTTAAATTTGTAAATTTTGGTTTAATTTTTTATTTTTAAAAAAATGGATTTGAAAACTTTGAATAACATTGATCTATCGACTTAAGTTAACCTCCACAATCGGGGGATGTTATTGTAGTTCTGCCATCGTACATCCAAACCAAGTTGTAGATGGCATTATGATGAAAGACATGTTGCTAGCTAGGGTGGTAGATTATATAATCAATTGAAATATGGTTAAAATATAAGCTACCACCTTAGCTAATTTGTGTTGTGCCAGTTCCACGAATAAGGTGGTAGATTATATTTAAAATAATCTAGCAACAACAATAGGAATAGATACATGAACCAGAAAAGCAAAGAACCAGTTATCCCCTTAAGCCAGTGATCACCTCCACCAAATGAAGGAACATCTCCTGATACCTATGATTTCTCCTACCTTCCCAAACTCCTAACCAATACCATATGGTTCCCTTAATCTGGTTGCAGGTTTGATTGACAGTCTGAGTCTCTTGATAAAAGATTTTGCAATTCCCCTTTTTCCAAAAGGATCCAAATTGTGGCATATGGAAGGAGGTCCCATACCTTCGATCCAAACAGTGTAGATGGTCCTGGTGGCCAAGTTATGAGCCAGTCCTCCAGATTTTCAACTGTGAAAAGATCAAAATAAACATCTCTCTTTGGCTGGAGGACAACGTCCTAGATTTCTAATGATCGTGAACAATGGCAAATTGACTATATTCAACACATTAAATGAATAATATTGCATGTCCAGGTTATAGACTACATCTGTGTTGTGGAACAGCTAGGAGAGTTTATAACAGTTTTGAGTAAAATGCATTGATAATATTGTTTTAGATTTGTAAATCTTGTATAACTTTGATCTACAAACTTAAATTAACCTTGGTTCTCTTCATAGACAGGTGTGATATTAACTGTATTATAAACACCAAGTGAATGAACTTTTTTGGTAAAAGCTTGGCATAAGGAAAAAAAACTCTCCTCCTAAGTTATTAAAAGAGATACGAGAAGTATTAAGTCTGAACAATAAAATTTAAAGTCTGAACATCAAATAACAATCTCTGTTGCAAACAAAACAATATCCACAATATTTATATACAATTAACCTTGCAAATAATTACAATCAGTCTTTTTTTTTTTTTGGTTAAGATACATAATTAGAATCAACGTACACACCTTATATTAGGGGCCTGACTTTTTCATTTCTTGAACCAGGTCTATATACTGGTCTGAGTGTTGTGGGCAGGGTATTTGCCAGAAACTTTTCATTTATTTCTTCTTCATTCCCTTGTTTGAGACATAATGACTTACCGCGCGCACACACACAAAACAACTAAACTTTAACAGTACACGCTTATACATGTCCTAGAAGTTTACCGACGGACCACATATGTAAATGTTGTAGGATACTTTGCACTTCAGGAGGACAAACTGTTCAACAAAATTATCCAAATACTCATCTTTAAAGATGAAGTGCAATTCTGCAGCAACTTCCTCGGTGTGAAGAGCTGCTCAATCCCAACTCTACAACAACTACTTCCAACTCTATAATCTCACTTCCAAAATGTTCTGTAATGAGGTGCTCAATCCCATCTTTTATAGGCATTACGCATAATTTGCAGACGAGAATAGTGATCTTGTCCTCCATATGTTGGTCATTGGATTTTGTATCGATGCTGAAATATCTTTTGTTTATACCAAATCTTCCAATTCTATTTCTTTAATTCTACTCTTGAGTAATGAATTCTTTCTCTTATTTGTAATATTTTCAGGGAGGTTTATCGGATCAATGCAATCAATAAGCTGAATCACACGTGCTTATATGATGGTCAGTTGAATGCTATGTTGGTTCAATACAAAGTCAACACAAAGGAGGAACTGGGGATTGCAATGGCACCTTCAAACCAACGTTATACCATATACATAACCCAAGAAACTGAAATTAAATGTAATGGGACAAACTATGTCTACAGAGAAAATACGCTTAGTTTGGTTGATTAGTAGAGTAAGATTTTGTAGGTCTTTTTTATTCAAAGCATAAAACTAATCATACATAAAAAGTCTACGCTACGCATGCATGGGTGTGAAATTTGTATAAATGAAAATTACCTAAGAAGCAGCGGTGGTACAGGAAGAGAGAAATGGAGACTGAGATTGATAATGGGGAGCGTAGATATCGTCTTTCATTTTTTCTCCTGTCATAAATCAGTGAACAGACAGAATTTTTTACTGTATTCCTGATAATTGAAATTCAGAAGTTGTTTTGCAAACATTTAGAAATATGAAGTGCAATAAAAAAGAATCATAATTTATAAAACTAATCAAGTGGGAATGCGTTTACAATGTCATGTGTGCGTGAATTATAAGAACGACATCATAATTTGCGAATACTAAAAATAATGTCAGATTCTCTACTACTGAAAACAAAATATGGGTCGTACCTATTACCTAATACCCAAATATTGTTTGCTGGCAATAAAAAAAAATGTAAGAGAAATATGTCTATTGTGAAGATTAGGTATTCACATTGTCAGAATAATATGATATTGTAGGAATGTACTTGATAAAAAGAAATAAAGGGAAATAAGTTATAACCAATTTTACCCAGGTTCCCCAAAGGACATCTATCAATAAAGGGAAATAAGTTTTACCCCGTTCTACCCAGGTTCCCCAAAGATGGACATCTATCATGTATGTTTCCAATATTGCCGTACAAATTTTTGAGCAGAAGATTAGTTCCGAAAAGCTATTTGTAAATGATCTAATGCGGGAACCTTCCTCTTTGGAAATCTTACACAACGAAAATCCTATCCATCGATTGGGGGACTTGCACCTTTAGAAGAAACATATGGAGGTGTGGGCTTCTTCTTGAGCACATTACAGCTCTCCTTCGAATCTTTTCAAATAAGCTATTCACAATAAGCATTGTTGTTTGGTTGGATACCTTATTTGTTCCACAGTTATTGCATGATGACTAATTTTTCAGAGCTGCCTCCAGGGAATGCCAACTTGACAGTATCTTCGTTATCTCGCATAACACCACCAAACCCCTAACCCTTTGAGCCAACTGCACCATCATCATTTGGTTTAATGACCCCAGAAATTGTCCCCTCCCAAGAGGATCAATTGATCACTTGTAGAATCCTAGTTGTCCGGAAATTTGGCAAGAACGCAACTCATGCATCCCACTCCTGTCAGCCAGTTGTTGTGCCTTCATCCTCTTGTTGTTGTTGTCCATAGCCTGGAGTCCAATAATATTATATATATATATACACACACAACATGGATTAATTTTAGTTCAATATGCATGTGAGTTGTCTACGTTAATAGGTTATACACCTTAAAGTATTTAACAGATAAATTTTCAGGCTACATTCATCTCCTAGGGCAGGAAGCACATGTACCTGACTGCTTTTTGAAGATGTCTGTTCCAAGCCAATGAGCTGGTTATATATGAATTCACCATATGAGACAATGTAGTCCTTAGCATGCATCCCACCAACACGCTCTTAGTTCGACTCCTCGAATGGGCTACCCCAGTGAGCAATTCGTCAAGGCTTATATCAAGGTTTGTTCCAGAAGATTTGAAAAACTTCTTGTTGACCTGAAAAAAATGCATTTTAAAGCAGTTCATCAAAACCTTAATATAGATCCTGATTTATGTATGGAAGGGAAGTAAATGCCTTACTAAAATATTGCACACAGATACAGATCACCAATTTCATACAACATTGATTCAAGCAATAGGTGAACATAAAGAAACATGTCATTCAAGCATTTTATTGACCATAGATACAATCATGGGCATGCATATAAAGTTAGGTATGTAAGTAAGATCAATTCTCTATAATCCACCAAGAATATTAAGAAGAAGAAAAAAAAAACTTTCCTGAGATGTGGTAGGGAATAGGTGGAGTCTTAAATAAATTGTTGATTTTTTAGCTTAAAGTTTTAAGTCTCCCACTCCTGATTCTTGACATAATTGCAGGTTGAAAACTGAATGATGAGTTGATTGGACTGAAGCGTCTTACAGAGAAGCTTGCTATTTAAAATCTTGAAATTGTGAAGAGTGGTACAGACAAACTTAAAGGAAAAATTCAAACTTTAAATAATTGAAACTTGTCTGGAATGAACAAGAAATAGAAGGGGGCGGAAAAGAAACTCATATTGATGTCCTAGAGACTCTGAAACCAATTTAATATCTGAAAAGCTTGTCTATAGATGGCTATAAGGCAACTGGTTTCCTGGATGATTTATGACAGACGCACCACTGTTCACCAATTTGCTGAAGCTCTCTTTTATTAAAATGGGTGGAAAATGCGACCATCTCTCTCTTTTTGGTGATTTGGTGAACCCCATTTGGTTTTACAATGTATTTCTTATTATGACTCTTACAATACTAATGCTTTGATAAAGACTAATTGCAGAGATTAAGTTCTCAAAAACAATTACAAAATGTTGGGAAAAAAATATTGAGTTCTTAAAATTAAATAAGATGATATTTAATGCTCTAACGCTCACACCAGATATGAATCAAACTGTGTCACAATATTTTTGGAATAGATTTAAATTAAATAAGTAAAACTTACATTAGTTAAATTACAGAATTTAGCATTGATTGTACTCGTTCCTTTTCTATTCTTATGCGTTGACCTAGCTTTGCCTTACTTATCTCTTCAGTTCCATTTGACAAATTCGATTCCAATGACTTTGTTTGAGAAGTTGTATCACTGCCATAGAGGTAACATTATAAGCATCAATATTTTATATTATAAATAATAAAAATTATTGTTCATGTAATTACATAAAATTAAAAAACTTACATAGGTTCAATTATTGAATTTAGCATCGATTGTGCTCATTCTCTTTCCCTTCTTAAATGTTGTCCTTGCTTTGCCTTACTTATCTCTTCACTGTAGGTTGAAGAAGTTTTAACACTTTTGACAGGTAATTCTTTCTTTGTCATGACTGTGTTCCAGGTACTAAACAAAACATAATGAACAATTATTCACAAATTACTAACAACAATATTATGGTAAGTTTACTATGCAATTTTTCATATGAAGATGGTACATAAGCAAAAGTAATGTCAATGGAAAAATTATTGTGATTTGATATTAAAAAAAATTTGGTTAACTGGTCGTACTTCAATCGCATGCCCTGCTTGTGGACTATTTACAATTCAAGGTAGAGTGTAGTGACAGTTGCCCTTCTTTTGTAACCATGCCCTTTAACCTAAGGTCAATAATGCTCTACTTTCATATTTAAAGCACACATTGAGCCTACAGGAAAAAAAAAAAAAAAAAAGGTGGCAGACCTGCCTGAACATCGTGATATACACCTCTTGGATCAAGTACAGAGTAGAAATGTGCAAGAAAAGAATAAAATAGAATAGGCAAAGTATCATTATAGAGAGATTCACAATGACAATAATAATTGAGCTAACAATACATGGTAATAGCAAGGAAATAAGCTAGGTTGAAATATTCAAATAAGTATTCTTTGCTTATTGGGGTTTTTTTTTTTTTTTTTTTTAGTTTAAGCAGCAAGTACTGGTCCAGGGCAATCTATCTGCCGCTTTGAATGTAATAACAACATAATTTTGAAAGTCTAGAGAGAGTTTAAAAATTTAATTTGAGGCTGAAATATATAAGGCAGTGTAACCTAGAGTAATCACATAGGTGTATTATTCTTCAATAAGGTTTTGAATGAGTCTCATTAATAAATACATTCGATAATCAGTCTCCATATTATAAATGGTGATCTTATGAGAAATCACTTCAAATATGTGAATATGTGCAATCAGTGAACATGTAATAGACAGAAAAGCAATCAATATGTAATAGCAAGTGGTGATCTCAGGCAGTTCATCATATTTTTCAGATATATGGGCGACGCCAAGTTTTCTCTGAACTTGTAGTAACCTCTTAAGGTTTTCTTGAACAGCGTATTGGTGAGCTCTTATATATTCTGACACCATTAATACAATATGACCAAGAGATATCTTCAAATTTAGGTTTGAACAAAGAGCATTCAAATAAAGGATTCGATTAACTAAATAGGTGCAGACATTAATCAGCAAGTTTGTTACTATAAATGGCGCATGTACTCCATTCTTTGGGTGCGGGGTCCAAAATGCCTGCAACAGCAAAACCATAATCTTAATCCGAATGTAGTTAGGCATAAGCCTAAAAATATAGTAGTCATTAAGTAACATCAATTGTAAAAAAAGGTCTCAAAAAATTAAAAAATGTCTGTGAAATCCCAATTCGTGAACACACACAATTTACACATATTTCTGTAAAAATCAAATTTTGCATATCTAGGTTTTAATTAATTACTTTATGCGAGTTAGTCAGTTCAAAACCCAAGCAATGGAGATGGTGTTTTATCAATACATCAAATAAAACTGAACTAACAACATGGATTTCTCCATACCATGAAACCATCTTTATCAGTTCGATTATCTCCAATTTCAAAGGAATGACAACAGGGATATATACATATCTGCTATATTGAGGAAAGTGAGATGTTGTGCTACTAAAAAGAATCATCATTTTACAGTTAAGCTACCCATTCAAAACACATGCTACATATTGGTGAGGAAAAAAAAATTGTCATTGTCATTCTTTTAATACAAATGCGACAAAACTGAATGTTACTATAGTACTACCAAAAACACCGAGTTACTGAAATTTCAAAATACCAAAGTTTACTTGGTAATGATGTTAGTAATACGTTTTGTACTGTAGTGAAATAGTGCAATAGAAATTAATTATATTAACCTTCATCTAACACAATTTAGAGGGGTTTAAAAGGTTTAAGAGGCTAGCTGAAGCTTACTATAAACAATAAAATGTTGTTAATAAAGAGGCTGAGTGTTGGACTGCTGGCTCGAATGGACAACGTTTGGAGTTGTACTTATGTCCAAAAGTCCAGCCGGCCACGCCCCTAGTTGGTGCACCAAAAGTAACAGAGTCTGATTCTTACTTAGAGTGGGAATAGAAGGGTGTATTGAGAAAGATCAGAGATTAGTTATGTTAGGTTGAGATTCACTCCAATTTAAAGGTGGCAGTCCCCTACAACAATTGATGGCCTTACTAACCTTTGTGTTAATATATGGTTTTAAAGTACAAGTCTTCCTATTTTATGGTGCATGTTATTTCAATACATAAAGGTGGAAAAGTTTAAAATAGAAAGGATGCGTGAAAATAGGCGACGTCAGCCAATACTTTCTCTTCCATTTATGAAATTATTTTGCAAAAATAAATAAAAAAAAAAGACTGATTTACTAATCACACTATGATCGTTTGTATTCCTTATGTTGACAATACTATTAATCACAGTATGACTAAAATGACCAAAACAGTCGCTAAAACACACACACATGGTCATGCCCTTCTGATAATGCATTGTAGAACCCTAAACCCTAAACAAAAATATTAAAAAAACAGATATTTGCAGAGAAGATGAGAATTTGCTGAAAGGCAAAATCATTATAAATCAAATTGTTATTCTCATAAATTCAGATTCATAATAAATCAAATCAAATCCATATCATAATAAAATGACTAAAATTGATAACAATTCAGGAAAAAAACCTTTTGAGTGACTAAATTTGACATACCTTTTGAACGATTATGAGAGAAAGAGGTGATATTGAGAGAGACAAGGAATCTGTGATCAATAACAACACACTAATTAAATCAAATTGAACAAACAATAACAAAAAAAGAGTCTTACAGAGATTAATTGAATGTTGATTTTAATTTTTTCTATGCCGAGAGAGAGAGAGAGAGAGAGAAAGAGGAGAGAATTAAACCCTAATAAGCCATTTTGCATTTAGTCAGCGGAATCATTTAGCCAGAAAGAAAAATGAACTAAAGATATGTAAAGGGGGAAGTTGAGACAGAGTTGTAGATAAGGACCGAGACCAGAAAGCCAAAAAAAAATCCCAGAAAGCCGACTGAAGTCTAGAACATAAGCTAAAGTTTATTACTTCGATCTCTATGATTAACGTGAACAAACAAAGAGCACATAGCTTTTGAGGGAGAGGAATGATAATGATGAAATATCCTGTTAAGAGCAAAGAGAGAGAGAGAGAGCAGAGCAGAGAGAGAGAGAAGAAGAAGAAGAAGAATTTGATGAATTTGAACAAACAAACACTGAAATATTAAACAAAAGATCAACTTTCTGTCCAATCTAATTACCAGAAACCATATGTGGCTAATAGAAACAGAAAATTTGAAATTTGAAAGCTTAACCTTATCAAAAATTAAAAATTAAAATTTCAAAACTAAAAACCATGATCTAGTATTGAGTGATGTAAACTGACCTGTTGAAGCCGAAGTGCAATAGATCGCAACAGATAGTGGAGAATGTTGATGCAAACTGACCTGTAGAAGCAACAACAATACATAGTTAAAATTAACTTAGGGCGAGTATTACAGAGCTACTAAAATTAAAATTGATTTGTGTAGCTATTAAGAGAGGGAACAAACAATAATTTAGGAGGCTGGATGAGGAAGAGAAGGAGGTTTCGTATTGTTTACAAATTAATGTTTAATTAGGGTGTTTAATTAGGGTTTAATCTCTGTTGTCCATCTAAAATCAGCGGTCCAAAATATCTCCCAAAATTGTCTTTTTGTAGATGTTTAATCTCTGTCGTCCATCTAAAATCAGACGGTCCAAAATATCTCTCAAAATTATCTCTTCATCAAAACTGTCTCCACAACTTATGTACCCTTTGTGTCTTATAGCTTATATATATATAACATGTAGTGGCTTGATCAACAGTAATTGTTCGAGATAAGAACAATGATATTGTTTCAGTTCTTCATTAAGATATGGAGAATATTCCTAATCAAGGAACAAAACAACTCCTTTGGAGCACTGCAACCCTTTTGTAGGGGGAATGGATTGTTAAGCTGCTACTGGTAGCCTCTGACAGCAGCAGTGATGAGGGTTTGAGCACTTATGTGTAAATCGACCTCTATTGCTTAAGAACTTGTTAGTAATATTATCTATTATTTTGATGAGATTTATGATTAGTCTTTTAGACATCGTCGCGTTGGACTACTCTGTAGTCTCCAACTAATAATTGTTTTATGTTTTATTTATGATTAATCTCAACTCCGTCGCGTTGGACTACTTGTAGTCTCCGGTTGTTAATAGTTCTGTGTTCTGATTTATGATGAATAAAGACTTCGTCGCGTTGGTTCCCGTTTAGCCGCAGGCAAGTGGCCATTAGGCGTTTAGGGACATTATTCGTTGACTGTTAGAGTTCATCATAAGTCTTGATATAAAACTATTCTTAGCTGTGACATAAATCGTTGACTGTTGGAACTAATCATGGATTAAGATATGAAATAGTTGTCAGTTGTGACTTAAATCGTTGACTGTCTGTACTAATCATGGATAATGGTCTGGAATTGTAATCTTACTGTTCTCTTTCAGAATAATTACTTTTGAGTAAAGAACTGCATGATCCCTAACTCCTTATTGACATCTTCACTTCGTGTTATCTGCTTTTATTTTAGCTTTTAGATAATATTAAGATGGGGGAAAATGATAAGTATTTTAATCCTTTAATCCCTTATAGGGAAAAAATTAAAAAAAACTATTTGGATTTCTTCTATGAATATGATAGAACCGACAGATAAATTTATCATTGATCGAGTAACCATCAATAATGAATTTAAAAGTTCAAAATATGATGCCTTTTGTAAATGGTATTGGAAAAATTATAATAAAGCCCAACATGAATTTATTAAAAAAAGATATTATAATCATTTAGAAAAGACTAGAATTATTATTCCTTTTGCACAATATGTCCAAAAAACGATTAATATTCTAGAATCTTCTGAAGCCAAAGACTATTTTAATTATTGGACTAATAATAGTTCTAAATCTGAATTAAGTACCAAGACTTTGACTAATAATAATATTATTGAATTATCACAGGATATTAATACTGTATCCAATAAAATTAAAATTATTGGAAACAATAATACCAATGTCAGACAAGAGGAGGAACATAGGGTTATTCCTGTTAAAATTGACAGTGATATTAACGACAGTCTAAAGGATAAGCATGATGTCACTTTCATTTCTTCTAGTAAAGATATTATTATTTCAGAATTTACTAAGAATAATGTTATAGGACAATATCCTAATCAATTTGATAATACTACAAGTGTTTGGTCACTTAGTATTAAAAATATTATTTATCAAAGGAAGATATCCAAAAAACCCTTCCGTCAGAAATTGGTCTTTTTTAAAACCCAATTTGTTTTGGATTCCAAAAAACAATTTGCTTTTAAACAATATCCTAAAAGGAATAATTTCACATTTATTATTGATCAGATAAAAAGAGAATATAACTCTTTACTGAATTTAACCAAATTTTCTAAACATAACTCTATGAATATCATTAATAATGATCCAAAATTAGCAAAAGAGTTTTATCAAAAGACTTTTCTAAATTATAGCATACCTAGTATTAATGTACTTAGTAATGATCAGACCTTAATTTTAGATGTTATCAATAAAATTTCTAATCCTATTGAAAGAAGACAAGCTTTTTAAAGTTATTTAGAAAATACTTCTAAATCCCTTTATTCTTTTGATAATGATTTCCATAATTCTATGGATAATAAATATACCATTTCTGACCTTAAAGGTGAAATTAATAATCTTAAATCAGATATTAAAATCTTAAATGGAAAAATTTACTTACTCCAGAATAATTCAATTTCTTTACCGGAAATTGAGACTACTAGAGATTTATTGTCCCTAAATCACTCTACCAGTCAAAAATGGCATATTAAAGTAAAACTTGTCATTAATCAAGAATTTACTCTTGAAACTATTGCCTTGGTTGACAGTGGTTCAGACCTTAATTGTATAAGAGAAGGATTAGTTCCTACAAAGTATTTTGAGAAAACTAAGTATGCATTAAATACGGCTAATGGTTCTCCTATGAGGATAAATTATAAACTATCAAAGGTTTTGGTATGCAATGATGGTATTTGTATTAATACGCCTTTTGTATTATCTGGTAATTTATCTCAAATGGTAATCTTAGGAAGACCCTTTTTAAGCCTTATCTGGCCCATCGAAAGGATTGATAGTAATGGTATTCATACCACTACAGAGGGAAAAAAGATAATTTTTAAATTTATTATTAAGCCTAAGATAAATCATATCAATCAATTACAAGAGGCTTTATTTTTAAAAGAAAAACAAATCAATTTTTTATCTCAAGAAATAGGCTATGCTTCTATTGATAAACAATTAGAGCAATTTGCTACTAAAGAGAAAATTCTTTCCTTAGAAAAACAATTTCAGAAGGATATATGTAGCGATGTCCCTAATGCCTTTTGGGATATGAAACAACACATAGTTAAATTACCCTATATTGAAGGTTTTAACGAAAGCATGATTCCTACTAAGGCTAGACCAATTCAAATGAATAAAATTTATATGGAATTATGTAAGACTGAAATTCAAGGCCTTTTAGACAAACAACTAATTAGGAAAAGCTCTTCCTGTTGGAGTTGTGCAGCCTTTTTTGTTAATAAAAATGCTGAACAAGAACGAGGTATTCCTAGATTAGTTATTAACTATAAACCCCTTAATAAGGTTTTGCAATGGATTCGTTATCCTATTCCTAATAAAAAGGATTTATTAAAACGCTTAAATGATACTCGCATATTCTCTAAATTTGATCTAAAGTCAGGTTATTGGCAAGTTCAAATTGCTGAGCAAGATAAATATAAAACTGCTTTTACTGTTCCCTTTGGACATTATGAATGGAATGTTATGGCTTTTGGTCTGAAAAATGCTCCTTCAAAATTTATGAATATTATGAATGAAATTTTTAATGCCTATACAGAATTTTGCATTGTCTATATTGACGATATACTAATATTTTCCAATACTATTGATCAACACTTTAAACATCTAAACATTTTTTCTCATCTTATTAAGAAAAACGGTTTAGTTGTTTCTGCATCAAAAATGAAGATTTTTAAAACCGAAATTCGTTTCTTAGGACATAATATTTGTCAAGGGAAAATTATCCCTATTGATAGATCTATAGAATTTGCATCAAAATTCCCTGATGAAATAAAAGATAAAAAACAGTTACAAAGATTCCTAGGAAGCCTAAACTATATCTCTGATTATTACAAAGAAATAGCTTTTGACACCAAGATTCTTTATGAAAGGCTTCGTAAAAATCCTGAACCTTGGTCCACGGATCATACAAAAGCTGTTCAAAAAATAAAGCTTAAAGCTAAACAATTACCTTGTTTATCTCTGGCAAATCCGAATGGATTGAAAATTGTTGAGACAGATGCCTCTAATAAAGGATATGGTGGTATACTTAAACAGAAAAATTATTTGACTAATAAAGAGGATCTAATTAGATTTCATTCTGGCGTTTGGAAAAATGCTCAAGTCAAATATTCGACTGTTAAAAAAGAAATGTTGGCTATAGTAAATTGTGTTAACAAATTCCAAGATGATTTAATAAATCAAGAATTTTTGTTACGAATTGATTGTAGTTCGGCAAAAGATATTATTGAAAAAGATGTTAAAAATTTAGCATCTAAACATATTTTTGCCAGATGGCAAGCAATTCTGTCGGTATTTGAATTTCAAATAGAATTTATAAAAGGAGATAATAATTCTCTTCCTGATTTCCTTACCCGCGAATATTTGCAGGGATGAGTAATCATAGTCCAGCACCACATGTGGGGCAAGGACGTGGAAAAGGCAAATTGAGCCTTACCGGCCCTAATTCGGGTTATTCAATTACAGGTAAAGGCAAATTAAGCCTAAACGACCCTAATTCGGGTTCTTCTGGAAAAGTCCCAATGGACAAAAATATGAAAGTCCCAATGGACAAAACTATGAAAGAAGCCTTATTAGGCAACAATGAGCCCAAGTTGTTCTTAAAAAATTACACAGAACTACTTGTGATCCTTAATTCAGAGGATGAGAAATGGCTTTCGGATCCCATAATTTTGGGTCAAAAATATTTTGATGAAAAGGATAATAGTCCTATCCGAGGTGGAAAACATAGATATTTCTATGAATCAATTTTAGAAGAAACTAAATCAGTTAGTTTTGAACATAATAGAAAGGGTAATACTCTTAATTCACCCATTGCTTACAGTAAAGCAATGATTCATATGGTCCTCAAATCTTCTGATTGGGGAGACCCCAATAAATTGCGGGAATTACGTGGTCCATACCATAATTATAATCAATCCTATAATTATTGGGATTATATGGACGCATGGTCCTATTCCTTCTTTTACCAAAATCCTCAAAGGAAACATTCTTGGTTCCTCTACTTTGATGAAGATTTCAAAAAAGAAAACAATGAAATTCCTAATTGGTTTTACAATTGGTTTTTTAAATTTGGGCCTAATCTGGATTTTTTACCATCAGAGCTAAAAGTTCTTTTTAAACCTTATCTCCAATTTCATCATTTGTTCGAAGGACAAGACACTATTCGAGGAAAATCACTCCTCTTTTTTCTAGCAGATTATTTAATCCCTTGGATTTGGGCCTGGACTTACAGTTGTCAATTTCAAGCTTCTGAAGGTCTTCATGGTCTCTGCCGACAATACCATTACAAATGGTGGGCAAAATGTCCCATCGAGAAAAAATTATTAACCATTACTCCTGATATTCAAAAGCTAGAACAATTATATGCTTCCCGTCATACTCCATCACCAGTTCCTAAAGAATCCTTTACAGACAATCCTGTTTCAATCATTCGGGAAAAATTAACAAAAGCCCATCCTGGGCTCTCATCCCAAGAAATCAAGTTTCGAGTCATGAAATCAGGAGCACATCCAAGCTTCTTTTGGGGATATTTCTCCTATGGACACTGCTTCCAATACCATGAAGGACACTGATTATCCTGGTAACACGATTACTTCATGGTGGGACCACAAACAAGATTGCTTTCAACACAGCTCTTCCCAGCATGAAGATGATGATAATGACATTGATCTAGGAGAGGATTAATATATCTTCTTAATGATTCGCAGGACTATTGACCCAATCAATCATCAGACACCAACAATGGGGTTCACATAATAAACAATTGATCTACAATTATCGGAATCCGATGAAATCCACTATTCAGGACTATCAGCCAATTAAGGGGTCTACAACGCCCGCAAATTACTCTACCAACAATGGGAACCACAAAACTCACGTGAATCAACAATAATGCTCGACAAGGATAATCCCCGCTACTATTCAATGGGGGCCACATCACATAATGCTCTCAATAGGGTCCACCCACTAGCAAGGTGCCCTTTGGGACCCACTTCCCACTTTCCAACTGGGACCCACTTTCCTAAGTCTAATTGCCTATATAAGGAAGCATTTCTAATGAGAAGAACAAGCTCGGACAATCTCCTTCTCTTAAGCTTCGACACTTTCTCTCTCTCTCTCAAGCCTTAAGCCTTCTTCTCCCCTTTTCTACACTTGTAATCTTTTTTGCTTTCTTATTTTCTTCTTCTGTAACCTTGTAATCGTTTGGTGTGCTTCTTAACCACCTGAAACTTTATTCAGGGGGTATATGTATGTAAATTAAGCTCAAGTATTCTGTAAGTTATTCCTTTCTTTTCTTTGTATTTCTTTTAGCTTTTAATTTCATGTGAATAAAGTTTCAGTATTTTCTTCTGTTCTTCTTCTTCTTTACTTTCTGTTCTTTATTTACTGTTCTTTAGTTTATGTTTTAGATTTCTGTAATTTTTTGTTGTTTTGTTTTAGTTTAATTTTACTATTCATAATCCTGGTATAAAATTGGTGTATATATATATATATATATATATATATATATATATATATATATATATATATTTAAATATAGTCCATTACTAACAGGCAGGTTTTCACGTTTCTAAAAGTTATAATCGTTAGTGATTTGCTAACAGTTATATCCATTACAAATTCAACTTATATGTTACAATAAATAAAAGAATTATTGGAATTATTTGTGTACCTAATACATCCTTCTCTTATAATATTTAGAACTTGTATTAGATGCATTTATAATTCACAGATTTATATAATCCAACTCGCAAGTGGCAAGGCACATTGAGCAAGAAGGTCCTTGCGTAGGGTAAAATGCGCAGCAAAACCATTTTTTTCTCTTCGTTACAAATTCAAATTCAAAATTCAAAATCTTGTTACTTTCCCATGAATTTCTCTACTGTTATTCCTAAATCCTTAAGTCTTTGTATTAATCCTTTATTTCCTTTTCTTCTTTTCGGTTTATTTTCTCAGTTGTGTCTAACTAAATTGAGCATTATCTCTGGAATTTTGCTGTTCAATAGCTGGTTCTTTATGGCGTCCAAGAGAATTTTGGGTGATAGCAGTGATGAAGAGTTTTCTGATGGTGAAGGAGATATTTTTGAGTTGGAAGAGGCGATGAAAAATAACTGGAAGATTGATAGTTCCTGGGAGGCGGTTATTCTAGATGATTTGGAAGATAATGTGCCAGCTGAATGGAAATTTATCTTACTTGGTAAATTCTATGCCCCAAAATTTGTGGATACTGAAGTAATTAAGAAGGAGCTCATTAGTGATTGGGAAATTTTGAAAGATGTTGAAATTATACCTTTAGCTTCTGGTGTGTTTAAGGTGATTTTTGAGAGCTTGAGAGAGAAAAGGAAAGTGCTCAAAAATGGTCCGTGGAGTATTCAAGGGTATGTGTTCTCTGTTTAGCCTTGGTTTGCAAATTTTCAATTGAAAGATTATCCGTTCGAGTGGATTCGGTTATGGATACAGGTTTTTGGTCTTCTGTTGGAAAGAAATCGTGAGGTGGATGTCCGACGAGTTGGAGCAAGCTTTGGAAGGGTGATAGATTATGATCCGGTGGGAGGTTCTGATGGATTAGGTCCTTTTTCAAGAGTCCAAGTTCTTTTTCATCTACAAAACCCTTTGTTAGTAGAAAGGTCAGTTCGTTCAGATAATAAGGTGTTTACGGTAAAATTCAAGTACGAAAGGCTACCTGTTTTTTGTTATTTCTGTGGGGTTATTGGCCATAACTATAGGATCTGTACGAAGTACTCGAAGCATCCTTTGGTGATCAATAAACCGGCAAATTTTGTACCAGTGAGTATTTGCAAGTTTCCTCGGTATCTCAGAGCTGATATTACAAAGTTTGGTAAGGGTATTGGTGCTAGTAGGGGGCAAAATAGTCAAAATCTTCAATCTACTAAAGGAAAAATTATTCCATTGCAGCAAGATGGGAATCAAAGGAAATTGTTGTTGAATGATCGGAACATAGTGATCGGAGATGGTGAGTCTTCGCTGGCAGCAGAGAAATCTTTGGTAGCAGCAGATAAGGCGAATTTTACGGCAAGTGATGAAATGGATTTGACGGTAACTGATATTGCGGTGGATATAGAGTTGAATGAGTCAATGGTTACTAATTCTGGTGGTGAGTGTGACAAAGTAGGCAATTATAATGAGGAGATTTTGCAAGTTGAACGAGTCAATAGTGAGGAGTTGAAGGTTGTTGCGGATTTGGGGGGTTCTCATTTAGAAGCTGGTGTGGAAGTAGTTGGTGCTAAGATGGAAAATAGAATTGATGTGGGACTGTTGGTGGAGGATGGGAGCAAAGTGCCTTACGCACTGACCAGTGATGGACCTTCTGATAAAGAGATAATTGTGAGCTATGCTTTAAGCCCAAATGAGTCTCCGGGCCTGGTAAAGTTTTTAAAGTCTGTGGATACTAAAGTCCATTCTATGATAGAAGCAGATAAGAAAAAGGCCCAAGTTAGTAAGTGTAGGGAGTTGAGTGCTATTGAGAAGTGTGGTAAAATCCTTTTTGCTGAGCCCGTTTGTGTTAAGTCCAGTAATCCACTTTTTGATTTCAAGTCAACTAACCCAATCTTTGAATCCTCGTCGTCTTCTTCTCCTACCTTGTCTCAATCAATGTTAAACCTTTCACCGAAAACCGACTTTCAAGTAAACTCTGAGTCTCTTCAATTTGGAGATAAAACTAGATTGACTCCCTCAATTTCTTCTCAATTGAATCATAGCCTATCTAATTCCAAGAGCTTAAACCTTCAGTGTGTAATTCCAATCTCCGAATCTGGTGTATCTGCTCCTCTTCCGTCCAAGCCTAGAAGATTGAAGGAGTTGGCTAGGAAGTTTGTTGTTCAAGCTTCTCATACTGTTAGGGAGAAAATTGAGAGTGAGTTTGCAAACCGCAAAAGGATGAGAACGAAAGAATCGTCAAGTCAGTCTACTATTAATAATTTTAAGAGTGAAGGAAGAGCTATGAAAAGAAGGAAAGATATGGAGAAGCTCCTGGTTGAAATTGATACTGAAGGAAGTAAGGGTGGAGGTGATCCAAAAGGTGTGACTGAAAAGTTAGAAAAGGAGTTGCAGAGTTCCGATACTGATTTACAATCACTCAAGGAGATTAAGCTGGTTGGTACTTGTGTGGCTGATTCTGTGCAGAGAAAGGTAGATTTGATGGTGAATGAAAATGATGGAGGTGTATTTGTTGGGTCTGGTAGCAATTCTACTGGAGGGTTCGCGGCAGCTGTCCCTAATCAGCAGCCTCCTCTTTTATGATGCTATCTTGGAATTGTAGGGGAATGGGTTCCTCCTCTGCAGTCCAAAATCTAAAGGACCTTATCCGAGTAGGTGACCCGGAGGTGATCTTTATTTCTGAGACAAAAGTGAAGGTTAGTAGAATGGAAAAAGTTAGAAAAAAAATAAAGTATAGTGGGTGTCATTTTGTTGCTGCTAATGGAAGAAGTGGTGGTTTGGCTTTACTTTGGAAAGAGGGAATTAATCTGCAGATCATAGCTTCATCCCGCCATGTGATTACAGGTAAAATTTCTAATTTCCCAAATAATAATGATTGGTTCTTCTCTTGTGTTTATGGTCATCCGACTCCCTACTTAAGAAAAGAAGTGTGGAATGAATTAAGAGTTACTGCAACTAATGTTCCTGGTCCTTGGGTTTTGCTTGGGGACTTTAATGCAATAGCCACTACTGATGAAAAAATTGGTGGTCATGGCATTCTGGGGAAAAGTTTAGAGGAGTTTAATGAATTAATAACTGAGCTTCGGTTGTTTGATATGGGTTTTTGTGGGTCTAAATTTACTTGGTCGAATTGTAGAAGGGTAGGTGATAGAATTATTGAAAGGTTGGATAGGGTGTTAGCCAATACTGATTGGGTTGATAATTTTCCTGAAGCTATGGTTCAAAATGTGTCGTGTGGCTCTTCGGATCATACTGCATTGTTAGTGTCTTTGGCTAAAATCGAGAAACCTGGTCGTAGACCATTTAGATTTCATGATATGTGGTTAAAGGATTCCACATGTTTAAATGTGATTGAATCTGCTTTGACCACCAGATTTACAGGGTCTTCTGGATTTCAATTAAAGTGTAAATTAAATATGACTAGGTATAGACTTAAAGTTTGGAATAAAACTCATTTTGGAAATATCTTTCATGATATTAAAAAATTGAGATCTGATCTAGATAATCTTATGCTTAATATAGAGGATGAACAGAGTTACACTTTGATGTTAAGAAAGAAAAAAGAACTGAATATTCTGCTTGATAAAGAAGATGCATACTGGAGACAATTATCTGGTTTTTCTTGGTTAAAGGATAAAGGTAGAAATACAAGATTTTTTCATCTTTCGACTGTGTATAGGAGAAGAAAGAATTGGATTTCTAAAATAAAAAATAAGGATAACGATTGGGTAGATAGTAGAGTTAATATAGGTAAGTCTACCTGTAGTCAATCAGGATGTCCTTAATCTTTTTCAACTAATTTTGACTCAGGAGGATAATGATTTTCTAATTAGTATTCCTTCACCATCTGAAGTATGGGATACTGTTAAAAAAATGGGTAGTTTGAAGTCACCTGGTCCAGATGGTTTCCAAGGTTTATTTTATAAGAAGAGTTGGGAATGGGTTGGCCCAGTTGTGATTAAAGTTGTGCAAGAGTTCTTTTCAAATGGATGGTTGCCTTCTTCTTTAAATGAAACTTTCATCACTTTGATCCCAAAAGTCCAGAGTCCTGAAACTCCAAGCCAGTTTAGGCCTATAAGTTTATGTAATTTTTCTTATAAAATTATTTCAAAAATTATGGCTAATAGACTTAAAAACTTTTCTGGAGTCGATTATATCCCCTTATCAGAGTGCATTTGTCAAGGGTAGGGCTATTGGAGATAATACTTCCATGGTGCATGAAATGTTTTACAGGATGAAAAAAATGAAAAAAAGGTAAAACTGGTTGGATGGCTGTGAAACTTGATATGGCTAAGGCCTATGATCGAGTTGAATGGGGATGTTTAGCCAATATTTTTAGACAGTTGGGTTTTTCTGAACATTGGGTTAATCTGGTTAATCAATGTTTAAGTACTGTTAAATTTCAGGTTCTACTGAATGGTGCACCAATTGAAGAAATTGTTCCTAGTAGGGGTATAAGGCAGGGTGACCCTCTGTCATCCTATCTTTTTATTATCCTCTCGGAAGCTCTCTCTAGAATGATCTCAAAAGTTGAAGAAGTGGATCAGGTGCATGGTTTTAAGCCTAAAAGGGGTGCTCTTGGAATTTCACATTTGCTCTATGCGGACGATTTGATCTTGTTCTGCCGGGCGGAGAAACAAGAGGTAACAAATTTATTAAATGTTGTTAATGAGTACTGTCAGGTTACAGGACAGTTAGTTAATTTCGATAAATCTGCTGCTTTCTTTAGTTCAAATGTCCCTAGTAATCGTCAGATAGAACTAAGGAATATATGGGGAGTAATGAAATTCAGGGAAAATGATAAATATTTAGGAGTCCATGTTCTGTTCTTTTGAGTAGAAAAAGGAAAGATAGTTTTGATTATATAGTAGATAGGATTCAGAGTAAGATAGCGGGGTGGAAATCAAAGCTTTTATCTCAAGCTGGTAGGTTAATAATGCTGAAATCTGTGACTGAATCTATGCCCATTTATGCTATGTCAACTTATTCTTTACCGGGATCTATTTGTGATGAAATTGAAAAAATACAAAGAGATTTTTGGTGGAGGAATTCTGCTGATAGAAAGGGTGTATGTCTTATGAGTTGGGAAAGAATTTGTAGAATTAAGTCTGAAGGAGGGCTTGGTTTGAGGAGCATGAAAATACTGAATAAAGCTCTATTAGTGAAACACTGGTGGAGACTTAAATCAGATAGAGAATCCCTATGGTCCAAGTTTTTTCGAAGCTTGTACCCAAAATGGGAATTAAAATGGAAAGGTGAGGTGAACAAAGTGAATGATGAATCAGTTTTCTGGCAGGGTTTAGGTTCATGCAAGGATATGTTTAAAGAAAACTGTGTTTGGCAGATTGGTAATGGTATGGGAATTAATATGTGGGATGAACCTTGGCTTGTCTTCATGAATAAACCAATGATTCTTAGAGAGGTTCTAGATATTCCAAATGGGATGGAAGCTATGGTGGTTAATCAGTTAATTAACCCTGTTACTTTTACCTGGAATTTACCTTTAATAGAGAGAGACTAATCCCGGCACCTATTCGTAAGTCTGTTATAAATACTAATCTGAGAAGAGGAATGAGTGATAAGGTGATTTGGTTAGCGAACCAAAAAGGTAAGTTTAGTGTTAAAACTGCTTACCTTAGTGGTAGTCAGGAGACTGGTTCATCTAGTCAGATGGAAACAGAGAAGTGTTTCTTAAAAAAGATTTGGAAGTTAAAAACTCCAGCCCATATTATGCTATTTATATGGAAAAAAAATTTCTGGAATTTTGCCAACAGGGGATAGACTTGTTCAAAGAAATATGGTGGGAGATTTTACTTGTTGTTGGTGTCAAAAGGAGGTTGAATCTATAAATCATTGTTTTTTCCAATGTGATTGGATTCAGAGGTTATGGTTTCTTAGCCCAATTAATATAAACATTGTGAGTCGTAAGGAGTGGGACTATAAAGAGTGGATTAAATATTTTATTACTTAGTATACTCTGGAATCAAAAGTGCAGTCTTTCCACCTAACCTTCAGTTTATATTTGCTCTATTATATCTGGTTTTTCAGGAATCTAGTAAAGTTTGAGAAAAAACTGGTTAAACATGAAGATATTCTGATTAACTGTAACTTTGCTTAGAATATGTGGCTGGAATCTTTGTTGCCTCATAGGTGTAATGGTTTTACTGACCTGAATTCTATTAATAATGATGTGGGCTGTTTGGATGTTGACAGTGATGCAGTTTGGTTTGCCCCACCGCCAGGATTTCTAAAAATTAATTTTGATGCTGCATATAATAGAGTTAATGGGGAAGCTGCTGCTGGGGCAGTTTGTAGAGATGCGGATGGAAGGATGCAGGCTTGTTCCTTTAGAAGATTTAAAGCTAAGTCATCAGAAGAGGCAGAGGCAGTTGCAGCTGAAGTTAGTGTGGTGATGGCACTTGCACTTGATATGGATAATTTTATAGTTGAAGGAGAGTAGGAGACTGTCAAGAGGTGATCAAAACACTTAAAACTCAGCCATCAAATGCAAATTGGGAATGTCAGTTAATTCTAGTGCATGTCTTGAGTCTATGTAATAATTTTTCCTTTTGTAATTTTAGGTGGTGTAATAGGTTAGCTAATTCAGTTGCACATGAGCTTGCTTCATTGGCTGTTAGAAATAGTTTGGAGAGTCTGCCGCCTAGAGAGTGTCTTGAGTCTGTAAGACCTCTTTTTATGATTTAATAAATTGATCTTTAAAATATTATAAAAAATAAATAAGAGAAATCAACTACACGTGGTTAGCACGAGGTAACCCGCTAAACGTTAGCCCGATATTTTCCATTCTCTCTAATTCAGTACTTCGTCTTCTTCTCTCTCTCCCCTTGAGATGCCATGAGAAGCTCTAACTGGCAAGTAACTGCAATCTTTCTTCTCTTCTTCGTGTTCAAGAATTAAGGGTTGTAGATCCCATTTTCTTTTCAATCTTGATCGAGTTACAAGGAATTGACATTGCTGATTCAAGGTTTGAACTTTTTTATAATTTCTTCAATTTTACAACAACTGCAATTGGTGGTGGCAGTGCACTTTGTTTCTTATTTGTATTGCACTGAATCTTTAAATTGTTTGATAGATAAGACGACCATTGCCTTATATAATCCCTTTTAATCAATTGTTAGATGCCCTTGTTAATATGGAACACTATGCTCAGGTTCTTAATAAATTGAGATTGATGCTTTTAGTTGGAATTCAATCAGATATTATTACCATATTATAGCCCTTAATTTGATTTGAAAGATACCAAAGAACTCTGATCATCTTAAACAAGCGCTTATCTTCAGTTGGACTTTTATCATTACACCTTAATATAGTTGATCTTTAACCCAAGAAAATGAAAAGCAAACATTTCTGAAATTTAGAATGATATATACCCTAACATGGAATAAAGTTTCATGCTTGGTTGGACATTTCACTGAGATTTTAGAAAATATTTTGTTGTCTTTCCACAAACCTGATTCAGTTCTTTCCTTTGTATTTTGAAGCCTTACATGTGTTGAAATTCTTGTCGCGTCTTGCTGGTTAACAATTGTCTTGCTTGCTATTGTTGCCTTGCAGGCATTTCTCTGTCAATCCTCGAAAATTATTGAAGTGAAGCAGTTTTGTTGAAAGAAGGCGTAGCTGGAATTTCTTGTCCTTGTTTTTAGGTAGGCGTAGCTGGAATTCTTACTCTCTCTTTCTCTACTGTGTTTAGCCATCCATGTTTCTTTTTTTTGTTATGGCTGTAGTTTTTTTTATTACTGAACTGGCTCTTATCAAGTTTTTTAATTATTTAGGACCTGTTTTATAATTTCCCTTATGTTACATGTTTAAGAATGTGGTAGTTAAGATTTAATTTCTTTTAGAAATTGGTATTGGTTATATTGTTATTGTTTATCATGTAAGCTTCAGTGCATATTTGTTGTTTGGTTACCTAGCTTCAGTGAATATTTCTTGTTTGGATAGTTGATCATGTAGTTGTTATATCTATGCAATATTTTTGGGTTCACGTTATGGTAGGCAACTTATGGTGTAATAATGTTGTCCATTATAATAAAGGAGCTAGTGGAGGCTGCTGAAGAAAGATTGGCATCTTCAAGCATTAGTGAGGAAGGGAGCAATAGTCAGGTAGATATCAACTCTGATGTATTGTCGGAAGTATTTGGACTTGATCATAGGAATCGAGTTCGTGGCGTTGGATCTAGCGTCACCAAAAAACAATATCATCGTACGGCTGCTGCAAAAGCAATACTTGAAGATGTTAACAATGTGTCTGTTGCTGAAGTTAAATCTGATGTGGCTAATGTGAAAACAGATGTTGCCGAGGTTAAAATTGACATGGCTAGCCTTAAATCTATGATGGAGGTAAGTTTGCAATGCAGATATAATTACTACTATACAAGATTATACGTGAATCCATTTAGAATACCTATTGTTTTTATTGTATTACAGTCTATGCTTCAACAAGTGTGCAATCTTGCAGGTGGAAAAGTCCAACCATCGCCAGTGATGCCTTCTCCTAGTGTTGAAGTTGGCTCAAACTCTCAGCGTCAAGCTCTCATTGCCCCTCAAAACTTGGTTGAAACGTTTGATTCTGTGACTCCCAATAGTAGGCTAATCAATCAAAGTGTCATTTTATTCAATAATAATGATGAGGCAGTAGCTAAGGGACATATTGATCCTATTGGAAATTCTCAAATTTGTCATGGTAGAAAGGTGCGTTCAGGAGAGAAGAAGGTATATATAACTGAAGTCTTAGATCCTAATGCTTCTATTTATGATGGTCCTCAAAATGGTGAAACAACTATACTTGGTTTTGTTGATGGCGGGTTTTTGATTTGGACTGAATCTCGAATGCAACCATCTGTTGGTATGCTCTTCTAATCATATTTTCTATGCATCCTAGTTGCTTTGAAATTTTTTTTCTTTTGTTGATATAAATAAATTTTTTTTTTTTTTCAGTAGTGGGTGATGAAAATTTCTGGCAAGCTAGCCAAGCTGAAGCTAAATCTGCATTAAAGGTGAGTGGTTTGTTGCCTAGGTTGTACATTCATGCGTGGTATTCTACTTTGTTGAAATATAGAGGTTTCAGCATGGTTTAGAGATTGTTGTATATTTTATGTGTAGATTCATGCAAGTATCTATTGGTCTGTTGTATAGAAATGGAAGATTGGTTTGATTGGTTTATTTAAATTATTTGTTGTTTAATTCACATACAGAAATTTTATGATTCATGAAATATATGGACTCGAAGATTTTGTGGAGGCTGAATGCTCATGGACAACAAGATACCATATGTAATTAGTTTTTGAAGTACAATATCATTTTATTTTGTTTAAAGAGTGGTGTTTGGTAGTTTTTTTTTTTTTTTTTTAATATAATATGAAGAACATCCCATCATCGCCATTAGCTTGGCATTGGTCTAGGGCAGTTAAATGTTTTCTGTGTGATTCAATATTTACATAATTTATTATCTTTATGACATGAAAATTATTATTTCAATGTATAGGTCATAATAAACTCTTAGAAACATGTAATTTTTGTCTTCTTTTCAATATAGTACTAGTTAAATATAGTATACGAAATAATAGTATATTGTATCAATATCAATGAAATGCACTTTAACAAAACTACATTTTCTTCTTGCAGTATGGTCTTTCAACAGCTAGGAATCCTCAAAGTGTATTTTGATCAAAGGAATGTTTGAGAGAGCAATGGCAGTAGTACGTGAAAGCTTGGGCTACATCCTAAGATGAAATAAATATAGACTTTCAATATTTGAGTTTGACTTTTGTACATATGAAATCTTCTTATGGTTATAAAGGAGAATTGAATTTACTTAGCAGAATATTTGATCGTTGACTAGAATATTTGAGTTTGATAATTAATCGTGTTTATTGTAAAACACTTTCGATGAATAGATGAGATTTTATGAGCAAATATGGTTACAACTTATGCAGATCGGAAACAGGCTAATGTAGGATTTATTGATAATTATTAAATATTTTTTTATTGGGTACAAACAATTGTAACAATTATAATTGTTAGGAAGTGTAATTGAAACGTCATTTACTAACGATTATATTTGTTAGCAAATATTTGTTACACATTAGTAACGTTTATATTTGTTACAAACAAAAAATATGTTACAAATGGTTGTCAATAAGTGTTAGTATGTATCTTTTAGAAAAATATTACTCACGATTATAACCGTTATAAAGCAAATATTTACTAACATATATAGTAACGTTTAAATTTGTTAGTAAATTACTAACGTTTTTATCCGTTACTAATATTTTAATTACTAACAGTTATAAACGTTAGTAATAATTTATAACGCCAAAAATGTAACGGTTATTGTTCGTTACAAAAAATAAAAGTGACGTTTATAAACGTTAGTAATGGCCTGTTTTGGTGTAGTATTTGCCAAAGGGTCCTTATGCTAAGCTGGATAGTTTCATTCTATTCAACTTATATGTAGTTTCACTCAATCAATTATTTGATCACACAAGTTCAAATGCATAATTTATTGGGGGAGTTGCTTCAATATTCAGAGGTGTTTGTGTTTGTTAGCAAAGTTGTACTCCAAAGCCCTTTATTCAAGGGTGCATATTTTTCTATTATAAATATCTTTGTTGCCTTAGTGTTTAATTGTCAGATTCTGATGATCTTGGGTAAAAGCAAAGACTGCTATCAATTGAATAGCATAGTGTTGTGCTACCCCAATTAAGATGATTCTACTGCAGTTGCCAATGCCTTTAGCTTTGGGGCATCCACAATGTATATTTAAGATTAAATCTAGCACATCCCAAAAGCCTTCCTGGTTTTCTTGAGCTTGAAGCTTGATGTTATTCTAGAGCTCCAATCGTTTCTGAATGTTGTTTTTTTTTTTTTTTTTTTTTCTGATAATAGATAAAAACTCTATTAATCTTTGTAAAACAATTACAACACTGATGAGCATGCAACTTGATGTTTCACCATCAGTTTAATCAAACACAACCCCATGGGGATATACCCTCCACATTACAAATTGAGGTGAGAAGAAAATGCAACACACAAAGAAGCCTATTCATGCCACCACTTTGTAAACTTTCAGCATTCAAAGAGTCACTCAGAGACTCACCTTACCATTGTTCAACCATCACAAACCTCCACCCAAACAACATATTTGGTGAACTTAATCTTCTTCCTTAATTCCATACCCCTTTCCGACATATTCAACCATGCCCAGATTGTTGCTTTTATACTCTGCAGAACCTTATCAAACTCAGCCATCCCATAGTCAAAGATTACTTCATTTCTGATTTTACCATTGTTGTTGAATGCTACTGTAAGAGGCGTCCATGTAGAGGTCTAACAATTCACAATTTTATTAGTAGTTATTTAAAGCTAATTTGACTCCCATAAAATGCTCCAATGAACAGAAAGTTTTGTCATTCCATTGGGTTATGCTTTGCTTATTTATTTTTTTAAGTAAATATATATGCTCATGAATTTCGTATCTGTATTGTCAATGCTTAAATTTTCCTTTCAATTTTATTAGAAGTTTTGTATACGCTTCCCTACACATTCTTTTAGTTATGCCTTTTTTTAATGTATTTTTTTATTAATATTGATTTTGGTTGGTTTAGGTATCATAGGATGGCAGAAGAGTCTTTTCAAGTGAGCAGGGGAAATCTTTTAACGTAGAGTTTGGATCTCCCAGTAAGGATGTCAACGATATTATGGTGACACCTTATGTAGGGATGAAATCAAAACAAGTGAGGATGCGAAAGAGTATTATGAAAAATATGGTGTGAGCAAAGGGTTTTCAGTTCTTAGAAGATCATCCCAAAAGACTTGGGTGCGTTGTGACCTAGTGACTACTATACTTTATGTTTGCTCTCATTTTGGGTCAAATGACAAGCCTGTTAGTGAAAGTGTGCCAAAACAAAAACAACGTCCAAATACTTCAACAATGAGAGGGGAATGTCAAGCTCAAATGAAGATAAACCTCAATCCAAACACACTCGCGATCGAGTGGGTTTTTATGAAGGTCAATGATGAACACAATCACTCATTTGTCTATCCTTCGAAAAAAATGCTCCTCAAAACAAATCGAAAGATGCTAGAAACAACAAAAAATATGGTGAAAATGTTTAGGAAGGAGAATTTACCAGTTAACAAAGTCAAATCTATCTTTGGTGGTGATAATATTGGGTTTTAATAACCGTGCTTGTTGGAATCACCTTTGTGACTTGCGACAAAAAATAGATGTTGGAGATGCTCAATGGGCGTTTGAATACTTCCAAAAAAGACAACTAGAGAACCCTCAATTTTACTATGCGATTCAATGTGATGGTGAAGGAAGAGCTGTAAATTTCTTTTGGGTTGATGCAAGGTCACGCATGTCATACCAACAGTTTGGAGATGTTGTTACATTTGACACAACATATAAGACAAACAAGTATAAGCTGCCTTTCGCCCCATTTACTGGCATAAATCTTCACTTCCAAACTATACAGTTTGGATGTGTATTGCTTCAAGATGAAACTAAAAATAGTTTCATATGGCTATTTGAGATTTGGATGAATGCTATGGGTGGGGTTGGTCCAGTTTCCTTGATTATTGATTCAGATTTAGCAATGAGGGTAGCTATTCCAAAAGTTTTTCCTAACACACGTCATAGGTTATGTTATTGGCACATCAAAAGGAAGTTTGGTGAAAAGTTGGGGCATGTTTACTTCAAAAAATCGAGTTTCTATGAAAAAATGTCTTAAAAAGACATTTAGAGTTGGAGATTTTGAGAAAAGTTGGGGTGAAGTAATGATCAAATATGAGTTAACAAATAACGTTTGGCTTGAAGGATAATATCAAGATCGTTTGGCATGGGTTCCTCTGTATAATCGTACGACATTTTTTGCTGCAATGAGTAGTACATGTCGTAGCGAGAGGATTAATTCATTTTTTAAAGATTATATTAATAGCAAAACTGATTTGAAGGAGTTTGTTGAGAAGTATGAACAAGCGTTGAAAAGGATAGAGGCAAAGGAAAGGTATGAAGATTATGAGTCTGAACAAAAGTATTGCCTCTTCATTGAAAAAAGTTACATATTATACCATGCAAGAAATATTTATACAAGAAAGATATTTGAAAATTTCAAGACTTAATGGTTGAGCATTGACATGTATAAATCTAGTGTTGTGAGCGATAACCCTAATACACATATTGTGACGTACAAGCGTGGCGACACTGATCATTGGATGGTAACGTTGGATCAACAAACTCTTGAGGGTACTTGTGAATGCCATTTTTTGAATTTATTAGAATATCTTGTACTCACATCTTAAAAGTATTTTCCAAATTAGATCTTCACGAAATTCCAACGTTTTTTATTAAATAGAGATGGTTAAAGGGGGCTAACATATTTAGGAGTGCTGACAAGATAGACATTATTTCTCAAGAATAGACCGAGGCTTTGAGACTTAACCATTTATGTCAAGAAGCAACTCAGTGGGCATGTATCGCATACAAAACAGAGGAAAGCTATAAAATATTTTTGGATGGTATTAAGGAACTCGGCAAAAAGGTTCTCAAATTAAGCTGTCAAAAGTCTATGATGGAGAAGCTCAAGTCAATGGTTCTACTGATCAACCACCCAAAATACTTCTTGATCCTCATGTATCACTAACAAAGGGTAGAAACAAGGATGACAAGGGAAAAGGGGATGACAGCCCTACCAACAATGATGGGAGATATAAAAGTCCTATTGAAATATCACAAGGCAAGAAGAAAAGAAAATGCGCATGTTGCACCACTTTTATGCGCACCACAATAGCCGCACTTGTCCTAAAAGACTAAAGGTGAATGATCAAGGTATACAATAAATTATTATGGTATAATTTTTTTTTTTTTTTCTTGCTTCAAATTGTGCATAATATATTGATCTTTTTTTTTCTTTTAGGATCAACAGTGATAAGTGAGACATTTGATTTAACTCGTGAATGATAGACTTTCAGAGCGGCTCCTTGGCTGGGAAGACTTCATTAAAAGGTAGTGTGCAATTGTAACTGTGTGAGGATGGTGGAACTTTCAAAGAGCTTGGTTTCTATTGCACGTCACAGCCTCTAGTTTTCCCCTTTATCTAATTTTGATTTGTTTGAAGAATGGTTAAATGTTGATGTTGTTGTTAGTGTTTAATCCGGATTTTTATGGGTATATGTAGCAGTTTGTTTACTTTCAGCACTAAACATTTATTTTACAATGAATAGCAGCTATAATAGCAACAGATTAGAATTACCTTGTACTAAAAAAAGGAGAGAAAGGGAGTAAGAACTTCTGAATTACTGGTATCTTTGTTCATAGAGCTCAACTACGCCTCATTATTACTTACTCGTAAACCCGTTATTAATGAACTCAACTACGCCTCATACTTGCCAGGATCTTCAGTGATATTGGTAGCCCGATCCCGAACATGAACCGAGCCGAGCCGGTCGGACGGACGGCGGCGGTGGCGTGCGTGTGTGTGTGGTGGACCACTAAGTGTATAGCCTTGCGCTATCGCGCGAAAACTTGGTAACCCAAAGGGCTACACCATTAGTGTAATAATTTTGTATTTAAACATCTTTACCCACTTCCCACAACTCATGTGGGAGTAAGTGTAAAACACTTGTTCATTCAATACAAGAGCAAACAGTCTGACAGACTTTGTCAGACACTACCAATAAATTGAAAACAAAAACCATAACAATCACTTCTTCGATTCTAAGTGAGCTACACTATTGAAAGTCTGAAACTGGCAGATCGTCTTACAACAAACATACTCACAAATACTTAAAACTCACAAATTTCATCTAAACTATCAAATGGGTATTACCAATTGATATCGAAAATGTTCAATCAAACTATAAAACTACTCCAAAATCAGTAAACACACAAATTCAAAAAGAGAATTCTCAAAAAACACACAAATTTAAGAAATAAACACAAAAATCACAAGATAAAAGGTCAAACGAACTTACTTAGTAATGGAGCTTGAACACGAACTAGAGAGAAAAAGAGTTACGACCAGAGAGATGAGAGCAAGCAGAAAGAGAGATAGATAGAAGAGAGGAAGACGACGAAAAAGAGATCGATGTGTGCAATTTCCTTCCTTTCTTCTTCTTTTGGTTTTTTTTTTTTTTCTTTTTTTTACCATGTCACATTTTTTTTTTTATTTTATTGATAAGCTCAACGAATTACACAAAAGTAGAGGACAAACGCGCTACAAACTGCGTGGCAAGTCCTTTCTGGATAGCAAACCCGATTCTCCTGAAAAATAGTTTTTTTTTTTTCGCGATGCGTGTTTTATAATTGGAAAACACTGAATCGGTGTTTTCCCTTTTTAAGGTGAAATAAGAAAACGAAAAATTACAGAAAACCAGAAAACTATTTTCTAAAACTGTAAAAATACCTCAAGTAAACACGTTTTCTGACTCTTTCAATGAGAAACCTTGTTTTTTTTCTCTGTCGGTTAATTGGGCTGGGCTGTAAAAGGTTTACATTGGCGCCGACTGATTCGTGATCGAATAATAACCTGACAACCGACCATGGCAACAATCACTAATGAGCAGTTTGAGCAACTCCAGAAGCAAATGACCGATCAACAAGAGCAGATCAACAGACTGGTGGCTGAAAACATCCACCTCAAGAGCACCACCACCACCGCTAATGGCACACCGCTCAACGGAGTTGCTACCAATGTGCTCAACGCTGAGGAAGTCAATACAACCTTTAACAATCCTGTCCTACACACCTCCAGTAATACCACCGCCCCAACCATGGCTGACCTTCAAGCTGCTCATGACAGAATCCTCCAACTGTCAGAAAAACTTGACAAAAATCACCAAGACTCACTCAAAGCCAACACATCGCAGAAAGTAGCATCAACAACCCTTGAACGTTACAAAATCGAACCTCTTCATGATGACCTACTACAACAGGAACCACCACCAAACTTCATACCCCCAAAGTTCACTACTTACGAAGGAAGTGGAGACCCAATGGACCACGTCTTACAGTTCAAAACAAGCATGGCCTTATGGCCAAAGTATAAAGATATCTTCTGTCGACTGTTTTCAGCATCACTCCGTGGGAGTGCCATCGATTGGTACCACCGACTACCAGAAAGGTCCATCACCTCGTATGACCAACTGGAGTCACTCTTTGTCACACAGTATATCCACAACAAGAGGAGAAGAATCGAGGTCACTGCCTTTTTTCGTATCAAGCAGGACGAAACTGAGACAACAAAGAAATTTATGTCAAGATTCAAAAAGGAGTGCTTGCGAGCCGAGAATCCGGATGAATATTCATGTCTCTTGGCCTTTATCTCCGCTGTCAACCCCAATACGGCACTAGGAAAGAATATTATCCTAGACGCCCCTGCAACGTTGGAAGACTTGTATGTACGCGTTGACAAGTACATCAAACTGGAAGAAGCCCTCAAAAAATCCTAAGAACGAGTGGCTGTTGTTCAAACAACACAGTCCACCTACCCCAAACCAAAGACGACTCGATCGGATTACAAATGGAAGTCCACATCCAATGCCAAATCCAAGTTCCCAAATCCCTTCAAGTGCTCATACAATCAACTCTTTGATTTAATCAAAGATGAGGATTACTTCCAGCCTCAAGTCCACGACCTGGAACCGATTGAAGGAAAACCATACTGCAAATTACATAAGTGTCGACACCACCACACTGAAGATTGTCGTATCCTACGAGCTTACTGTCACAAGCTTAAGGAGGAGGGTCACCTCGATGACTTCCTCTCCGAAAATGAGCCAAACCTCCGCAACAAATTAGAGGCCAAACGGCAAAAGACTTCAACGGAGAATGGTAAAAAGCCTAAGGGAACCATCAATATGATCATGGATGCTCGACCTCCCGAATGGTCAGCTCGTTCTAAGAAACAGAAGATTCATCACATCCACCATACCTTCCAATTGACTCACAAAGCAATCGTGGCTAAACAAGTCACAGGTAACAATGCTCTGGTCTTCTCTGACTTCGACCTCAAAAAAGTATGTCTCCCTCACAATGACGCATTGGTTGTCCATATCAACATTGGAAAATGGATAATGAAAAAAGTGTTTATCGACCCAGGAAGTTCATGTGACGTAATATTTAACAAGGCATACAGTCAGATGCAAATGCCCGACTCGGTCCTCCAAAAACCTCAAGTCACCCTTTTTGCATTTAACTCGACCGAAACTGAGGCAAAAGGTGAAATTTGCCTTCCTGTGGCAACTGGTGAAAATGAAGACGAAGTGACTGTGTATTGCACCTTTTTCGTCCTTGATGTCCCTGCTCTGTTCAATGCAATTCTCGGACGAAAATGGATTCATAAAATGAAAGCAGTACCATCGACATATCACCAGGTCATCAAATTTCCTGGCCCTAGAGGCATCATGGAATTACGAGGTGACCAGATCGAAGCACATGGATGTCATGCCATCCCCGAGGTCATTCCACTCCCTAATAAAGAGGATACCTCCACAATAGTGGCGAGCTCATCTAAGCCCACTGTCAATATGATCTCTACAACTTGCAATGCAGTTGCAATATCTACTAAAATCACTGCGGATGAGACCTCACAAGCTGAAAAAGGCAAGGCTATTGTTCATCCATCCGACCCACCTGTCATTGAACAAGGTGAAAAGGTCAACATAGGATCGGATGACGATCCTAAATATGTCTATGTAGGGGCTAACTTGGACCCCATTGTAAAACAACAACTTATTGCTACTCTCAAGATGAATAAAAATGTTTTTGCTTTTGCTTATACCGATATGCTAGGGATCAATCCCAATATTGCATGCCATAAGTTAAATGTAGATACCAGCAAAAAACCTGTAAAACAGAAAGCTCGCAAACTAGCAGCTCATCTCGCCAATGCAGTTAATGCAGAGATACAAAAGTTAAAAGACACAAAATTCATTCGTGAGGTTGCATACCCTGACTGGCTCGCTAACATTGTCGCAATCATACAACCTAATGGTAAAGTCAGAGTATGCATCGACTTCACTGACCTCAATAAAGCTTGCCCAAAAGATAGCTTCCATCTCCCTCGAATAGACAAGCTCGTTGACTCCACCGCCGGTCACGAACTCATTTCCTTAATGGATGGCTATTCAGGCTACAATCAAATAAAACTAGCAGATGAAGATCAAGAGAAAACTGCGTTCATCACTGAGCAAGGTACCTTTTGTTACACAGTCATGCCATTTGGACTAAGAAATGCAGGAGCCACATATCAGCGACTTGCAACAAAAATGTTCCACGATATGATTGGTAACACAATGGAAGTTCGTAGATGATATGTTCGTCAAAAGCAAGCACAAATCCACCCATGTCACCGACCTCAAAAAAACATTCCTCCGACTTCATGAGTACAACATGAAACTCAACCCGGAAAAATGTTTATTCGGCTTCGCATCTGGAAAATTCTTGGGTTACCTCATCACACAAAGGGGTATCGAAGCCAACCCAGAAAAAATCAAAGCCATAATCGAGATGCCGAGCCCAAAAACAAAGAAACAAGTTCAAAAGCTTAACGGCATGTTAGCAGCCTTAAACAGGTTCATCGCTCGGGCATCAGACAAACAACGCCCACTACTTCAACTACTAAAGAAAGGGTCAACTTACAGTTGGACCCCTGAATGCCAGCAAGCATTTGACGAACTCAAGTTATACTTGGCTACTCCACCAGTCATCACGGTACCACAAGATGGCGACGTACTGGGGCTGTACCTCGGCACGTCAGAACATGCAATTAGTGGGGTATTATTCCGAGACGAAAGAGGTATAGAAAGACCAATATACTTCATCAGTAAAACATTACTGTGCTCCGAAGCTAGGTATTCAAGCCTCGAAAAAGTAGGTTTAGCTTTACTCTTCGCCTCACGAAAGTTGAAGCCCTACTTCCAATCACACAAAATAAGAGTCATCAGAGATGCACCTCTTAGGCAAGTATTGGAAAACAAAAACAAGTCTACACGAATGGCTAAATGGGCCCAAGAACTCGGAGATCACGAGCTCATTTTCACTCCGCGAAGCAGCAGAAAAGTGCAAATCGTGGCCGATCTCCTGGTCGACTACGCCATTGATGACCACTCATGGATACCCGATAATGAGGTCATCGACCAACCAATACCAAAGACGCCAATTTGGAAAATCTACGTCGATGGCTCAAAAAACTTCAATAGATCAGGAGTGGGGGCCACACTAATCTCACCAGATGAAGCCATCATAGAAAAGTCAGTCCGACTAAATTTCACCTCATCTAACAATGATGCAGAATACGAGGCACTCCTCACTGGCATACAAATGGCCATAACATTACAGGTCAAAGAATTGCAAATTCTCAGTGACTCACAGTTGGTAGTTAGCCAAATCCTTGGCGACTATGAAACAAGGGAAAAGACTCTGAAACTATACTTGGAGCGTACCAAAACATTATTAAGTTATTTCAATAAATGGGAAATTCAACATGTCCCACGAGATGACAATCGTCATGCCGATAGCTTGGCTTATCTAGCCTCGCGAATCGACACCGAGTCACCTAGAACAATACAAATCGCCATATAGTCAGCTCCGGCATATGAGACACCGATACATCAGGTAAATGAGGTTTCATATTTCATAGATATCCCACCAAGTGAAGTGGAAAACTCTTGGATGGGACCAATCATCAATTACTTAAAGGGGACATACCCAGATGATGATTTCGAGTTAAGAAAGCTTGAGCGAAAACCTAAAAGCTACATCTTACTCGACAAAAGACTCTACCGAAAGTCCACTCGAGGACCATATCTGCGGTGCCTCCCACCAAAGCAAGCACACACAATTCTCGCTGAGATCCACCATGGAGAATGTGGAAACCATGCAGGGGCTAGATCCTTAGTCCAAAAAGCAAGAAACCAAGGCTACTTTTGGCCATACATGCAGTCCGATTCAGAAAAGTTTGTCCAACACTGTGACAAGTGCCAAAGATTTGCACCATTGATCCACCAACCAGCTAGAGAACTCAAGACAATCTCCAGCCCGTGGCCCTTTGCAATTTGGGGCCTCGACATCGTGGGCCCAATCTTAAAAGACAAGTCTAAGAAAAGGTTCCTCCTTGTGGCAACTGAATACTTCACGAAATGGCATGGGTTGAGGCAATACCCTTACGACGCATCCAACAACAAGATGTCAAAAACTTCATCTGGAAATTCATTATCACTCGATTCGGACTCCCACATACTCTAGTCACTGACAATGGCCAACAATTTTGTGGAACCATAATCGAGGAATTCTACCTTGATTGGAGAATCAACCACGCACTCTCCACACCTCGCTACGCTCAAAGCAACGGTCAGGCTGAAGCCACCAATAAGACCATCATGAATAACCTAAAGAAAAAACTTGAGGTACACAAAGAGAAATGGATAGAGGAACTCGATCGGGTCCTATGGGCTTACAGAACGACACCACGCACATCTATAGGAATGTCTCCATTTGCCTTATGCTATGGCATAGAAGCTATAATACCAACTGAGCTAAATTTCCTCACTACTCGATCCGAGCTCGTACAATCGAAGGAAAACGAAGAGTTATGGGCCCACGAGGTAGACATGCTCGAAGAAAAACGAGACCAAACCATAATCACAGCTGCTCGTTACCAACAGGTTTTAAAAAGGAGCTACAACCAAAAGGTCCGATCAAGGGAATTTCAAAGTGGTGACCTCGTACTTAGACAAGTTTTTTCCAATACTAAGAAGTCTGGCGATGGAAAGCTAAATCCTAATTGGGAAGGACCATATATTGTCAAAAACAACTTAGGTAATGGTGCATATACACTCATTGATACCGAGGGAGAACAGGTGCCTCGACCTTGGAACTCCAAATTTCTAAAAATTTATATACCCTGACCATCTTCAAGGGTTGACATTTTTCATTTGCTTTCATCAAGGTTAAGCAACAAAGCCACACGGCAATTACGCTACCAGACAATCTATTTTGATCTATATTGAATAACAAGTTGTAATGCAACAAGCACTTTCAGTTGAACATGTATTTCTTCAAATGTAAAGTCAAAATAGGTTGCATACAACATATAACGAGCGTAGGGCCAACCGAAGTCGGAATTCCCTACTTATGTTTTACATTTTCCAAAAACAAACAAAAGCCTCACAACGCTCAACAGAATACAAGACAACAACACTCTCAAGCTTGCTCTTCGGGAGGATCCTGTGTCGTTGCACCAACGTTCTCTTCAGCCGGGAGAGGGTTCTTTTTCAGCCTCGACGATAGAAGAAGGGACTTTAGAGTTCTTCTCCTCTTCCACGTCACGACGAAAACGATCAAGGGCAGCAACTTTGATGGCCTCCCTGTCAGAAGAGGCATCAAAGTTTTCTACAAGGGATGCAAGGTGAGCCTCACGACGTAGGCACCTCTCTTCCTAGGCATAAGATATCTGCTGCCACCCCGATATACTCTCGATAGACTTCTGGGCATCAGCTTCCCAGCTCACATTCACCCCGGCAAGCTGACCTTGAAGAGTCATCACAAACCTTTGGGCCTCATCCAGATTGACACCGTATTCGGCACATTCTTTCTGGGAAGCATCGAGCTTGCCCTTCAGACTCTGGACTTCAGCTCGCAATGCCTTGTTCTCAACATTGGCCTCTTGCAGAGCCTCAGCCTTCTTCCTTTCATTCTCGAGCTTCCTTATCCACTTGTTATGGATCACATTCATCTGACATACAGCAAATGAAGCATAAAAAAATCAAGTAAATGACAAACAAAAACATAAACCAGATCATAACTTTGTAAGTAAAACTCACCCTATACGTGCAAGACGCAAAATCTTGAGAATCCTCCTCAAGAGATCGGGGCTGGATCTTCTTCGCATCTTAAAAGAGAAAGCAATTCTCCATCAGAGAAAGGCTCATCTCTTTATCTCCCCACGCCGAGTCATCGGCCTTCACATACCCTTCGCGACAGGGAAAGATAGGCGCAAATCGATTGGCCTCTCCTGCAGCCAAGTCCTCACCCACGTCGATGGGCGTAGGCTTACTAGACTTCGGGGCCGCCGCTTGGCACTTCCCTTTCCCCTTGTTATGACTGGTCTTACCAGCCACCGGCGCTACGACAGGCTCAGATGGCTTCGCAGGACCCTTCCTCTTCTTTGACGGAGGAGCAGGATCGATTGACCTCGAACCGAAAAAGTCACTCAGATTTGGCGCATCTGGAATCTTACTCGCCAGAGGAGCAGAGGCACCAGTTAGGGGAAATTCAACAGACTTCTTTGGTGGGGCCATGGGCAAAGCAGCCACAACCTCGATTGGCAAGTCTCCTGGTCGAACTGAGACCAACTCCGCAACTGGCAAAGCTACAGCGAGCTCTCCTTTCTTTCGCCTGACTCTCTTCGGCGCTGGAGCGCTGGAAGTACCGACTTCCACTTCGGTATCTTTAGCAAATTTAACTCGGGGCTCACGGAAAAAACGTGTCAGATGGGGTAGCAACTCCCTCTTCTCTGCCCACGATTTCTCAGCAAAGTCAGTTATATTGCTCGGATGCAAACGCGCGTCGATGTGCTCGTTATAATCTTTGGTTTGACCTACAAAATGCATAAGTCAAGTCAGCCAAAAATCGACTTCGTAAATAAAAGATAAAGTTACAAGACATACGTTCACCTATGCTCGAAATCGCATATCGACATAGGAAGGCACTGGGCTGTACAAACTGACCCCGGATTCTATAACTCGGGGAGTTTTTCCAACCATCATTCGAGGTCGGAGGATTAAATAGCTTTGCTGAGCTACAACTCTGCCTCCTATTTAAGGAGCAAACATAATCTCTACTCCGACCGGTCACACAGGTGAAGTAGGCAACAACGTCAGACTTTACAATATCGGCCTTATATAGCCTGTTCAACTCCTCGAAGATCAACATCGATGTCCAAAAACTGGTGGGCATCATAATGGGGGCCACGTCGTAGTGATTCAACACATCACATACGAACTTACTAAATGGAAGACGCATACCCCCCCTAAGTTGCGCAAGACAGATTAAGGCCGAGGTTGTATCCCCACATAAGTCAAAAAGCCTATCACGTACCCTATACATTTCAAGGTCGGGTATCCTAATGTTAAACTCAGCTCGAATTTCCGGAAATGACCTTCGAGCTTCATCTACAGTAAGCACCCTACTGCTACTAATTTCTTCATCATCAACCCCAAGACAATTACCACTAACACTAGCTTCACCACCCTCATCAAGCTGAACCTCTTCCTCGTTCTCACTAATGCTTTCAGACTCTCTATCACTCATTTTAACAAATTGCTTTCTAAACAACTCCCCGATAACAAACCACAAGGTGATATCAAACTAATTTCCGGTAAGGATAAAGAGCAGACAAAGAAGCAAAAGCTTCAGAAACTCAACAATGGCGAAAATATTCAAGAGCAGCACAAAAACAACAGAAATTTCGACAGATAAACAAAGAAATCGAACAGATACAAAAAAAAAGGAAATAATTCAAACAGCAAGCGAAGAAAAGGGGGACAAACAAGCATAAACAATGAAGAACAACAATGGAAAACGTAAGAGCAGCAAAGAAGAAAAAGAAGAAGATAAGCAGAGAAGAATACCTTTCGCAAGAGAGAGAGGAAGTCTTAAATCAGCAGCAAATTAAACCCTTGGTTTTCCAACCTTACGGTTAGGTTTTATAAAACCCAACCACTTCATCTTCACCGTTCAAACCAATTTGAATCAACGGTCCGATCTGGCGATGAAGATCCAACCGCTGGAACCTTTGATTTCCCTCCCATTTCAGTTACTTTACGAAAATCAAAATTCAAACAAAATTTCCACGTGGCCAACCACAGAACACTTGCAGTAATAGCAGTCATAACTCTTGCCTCGATAACCTACACTTACTTACTGCAGCACGCAAAGGTATCTTTGTTAGCCTCCACAATCGAGAAAAAACACCTCAGCATTTTCTCCAATGTAACACCTTCCCTATTTTTCATTCAAATTGAAGTCGAATTCTAGCACACCGACCAGCTTCTTCACCTTCACTTTAAATAAAAAAGGGGCTATGTGTATACCCATTCACACAACTCGTCGTGAACCCAATTTTATCCGAACTCACTCGACGTAACCCTATTTTTACTCGAGCTCACTTCATGATCATCCGACCTTAAAATACACTTATTCGGCACAGACCTATTTTTATTCGAGCTCACTCGACGTGGAGCCATTTTTATTCGAGCTACATCGTCCTCATTCAATCTCTTTACGTTTTTATTCTCTTCAGTTACAATATATTTTCAGATCCAAAATATCCGCCCATTAATTGATCACACCGTTGGGCAATTAATGAGCTATCCGTTGTCCCAATCACCTATATATATGAACTACGTAGGCTTGATTCTGGGACTTGGTCACTCTCAGATACATAGGCAACTATCTAAACCAGATAGCTCAGTCACTCCCATAAACTTATCTCTTCCTCCTCTACTTTCCGATCATCTTCTCCGATTTATCTTTACCAAAATTTACTTACATTTACAGGTTCCATCTTATATATTTAACATGTACTTCAGATTTTTGTTGATGCTTCTCGTTTTGACAGTGAATACTAAAGAATTCCTACACCAGATTTTTGTTGATGCTTCTTGTTTTGTATACACTATACATGGTTGCACATTCTGGAATCTTTTCAGTTTTTCAATCATCATTTTAAGCAAAGCCGAAAAGACGTCACTATTAGAATCTTCCACCATTTGATGCAGATCAAAGTATAGCCATAAAGCTTTAGCAAATGAACACTCTTTAAACAGGTGCATACAAGTTTCTTCATAACAATGACAAAGAGAACACATAGCTTCAGTATTGATGAAATGGAAAGCTCTTAAATGATCAGTGGTTGGAATCACATCATGTGCACCTTGCCAAAGGAAGAAAAGAATTTTCGGTTCTAGCTTAATTTTCCACAAGGATTGGAAAAAAACATCAGATTGGCCCAAAGATACATCAATAGATTCAAACATACGAAAATAAGCCGATTTTACCGTGTAAATTTCATTCTCCTGAGCACCCCAAACTTGGGCATCAGGTTGTGACTCCATAGTGAGAGGAATTGACAAAATTGCCACACATTGAATATGTACATTATTTGTGTCAAACATGTGCCACACATTGAATATGTACATTATATGTGTCAAACATGGCACACCATGGTTGAGGCCACCATTGTGTAATAAGGTCTTCTCGCCATTCCCTGGACACTGGATCAATGAAGTCGGCAACATAAATACAAGTACAGTTTGATGGCTTGTTAATCAAAGGCAATTTAAAAGGCATATCTGGAATCCAATAATCTTTCCAAGCATGAATTGAGTGACCATCTCCTATTTGCCAAGTGGTGCCATATCAATCAAGGGCTTAATTTCAAGCATGGTTTTTCAAATCAAGGACTGACGACTTTTCTTTTTTAGCACGGAGAAAGTCATCGTGAGGGAAGTAAAAAAAATTCATCTGATCCGACCATAAGGTTTGGGGATTCATTAATTCCCAACCTTTTTTTTTCCCAAGTAAAGCAAGATTTTGGATTTGTAAATCCTTCACTCCTAGACCTCCAGATTTTGTAGGTGTACAGGCTTTATCCCAAGAGAAATAATGAAGTTTTCTTTCTTTCAGATCATGACCCCAAAAAATTGCTTTACGAATCTGGTTTAATTTATCAACGACTCCAAGAGGAAGTTTAATGCAGGACATGATATAGGTAGGTAGGGATGAAAGCACTATTGACAAGTGAAACCGGCACTCGGTTGTTTGACATTAATTTTGTGATATTGGATGTCCATGGTTATCTCGCCTTGAGTTCATTGTTAGGAAAACCTCGTTGTACGCGCGTCATCCCGAGTCTTTGTCTTCGCGTCAAGTGTATCAAAAGTCTGTTTTTGGGTTTAGGACGTACGTACCTAGTTAGGGCGTACGTACGTCATGTTAGGCAGCAAACATGTTTTGGTCAGGACGTACGTACCTAGTTAGGGCGTTCGTACGTCCAAGTAGGCAGCGAACTATTTACGTCTCAGGACGTACATACGCTATTTCGACGTACGTACGTCCAATATGTGTTTTGTCTATTTCGGCCCATTTTCTCTTGTTTCAAACCCTAGGTTATAAATAGGTCGTTGGTGTTATGTGAAAGGAAAGAGTTCCAACCTAGCCTCCATAGAACCCTAGTTTGTTTGTTGGCTCTTCCACAAAGATCATCTTCTTCCTCAATTGATCTTTGTGTACTTCTATCTTCTATCCTTCCCCAATTCATCTTCCTATCATTGTTTATATTGATTTAGCTTCGAGTCTTCTTGTATGTTCATCAAGAAGTCGAGTATCCTTGTGTGTTCATCAAGGAACTCTGGTGTAAGCTTGCTTCATAGATCGGCTTCGAGTCTTCTTGTGTGTTTATCAAGAAGTCGAGTGTCTTGTGCGTACATCAAGGTGCTCCGGTGAAGTCAAGGTGTTAGAGATAACCAGTAGTGTTAACTCGCAGTGATTGCAGGTAGTTGATAGGTTTGTACATCTCTTTTCATCTAGTGGATTTATTTGTTGTCGTGAGGACAACCGTGGACGTTTCCCATATTGGGTTTTACCACGTTAAAAATATCGTGTGTTCTTTATTTGTTTATTGCTTTATTGTTTGCTTTACTATTGTTATATTGCACATATATTGGGTTCTCAATTGGTATCAGTCGCAGGGCGCTTGTTATGGAGCGTAATGGCTCACGCGTAGATCCTATGAGTGCAATAATGGTTCATGAGTCTGGTTATAATAATTTTATTGCTAAATCGTCTAAGTCTACAAAATCAAAATCTGATTTTGAAAAGGATGATAATTTGTATGTTGTTAGCAATAGTGATTGGGCTTTTCTTTACAGACTTTCTGCAAAAGAATGTGACAGATTACAAAAAGCTAATATTGACTTGCAGGAAAAGTTTAATAAAGCTAATTGTAATTTGTCTACTATTTCTGATAATTTTTGTTTTGAAGATAATGGTGTTTTGCAGAATAAGGTTGATTCTCTAGAACAACGACTCAGACATTGTGCAGAAGACTATATGCTTCAAGGGGAAGTTTATGAATCCAAAATTAAAAAATTGGATAAGGCTAATCTTACTTTGCAGGATAAAATCGAAACTCTTGAAAAACAAATTCTTTCTGCTGCAGATGGTGCAATTTCTATTTCTCAATTATTTGAAAAAGAAAAACTTGACTTGTTATGTAGAATTGCAGCTTTAGAGAAGGCCAATCAGGAGGTCGATGAGAAATACAAATCTCTATTGGTGGAGTATGAGGTAACAAAGTACGATTTAACGTCTACTCAACTCCAATTGCAGGTTTTTGACAAAACTAGATTTGACTCTCCTATTGCTAGTTCTACTAGTTCATCTAGTGTGACTACTTCTGTAAAATCTAGTTTGCCTGCTCCGCCTATTGAGACTAGACTTAATACTAATAGTTTTCAACATGTTTCTCGCACAAAGTTTAAGTCTAAGGCTAATGATAAGGTTGCTTTTGCTGGTAACCCATCTTGTTCTAATAGGGGAGGTATGGGTTTTGTTAAGGGACAATGTCATAAACCAAATAGTGACATACATGGTTTATCCACCACTACTGCATTTTCTTATAAGACTTGTTTGAGAAAATCTAATAATTTTCATTGTTCTTATTGTGGTAGAGATGGTCATTTGGATATCTTTTGTTGGGATTTTAATCAACATGTTAAATGTTATTCTCATGTTCCTTATAATTATAATCTTGTTGATTCTTATGTTCCTTCTTGTGCGTTTTCTAGACCTTGGAATTCTAATGTTTATTGTCATAGGTTTAAGAGAAACAGATACTCCAACAAAAGGAAGTCAAAGACTAAGGTGGAATTAGTTAAGGACAAGTCTATTGCAAATCTTGTTAAGGGGAGATCTCATATCTTTTCAATTCCCAAGGTGTGCACGCCTAGTGTTAAACAAGTATGGGTAAGAAAAGATAAGTTGAAGGTTTTTCTGGACTTGCAAAGGTCTGGTGGTGTCCCACATTTGGGATGATGTAGTTTGTTTCTAGCCTTGTGTTATTTAAATTGCATATTTCTCTAACCACATAGGCTATTTGTTTGGTGCTTCTATTTTTTATGCTTTGGTTGTCTAGCTTGCAGATCATGTTGCATGTCTGAATACATTGTTAATAAAAAAAAAAAAAGGGTTGTTGGTTATTCCTTCTATTTTTTTATTCCATGTATGTGTTGTTGGATGCATCGTTTCTGAGATATTTCTTTAATTCAATTGTCTTAAATAAGTTGCAATTTGTTTGGGAGGTTTAGGTTCTTTTATTATCTCTCTTCTATAGGTTTCGTCTTAGGTGTTGAGGACATACTAGTCTATTTATTGTTTGGATTCCATTATTTTTGGCTAGTTATAGTTTGGTCAATTCAACTGTGGATTCCTGTCAAGGATTGTTGTAGGGCTGCATCATACTCCCTTCGTCTTTGGTGGTTTACTGCATGATGCATTTGCATGTTGTGGGATTTTTAGAGTATTTTTATACCTTGATCCTTGTATGATTAAGAAATGATCATCTGGCATCATCTCTAGCTTCTGTTTTCTTCATGGTCATCACTCTTTTTATATATACCTCTTGTAAGTGGTCAATGACTCACAAAATCCCCAGCCATTTGAATGTCTTAGGCGCATTATCAGTTGGCTAGGAACCCGTTGGGGCTGTGAGGGTCATGCTCTGACGGATGCACTCAGGAGATGTTAGTTCTTGTGTTGCACGTTACCATGGTATTGCACTTCTTAAGTGTGTTTTGCCGAAAAGATGTAGGCTACACCCTACCCTCGTGTTTTGGTAAAAGATGGAGGTGTCCTATACTCCCACACGAGAATGGCATTTATTTTACATGGATAAAACCAATAAAAATGTTCATTGTGTTTGAACCAGGGTCTTTCCGTATTGCAGCCTAGACAGTGTTTCCTTGGTTTTGTTGTGATCTGGTTCACTTTTATATTTGTCCAATGGCAAGTGACTTTCAAAATACTCATTGATCTTAGTTTTGGTTTGTTTCCGGATTTTGGTATAGGACTACCCTGCTTCTCCTGCATAGTTGCATCATTCTTTTGACTACCGTGGTTTGGTGTATGATTTAGTTCTTCGTTCTTGCCTTTTCTCATGGTTGAGGCTTGTTCAAATTGTATTCGTGCTTTAATCGGAATCCTTACAATACTTAGAAATCTTTTCATGTGATGTCTCTCAATATTTGTGTTGTTAGTTATTTGGTTTGTTTTTCTATTGTTAAGGTTAGTTCTCTATTGCACACCAAGTGTTTGCTCAAATGCCTAAATGAAAATTCTCACCTATTTTGGTTGTTACTTAGAGTGTTTTCTAACATTCTTCGATTGGTTCCTGTTCTGGGTATGCAGGACATGTCTCCTAAGCGAGCTCGGACTACACCCGGTTCCAAGGGTGCTTCGTCCTCGGGCACACGTCCTCCTCGTGCTCAAAGGAGTAGAGGCGTCATTCCTTCGGATTCTTGTATGCTTGTTGTTCTAGCATTGGTTGTTGTTACCACCACTTAGACTGCTCTTTTCTACTGTATGCAGGTTCATGGACACTGTGCGTGTCGTCAACTTTATTTTTCTCTCAGTAACTTTACAGGTAGATGTTCTTACTGAAAGTGTTTATGGCTTACTCTATTTTGGCTCCAATCCTTGGTAATTCTTTTCATTCGGTGTTTCATTGCCATACTAAGGTCAGATTGTTAGTATTATTTGGTTTTAACCTTCATGCTTTCTATTTTTGTCATTGGATCACATGTGTTTGATGTGATTTCTCAAGATAATAGTTCTCAATTTGTTTTAAGAAAGCTACAAGGTATGCATAAGCATATTTTGGTGATGAAATCATGTTATTGGTGTATTCGTTTGTCATGATTTATATTGCTTCATGTTTTCTCATAGGTTCTCATCATACTTTTCTATGTTGGGATAATATTCTTGAATTACCTTGTTGGCTAGCTGGTGTGTGATTAAATACTTATGAGACTTGCCTATCCTCTTATTGTTGCTTCTTGTGCCTGGTTGATCCTATTTTTTCCTGCAATAGGTTTGATTAGATGTGTTCTTGGTAGTCTTCTGCAATAATCCTCCTGCAATGGTTTTGGGCTACCACTGTTCTACTTTGGGATGCATATGCTCAGTTTGGTCATCTATTGTTAGCAATTCTCTTCTATTGACTCTCTAATCTTTCTGACAATGTATGGCATGTCATCGGAGTCTTAGTGTTCTGGCAGGAAATTTGCTCTGCAGTTGGATTGTTGTTTTGTGACTTGGTGACATCGATAATCCTTGCTCATTCTTCAGTTAAAGTATTTTTTTATGAGTTTGATGATTGCTTATCTTGTTTGGCATATGTTGAACTAATTTTTGGGTTTCACTAGGGGTGGGCTTACAGGTTTATTCCTTTTATGTCTCTATTCCATTGTGTTTGGGATAATATTTTCTTCTCTTTGTTTATGAGATTCTCTAATTTTTTTTTTGTGGTTGGATGAGTTGTTTCAGGAGCATGTACAGATTGGATTTCCCCATGGATTCTCAATGGATTTTCTTATACTTTACATATTTCATCCTGCAGATACTCATATTCCTGTAGTTTTGTCATGGGATATTGTTGGATGTGTCTCGTATGCATGGTTTCCCTATTCTCTTTCATATCTCCTACTAACTATTGTTTATCTCTTCTTCTTTCTCTTTTTGCATATTCTTTTCTTGCACATTTCTCACAGGTTTGACTATTTGGTTCTTGGTCATTAGTGTACGTTGCCGATTTCATCGGGTATGGTATTTCGTCCTTTTTGTTTGTTTGCTCTTTTTCTCTAGATATCTTCCTACTATGAAGTCGTTTCTCTGGAGTCTATCTCAGGTGACTGTGGTCGGTTGATTCAAGTGATATTCTAGTGAATCATTTGTTCCGATTGATGGGTCCTGACTCTTTCTTCTATGTATAGGATTCTCTTGGTTTCCATTAGGGATTCATGTTATGTTTTCTTTTCTTCCTCTGTTACCTATATAAGTATTCAGTGTCTTTTCACTATCTCTTTCTTATCTCGTTTTGGTTCTTATCTAATCTCCCTTCTTGTGTCTGTGTTGGTACTCTTTCTTCTTCATTTATATGCCTAGATCTCTCTCATGCCTTTTAGTTTTGCGTGTCATGGATTCCAGATCTATGGTATGGTTTTCTCTTTCCTCTCTTCTTCTATTCTTTGGTTCATTTTGCTTTATTCTCGTTTTGATTTATGTCACCCTTTTGCATCATTTGTGACAAAAAGGGGGAGATTTATGACTCTAATACTAACACCTTCTTCTTCTTTGTTAGTGTATTTTTGGGTCATGTTTCAGGTATGCTACACGTATGGGGGAGTGAACGTGTTAATGTTTAGAGGTTGTACAGTTTTAGGTCATGTTTCAGGTATACTACATGTATGGGGGAGTGAAAGTGATGATGATCATAAAATGCATGTACAGTTTTGGGTAAGCTCGAGTATTAAACCTTGGAGCTCATGAAGTATGGGGGAGCTGTGAGAAACTACAAATAGTGCTAGTATAACAAATGTGAATTCAAACAAGCAAACAAACAATACGCAGAAAGTAAATAACACACAGAAATTTTTAACGTGGTAAAACCCAAACTGGGAAACGTCCACGGTTGTCCTCGCGACAACAAAATAATCCACTAGATGAATAGAGATGTACAAACCTATCAACTACCTGCACTCACTGCGAGTTGATACTCCTGGTTATCTCTAACACCTTGACTTCACCAGAGCACCTTGATGTACACACAAGACACTCGACTTCTTGATGAACACACAAGAAGACTCGAAGCCGAATTCACAATAACTCTTGAAGATCACAAAGATATGAATTGGGAAAAGGGGGAAGAAAGGGAATTGAGTTCAATAGCCACAAACAATTTTACTATCACCAACCTAACCAAAACACATGAACAAGAAGAAGGATGGACGGCCAAAGAACTACTTTGTTCTGTAGAAGAGAAACCCTATTTATACTTAGGGTTGAAAACCTAGAAAAATGGGCCGAAACTGTGCAAACCGACTTTGGACGTTCGTACGTCGATATGACGTTCGAACGTCGCCACACAAAAATAAGCCTGCTGCCTAACATGACGTACGAACGCTCTAAACAGGTACGTACGTCTCCATACGAAAACGTACGAACGTCCTAACTGAGTACGTACGTCCTGACCAAAATAAGTTCGCTGCTTCAGTGAACGTACGTACGTCCTAACTCGGTACGTACGTCCAGAATCCAATAACTTTCCCTAGACAGACCTAAGAGACACAAGGACACGAGACGACCATGCGTACATCTTGGTTTTCCTAACAATGAATTCAAGGCGAAATAACCAAAGACACTTTGTCACAAAATTGATGTCAAACCACTTCGTGCCGGTTTCAATCTCCCCCTTTGACATTGATTTTGTGACAAAAACCTATGACTCTAATAGCACTTATAAAACGTGCTTACAATCCCAAACCATGGCATTTATAAACCATGCCTACAAAAACTCTCAAAATAGAAACATATAACAAGTCACCAATTCTTGTTATCCAGCTTTAGGAAGATGCTTTAACCATCAGAGATCGAACGGAAGCAATCAAAGATTCAACAGAAGTTCCTTCGAGCAACTCCCCCATACTTCATGAGCTCCAAACTTCATGAGCAACTCCCCCATACGTGTAGCATACCTGAAACATGACCCAAAAATAACCTAACAAGAAGAAGACGATTGTTAGTAATTAGAGTCATAAATCTCCCCCTTTTTGTCACAATAAGTGATCAAAATAACCAACCATCAAAGGAAAAGAACAATAATAAACCAATAACCAAGAAAAAGAAATCAAAACCAAACAAAGAATACAAAACATATAAAATATAAAACGAACCCAACTTGTTAAAAGTTCAGAAAGTCAACTAATAACCAAACAGAGAAATCCATAAACAGAAAAACCAAAAGCTCGAATTAACGAATTCGAAAAACCCTTTCCCAATGACCTAGAGGAAGCTTAGAGAAGTAAGCCTCCGCACGAGCCGAAGGTCGATTCCACCGAGCAATCACATGATCATCATAATCCTCCAACCATTCACTCGTACAAAACAACTCCTCAATTCTGCTGTCCAAGCCACAGTCGGTAAGTGGAGCAGCAAGACCTGGAACCTTCGGATAACCAACTAACTCCAATATGTGATTTTGAAGATGTCCCGGTAATCTCTCCCAATGATTGACACGAACCAAACAAGGATTAAGGAAAGGACGATGAATATAGTCATATCCATGGGGAACGCGACACAAACGACAAACCTTAGCATTGTTCTTGTACTCCATTACCATGAACGACACATAACCAACATTCGGAACAAAAATTCCATGAAGTTCATATTCTGCCATAGAGAATTCTGAAGAACAAAGAGAGAATTAGCAAGAGGGAAGAAGACACAATAGGAGTGAAAGAGAAGAAGACTCCCTATTTATAAGAAGAATAGTAGTAAACATATCATGGACCCAAAAAGAAAGGTCCATTACCTCAGAAAAATTTACTGCAAAACAAGGAAACCAACTTGAACTAATATGAAAATAGCAATATCCAAGAACATGTACAATACTAAAAAAATAGAAACAAACCGATATATCAAAAAAAATTTAAGTACAAAAATGTGGAGAGTAAACCAGACAAACCACTACTCGGAGTCCGAGTCACCATCACTCGGTTCACCATCACCCTCGTCCTCACTCTCTGAGTCATCACCATCACTCGCACCTTGAACTGGAGGCACCTCTTCCGGAAACGGAGGCAAGTCTGTGGGAGTGAAGTCCAGCCGCAGATGCCGCATCTGAGCAACATTCATCGCATGAATATCACTGATCATGACATCATGACGAGAGAGAATGGCCCCGAAACGATCCAACCGAGCATCCATATGGTCCTGATGACGGCGGAGAGAGGAAACCCGAGCATCAATGGCTGCAACAGCCCGATTTCCCCTAGCAGAAGCAGGGATGGGGCGTCCAGTGGTCAAGGCCCGATCGAAATCATCATTACGCACAAGTGTCCTGCCTCCCCAAATGAGGTGGTGCGTCAGACGCGCACCCACGGACTCGAAAGCCAACTTTCGAGACTGACAGCCCTTTTTAATAGCGTTGACCCAGTCGTGGCCAACAAACTTTGGAGGGCTCACCCCCAGATACTGTCCCTGAAAACCCAAGTGCCTGAGAATTGTCATAATAAAGCTAGGGAAAGGAAGAGTACCCTTAGCTGCATCAATTTGAAGCATCCGATTGTAGATGACCTCAGAGAGATGAATATGGTGCACCGACATACAAACCACCAATTTGACCATGTCGTCGGTCATAATTATCTTGTTGCCCTTGGTGGGGTAGATGTTGGAGTGAGCAACCATGTGCAGGAGGATGGCGCTGTAGTGCTTGGCATGATACCTTTCCGTGACACCATCAATAAACATCTGCTGAACTTGATTGACAAAGTCAATTTGAATTGACTCCGGAACAGGCCATCTAACAGAGACAGCATCCTCAGGAACAAAGTCACCATCAATACCCAACGCCTCGCGTATCACCTTAGGAGAAATGGTGTATCGCCGACCTTCAATCAAAACCGAAAAACTCGATCGATTTTGCGAGGGTGTCTTTGTCTCATAGAAAGCTATCGTATGCTCAACCGAGTACTTGGTGATTGGTTGAGCCACCCTTAGCCAATTCCGAGTCTCAAAGAACAATGCGATATTGCCAAGTTGAGATGCCCCTAGAGGGGTGGCAGCAATGTCTCCCAAGTCGAAGAACCGCTCGGGAACAATGGCCTTGGCTCGAGGATGAGCGCCAAGGGATGATGGATGAGACAAACCCGGAGTGGAACCACGACCCCTCGGAGCGCGAGAAGAGGATGCCGCGTTGGAGGAAGTGGTGCGTGCGCGCTTGGAAGCCATTGCCTACACAATCACAACATCAAACAAACCAAAAATGTAAGAAACAATGACAAATAAACAACAAAGTCATTGTGACATTTAATCAAACACTTGATGTGCAGAAACAATACACATGTTATCGACAACAAGATAGCAATGGTGAGCACCCAACCATATCACAAATCAATCCCAACAGTAAAGAAGCCATAACAAGAGATAGAGATAGCCAATTCGTCCAACAATTTCAAGAAATTGAATGAAAATACTAACCAATAAAACAAACACATATTTCAAAGAAAAAAAAAACGAAAACTAAGCATGCAATCCAATCAATACCAAGAGGGGATGGAGAAGAGAAGAAGAAGAAGAAGAATAAAGGAAGAAGAATATGGGAAAAAGTAGAGTTTACTTACTTGAGTGAAAAACAGAGTATGCACTAGACAGAGAAACTTCTGGAAGTTAAGCAACAAACAACCTCCAAGAAAGAGGAGGAAAAAAAAAATGCTAGAAGGAGAAGAGAGACCAAAACGGTTGAATGGGAGTGGAGATTACCAAGTGTACGTGGAAGAGAAGAAGAAGCACGATCGATATAACAATAGGCCATTTGTTTAAACAAAATTTGAATTTAAACAGCAAGTGGGCCGGACTGTATCAGGGACGTTCGTACGTCCTAAGTACGTTCGAACGTCGGGACCAAAAAAAAAACATCTGACACACAACACGTTCGTACGTCCTATGAACGTTCGTACGTTGCAAAAAGATCTGTCCCCCTCCACGTACGAACGTCTTGAAAGCGTACGTACGAACCCTTTTTTTTTTTTTTTTTTTTTTTTTTATTTATGAAAATAAACCACATAACTAGAAAAACAGATATTGAGAGACATCACAAGAAAACACTTCTACGTATCATACGAATTCCAAATACAACCGAATATAGTTTAAACAATCCTCAACCACAAGAGAATGCAAAATCGAAGAACGACATCATACACCATGACAAGATAGTTACTAGAATGATGCAAGTATGTAGAAGAACCTGAGAGACCAATACCAACCTCCGAAAAACAAACTAAAGACATGATCATGGAGAATATTGAAGGTCACTTGCAACTAGCCCAAAAACACACACTATTGTTCTTCTTTTTTTTTTTTTTTTTTTTTTTTTTTGTAAACCATTGAAACAGATGCCATTCCCGTGTGGGCGTATGAAATATCTCCATCTTTTACCAGAACACGAGGGTAGGGTGTAGCCTACATCTTTTCGGCAAAACACACTCAAGAAGTGCAATACCATGATAACGTGCAACACAAGAACTAACATCTCTTGAGTGCATCCGTCAGAGCATGACCCTCACAGCCCCAACGGGTTCTTAGCCAAATGAGTATGCTCTCAAGACATTCAAATGGCTGGGGATTTTGTGAGTCATTGACCACTTACGAGAGGTGAGAGAATAAAGAAAATTAACACAACGATCATGGAAAATAAAACCATGGAAGACTGGAGTTATACAAGTTTTGAAAATGTCAAGTCAACCACATTGAAATGCATCATGCAAGAAACTACCAATACGAAGAGAGTATGATGTAACCCTACAACTATGCATGACACAAAAACAGTTGAGAACGCCAAACTAGAAACATCTGTAAAAAGAAATCCACACAATAGAGAATGTAGTATGTCCTCAATACCAACAACAACAATAAATGACCAACCCTAAACATCCTAAACACAGACAGTTCCAATGAACACATTAGACATATGAATGCAAAAGAGGTGTAGTGACAATGAAGCAGTTATTAGAGGAGCGACTACCAGATAACACCAAAATATTATTGGAATCAAAAACATCGCACCTATTATCCTCAAACACAACCTTAAATTTAGCATCACACAACTGACTAATACTCAATAAATTTGACCTAAGTCCCTTAACAAAAAGAAGCTCATGACTATTGAGCGATTCAACCTCAGAAAAGTGACCTTTACCTTCAACTGGAAGCAGTTTACCATTACCAAACCTAACCTTACCTCCATAACCAAGAGTCAGGTTATCAATGAGATCCTTATCACCTGTCATATGACGCGAACAACCGCTGTCAAGATACCATGATGAAGGCAATGATTCAACCAAACGAGCCGTGTGAGACACCATTTTCCTGGATGCATCCATACTCCTATCCCAGAAATGTGGTGGTGGAGTAGGCATCGGTGTTGCTTGAGGACGGTTTCCATAAGGAGAAGTTCTGGGTAAACCCCACGGAGCATAACCATTCCACATATATGGAGCCTGCATGGAGAAGGTGGAAGACTTGTTCCAATATGAGTTACCTGCAAAAGAAGGATGAGAAGCAGGATACAAATTATTCCAACAAAAGGCAGAAGTGTGACCCTTGCGACCACATGTTAGACATTTAAAGTCTTTGTGTCTAGAGTTCTTTTTCCGAACTTGCTTCACATGAGTAACCTTGGGTGGTGATACCATGTTTCAAGATCATTATTCAGTTTTTCCAGAGTGACAATACGCACTTGGAAATCCTCCTTTTCCTTCACAAATTCTTCCTTCAACATGTTGGAATCACCTGTAAGGTTGCATATATCCTGTCCAAGACTCTCTACCTGATCCTGCAAGACGGTGTTAGTTTTTTCAAGCAACTTTACTTGTTGCATAGAAAACTTATACATGTCACATAATTCACTAGTAGTAGCATGAACACCAGAATCAGAAACATTAATATCAGCAGAAGAAGATACAATACCTCCTGGATGTTCATCCAGGGATGCACTGAAGACCACATAATTTGAGACAACATTTGAGAGATTCCCATCATCATCTTCATCCGAATCATCCCATGTTACGGTGAGATTCGCTTTGGAATTATCACCAGGTTTGCGATCGACCTTCTTATCACATTCATTTGCAAAGTGTCCATAATCACGACACTTGTAACATTGGACATCTTTACGATCAACCCGAGCTCTCCTCCCATCAACAGAGAACCGCTCAAAACCACGACTTCTAGGAGCATTTGAGGAATCAGGAAATCGCTTTCGAGGATCTCGATTCTGTTGATATTTCAGAATCTTCTGAAAGCTACGTGACAGGAACGCATAGTTATCATCCACATCCTGTTCTTCATCATCAGAAGGTCCTGTGGAAGGTTCTTTAGACGATGTAGCTTTGAATGCTACAGATTTGTTCTTCAAGGGTTCTTCCAAAGCCTGTTCCATCTCACATGTCCTTAGTTTGCCAGCAAGTGTCTCGATGGACATGTTCTTAATCACATTACTTTCAGTGATGGCATCCTTTCGTGAACGAAACCGAGGAGGCAAAGCACGCAATATCTTACGGACCACCTGTGTGTCAGTATATGCATGACCAATAGCCGCACTGCAGTTGATGATGTCTTGGAGACGAATAAAGAAATCATCAAAAGTCTCAGAATTATCCATCCGTAGATTCTCAAACTGAGATGTTAACAGTTCCAGCTTACTTTCTTTGACTGTTTCGTCACCTTCATGTGTACAGATAAGCCTGTTCCATGCATCTTTAGCCTCTTCACAGCCCTGTACCCTACGAAACTCACTAGCATTTAATGCCATGAAGATAGCATTGAGTGCCTTGTTGTTATAATTTGCCAACAACTTCTGTTCAGGCGTCCACTTTTCACGTGGCGTCAGTGATGTAACAGCAGTACCATCAGTACCTGTAGTAGTCAGAGGTTCTTTCCACCCCGTGACAACAGAAAGCCAGACTTCTTCTCCTAATGCTTGGAGATAAGCTCGCATACGTACTTTCCAATGACCAAAGTCCTTTCCACTGAATTGTGGAGGAAGACTTGAAGTAGCAGACTTGTGAGAATCCATAACGCACTATTGATCGTTAGCGTGAGCCTTTACGCTCCTTAACCAGCCCCCAGCGACTGATACCAATTGAGAAACTACAAATAGTGCTAGTATAACAAATGTGAATTCAAACAAGCAAACAAACAATACGCAGAAAGTAAATAACACACAGAAATTTTTAACGTGGTAAAACCCAAACTGGGAAACGTCCACGGTTGTCCTCGCGACAACAAAATAATCCACTAGATGAATAGAGATGTACAAACCTATCAACTACCTGCACTCACTGCGAGTTGATACTCCTGGTTATCTCTAACACCTTGACTTCACCAGAGCACCTTGATGTACACACAAGACACTCGACTTCTTGATGAACACACAAGAAGACTCGAAGCCGAATTCACAATAACTCTTGAAGATCACAAAGATATGAATTGGGAAAAGGGGGAAGAAAGGGAATTGAGTTCAATAGCCACAAACAATTTTACTATCACCAACCTAACCAAAACACATGAACAAGAAGAAGGATGGACGGCCAAAGAACTACTTTGTTCTGTAGAAGAGAAACCCTATTTATACTTAGGGTTGAAAACCTAGAAAAATGGGCCGAAACTGTGCAAACCGACTTTGGACGTTCGTACGTCGATATGACGTTCGAACGTCGCCACACAAAAATAAGCCTGCTGCCTAACATGACGTACGAACGCTCTAAACAGGTACGTACGTCTCCATACGAAAACATGTCTGCTGACTACCTGGACGTACGAACGTCCTAACTGAGTACGTACGTCCTGACCAAAATAAGTTCGCTGCTTCAGTGAACGTACGTACGTCCTAACTCGGTACGTACGTCCAGAATCCAATAACTTTCCCTAGACAGACCTAAGAGACACAAGGACACGAGACGACCATGCGTACATCTTGGTTTTCCTAACAATGAATTCAAGGCGAGATAACCAAAGACACTTTGTCACAAAATTGATGTCAAACCACTTCGTGCCGGTTTCAAGCTGTTCGAGGAACTTCCGTTGGCTCTTTGATTGTTTCAGAATTTCTTGTTCGTTGGCTCTATGATTGTTTCAGAAATTCTTGTTGCTTCCGTTCGGTCTCTGATGGTTAAAGCGTCTTACTCAAGCTGGATATCATTTGTTGGTGACTCGGTATATATTCTACCTTGAGTGTTTTTGTAGGCATGTTTTATAAATGCCATGGTTTGGGTTTGTAAGCACGTTTTATAAGTGCTATTAGAGTCATAGGTTTTTGTCACAAAATCAAGGTCAAAGGGGGAGATTGAAACCGACACTCGGTTGTTTGACATTAATTTTGTGATATTGGATGTCCATGGTTATCTCGCCTTGAGTTCATTGTTAGGAAAACCTCGTTGTACGCGCGTCATCCCGAGTCTTTGTCTTCGCGTCAAGTGTATCAAGAGTCTGTTTTTGGGTTTAGGACGTACGTACCTAGTTAGGGCGTACGTACGTCATATTAGGCAGCAAACATGTTTTGGTCAGGACGTACGTACCTAGTTAGGGCGTTCGTACGTCCAAGTAGGCAGCGAACTATTTACGTCTCAGGACGTACGTACGCTGTTTCGACGTACGTACGTCCAATATGTGTTTTGTCTATTTCGGCCCATTTTCTCTTGTTTCAAACCCTAGGTTATAAATAGGTCGTTGGTGTTATGTGAAAGGAAAGAGTTCCAACCTAGCCTCCATAGAACCCTAGTTTGTTTGTTGGCTCTTCCACAAAGATCATCTTCTTCCTCAATTGATCTTTGTGTACTTCTATCTTCTATCCTTCCCCAATTCATCTTCCTATCATTGTTTATATTGATTTAGCTTCGAGTCTTCTTGTGTGTTCATCAAGAAGTCGAGTATCCTTGTGTGTTCATCAAGGAACTCTGGTGTAAGCTTGCTTCATAGATCGGCTTCGAGTCTTCTTGTGTGTTCATCAAGAAGTCGAGTGTCTTGTGCGTACATCAAGGTGCTCCGGTGAAGTCAAGGTGTTAGAGATAACCAGTAGTGTCAACTCGCAGTGATTGCAGGTAGTTGATAGGTTTGTACATCTCTTTTCATCTAGTGGATTTATTTGTTGTCGCGAGGACAACCGTGGACGTTTCCCATATTGGGTTTTACCACGTTAAAAATATCGTGTGTTCTTTATTTGTTTATTGCTTTATTGTTTGCTTTACTATTGTTATATTGCACATATATTGGGTTTTCAACAAGAACCAACCTCCCAGCTCTAGAGATTAAAGATGACTTCCAAGTAGCAAGTCTATTGTTGAATCTCTATATTGATTCTTGAATTTGGCTAATGGAAGGTTTAGTGAGGATGGAGGGAATGCCGAGTTAAGTTGGGAATTTTGAAGTACAAGGGATTTTGAAAGTTCTAAACATAATTCTTCGCAGTTTAGAATAATGCAGGTATCTGTTATGAATGAACTGAGACTTTAGCAGTTGAAACTAGGGCTGTCAATGGATCGGATCGGTTTGGTTTTTACCATGATCCAAACCGATCCAGATTTATAGTGATCCGAACCAAACCGATCCAATTCGATAATGGATCATATTAATTGGATATTGAACTGATCCAATTTTAGTAGTGGATATCCGATCCGATCCGAACCGATCCAAAAATCTAATTTTTATCTTCTTCCTCATTTTATCTCCATAAAAATTTTGAATCACTAGTTAAAATGAAATCAAATTCACAACTCCATTAACAAATTTGTTTGAATCACTAGTTAAAATTGAATCAAATTCACAACTCCATTAACAAATTTGTTTGAATCACTAGTTAAAATTGAATCAAATTCACAACTCCATTAACAAATTTGTTTGAATCACTAGTTAAAATTGAAGCAAATTCACAGCTCCATTAACAAATTTGTTTGAATCACTAGTTAAAATTGAATCAAATTCACAACTCCATTAACAAATTTGTTTGAAAAATCTTCTTTTTCTGTTATTTAGTATACAAAAATCTTCTTCAACTCCATTAACAAGTTCCTCTTCATTCATTGTCTTTCAAACCCTTTAAATCACCTTTTAAATTTTTTGAAATTTATACATATCATTGCGACGATTTGAAACTTCCATCAATTATATTTGAAATTTCCATCAATTATATCTACAACTTCATCAAAATATGAAAAAACAAAAACTTACTTTTAAATTTGAAAAAATCCAATATAAAAATCTCAAATTTTTTGAAAAATCTCAAATTTCTTCGTGAATTAAGAAACCCAAATTATAATAACTACAAAACATAGGGTTATCATTGATATTCTTTCCCATATAAAGCTTGGAGAGAGAGAGAAAGAAGATTAAAGGAAGTAGAAGACAAAGAGAATTAAGATTTTGATTTTCAAATCGATAAATTTTTTTACAAATTGTTTCTCTTTTTGGTGTTCGGATCGGATCGGTTTTTCCTTTAGTATTATCCAAACCGAACCAAAACAATAATGGATATCCAAAAACCATTTTAAGTGATCCATTAATCCAAATGGATATCCAAAAGTCTAAAATAATGGATTGGATCGGTTTGGATCTCGGATCGGTTTGGATAATTGACAAGCCCAGTTGAAACTCTGTCCAGATGCGACACAATAAGCATCAATGGTATTCTTAGGAGTTAAAGCTTCAGTCATGGACATTTTACCAAACAAAATGATGTCGTCAGCATACATCAAATGAGTGATTGGCTCCATACCTCGTTTTAAGAAAATTCCATGAAAATTACCAAGCTGAAGTTGTTTTTGAAGAGACAAAGACAACACCTCAGAACATAGAATGAATAAATAGGGTGATAAGGGGTCTCCTTGTCTGAGACCCCTTGATGATTTAAAGAAACCCATAGGACCACCATTGATAAGAACTGAGTATGTGACCAACGATACACAGAACATGATCCAAGAAATCCATTTTGCTGAAAAACGAAAATTGATTAAGACTTGTTTAAGGAATCCCCATTCAATTTGATCATAGGCCTTGTGCATATCACATTTAAGAGCAAAAAAAAGAAGACTTGGTAGTCGGTTTGGACCTGATCTTGTGGAAAAGTTCATGGGCCATTAACACATTGTCTTGGATAGATCGCTTAGGTATAAAAGCACTCTGTTGAGGTCCAATCAACTGCCCGATAAGAGGTCTCAAACGATTCACAAGAAGTTTTGAAATGATCTTGTACAGAACATTTGTGAGAATGATAGGTCTAAAGTGATGAGTAAGGTGTGGGTTATTGTTTTTAGGTATAAGACAATATGAGTATGATTAATATCGACCGAGACGGAACCAGAATTAAAAAATTGTTGCACCATATCAACAATATGAGGACCTAACTCGGCTACAACTGGACAATCTGTTTCTAAGTTTATAAGAAGCCGAACCCCAAACTTCTCGTTGAAAAGCTTGGGATATAACTTCCTTACGAGTGGGATCAGCCATCCACATAACCTCAAACACAGATTTTGTTGAACGACACAACATGAATACCAAAATTTTCTTCCTGATTTGAGACATCATTAAAATCGCCCATACACACCCAAGGTTCACCATTTTAAGGTTGTAAGTGAGAAACTACAAATAGTGCTAATATAACAATTGAATATTCAAACAAATCAAACAATACGCAGAAAGTAAATAACACACAGAAATTTTTAACGTGGTAAAACCCAATACGGGAAACGTCCACGGTTGCCTGATGACAACAAATAATCCACTAGATGAAAAGAGATGTACAAACCTATCAACTACCTGCACTCACTGCGAGTTGATACTCCTGGTTATCTCTAACACCTTGACTTCACCAGAGCACCTTGATGTACGCACAAGACACTCGACTTCTTGATGAACACACAAGAAGACTCGAAGCCGAATTCACAATGAAACTTGGAAGATAACAGATTTATGAATTGAGAGAAGGGGGAAGGAAGGGAATTGAGTTCAATAACCAAAAACACTTTGAACACCAAAACCTAAACCAAAACTCCAGAACAAGAGAAATATTGGACGGCCAAAGAACTAACTTATTCTTTGGAAGAGAAACCCTATTTATACTTAGGGTTGGAAAACACAGAAAATGGGCCGAAATAGAGAAAATCCACATTGGACGTACGTACGTCGAAATGACGTTCGTACGTCTCCATACGAAACAAGCTTGCTGACTGCTTGGACGTCTTAACAAGGTACGTACGTCCAGACCAAAAACTATCTTGCTGACTAACCATACATACGTACGCCCTAACATGGTACGTACGTTTAACATGATGAAAGTTTTGCTGCCTAACCTGACGTACGTACGTACCTTGACGTACGTACGTCCTAACAAGGTACGTACGTCCTGAACCAAAACACATACTTTTGACACAAGACGCGAAGACAAAGACACGGGATGACGCGCGTACAACAAGATTTTCTTAACAATGAACTCAAGGCGAAATAACCATGGACGACCAATGTCACAAAATTGATGTCAAACAACTTAGAGCCGGTTTCAATCTCCCCCTTTGACATTGATTTTGTGACAAAAACCTATGACTCTAATAGCACTTATAAAACGTGCTTACAAACCCAAACCATGGCATTTATAAAACATGCCTACAAAAACACTCAAGGAAGAACACATACAAAGTCACCAATTCTTGATATCCAGCTTGAGCAAGACGCTTTAACCATCAGAGACCAAACGGAAGCAACTAAGAATTTCCGAAGCAATCAAGGAATCAACAGAAGCTCCTTTGAGCAACTCCCCCATACTGCATGAGCTCCAAAGTTTGACACTTGAGCTCCCCTATACGTGTAACATACCTGAAACATGACCCAAAAATATTCTAACAACAAAAAGACGATTGTTAGTAATTAGAGTCATAAATCTCCCCATTTTTGTCACAACAAGTGAACAAGAAAACCAATTAACAAGAGAAACAAAAAGCAAGAAACAAAAATAACCAATTAAAGAAACCAACACCAAACAATCAAGACAAAACAGATAAAAAGAAATAAAACCTATCCGAACTCTTAAAGTTCACGAAAACAACTAATAACCAAACATAGGAATCCATAAACATAAGAAACATTAAAGACAAAACATAAAACTGAAGTTAACGAATTCGAAAAATTCGTTCCCAATGACCTAGAGGAAGCTTGGAGAAATAAGCTTCCGCACGAGCCGAAGATCTATTCCACCGAGCTATCACATGATCATCATAATCCTCCAGCCATTCACCCGTACAAAATAACTCCTCAATTCTGCTGTCCAAGCCACAGTCGGTGAGAGGAGCAGCAAGTCCTGGAACCTTCGGGTATCCAACCAACTCCAAGATGTGATTTTGAAGATGTCCCGGTAGTCTCTCCCAATGATTGACATGAACCATGCATGGATTAAGAAAAGGTGGATGAACATAGTCATACCCATGGGGAACACGACATAAGTGACAAACCTTTGCATTGTTTTTGTATTCCATCACCATAAACGACACATAACCAACAGCCGGAACAAATACCCCATGAAGGTCATATTCTGCCATTGAAAATTCTGAAGAACAAAGAGAGAACTAGAAGGAGGTAAGAAGACACAATAGGAGTAAACTCCCCTATATATAGGAAAAACAAAAATAAGCCTAACTTGGGCCCAATTAGGAAGGTCCATTACCTAAGTAGCAGGAATTTACTACAAAACAGAAAGAAACTAGAACTAATAACAAACTAGCAATATCCAAGAACATACTCAACATCTAAATGTAGAAACAAAACACACCTAAATGCAAAGCATATGGGAAAGATGCACCCAGAACAAAGAAACCAAACAAGGATATTTGAAACACACAAAGAACCATGCATACAAGAGTAGAAGGGAGTATATGCAAGCTCAATTAAAACAAGATACTTAGTAGAGATGAATAACCTTGGTCTCATTAAACAAAGTACGCACCAATCAAAAAGTAAGATAAGAAACCAACCATCTACTAGAAATGCATCATACAAACATCCTTGGTGTGTGGAAAAGCTAAAGAAAACACAAGGAGAGTCATTTTCACACCTCACTCCTAAACCATAAAAACACTCAAAACAACTAGTAAACACCATTAGAAGGATGTCACTACACAACCGCCTAAACAGACACAGGAAGATGCACATATAAGCTTTTTTTTTTTTTTTTTTTTTTTATATATTTTATTTTACCGTGCATAAATTAACATGTGGAAGGAATTTTTACCTTCATCTTTTGCAACATGTGGTAGGGTTTGGCCTACATCTTGTCAAAACACTTCCCCCTTCTTTTTTTCTTTTTTTTTTTAAAAAAAAAAAAAACGAAAAGTAGTGCAACATCATGATAACGTGCAACACAAGAACTAACATCTCTTGAGTGCATCCGTCATTGCATGACCCTCACGGCCCCAACGGGAAAATATACCAAATGATTTCTCTCTCAAGAAGATCAAAAAGCTGGGGATTTTGTGAATTGTTGACCACTACCACACCTCCTTCAAACTAATAAACAAGATAACATAAGAAGGCATGCATACGTATATTTCCAACGAATGATTATCCTAGAAGGTCATCATGTTCAAAGGATGGAAAAAGATATGCAAACAAACTCTCAAAGTGCCAGCTAGCTGTGCATAGTGTAATCAAGCAAGGATGTAAGCATGAGACACAACTAGATAAACGTTGGTCTAGAATCTAAACATGAAAGCACAAGCGTATGCCAAGTGTAATGAAATAGATATATTCATGAGCACTAAGCATACAAGAATGATTGAAAGCAATAGGCCAATCTAATCACATATACAAAGTATGTGTATCCCAAACACCCATAACAAAGTAAACCACAAAATAAAAAAAATTATCTTTACCCTCAATCGATTAAGAAAGGAACAACACACCCAACCATAATGGCAAAAACAGACATGACCAGAGATATAAGAACAGTGAGAAAAGGAAATGACCAAAACAATTAGGGAAGAGATACAACCCCAATGGACTTACGCAAGGAATGAAAGCGAGCTGCATCAAGAGGTTTTGTAAGAATGTCCGCTAACTGATGTTCAGTAGGAATGAATTCCATTGCTATATCACCCTTTTCAACCGCCTCACGAAGGAAATGATGATGAATGTCGATATACTTTGTTCGTGAGTGCTGAACAGGATTTTTGGAAATACTAATGGTACTGGTGTTATCACAGAACAAGTCCATCGCCTGCTGTTGAATGCCATAGTCCCGAAACATCTGACGCATCCACAGAAGTTGTGTACATGCACTAGCTGCAGCTATATACTCAGCCTCACACGAGGAGATGGATACAGATAATTGTTTCTTGCATTGCCAGGAAACAAGATTATTCCCAACATAGAAACAGCCACCACTGGTACTATGACGATCATCAAGATTACCACCCCAATCAGCATCACAATAACCTGCCACAACACTATTTGTATCTCTGGTGAACCATAATCCGTAGTCAAGTGTGCTAGCAACATACCGAATGATACGTTTAACAGCAGTGAGATGAGATTCCTTAGGGTTAGCCTGAAACCTTGCACATACCCCAACACTATAAGCAATATCTGGACGACTAGCAGTGAGATACAAGAGACTACCAATCATACTACGATATTCACGAATATCAACAGACTTACCCATAACATCCTTACCAAGACGTACCCTATCACCCATGGGAGTATCTTGACCACTTGAAGCGCTAAAACCAAACTTTTTAACCAGTTCTTTGGCATACTTTGTTTGAGAGATGAAAGCTCCATGGTCAAACTGCTTTACCTGCAAGCCAAGAAAGAAATTGAGTTCTCCCATTAAGCTCATTTTAAATTCAGAACTCATTAACTGAGAAAAAGATTCAGAAAGACTTGGGCACGTGGATCCAAACACTATATCATCCACATAGACTTGGGCGAGAAGAACATCATTATTCTTTCTCAGTATAAACAAAGTTCGATCAACACTGCCACGAACAAATCCTTTCCCTAGTAAGAAAGATGTCAGACGTTCATACCAAGCTCGAGGAGCCTGTTTTAAACCATACAGTGTTTTTTGCAATTTGAAGACATGATTCGGAAAAGTGTGATCCACAAACCCCTTTGGTTGTTCAACATAGACCTCCTCATTGAGAATACCATTGAGGAACGCACTTTTGACATCCATTTGATACAACTTGAAATTCAAGTGGCATGCCATAGCAAGAAGAAGCATGACAGACTCCAACCTAGCCACAGGAGCAAAAGTCTCTCCGTAGTCAATACCTACAATCTGACTATAGCCCTGAGCTACAAGCCTTGCCTAGTTGCGCACAATCTGCCCAAACTCATCCAATTTGTTTTTAAAGATCCACTTGGTGCCAACCACATTAGTGTGAGTAGGTCTAGGAACTAATGTCCAAACATCACTACGCTTAAACTGACCGAGTTCTTCCTGCATAGCAACTAGCCAATCATCATCAGTAAGAGCATCAGTAACATTTTTAGGTTCAAGAGAAGAGAGATAACAAACATAGTGAACACAATTTGTCTCCTTGGCCCTTCGACGAGTCAGACGCTGATCATTAATATCCCCAATGATATCCCCTAAGGAGTGATGTTGTTTAACACGAGGTGATGCTTGAGTAAACAACCCGTCAGGTTCAGCAGGCACAGTGGAGTGATCTGGAGACACATCAACCACTCCTGGTGATGAAACAACATCATCCGGTGTGGGCACAACACTGGTCCTACCATGCAAGTCCTCTGCAGCAACCGAAGGTTTAGTACCATCATTGCCATTATCAGGTAATGATAACGACATGGGAGACATGTCAACAGAGTCTGACATGGGTGAGAGAAGTGTGACATCCTGTGTACCAGTAGAAACAGAAGAGTCAGATATAATAGTGTCATCAACAACAACATTAAAGGATTCCATGACCTTACGAGTGGTGTAGTTAAATACTCGAAAGGCCCTACTATTAGAGGAATAACCAAGTAAAAGAGCAACATCACCTCGACTATCAAACTTGGACAGACTTTGTCTGTCCTTGCACACATAGCAAACACTGCCAAAAACTCGCATATATTTGAGATTCGGCTTCTTACCATACCATAGCTCATAAGCAGTTTGTGTAGTACCAGATCTCAGATATACACGGTTCATGATGTAACAAGCAGTATGAACCGCTTTCGCCCAAAACTTGGTAGGAACATCCTTCGCATGCAACATAGCACGAGCCATCTCCTGAATAACACGGTTTTTCCTTTCAGCGACTCCGTTTTGTTGCGGAGTGTATGGGGCCAAAAATTCTTGCCACGTACCATTTGCAATGCAATATTCAATAACACCTGTGTTTGTGAACTCACCGCCTCTGTCACTTCTGACATGTTTAATTTGAGTATCTTTCTCATTCTGAATACGAAGACATATCCCCTGAAACTCAAGAAACCCATCAGATTTTTCACGCAAGAATGATACCCAGGTAAAACGAGTGTAATCATCAACCATAACCAAGATGTATCGTTTGCCTCCTAAGCTAGGAGTACGATTAGGACCCATCAGATCCATGTGTATGAGTTCTAAAGGAGAGGATGTGGTTATGGACTTTTTCTTGGAATGTGGACTCCGTATCTGTTTACCTAGTTGACACCCACCACACACAGTGTCGCGATTTCTTCCAAGTCTAGGAACTCCCTTGATATATTCATTCCGAGTTAGATTGTCCAGGTGTTCAAAGTTGACATGACCTAGTCGTTGATGCCACAACAGACCCTCATTTAGTTTGCTAGGTAAGCAGTTTATGCCAGATGCAACAGGCTGAATGGCATAGCAATTATCCAATGTTCGTTTACCTGTCATGATACACTTACCCGAACTATCAAGCACAGTACATATATTTTTAGAAAAATTAACAGTATGGTCAGTATCACACAGTTGGCTAATACTGATCAAATTAACACGCAACCCATCAACTAACAAACAAACATCATTCGAAGATAGACCAATACCAGCAACAAATCCCTTACCAATCACAGGAGAGCGCTTACCATTACCAAAAGTGACACTTCCACCATCTATAGCAGTAACGGAGGAGAAAAGTTTGGCATTACCTGACATATGTTTCGAAGCACCACTATCAAATAACCACTCACTATCCGAGCTCGAGACATGAAGGGCAGTAATCGCCACATTTGAAACATTTCCTGCAAAGTTACAAGGAGAAGAGTAAGAAGCATATGGATAAGGTGGATAAAAATACGACGGCTGTGAAAACAGCTTCCATGGTTGTGGAACATGAGCAGCCACAACACACTGCGAGGCCCAATGTCCAAACTGTCCGCATAATGAGCAAGGCATTTGACGTTTTCTTCCTTGAGGAGGAGCACGCCTAAACCGTTTCCATTTTCGCCGGATGCCTACCGTGGCCACAGAGTGATGAATGTCAGACTTTTTGGTAGGAGGATGGGGCAACAGTGGAGGTAGTTCAGAAGATGACAACCCATTAAAGTTTTCGAACAACTGAAGACGGATCAATTCCTTTTTGACATCGTCTAGTTCAGTGGACAAAATATTACACCGGGCTTCCCATTTGACCTTGTTGTGCTCAAGAGCAGCAAGATTGCTCAATAAGGTCACCTTATCGACCCGCCAAGATTCAGGTTCCCTATCCAGGATTGACATAGACGAGGAACTAGTAGAGAGTAAGTCAAGTCTATCCTGAAGAATACTATTTTGTGCCTCCAACCTTAGACATTCCTTTCTGGATAACCGGTATAGGGTAGCCCAATCATTATTGTCAACCAGAATCAAATCCCTGTCACAGTCACTAGAGCATTCTTTACTAGCAGTTGATTGTTCATCAGACAATCGAGCAACAACCGAGACATGTGTCTTACCAGAATAACTCATAGCACTATTGATCGTTAGCGTGAGCCTTTACGCTCCTTAACCAGCCCCCAGCGACTGATACCAATTGAGAAACTACAAATAGTGCTAATATAACAATTGAATATTCAAACAAATCAAACAATACGCAGAAAGTAAATAACACACAGGAATTCTTAACGTGGTAAAACCCAATACGGGAAGCGTCCACGGTTGCCTGATGACAACAAATAATCCACTAGATGAAAAGAGATGTACAAACCTATCAACTACCTACACTCACTGCGAGTTGATACTCCTGGTTATCTCTAACACCTTAACTTCACCAGAGCACCTTGATGTACGCACAAGACACTCGACTTCTTGATGAACACACAAGAAGACTCGAAGCCGAATTCACAATGAAACTTGGAAGATAACAGATTTATGAATTGAGAGAAGGGGGAAGGAAGGGAATTGAGTTCAATAACCAAAAACACTTTCAACACCAAAACCTAAACCAAAACTCCAGAACAAGAGAAATACTGGACGGCCAAAGAACTAACTTATTCTTTGGAAGAGAAACCCTATTTATACTTAGGGTTGGAAAACACAGAAAATGGGCCGAAATAGAGAAAATCCACATTGGACGTACGTACGTCGAAATGACGTTCGTACGTCTCCATACGAAACAAGCTTGCTGACTGCTTGGACGTACGAACGTCCTAACAAGGTACGTACGTCCAGACCAAAAACTATCTTGCTGACTAACCATACGTACGTACGCCCTAACATGGTACGTACGTTTAACATGATGAAAGTTTTGCTGCCTAACCTGACGTACGTACGTCCTAACAAGGTACGTACGTCCTGAACCAAAACACATACTTTTGACACAAGACGCGAAGACAAAGACACGGGATGACGCGCGTACAACAAGATTTTCTTAACAATGAACTCAAGGCGAAATAACCATGGACGACCAATGTCACAAAATTGATGTCAAACAACTTAGAGCCGGTTTCAGTAAGGAAAGTAGAAAGAGCCATTGGAATTTTCTTATACTAAATTTGGCATTGCCGTATACACCACTGTAAAACCAAGGAGGAGCAAATGGTTGACGAATTTTAACATGAATTATCCAATCTTCTACAAAAACTATCTCCACCTGGAGACTAACATCCCAAATTAAACACAGGCCACCAGATTTAGCTCTTGCAGGGTGAACAAAAAAAGCATAATCTCAATGTAATTGCCGATCAGGATTCTTTTACATCTACCAACTGCTAGATCCTGGTTCTTACATATCCCAATTGCACCACAACCAAGTTAGCTATGCCCAAACGAAACACCAGATGTATGGGTGATAATAGCTGAAAGACAAATCGACTCCACCTATTATTTCCCAACTACAACCTGTTATCACTTGACACACTAGCGACAAATGTTACCGGCACAAAATTGGTCACTAAGTGAATAGATATGGAAAACAGTATGAAGAAGAGAAATAGAATCTATCTTATATGGAGAAGTTCTATTACAAACATATGCTTAACCATCTAACTAACTTTTAACCTTTACTTAACTGTCTAACTAATTTTGTTATTCCATAGCTGAGCTGGCACTTATCCCATTACTCCCCCCTGAAACTGATGTCAGTGGGACTGACAGAGAGTTTGGATCTAAGTACGGAAAACCTTGTAGTAGAGAGACCTTTTGTAAAAATATCTGCTAGTTGATCTGAGGTACAAAGGTACTGAACATGAACCAGATTCTGAACAACCAATTCCCTGATATAGTGATAATCTATATCCACATGTTTAGTTCTGCCATGAAACACGAGATTGGAAGCAAGCGAAATAGTACTGATGTTATCACAATAGATGACTGTCTGACCTTTAAAAGAAATATGGAGATCTCTCAACAAATGACTCATCCATGTAAGATCAGCTGCACACTGAGCAAGTGCTCTATATTCAGATTCTGTAGAACTCCTTGCCACTGTTGGTTGTTTCTTAGAGCACCAAGAGATCAAATTACGACCATAGAAGACACAAAACCCTGAAATTGATCTTCTGTCCATAGGACAACTAGCACAGTCTGCGTCACTATAACAAGAGAGAGAAGAAGGTCCTTTATAGAATGATAAGCCAAAGTGAAGTATACCTTTGAGATATCTAAGAATGCGATTGGCTGCAACAAGGTGTGGAAGTCTCGGTCGATGCATAAGCTGACAAACTTGATTGACTGCAAAGGAGATTTCAGGTCTGGTCCGTGTTAAGTATTGCAGAGAACCAACTAAGGATCGATAGGCTATCACATCTTGTAAGAGTTCCCCAGATTCATTGTCAAGCTTTGTAGTCGTAGCACAAGGAGAAGAGCATGACTTGCAAGCAAGCATTGAAAACTTTTCCAGTAAGTCAAAAATATACTTGGACTGAGTGAGAGTGAGTTTATTTGATGATCTTTGAACCTCAAGTCCCAAAAAATAATGAATGGAGCCCAAATCTTTCATAAGAAATTTTTCACTTAACTTGTGGATCAAGTCTTGACAAGCAGCGGAAGAAGAACCAATGACAATAATATCATCTACATATACCAGTACATAGAGAAGAAAAGAACCTGTCTTCTTGATGAAAAGTGAATGGTCAACATGAGAAGTCTTAAAACCAAAAACCAAAAGTGCATTTTGCAGCTTAGTATACCATGCTCTAGGCGCCTGTTTTAGACTAAAGTTCTTATCCGGATATGGAGCACTTAAGTTATCATGTCTAGTATGGCTCAGACAAATCTCATGTTTACCGTCAAGGTATGCTTGATAACTTAATTCAATATGTATGTTTATTTTATTTCTTCTCACTTTTTGGTATTAATGTGAAGATATATACATGAACCTTTGATTTCGACAAGTTGGAATCTTGACTTCAACATCTAAATCACTCTTACTGTAGCTTTTTGATGGCATTTGGCTCACATAGGAAAATTCGTCTTATAGCATGGTTGTACCATTGAAGCACTTTTTGGAAACATACCACTAAGGTAAAATATCCATCAAGGGTGAATGGGTTGCTACCAAAGCCAATCACCAGATCTCACTGCAACAGCCTGTGGAAAAAAAATCCAACCAACGGAAACTGAGTTCATGAAAGGAGTAACTTTTAAGCTAGGATGGGCATTTGATACTCTCCTGGCAGGATATTTCGTCAGAGGATCAAGCATTCAAAGATCGATTCATAGAGCTTTACAAAATAACAACTAACAGGAAAGTGAAAATTGCAAGCCACCGGAGGATGATCAATTCATAGAAACGAGCCGATCCCAAGTTGAGCTTAGTTATACCCAGTTTTTTTTTTGGTGTTAAACCGAAGATGAATTGGGCCACGTGTTATAATCTGATTGATACTTACATCTGATTGGTCAAGATCTTAGATTAAGTAAACCAAATCAACTTACATTTTTTTTTTTTTTTTTTGCCTGTACGTGTGTGTAATGTGTTGTATGTGTGATATATTGCATGATCTAAAAAAAATTCAGGGATTAATTGAGGTTTCAGGGTTGGAGCTGCATCTATATCTTCCATTTTCTCCGGTCAGCTCCAACCCGAAAAAAAAATAAAAAATAAAAAAATGGAGAGTTATTTCACTGCCCAAGTCGGAAAATGGAGAGCCTGAAAGTGTGATCCTAGGTATGCCCATTCCATTAGCGTTACCTGAGTCAACACATACACAACTTGGAGCTTTCGCTGTTGATTCTAACCATTGTGCCCCTTGGTCCCTGGATGAGGTACTATTGGATTCTATTTTTCGCACACCCTTTTGCACAGTGAAGAGCATACCACGACCATGTCATCTAGCATTCTCGTGTGTACTGAAAGGGATATTGTATGGTATCACGGCAGACGTGGGGTCTGTAGCAGTATGGGTTTGACTTCTTCTGCTTCTTTGTTGCACCTTGCAAGTGTTTGAACCGAAGAATAGCGTCGACCGACGGTTTGGCACCCGGAAGAGTCTACAACAGAAATAGATCATGCATGCCTTAGTAGTTTGGAATGAGCCTGGTGGTATTTTTTCGTCTCTTAGGGTACATGGTTCTCATTCTCAATCACCAGCCCAACCATCTCGTAACCAAAATATAAGGCGTTGTTTGCAAAAGGTTGTGGATGGACATTTTGCAGCTGCGGTTAAAGTCTTGGCATCTTCAGGGGTAGCACCAGACACTTCAGAGACACGACAGGCATTAGAGAAAAAACACCCGATGAGTCCACCACCGTCCATACCAGATAATCCATTGTCTGAGGCACCTTTAACTGTTGAGAGAGATACAATATTGGCATCCATTAGGTCATTTCCGAAGGGTACATCATCTGGGCGTGATGGACTCCGTGCCCAACACCTGCTAGATGCTATAAGCGGTGCAACCTCTGTTGTAAGTACATATCTTTTGGATGCTTTGACTCTTGCTGTGAACTACTGGCTGCAAGGTCGGTGCCCACCTGTATTAGCAGAATTTATTGCAAGTGCACCCCTTACTCCTCTCCTCAAGCCTGGTAATGGAGTCCGCCCAATAGCAGTAGACATGGTATGGTGACGTCTAGTGTCCAAGATTGCCATGAAAGGAGTTGCCCAATACATGATCTCATACCTCAATGACTTTCAGTTTCGCGCCGGTGTGTCTGGTGGGGCATAGGTTGCATGCGGTTAGCCGGGTTGTTCATGCAAATCAGGATAGCACATCTCTTTCTATGTTGCTAGTGGATTTCCAAAATGTTTCAATCTTGTTGATCGCACGACTATGTTAATAGAGGTACGCATTCATTGTCCTAGTATTGCACAATGGGTTGAATATCTATATAGCCAGTCTGCGAGATAATATTTGGGGTCCACCTATATTTGGTCAGCAACCAGGATTCAGCAAGAGGATTTGTTAGGGCCTCTTCTTTTTACCTTAGTCTTGCATCCACTAGTATTGCGCATCCAATCTGAGTGTCACTTGAAGTTGCAGGCGTGGTATTTGGATGATGGGACCCTAATTGGTGACACTGACCAGGTGGCCGCAGCCATACATATCATTCAGGCAGTTGGACCGTCATTAGGGCTCATTCATAATGTGAATAAGACAGAGGTGTTTTGGCCATCAGTTGATCCTCGTCGCTCTCTTACTGTTCTGTTTCCACCAGGTATATCGTGTCCTCAATGTGGAGTCAAGTTGCTTGGAGAAGCGGTTAGTACTGATGCATCATTCATTGAGGGCCTTGTTCGACAACGAGTTGAGAAAACAACCAAGCTAATGAGCCTACTAGCCGAATTAAAAGACCCACAATGTGAGTTCGCACTATTACGAGCATGTATGGGATTACCTAAACTTATCTTCACTCTTCGTACTTGCCAACCAACTTTTATTCAGGAAGCAACAGAGTATTTTGATCGCATCCTTCGAGCAACCCTTCAGGGTATCGTAGTTTTCTGATGGTTCGGGTTTTGGTGACCTTCAGTGGTGCATAGCAACCATGTCTTTATACCTTGGGGGGTTTGACATTTATTGTGCCACAGATGTCAGTAAGTTTGCCTTCGCAGCCTCTCGATGCCAAACTCAAGAGCTCCAGGACCACATACTCCGAGGGTGTGGTACTGCACACATGGATGATGCTTTTGATAATGCAGTTGCCGAGCTACAACTTTCTCTCCCTGATTCCGACCTTAGTATTCTAGCCTCAAGGGCTACCGCCCCCCCCCCCCCCCCCCCTGAACCCCAACACACACTGGCGGAAGCTTACTACAGCAAGATTGTTACTAGTATTGATAGGAATTTTGATTTGTCTGCTCGTCAGAGGGCTGTGATAGAATGCTTACAGACCGAACATTCCAAATACTTCCTTATTGCTATTCCTATGGAAGGGTTAGGACAACGCATGACGGCAGTGGAGTATCGTGCCATTCTCTGATACCGTCTCATGATCCCGTTATTTACAGATGGGGATTTACGTCCTGTATGTAAGAAGAGTCGACTGGATGCTTTTGGGGACCATATTGTACAGTGTAAGTATTACCCTGGGTTTAAATAGAGACACGATCATGTGTGTGATATACTGTATGATGTGGTATGGCGAGCAAGAATACAGGTAAAGAAAGAGGCTCCGGTCAATTTTCTTACAGACCCGTCAGAAGGCAGATCAACACTACGCCCAGCTGAAACATGACCCAAAAATCATGTCTCTTTACTTATATTTTTTCAATTTCCATGTCGTTCTTCACTTAGTAAATTTTATGTATTTACAAAACCCATGCAACATGAAAAATATAATTTCAATTTTAAAGTTATCTAGATGGAACTAACTTTCTTAAGGGAAGAATTATGCTGGTAACAAAATAACAACAAACAAAACTCATGAACACAAATGGAACCCAAATTACATGTAATCGACAAAGCTCAACTGGATCTCGAGGGGATGGCCGTGGATACCCATACGCCTATCAATCATACAAGAGCCATCAACAACCAACAGGTAAGGGAACATGTCGTCACACCCATCAGTTAGGCACAAGTTCAAGATCAACTTGATGCCAGTCTGAATATCTACTCTCTCTTGCTATCCATAGTCACCAGTGATCTTTTCATAAGCTCTCAAAAGAACAATCCACCACAAACCTATTAAAATAGTCAAAGAAGACATAACCAATTAGAGAATACTATCATTTCTATCCTTAATAAAAACTCTTGATAAACTATTAGACGAAAATCTATACATTCACAAAATAAGCATCAATCTGATAGGCAAAGGGGGGATGGATCACCCCTGTCAAGATCACACCTCATTTCCACTTGTAACTAATGGGAAACACTTCTAAGTAGTTTAGCATTAGGTTAAAAACTTTATCATGTCATAGAAATTATGCGTAAAAAAGAAGTATAGAACTTGTAAGTATCACCAATTAGATTTTAAAATATTTTACCTATACTATGACATTCTAGAGAAGAGAAAAGTGTTACCAAGGCAAATTGAAAAAAAAGAAGCATTGAATGGTCTCAGTGTCAAAATCACACATCCAACCAAATACATTTACAGTATTACTACTAAATATACAAAATTCAAAAAGTGTACAAGAAATTAAATTTATACAACAACAATGATGTATTTATGTTGATAATTTAGCATAAACTTATAATTCTTTTCTGTGTTTTCAATTTGCATGTATAATGACTCATATATCCGTTGTTTCTCACAGAAAAAGTACGCGTATGTACATGCCTTCATGATACAAGGTGATCCAGGTGCTTTTAAAGAGATAACAAACTAAAAATGACAAATGAGCAATGTAATAATCATTTCTCTGGCTCAACGTTTTGCTCACTACTACAAAAAGGGCTTTTAATAGCAGTAATGTAATAGTGTTTGGGACACTATTACTATCAAAAAGATTTGCAATAACTTCCTTTACTATTTTTAAAGAGAGCAATCATGTGAACAATAGAATGATGTCATCAATGTCCTCCGTAACAATGTTTGTGACACGTGTCCCATCATAAACATGCTTCATTATAGGCCCAGTGCATATAACTTAAACTGAGCCCATCATAATCAAAAGCCCAGATCAATCTTAATATTAATTTACTAGAATACCCTTGATATAATATAAAAATTTCTAAAATACCCCATTTTTACATAAACTTAATAAAATAAACTCATTTGATAAAATAAAAAAATAAATAAATAAAATATTATATCATCTTGCCCTAAACGTGTATATATATTTCCAATAACTATTCCCGAAATAAAACTATGCACAGAGCGCTTGCAAGCACATAGTTTAAGATAAAAACGCTATAAAATTCTTAAGTGTTCCACAGCTGGATAGCGTTTTTTTTGAATCTGCTATCACTAAACCTGTCCACAAGCCCAGTCTCAACAAATCCACGCGCATTTTAAAAGAGTACTCAACTTTCCTTGGGCGCAATGTTTTTCTCCGATCAAGCAGGAGCAAAAAAAAAGAACCCTATTCGTTCAATTTTTAATTTTAGAAAAAACCCGCTCGTTTAATTTTGAAAATAAAAAATTCTAACCCTCTCTCTCTTAACTTACCCTAATTCAGTTGTCGTATCAACTATCAACTTACCTTCATCCCCAAAACCCACTTAAGCTTTTCTTACTTGTGATGGAGAAACACCCAAAATTAATAATCTACAAGTAAAATAAAACTAGGGTTCTCTATATTCACAGGTTTGATTTGTTCTTTATATATTCAATTTACATCTGTTTTGATTTGTTTAGTGGGTTTTGTTTCTTACTGTTGTGGTCCTCGCTTGATTCTAACAAAAAAAAATTAAAACTAGTCAGAAGTTCACATCAAAATAAGAAATTTTCTTATGACTCTTCTATCAATGTGAAATTTCTAGATCTTCAAATCTTTCACTTGAATCATTTATCAGGTTATGTTAGTGGTGAGAACCCAATATATGTGTAATATAACAATAGTAAAGCAAACAATAAAGCAATAAACAAATAAAGAACACACGATATTTTTAACGTGGTAAAACCCAATATGGGAAACGTCCACGGTTGTCCTCGCGACAACAAATAAATCCACTAGATGAAAAGAGATGTACAAACCTATCAACTACCTGCAATCACTGCGAGTTGACACTACTGGTTATCTCTAACACCTTGACTTCACCTGAGCACCTTGATGTACGCACAAGACATTCGACTTCTTGATGAACACACAAGAAGACTCGAAGCCGAACTATGAAACAAGCTTACACCAGAGTTCCTTGATGAACACACAAGGATACTCGACTTCTTGATGAACACACAAGAAGACTCGAAGCTAAATCACTATTCAATAATGAAGAAGAAGATGAATGGGGAAGAAAGAAGAAGAAGATTAATGGGGAAGAAGAAGATGAGTTCAATCACCAAAACAACCTAAAACCAAAACCTAAACAAACTCCAAGACTAGAGATGAATTGGACGGCCAAAGAACTTACTTGTTCTTTGGAAGAGAAACCCTATTTATACTTAGGGTTGGAGAACACAAGAATTGGGCCGAAATAGGACGAAATCCATATTGGACGTACGTACGTCGAAACGACGTTCGTACGTCTCCACACAATAAACGCTTGCTGACTGCTTGGACGTACGAACGCCCTAACTAGGTACGTACGTCCAGAACAACAAAATATACCTGCTGACTGACCTGACGTACGTACGTCCTAACTCAGTACGTACGCTCAACACGATGGAAAGTTTACTGACCTGAGGGACGTACGTACGTCCTAACTAGGTACGTACGTCCTGAACCAAAAACACACTTTTGACACACTAGACGCGAAGACAAAGAGTCGGGATGACGCGCGTACAACGAGGTTTTCCTAACAATGAACTCAAGGCGAGATAAACCGAGACAATCAATGTCACAAAATTAATGTCAAATAACCGAGTGCCGGTTTCAATCTCCCCCTTTGACATTGATTTTGTGACAAAAACCTATGACTCTAGTAGCACTTATAAAACATGCTTACAAACCCAAACCATGGCATTTATAAAACATGCCTACAAAAACACTCAAGGTAGAATACATACCGAGTCACCAACACATGATATCCAGCTTGAGTAAGACGCTTTAACCATCAGAGACCGAACGGAAGCAACAAGAATTTCTGAAACAATCATAGAGCCAACGAACAAGAAATTCTGAAACAATCAAAGAGCCAACGAAAGTTCCTCGAACAACTCCCCCATACTTCATGAGCTCCAAGGTTTAATACTCGAGCTTACCCAAAACTGTACATGCATTTTGTGATCATCATCACTTTCACTCCCCCATACATGTTCACTCCCCCATACATGTAGTATACCTGAAACATGACCCAAAACTGTACAACCTCTAAACATTAACACGTTCACTCCCCCATACGTGTAGCATACCTGAAACATGACCCAAAAATACACTAACAAAGAAGAAGAAGGTGTTAGTATTAGAGTCATAAATCTCCCCCTTTTTGTCACAAATGAAGCAAGGTAACAAAAGAAAGAGAAAAGAAAAATTCCAAACCATAACAAATAAGATTAAAGAAGAAAAGAATGAGAACAATCATGTTAACAACAAAAAAGATATGCAACGGAAGCCATAAAATAAACACTTGTTAACACGATGTCAATACAAAGAATTCTCCCCCTAAACAAAAGTTCCACCTAAATGCATTGCATATGAGAAAGATGCACCTAGAACAAACAAACCAAATAAGGATATTTGAAACATACAAAGAACCATGCATACAAGGGTAGAAGAGAGTATATGCAAGCTCAATTAAAACAAGATACTTAGTAAAGATGAATAAACTTGGTTTCATTAAACAAAGTACGCACCAATCAAAGATTAAGATATGAAACCAAACATCTACTAGAAATGCATCCTACAAACATCCTTGGTGTGTGGGAAAGCTAAAGAAAACACAAAGAGAGTCATTTTCACACCTCACTCACAAACCATAAGAACACTCAAAACAACTAGTATTCACCATTAGAAGGATTTCACTGCACAAACGCCTAAACAGACACGGGCAAATGCACTTATAACCTTTTTATTTTATTATTATTATTTTTTTATTGTGCATAAATTAACATGTGAAAGGGATTTTTACCTTCATCTTTTGCAACATGTGGTAGGGTGTAGCCTACATCTTTTCAAATTACTTCCCCTTTAAGAACAAACTGAAAGTAGTGCAACATCATGGTAACGTGCAACACAAGAACTAACATCTCTTGAGTGCATCTGTCATTGCATGACCCTCACGGCCCCAACGGGAAAATATACCAAATGATTTCTCTCTCAAGAAGATCAAAAGGCTGGGGATTTTGTGAATTGTTGACCACTACCACACCGCATTCATACTAATAATCAAGATAACATAAGAAGGCATGCATACGTATATTTCCAACTAATGATTATCCTAGAAGTTCATCATGTTCAAAGGATGAAAAAAGATATGCAAACAAACTCTCAAAGTGCCACCTAGCTGTGCATAGTGTAATCAAGCAAAGATATATGCATGAGACACAACTAGATAAACGTTGGTCTAAAATCTAAACATGAAAGCACAAGCGTATGCTAAGTGTAATAAAATAGTTATATTCATGAGCACTAAGCATACAAGTATGATTGAAAGCAATAGACCAATCTAACCACATATACAAAGTATGTGTATCCCAAACACCCATAACAAAGTAAACCACAAAATATATTTTATTTTTTTTAATAACTTTTCTCCTTTTTTTTAAAAAAAAATAAAAATAAAGTAAATACTTCCCAACATTCAACATGATATGCAACCTTAAACAAATAAACTACAAACACCAGAAACCAATAAAATGCAATCAACATGATTAAATACCAAAACCCTAACAAATAGCCATATGTAAAAAAAATAATTCAATTAATCATACCATAAGGCTACGAAAACATACTCAATCATCCCAAACCTGCAAAAATCGATTATCTCTAAAATAAAATATATCAAAACCATGAAATAATTGATCTGCAAACACAAAAGAATTAGCTTTATTCATCATAATTGCACTAAAAGGTTCTACGCGTGAGCCATTACGCTCCATAACAAGCGCCCTGCGACTGATACCAATTGAGAACCCAATATATGTGCAATATAACAATAGTAAAGCAAACAATAAAGCAATAAACAAATAAAGAACACACGATATTTTTAACGTGGTAAAACCCAATATGGGAAACGTCCACGGTTGTCCTCGCGACAACAAATAAATCCACTAGATGAAAAGAGATGTACAAACCTATCAATTACCTGCAATCACTGCGAGTTGACACTACTGGTTATCTCTAACACCTTGACTTCACCGGAGCACCTTGATGTATGCACAAGACACTCGACTTCTTGATGAACACACAAGAAGACTCAAAGCCGAACTATGAAACAACCTTACACCAGAGTTCCTTAATGAACACACAAGGATACTCGACTTCTTGATGAACACACAAGAAGACTCGAAGCTAAATCAAAATAAACAATGATAGGAAGATGAATTGGGGAAGGATAGAAGATAGAAGTACACAAAGATCAATTGAGGAAGAAGATGATCTTTGTGGAAGAGCCAACAAACAAACTAGGGTTCTATGGAGGCTAGGTTGGAACTCTTGCCTTTCACATAACACCAACGACCTATTTATAACCTAGGGTTTGAAACAAGAGAAAATGGGCCGAAATAGACAAAACACATATTGGACGTACGTACGTCGAAACAGCGTACGTACGTCCTGAGACGTAAATAGTTCGCTGCCTACTTGGACGTACGAACGCCCTAACTAGGTACGTACGTCCTGACCAAAACATGTTTGCTGCCTAACATGACGTACGTACACCCTAACTAGGTACGTACGTCCTAAACCCAAAAACAGACTTTTGATACACTTGACGCGAAGACAAAGAGTCGGGATGACGCGCGTACAATAGGGTTTTCCTAACAATGAACTCAAGGCGAGATAACGATGGACAACCAATGTCACAAAATTAATGTCAAACGACCGACTGCCGGTTTCAAGTGGATGCCGGCGGAGATATTGATGAATGTAGCAGTGGCATCAAAGAGGTTACAAGTTAAGAAATTGCTCTGTTTGTTTTAGTTGTAAACTTGTAATGCACTGCTATTTTTTCAAAGTTTACTGAGGACATTGAAAATAAAAGTATTGTTTTTGCTTTTACAATAACAAAATTAAAGGTGACTGATGAGCATCAAAGTGCAAAGGAACAAAGTGGTGCAGATCCCAGTAGTATAACAATGTTAGAGGTAATTGTGTTGTTTCTTCACAGAATGATACAAATTCCTGCGTGCCCCTAGACCTGCTTGAAATAAGTCATAAAGGAATAGTACTCTGCAGTGTTGATCATGCTAGGACTAGTCCAGAAATTTTTTTCTTTGGATAGAATGTTTTCCACCAATTGGCAAAGGAACAAAGTGAGGCTCATTCCTGAAGTAAATATCTTTAATGAAGTACTCTTAGTTACTCCATTTCGTAACCTGAGAGTGGAGACTGAGCCCCATAGCAATTTTGGAGTTAGAAGTCTCCCCTCTTTCTAAGTGTACAAGATGTTTGTTTCCCATTCCCTTTGGTGTAAAATGAAGATGTTAAAGATAAACAATGATTGGCTACGATCAAGCAGTCAATGAAAATTCCTTAACCCCTGACAAAGAGGATTATGAAGTGTCACCTACTTTGGCTATGGTTAGGAACAGGTTTTTAGATATCAATTCAATAACAAATATTGTAGCTTATTAATAGTCAAACATGGTAAGATACCATTAACCCCGCATACTATGCCCCTTGCATTAGCAATTCCTCTTTATCAGTAGACTAACCAAAATTCACATGAAATCTTTCAACGTAAGAATAACTAAGAGACATGAAATTAAAATTGAGAGGCGGAGATGATGCACATGGGTGGATCATGTGGCAGCTTGCTAGATTATGTGTGAGTGTTAGTGCTTAAGAATGAGCTAGGAACACTGGAGGATTGTGAAGAAGGCATCAAAGGAGGAGTGGGTGTTTAAACACGGAGCCTGATGCAACTGAAACTAACCACTTTAAAAGATCAAGTTTGAACTTATTTGATATCCGGTCCAAAATCCATTAAATTTAATCCATGCACCGAGTACAGATCTTAAAGACACAAGTGAGAGAATTCTTAAGGGCATATTTTTGTCTCAAACATATATTGTTTGATCGGGGCTTCAATCCAAGGCATACTGGTCTTGGCTGAGACCTAACATTCCAGTGGTAGATTTAAATTGTCCAAACAAGAAGTAACTGTAAGACACCATCTGAATGCTGGTTATGTGGATTTCGAATGCTCACATGGTATGTTAGCTTAAAGAGTTTGGGAGGAAGAAAGCAAAATAATTTCAGAACTGTAGGACCTGAAATAACACTCTTTATTAAGGTTTTCTTCATGAACTACATCAAACAAATTACTTCCCAAGGTATATATAGATACCTTGGATGACTCTAGATACATAACTGACTCTAGGAAGACAAACAAACTTCATTATTAACTCATGGAAACATCCAGTACATGAACTGAAAAGACACACCTAGATACTTCTAATGGATTGATCACATACTCCTTCATACTAACATAGTAACATCAGGATAAGTCATAAATTAAGTTTAATTTTCAACACCCCCCCTTAAACTTAATTTATCCGCGCTAACCATTCCAAGCATCCGCCGCATTTTGATGAAGTCTTCTACTTTGAGGGGCTTTGTAAAGATATCTGCAAGCTGATCATGAGACCTTGTGTATTGCAACTGAACTTCTTGCCTTGCGATGCATTCACGGATGAAATGATACCTTGTGTCAATGTGTTTGCTGCGGTCATGAAAAACTGGATTCTTGGCAAGTGCTAGAGCTGATTTGTTATCAACAAAGATTCTCGTCACTTCGCTTTGTGGCACATGAAGGTCCTTCAACACATTACGAAGCCAAATAGCATGGCAAACACATGAGGTGGCTGCTACATACTCAGCTTCACAGGTTGAGAGAGTAACAATCTGTTGCTTCTTGGAAGTCCAAGTGAATGCAGTATCACCTAGGAAAAACACAAACCCGGTAGTGCTTTTTCGATCATCCTTATCTCCAGCCCAATCATTGTCACTATATCCAACCAACGTGCAATCCTTCGAAGATGAATAAAATAGGCCAAAGTTTATTGTACCTTGAAGATAACGAAGAATTCTCTTGGCGAATTGCATATGAGGCATTGTCGGTGCTTCCATGCAACGACTAACAAGTCCAACTGCAAAGAGAATGTCCGGTCTTGTGCATGTTAAGTAGCGCAGGCTGCCCACAAGACTCTTGAATATAGTTGGATCTACTCGTTCACCGTCATCATATTTTGACAACTTGGTGCCGCACTCAATTGGTGTGCTTACCGGTTTGCAATCTGCCATATTGAACTTCTTGAGAACTTCTCTAGCATAACCAGCTTGAGAAATGAAGATGCCATCTTGCAACTGCTGCACTTCGATTCCAAGATAGTAGGACATGAGCCCGATGTCCGTCATTTCAAACTCCTTGGTCATTGTTCTCTTGAATTCATCAAACATCTTTGGATTGTTACCTGTGAAGATCAAATCATCTACATACAAACAGACCAACAACACATCTCCATGTGAATTTAACTTGATGTAAAGGGCATGTTCGTATGGGCATTTAATAAAGTTGTTCTCTTGAAAATATTTGTCGATTCGACAATTCCAAGCCCTTGGAGCTTGTTTCAGCCCATATAAAGCCTTTTTCAGTTTCAAGACTTTATTTTCCTGCCCTTTCACCACATATCCGAGGGGTTGGTGAACATAGACTTCTTCTTCGAGGTGGCCATTTAGAAAAGCGGACTTAACATCCATTTGATAGATCTTCCACCGATTTTGAGCAGCCAATGAAAGGATTAACCTGATCGTTTCCAAGCGAGCAACGGGAGCGAATACCTCCTCGTAATCAATGCCATGACGTTGATTATATCCTTTGGCGACTAACCTTGCTTTGTACTTTTCAACTTCGCCTTTAGCATTCTTTTTAGCCTTGTAAACCCATTTTACGCCAATTGCTTTATGGCCTTGTGGTAGAGTAGTGAGCTCCCACGTGCCATTCTTTTCTATGGCATGAATTTCTTCATCCATGGCGTCTTTCCACCTCTTACTTTGAACCGCTTCCGCAAATCCTATGGGTTCACAATCAGCAAGAAGACAAAACAAAGTGAGGTCATTCTGATTTTCAGTTACCTCATAAAGTTCTTGCAAACTTCTGAAGCGTGGGGTTCGTTCGCTCGAACTTTCTCCTGACGAAGGTGATTGTGATAATGCTCCTTGAAGGGATTGGTGGACTGGTGTTATTGGTGGAGTGGTGGGCTCTTGGTGAACATCAAACTGCTGATTTCCTTCCTCAAAGAAGGGAAATAGATCATATTGTTCGTCTTGGACATCCCAGTCCCATATGCCTTCTTCATCGAACTCCACGTCCCGGCTGATGATAGTCTTTCCATTGATGGGATTATGAAGCTTATAACCTTTAGAACTTGAGTCATAGCCAATGAAAATACACTTTTCACTTTTATCATCAAGCTTTGATCGCTTTTGATCTGGTACATGTGCATATGCAATGCTCCCAAACACCCTCAAGTGTGATATCCCAGGCTTTCTTCCGCTCCAAGCTTCTTGTGGGGTTTGGTTCCTCAAACTTCGAGTTGGAGACCAGTTAGATAAGTAAACAGCACAATCAACTGCCTCGGCCCAAAATTCCTTGGGCATTCTCTTACTTTTCAGCATACTCCTCGTCTTATTAAGAATAGACCGGTTCTTCCTTTCCACCACACCATTTTGCTGAGGTGTGTATGGAACTGTGAGAGGGCGATGGATCCCTGCATCTTCACAATATTTTGTGAACTCTTTGGATGTGAATTCACCTCCACGATCAGATCTCATGGCTTTGATATCGCAACCACTTTCTTTTTCGACAAAAGCTTTGAATTTCTTGAAAGCACCAAAAACTTCAGATTTTTCTTTTAAGAAATAAACCCAAGTCTTTCGACTATAATCATCAATGAAGAGCAGAAAATAACGGTTTTCACCAAAAGAACTCGGAGAAATAGGGCCACATACATCAGTATGAACAAGCTCTAGAGGTTTCGTCGATCTCGTACTTGCTTCCTTTGGAAAACTTTCGCGAGAATGTTTTCCAAGTAAACATCCTTCACATAACTGGTCCGGCTGATCAATGTGGGGCAATCCTTTCACCATGTTGTTCTTAGACAACAACTTGAGGCCACCGAAATTAAGATGTCCATATCGTAAATGCCAAAGCCAAGAGGAATCTTTAAAGCAAACTTTTAAGCATTTTGCAACATCATTCTGAATGTTTAACACGAACATTCGGTTTCTTGTCATTGGTACTTTGGCAATTAAATTATTTTCCCGATCTCTTATTGAAAGACTACGATTTTTCAAGAGAATATCATAGCCTTTCTCTAAGAGTTGGCCCATACTCAAAATGTTGGTTTTCATAGTAGGCACATAATAAACATTGGAAATAAATTGCTGCTGTCCATTCCTCAAACGAATTAAGATTTTACCTTTGCCTTGCACTTGAGTTCGAGAATCGTCTCCAAATGTGACATTGCCATTCACCGATTCATCAAGGTCTGTGAACATGTTTTTGTTCCCAGTGATATGGTTGCTTGCGCCTGTATCAAGATACCACAGTTGGTGTTCAGCACTTTGTGGTTTATTACTTGCTTCTCCTTTGTAGGCAAGCAACAAAGTGTGCTCTTCTTGATCATCTTTATCAACATAATGGGCTTTCTCCTCCACACTACTAGTTGAACATTCATATGCAAAATGACCAGTTTGGTGACAATTGTAACATTTCACCTTGAACTTATCATGCCTGGTGTAAACCCCCTCTTTTATGATTTATGCTAATTTTAATTTGGAATTAAAAGTAATTGGGTATAAGTCCCTGGACCAAGGGTTTAAGCATAATTATTATAAAGTAGTGGACTATGGTTTAAATAACCCAAACTTGGAGAAAACAACCCACGATCAGATGTGGAGTTATTGCGAACCGTTAGATGTGAAAACAGGATCAATTAGCTTAGGTTATGCGTTCTTTATTTATGGGAGCAAAGATCTTAAAGTTGTTTTGCGATAAAAGAAAAAAAAAGAGTGGCGGCGATCAGAATTTTTGGAAGAAGAAGAAGTGGGAAAAAGAAAGAAGAAACAGTAGTAGGAGAGAAGAAGCAGTAGTTGCTGAAACCGGCACGAAGTGGTTTGACATAAATTTTGTGACAAAGTGTCCTTGGTTATTTCGCCTTGAGTTCATTGTTAAGAAAACCTGGTTGTACGCGCGTCGTCCGGTGTCCTTGTTCTCGCGTCGTGTGTCACAAGTATGGTGTTTGGTTCAGGACGTACGTACCTCTTAAGGACGTACGTACGTATGGTATGTCAGCAAGATAGTTTGTGGTCTGGACGTACGTACCTTGTTAGGACGTTCGTACGTCCAAGTAGTCAGCAAGCTCGTTTCGTGTGGAAGACGTACGAACGTCATATCGATGTACGTACGTCCAAAGTGGTTTTTCACTATTTTGGCCCATTTTCCTTGGTTTTCAACCCTAAGTATAAATAGGGTTTCTCTTCCAAAGAACAAGTCAGTTCTTTGGCCGTCCAATTCATCTCTAGTATTGGAGTTTGTTTAGGTTTTGGTTTAGGTTGTTTTGGTGATTGAACTCATCTTCTTCTTCCCCATTTATCTTCTTCTTCCTTCTTCCCTATTCATCTTCTTCTTCATTGTTGAATAGTGATTTAGCTTCGAGTCTTCTTGTGTGTTCATCAAGAAGTCGAGTATCCTTGTGTGTTCATCAAGGAACTCTGGTGTAAGCTTGTTACATAGATCGGCTTCGAGTCTTCTTGTGTGTTCATCAAGAAGTCGAGTGTCTTGTGCGTACATCAAGGTGCTCTGGTGAAGTCAAGGTGTTAGAGATAACCAGGAGTGTCAACTCGCAGTGATTGCAGGTAGTTGATAGGTTTGTAAATCTCTTTTCATCTAGTGGATTTATTTGTTGTCGCGAGGACAACCGTGGACGTTTCCCATATTGGGTTTTACCACGTTAAAAATTTCTGCGTGTTATTTACTTTCTGCGTATTGTTTGATTTGTTTGAATTGTTATATTAGCACTATTTGTAGTTTCTCAATTGGTATCAGTCGCTGGGGGCTGGTTAAGGAGCGTAAAGGCTCACGCTAACGATCAATAGTGCTATGAGTTACTCTGGTAAGACACATGTCTCGGTTGTTGCTCGATTGTCTGATGAACAATCAACTGCTAGTAAAGAATGCTCTAGTGACTGTGACAGGGATTTGATTCTGGTTGACAATAATGATTGGGCTACCCTATACCGGTTATCCAGAAAGGAATGTCTAAGGTTGGAGGCACAAAATAGTATTCTTCAGGATAGACTTGACTTACTCTCTTCTAGTTCCTCATCTATGTCAATCCTGGATAGGGAACCTGAGTCTTGGCAGGTTGATAAGGTGGCCTTATTGGGTAATCTTGCTGCTCTTGAGCACGACAAGGTCGAATGGGAAGCCCGGTGTAATATTTTGTCCACTGAACTAGACGAGGTTAAAAAGGAACTGATTCGTTTTCAGTCGTTCGAAAATTGCAATGGGTTGTCATCTTCTGAACTACCTCCACTGTTGCCCCATCCTCCTACCAAAAAGTCCGACATTCGTCACTCTGTGGACACGGTTGGCATCCAGCGTAAATGGAAACCGTTTAGGCGTGCTCCGCCTCAGGGAAGAAAACGTCAAATGCCTTGCTCACTATGCGGACAGTTTGGACATTGGGCCTCGCAGTGTGTTGTGGCTGCTCATGTTCCACAACCATGGAAGCTGTTTTCACAGCCGTCGTATTTTTATCCATCTTATCCATATGCCTCTTACTCTTCTCCTTGTAACTTTGCAGGAAATGTTTCAAATGTGGCGATTACTGCCCTTCATGTCTCAAGCTCGGATAGTGAATGGTTACTTGATAGTGGTGCTTCGAAACATATGTCAGGTAATTCCAAACTTTTCTCCTCCGTTACTGCTATAGTTGGTGGAAGTGTTACTTTTGGTAATGGTAAGCGCTCTCCTGTGATTGGTAAGGGATTTGTTGCTGGTATTGGTTTATCTTCGAATGATGTTTGTTTGTTAGTTGATGGATTGCGTGTTAATTTGATCAGTATTAGCCAACTGTGTGATACTGACCATACTGTTAATTTTTCTAAAAATATATGTACTGTGCTTGATAGTTCGGGTAAGTGTATCATGACAGGTAAACGAACATTGGATAATTGCTATGCCATTCAGCCTGTTGCATCTGGCATAAACTGCTTACCTAGCAAACTAAATGAGGGTCTGTTGTGGCATCAACGACTAGGTCATGTCAACTTTGAACACTTGGACAATCTAACTCGGAATGAATATATCAAGGGAGTTCCTAGACTTGGAAGAAATCGTGACACTGTGTGTGGTGGGTGTCAACTAGGTAAACAGATACGCAGTCCACATTCCAAGAAAAAGTCCATAACCACATCCTCTCCTTTAGAACTCATACACATGGATCTGATGGGTCTTACTCGTACTCCTAGCTTAGGAGGCAAACGATACATCTTGGTTATGGTTGATGATTACACTCGCTTTACCTGGGTATCATTCTTGCGTGAAAAATCTGATGCGTTTCTTGAGTTTCAGGGGATATGTCTTCGTATTCAGAATGAGAAAGATACTCAAATTAAACATGTCAGAAGCGACAGAGGCGGTGAGTTCACAGACACAGGTGTGATTGAGTATTGCATTGCAAATGGTACGTGGCAAGAATTTTCAGCCCCATACACTCCGCAACAAAACGGAGTCGCTGAAAGGAAAAACCGTGTTATTCAGGAGATGGCTCGTGCTATGTTGCATGCAATGGATGTTCCTACCAAGTTCTGGGCGGAAGCGGTTCATACTGCTTGTTACATAATGAACCGTGTATATCTGAGATCTGGTACTACACAAACTGCTTATGAGCTATGGTATGGTAAGAAGCCGAATCTCAAATATATGCGAGTTTTTGGGAGTGTTTGCTATGTGTGCAAGGACAGACAAAGTCTGTCCAAGTTTGATAGTCGAGGTGATGTTGCTCTTTTACTTGGTTATTCCTCTAATAGTAGGGCCTTTCGAGTATTTAACTACACCACTCGCAAGGTCATGGAATCCTTTAATATTGTTGTTGATGACACTATTACATCTGACTCTTCTGTTTCCACTGGTACACAGGATGTCACAGTTCTCTCACCCGTGTCTGACTCGGTTGACATGTCTCCCATGTCGTTATCATCACCTGATAATGGCGATGATGGTACTAAACCTTCTGTTGCTGGAGAGGACTTGCCTGGTAGGACCGGTGCTGTGCCCACACCGGATGATGTAGTTCCATCACCAGGGGTGATTGATGTGTCTCCAGATCTCTCCACTGTCCCTGCTGAATCTGAAGGGGTGTTTAATCAAGCATCACCTCGTGTTAAACAACATCACTCCTTAGGGGATATCATTGGGGATATTAATGATCAGCGTCTGACTCGTCGGAGGGCCAAGGAGACAAATTGTGTTCACTATGTTTGTTATCTCTCTTCTCTTGAACCTAAAAATGTTACTGATGCTCTTACTGATGATGATTGGCTAGTTGCTATGCAGGAAGAACTCGGTCAGTTTAAGCGTAGTGATGTCTGGACGTTAGTTCTTAGACCTACTCACACTAATGTGGTTGGCACCAAGTGGATCTTTAAAAACAAATTGGATGAGTTTGGGCAGATTGTGCGCAACAAGGCAAGGCTTGTAGCTCAGGGCTATAGTCAGATTGAAGGTATTGACTACGGAGAGACTTTTGCTCCTGTGGCTAGGTTGGAATCTGTCAGGCTTCTTCTTGCTATGGCATGCCACTTGAATTTCAAGTTGTACCAAATGGATGTCAAAAGTGCGTTTCTCAATGGTATTCTCAATGAGGAGGTCTATGTTGAACAACCTAAGGGGTTTGTGGATCACACTTTTCCGAATCATGTCTTCAGATTGCAAAAAGCACTGTATGGGTTAAAACAGGCTCCTCGAGCTTGGTATGAACGTATGACTTCCTTCTTACTAGGGAAAGGATTTGTTTGTGGCAGTGTTGATCGGACTCTGTTTATACTGAGAAAGAATAATGATGTTCTTCTCGCCCAAGTCTATGTGGATGATATAGTGTTTGGATCGACGTGCCCAAGTCTTTCTGAATCTTTTTCTCGGTTAATGAGTTCTGAATTTGAAATGAGCTTAATGGGAGAACTAAATTTCTTTCTTGGCTTGCAGGTAAAGCAGTTTGATCTTGGAGCTTTCATCTCTCAAACAAAGTATGCCAAAGAACTGGTTAAAAAGTTCGGTTTCGGCACTTCAAGTGGTCAAGATACTCCCATGGGGGAGAGGGTACGTCTTGGTAAGGATGTTATGGGTAAGTCTGTTGATATTCGTGAATATCGGAGTATGATTGGTAGTCTCTTGTATCTCACTGCTAGTCGTCCAGATATTTCTTATAGTGTTGGGGTATGTGCAAGATTTCAGGCTAACCCTAAGGAATCTCATCTCACTGCTGTTAAGCGTATTATTCGGTATGTTGCTAGCACACTTGACTACTGTTTATGGTTCACCAGAGATACAAATAGTGTTGTGGCAGGTTATTGTGATGCTGATTGGGGTGGTAATCTTGATGATCGTCATAGTACCAGTGGTGGCTGTTTCTATGTTGGGAATAATCTTGTTTCCTAGCATAGCAAGAAACAATCATCTGTATCCATCTCCTCGTGTGAGGTTGAGTATATAGCTGCAGCTAGTGCATGTACACAACTTCTGTGGATGCGTCAGATGCTTCGAGACTATGGCATTCAACAGCAGGCGATGCACTTGTTCTGTGATAACACTAGTACCATTAGCATCTCCAAAAATCCTGTTCAACACTCACGCACAAAGCATATCGACATTCGTCATCATTTCCTTCGTGAGGCGGTCGAAAAGGGTGATATAGTAATGGAGTTCATTCCTACTGAACATCAGCTAGCGGATATTCTTACAAAACCTCTTGATGCAGCCCGCTTCCATTCCTTGCGTAAGTCTATTGGGGTTGTATCTCTTCCCTAATTGTTTTGGTACTTTCTTTTTCTCTCTGTTCTTATATCACTGGTTATGTCTGTTCTTGTCATTATGGTTGGGTGTGTTGGTTCTTTCTTAATCAGTTGAGGGCAAAGGTAATTTTTCTCAGGATGGATCGCTCAATAGTCATGAGCTTCTTTTTGTTGGTATTGAGGACATACTACCTTCTTTATTGTGTGGATTCCATTTTACAGATATTTCTAGTTTGGCATCTTCAACTGTGGTTTTCTGTCATGCATAGTTGTAGGGTTACATCATACTCTCTTCGCCTTGGTAGTTGTTACATGATGCATTTACATGTATTTGGATTGTCATTTTAAATACTTGTACATCTCCAGTCTTATATGATTTTCCTTCATGGTCATCGTCTTCTTTTGTATTTCTATACCTCTTGTAAGTGGTCAATGACTCACAAAATCCCCAGCCATTTGAATGTCTTGAGAGCATACTCATTTGGCTAAGAACCCGTTGGGGCTGTGAGGGTCATGCTCTGACGGATGCACTCAGGAGATGTTAGTTCTTGTGTTGCACGTTACCATGGTATTGCACTTCTTGAGTGTGTTTTGCCGAAAAGATGTAGGCTACACCCTACCCTCGTGTTCTGGTAAAAGATGAAGATATTACATACTCCCACACGGGAATGGCATTTGTTTCAAATGGTTTTACAAAAAAAAAAAAAATGATGAAAATGACAAGTGGCTTTCGCATTTGTCTAGTTGAAAGACAAGAAGAAAAACAATATTGTGTGTTTCCTTGGTGTAGTTGTGATCCGGTTCACTTTCACATTGGTCTGGTTGGAAGTGACTTTCAATATACTCAATGATCATGTTTTTAGTTTGTTTCCGGGGGTTGGTATAGGTCCATCAGGTTCTTCTGCATGTTTGTATTATTCTAGTAACTACCATGGCTTGGTGTATGATGTAGTTCTTCGATTTTGCATTTCCTTGTGGTTGAGGTTTGTTTAAATTGTATTCTGCTATGATTGGAATCCTTACAATACGTAGAAATGGTTTCCTTGTGATGTCTCTCAATATTTGTTTTGGGGTGTTATTCGGTTTGTTTTCTGGCTGTTAGGGTGGTTCCTCATTGTTTTAAAAAAAAAAAAAAAAAGGGGGAGTACGAACGTTGTTATGACGTTCGTATGTTGAGTTGGTCAGAACTTTTTCTAACGTACGAACGTCTCTAGAACGTACGAACGTGTATTCTGACAGATGTTTTTTTTTGGGTCCCGACGTACGAACGTCATTAGAACGTACGTACGTTCCTGTTACAGACTCGGCCCACATATACCTTTTAAGCTTATATGTTTAACAGGTTTTGGCCCATCTGTTACATTCAAAGCGTGCCCCCTTCTTCCGTCTCGCACGAACATAAGGGATTTTTCTTGCTCTTCCCTTTCCTTTCTCTCTAAATTGGTTTTTGTCGACCTTATTTGTGTTCTTCTTCTCCTCGATTGTTGTTGTTCTTCCATAGTTGTTCTTGTTTTGGTTTATTCTCTGTATTTCTTTTCTTACCGTTACTCTTTTGCTGTCTAGTTTTTGTTTCTACACTTAGATGTTGGGCATGTTGTTGGATATTGCTATTTTTATATTAGTTCTAGTTCTTTTCTGTTTTGCAGTAAATTCCTGCTAATTAGGTAATGGACCTCCCTAATTGGGCCCATGTTAGGTTTATTCTTGTTTTTCCTATATATAGGAGAGTCTTCTCTTCTTTTACTCCTATTGTGTCTTCTTACCTTCTTCTAGTTCTCTCTTTGTTCCTCAGAATTATTCAATGGCAGAATATGAACTTCATGGGGTTTTTGTTCCGGCTGTTGGTTATGTGTCGTTTATGGTGATGGAGTACAAAAACAATGCTAAGGTTTGTCGTTTATGTCGCGTTCCCCATGGGTATGACTATATTCATCGACCTTTTCTTAATCCTTGCTTGGTTCACGTAAATCATTGGGAGAGACTACCGGGACATCTTCAAAATCACATCTTGGAGTTGGTTGGATACCCGAAGGTTCCAGGACTTGCTGCTCCTCTTACCGACTGTGGCTTGGACAGCAGAATTGAGGAGATGTTTTGTACGAGTGAATGGCTGGAGGATTATGATGATCATGTGATAGCTCGGTGGAATAGACCTTCGGCTCGTGCGGAAGCTTATTTCTCCAAGCTTCCTCTAGGTCATTGGGAACGGGTTTTTCGAATTCGTTAACTTAAGCCTTGTGTTTTGTCGTTTTGTCTCTTATGTTTATGGATTCCTATGTTTGGTTATTAGTTGATTTCATGAACCTTTAACAGTTGGGATAGGTTTGTCTTTTTATCTGTTTTGTCTTCATTGTTTGGTATTGATTTCTTTTCTTGGTTATTTGGTTATTATTGTTATTTATCGTTTCTCTTGTTGATTGGTTATTTTGTTCACTTGTTGTGACAAAAAGGGGGAGATTTATGACTCTAATTACTAACAATCGTCTCCTTGTTGTTAGGATATTTTTGGGTCATGTTTCAGGTATGCTACACGTATGGGGGAGTGCACGTGTTGATGATTAGAGGTTGTACAGTTATGGGGGAGCTCGAGTGTCAAAATTTTGGAGCTCAAGAAGTATGGGGGAGTTGCTCGAAGGAACTTCTGTTGATTCCTTGATTGTTTCCTTGTTATTATTTTATGATCATTTGTTTTTGTTTTAAGTTACTTTGGTTTAATAAAGACTTAGGTACAGTATGCATGATTTGTTCTTTTCTTTCATATAATGGTGAAATAATTCAAACCAGATGTTACAGATTTCATATTTTTTTTTATTATATTGAATTTGCTTTTAGTGACAAAAAACATTCTAGCATACAGGGCATTCTTTTTGTTGGTACAGTACATGAACTTATGCATCTACTGGTTAGGTGGGGTTATTAGCATTTATGGATATTAAATTGAATTGTATGGTTGGAAAACTGTTTAATGCCTTGGAATGGCCGACACCATGGACGGTGTATTTACATGGGAAAATTTGAAAGAAATACCGAATGGATTTAGAAATTTGGAAATTTTGGGTTTATGTTATCTATGAACGAATGATGTGGTGTGATTGCTTGATATTCTGGTTCTTTTAGTAGTCACCCAATTATTAGTACATTTGCCGCACCTGTGGAATTAAGACTAAGGAAATTAGATATCACCCTAGACGGCTTAGCCTGCGGGTTGACACTTGGAATATATTTTTAGTGGGTATTTCCTAGACGGCTTAGCCTGCGGAACTGACCCTACAGACCTTCATAGCCTTCGGGGTTGGTCTGGGCGCCACATTAGAAAGCTCAAGGGAGCTAGTAGAGGCCATGAGTTAGGCATACGCCGAGGCTAGCCAAAGCTTGCAGGTGAGCACCCACTTGGGTTTTGGTTTCCGCGTAGAGGGTCTTAACCATGGTCAAGGCACACTGGTGCAGTGTGGGTATGGCAAATGTGTGGAGTGCATCCTGTGGGAGGTGTACTAGTGATTGGGTATAGGTTGTGAAGTGTTGTTTGAGTGTAATGATTGATTTGCAGTGATTGAGATATAGTGTCGAGACTTGAGATGCCATGAATTATATATTATTGTACTAACACAGTTTTGCAGGAGGATAGGTCAATTAACATTTCTTGCAGGGCTCGACCTATCCTAATAGGAGGTGCAGCTCAGGTAATGTATCACTATAATATATAATATTTATTTAGTAAACGAGATAAATATAGAAAGACCGCGGAGTCTGTTATTTTATTGTTTTTGGGAATGGAGTTCCCTACCCTTGTCCACTCATACCAGCATAATTGCTGACCCATGTTGCTTGTTTTGCACGTGGGTACGTATCCTTATGGAGCGTAGGCGGAGGAGAGCAGCAAGTTGAGTACGATCGGGAGCAACACCAGGAGGCTCGTGTAGATCCAGTTGTTCGGGAAGGAGTTTGAGATCGTAGGAGTTATCATTTCAGAGTAGGTTTAGTCCTTTGATTTGTCGTTAGCTGATTACTCAAGTTCATTATTTCATTTATTGGATTATTATTGATGGGAAAGACAATACCTCAGTAGAAGCTGTTGAATTTTATTATTGGAGTTGTGTAATTCAATATTTGGAGTTTTTGGATTATATATGGAATTTATTGGGAGCTCAAATTATTTGTGTTGAAGTATTTGTCTTTAATGGTTATGGATTTTACCTTGTGCAAATGTTTATTTAGATTACTGTCCCGATTCTTTTTCCTTTTATTGGCTTATTGAGGGTAATTTTGTAAATTCTCTCTTTGTGCCAATTTATGGATATTAGGGTCGTGACACCTGGGCCTATTATTTTGCTTGTAATAGTTGCCTCTTCCATGTCCTCTAGAAGAATATGAACTTCGATCCCGGTCATTGTTATATGTCTTGCCACCACCACGTCCTTGGCTGCGACCACGTCCTCTTCCTCTTTGACCTTTGAACTCTTCTTTGCCCTCTTTGAAAGCAAGCTTTGTTTGTAGAACATGCTCAACTGGTTCTTTCTTCTTCTTAAACCGTTCTTCATGAGCTTGTAAGGATCCCATGAGTTGATCGATAGTCATGGCATCCAAGTCTTTGGATTCCTCAATGGCAACAACAATATAATCATACTTTGAATGCAATGATCGAAGAATTTTTTCCATAACACGGAGATCATCTATAGTATCTCCATTCCATTTTAGCTGATTCACAACGGCTAAAACTCGAGAAAAATAATCAGAAACTAATTCTGATTCTTTCATGTGTAAGGACTCAAATTCACCTCGAAGCGTTTGAAGGCGAACCTTTTTTACCTTCTCAACACCTTTGTATGAATTCTGGAGAATATCCCACGCTTGTTTCGAACTGGTGGCACAAGCAACTTTCTCAAAGGCACTTTCATCTAAACCTTGATAGATGAAGAAGAGAGCTTTCTTGTCTCTCTTTCGTGAATCTTTTAAAGCATCTTTCTGAGTTTGGTTCAATGTGGACTCATTTTCTGGTTCCACATACCCTTTCTCTACAATCTCTAACACATCTTGAGACCCAAGCAAAGCTTTCATTTGGAGAGACCAATTCTCATAGTTCTCCTTTGTAAGACGGGGAAATTGAAACGGCATCATTGAATTATTCATGGCTCTGGTACCACTTTGTTAGCTTAAAGAGTTTGGGAGGAAGAAAGCAAAATAATTTCAGAACTGTAGGACCTGAAATAACACTCTTTATTAAGGTTTTCTTCATGAACTACATCAAACAAATTACTTCCCAAGGTATATATAGATACCTTGGATGACTCTAGATACATAACTGACTCTAGGAAGACAAACAGACTTCATTATTAACTCATGGAAACATCCAGTACATGAACTGAAAAGACACACCTAGATACTTCTAATGGATTGATCACATACTCCTTCATACTAACATAGTAACATCACGATAAGTCATAAATTAAGTTTAATTTTCAACATGGTAATGTGGGATCAAGTGAATCTGTTTGTCTAAACTGGATAACTTAGCCTCCACTTGTGATCTTGCGTAAGCTTTATGTGTATCACTACAATACCAATCAAGTTTTTCACTTGAAAGAAATCATAACTTTGTTATCGTGTGAGAAACCTTGTAAGACAGATACCTAAACCTTCATCAATCATTGGAACTCCTGAGAGAACTTGGACATAGGAACAACTGTACAACACCCAGGTCAAGTGAATCTAGTGTTCTTTTCGTTTGTTTTTTAATGATTATCTTTACATGAATTTTTGGTGGCTTTCTATACTGAGAACTGCTACTGTATTGGTGCTTTTGAATAAGGTACTACAAGTACAATTTTTTATACCATATGCATAAACACTATATTTACGGTAAATATCACAAATAGTGCATAAGATAGTAAAGGGCAAACAACAAAACTAAAACTTTGTAACTAGTTTTCCAAATTGGTTTCGAGCTCACACTCTTTGCAGACTTAGCACCCAGGACCGCAGATATTAGGATGTCCTCTACTTCAGATGATGGGAAGTTCAACATAAGTGACGAGAGAAAGGAATCAGTAGCTCCGTTGGTGGCATTCACATTCGCATTCCCACTACTTGAGCGAAATCCACCACCTCTCAAAAGCACCTGTAAATAAGCCTCACGAAGATCCCGACCCAAAAGAGACAATGCCTGATTGTTAGGGCGAGCAACTCTGTAATCTTCAATGCCTCTGCAAGTAATCTTAGGTCAAAGAAAACAGCTAGACAAACAAAGTTCTTTTGATAATATGAACATTCATGAAGCTGACCATTCAATATCAAAATGTGCAATACTGTTCATTGTGGACGCAAATAGAAAAGGAAATTTGAACAGAGAAGATTAATACAACACACGCATGTTTTTTACAACATATAAATAAAAAGGATATCTTAAATAAGTGCCCATGTTGCAGGGATATATGATTTAGCATGTCTCTTGTAACATTAACGGGGCAAAAAAAATGGAACAAATTATGGAAATTTCCATCTAAGGTGTAATGACAAGAATTTCTCATCACAATACAACCCATTTAGAGGAAAAACAAAATCTATTTAAAGAAAATATCTTCTATCAGAGAGGCAGAAGATGCAGTCAGGCAGCCAGAAAGAAATAAAAAAAAAATGGGCAACGAAAAAGACTAGAGAAGTTACCTAAGTAGTTTTTTATCTCTTTGTTCCCACTTTTGGTCCAGTATCCATCTTTCTAGCTATTTTTATGTGTACAACTGTACATATGAAAGGAGGTCGGAAGTACATATTTTTTTTTTCCAAAAAAATGTACCCCAGCAGCAAACAAAGTCTTAATACAATTCATCCAAAGGTCTACAATAAAGTCTGTGAATCTACTATTGGTTTCAGATCCATACTAGTGGCTCTCGCATCCACTGTTTCTCTCCTTCTGTTCAATTTTTGGAAGAAAAGTTATACTCCATATCCGTTGGAGATAAAAGAATGTAAAGAGATAGAGAGTAAGAATGGACCTCCTTGTTCAGTGTAAGTTTGTGACAAGACCTGGGTCTGAATCAGCAGCATATTGTCAGCATTTATACATGGTGCCTGCTCTAATCTGTTATAACTTATAAGCCACTCTCTATCAAGAAGAGCCATACAAAACCCGACTGCCTACCACATTCGAGCAGGCCTTGTAAAAGTGGACACTACATGATCGCCACCCAGATGCCTGTAGACATCTCTCTCATGAATTTTGCTATTAAAATAATATTAATAGATAATTTAGAGTGAGAAATAGTAGTGGCAGACATCATTCAACCCAACTACCAAGACTACTAGGTAGAATGAGGACAACTGTTTCCAAAAGGTTAATATATAATAGAAATATTATAGAGCTATAAACAAACGATAAAATTGAAATACCATGTATAATCAATAAATGAATCATGATCACTATGAAATCATTTATGTCACAAGAGGAGAAAAGTTACGAGAACATATCAATAGATGTATTGGTAAAACATGACAGGATTGAAAATGTGAAAGTATGGTGTACAGTGTAACCAGAACTTGGTCGAAGAAAATGTGTTTATTAAAAGGGGTGATTAAGAATAGTTCTCAGTTCAGGCCTTCAGGACTATCACAGAGAATAAAAATCAAAAGATGAAAACACACTATCAATGAAAATGACACATCTGATAGAATAGTACCTCTTCTTCTAGGCCTTGACACCATCATTTTTTATGTATCTTCCGCATCAGTTTAAGACGATTTACTGATTTAGTAGCTGTAAGCCCACATCTTTCACCATTTGCTTAGAACTGGTTATGTGGTCAAAGCCTTTGTACTTAGAACCTAAGTTATTCACCTTGGATTGATAATCTACTTCCTAGTTGCCAGACCTAATGAGCACGTGGAAATGAAATCAAGGAGAGTTGATTCTGATAAACATGCACGGCAACTCAACATAATAGTACGTGAATTGGTTGGAGATCCTACCAATCATTACACAATTATCCATCAAAAACTGGTATTGCATTATTTGGAAAGCAAGTACAGTATTCCAAATATTGTTGTTTTTTATGATATATGTAGTACAACAGATGCTAAACATTTCAATAGAATCTAACCTTCAAGGGGTGATTATGCATTCCTTTTGACTTGAATTTTCTGCAAAACACAAATGTAATGTAAACATGTATTAAGATCGTATATCCATCATAAAAAGGTAACAGAAAAATAATGCAGAACTGTTATCTTTTATCATCAAAAAACAAAAAATTGTTGCATCATAACAAAATTACAAAGTTACGTCTCCTTGACTTCATGTTCGAGAAAATACATGTGAAACTGGATACCTATTTTTTATTTCGAACATGTAGGTGAACTCAAAAATAAAACATAAACTCTCTTTTACATCCTTTTATCTTCTACTAGAATGCTCACAATCTCTGATCATTTACTATGATTTGACCTATTTTGGGGTAAAGCAGTTGATTTGAACTGAATAGGGCATTGAAAGTGAAAAATTAATATGTATTTCCAAAAAGGAAAAGATTAAAAAAAATAATCACATTGCATATAGATATCTTGTTAGACATTTCATCAAACACTTTACGAGCAAAGCCTGTAGCACACATTACATTGGTGTACAAATCCTTTATAATGATTACTGCAAGTGCCTCACTGAGATTCAACAATTGTATAAGTCCACAACCTTATATAACCTTAATTTATTTAGGTATATATAAGATAAGCAAGAATTCATGAAGGAGAAAAAAAAAAAAAACTACTGTACAAAAATACCTGTGATACATACATGGTTAAATCACACTTAAGTTATAGTGAATGAACTTTGAAGTTTCAAGTATAGTACTATAGTAGGTGTTTTCCTTTGATTATCCTCCAACCATAGCTGATAGCTGATCTCCAAAGAAAATTGGCATTCCCTGTATTTATCTCCAAAGAAACTCAATAAGTGGATGGTCCCAAATATCTAAACTATTGGCATTCCCTGTATTTTAATATGGAGAATAAAGTACTAAACTATGGGCAGAATCACATATGAATATTTGTGTGATATATTGTGGTTAACAATTAACATCACTAATATGGAAATAATCCCATAAAACTCTTTCTCTGTCAATATAAACATGTCCATTAAATATCTTCTAGTATATGCTTTAGGATATATAGTAGGTGTTGCATGCAGTAGAAGTTCCTCGGGACTAAACTAAACCATTAATTAAAAGTAAGCAAGTTGTAGTTGGATCTGATTTCAAAGTTCAATTTATGGTTTATCTTGCCTTCTCAACCGTCTCTTCATTCCCTGTGTTATAATCTCTCACATAATCAAAGAACAAAAAAAAACTCATTTTCTTCTTATCTTTTTCTCTGTATCCAAAATGACATCCCCTTCATCTTCTTCTTGTTCATCTTATGAGGATGATACTGTGATAACTGAATCTGGAAAAATAGTTGTTCAACAAAACCTTGCAAATCAAGAAGTGACCCAAAACTTAGAAGATGGAAAAGAAGATGATGATTCTAGCAGCAGTGAAGGAGAAGAAGAGGAGGATTCTGGTGATGATGATGATGAAGAAGAAGAAGAGGAAAGAGAAAAACACACCAACCAGAAAAATGATGTGGAAGAAAAGGAGGAGGAAGAGCAAGAGTCTGATGAAGAAGAAGAAGAAGTTCAAGAAAAAAATGAGGTATCTAAAGATGAGGTTTTTTCTACTCCTGCTGGTTCTAACTCAAAGAAGAGATCTTTTAATAGACGTGATGACATTGTGGACGCGAAAGATCAACAGCCTAATACAAAGCCAAAGACAATCGGGTCTGATAGCAAGAATTGGTTTGTGAAACTTTGGAGTAATAAAGATGAAATTGTTCTTCTAAAAGCAATGGTAGATTATGGCAAGCTTACTTCAGCTAGTGATTATGAAATTATTCTTAAGTCTATTAAGAATTCTTTGTCTTTTGATTACACTATCAAACAACTAAAAAACAAGGTTGATAATTTTGCGAAAAAGTATAGGAAGCTTGAATATGGACAACCTAAGGCTAAGGGTCTAAAGTTCAAAGAACCTCATGATGCTAAAGTGTATCAATTCTTGAAGACTTATTATGGTGGTGAAGAGAAAGAACAAAATGAGGGTGATCAACCAAATGAAGCAATTAAAGTAGTCCATCGTCGATCTTCAAGGAATAAAAATAAGTTGAATGCAAATTCCAGATCTTCTGGTTTGGTAAGTGTTATTGCAGACAAGGGTAGGGTTGAAGATAATTTAGAGCAGAAAAGGAAGGATTTGATGATCGCTGAGGCTGAAGTCCATTCGCGGCGTTTACAACTTATTTCAGAAATAGGGAGGCTGATGTTGAAGGCTTCAAGACGCTAGATCGATCTTAAGGTAATGGACTAATAATTCTTTATCAATTTTGTATTAACCATATTTGTGAGGTTGGTCAATACATTAATGAAAGATGATGTGTAAATGATATGAACAATAATAATAAAGTAGAGACATGAACACCATTGTATACGTGGTTCGGCAATTGTGCCTACATCCACGGAGAGGGAGAAAGAAGTTTATTATAGTAGTGGTGATACAAAATGGGAGCTCGATAATGGAGAGAGCTCAAGAGAGAGATGAGACCTGAGAGGTGAGGTCTCATCATGAGAGATTGGGGAGGTCGTTGATCATGAGACCTCACCACGAGGTCGTGTTGGGAGCATTAAGCTATCAGACCATGTCTGGTGAGTGATTTTCCTTCATATTTATAGGCTTACAATGTAACTCCATTCCTAGCATTTAATGAGGTAATGATGAGAGAATATCTTTGTAGTAATTGGCTTTAACTTTGTAACTTGTGCCATCAAGAGAGAGACCATTAGATGATGACATGTGGCACCATGATGGACGGTAGAGATGGTGCCACATGTGTGTTGTATGTAGTACCCCTACAAATTTTATTTCACTAATTCTTGAATAACTTTAGCAAGCATGGAAAAAAAAAAGTACCAGATTACTAAGACATTAAGCATGAAAATTGAGACTTCAACTTTCAAGAGTAGCAAACATTGAAAAAAAAAGTCCCAAATTACAACCTGCAGATCAATAAACTAACACATTCTATGAGTGATTGAGGGTGTTCTTGACTTCTTTCTCTAGTAACTTATCAACTCTAGCTGCTAATAGGTGTATTGTTAATTAAGAAAATATTTTAATGGTTGACAAAGGAAGAGTCCAACTAACTAGATTATTATCCGTATCATACTATCATATGGCGGTGCGACCGTAGAAGCATAGGGACTCTGGAAATTCGATCGTGGTAGGCTAGTCAGCTTTATATTTACCAATTGTGATCAGGTGAAGGGACAGGAACAATGGAACTGGGAGGGGCAGAGTTTCCTGGAGAAAAGCAATGAGTCAATGACGATATCTGGGGATAAGCATTGGCTTACTCTGTGCACCAAGAGTTTGTATACCCAAGTAGGGATGCTATGGAAGCAACATAGCTACTTGATTCCAAATTTCTATTAGTAATGCCATAGGTTTATTCTCCAATAAGAAAAGAGCGGAGAGACGAAGATACTAGGGTAGTTTACAATTATTGGCATACTTTCTATGAAGAAATGACATGCAAAATAATTTTTTCGAGTATACTGAAGCTTCTCCTATTAATCAAAATTAACACACATGATGCAACACTGAAAAGTCAGTAAATTCACCTGTTTTAATATTTCTTCATTTCCATTTATAGTATGGTTTCAGCTTATTAGGATTATAGTATATGTAAGGTAAATATTTTTCTATTCATTAGGTAGCATATTTCATGTCATCATATACTTTAGTGGTTATGATCTTTACTTTAGTACATACAACTCAAAATTTGATAATGCATTTGTTCGTTTTAACGATAATGTGTATTGCAGGACTACAGGTATAACACAGGAAGAACAACAATGCAAAGGGGTGAAGCTTGATGAAACTGAAAGTTTAGTTTGTATTTTGATATTTTGTTTAGGTGGTTTTATATTTTGTCGAATGTTTTGTGAAGAACATCAACACCATAGACATGGTTTTAGGATCGGAGTTTGTTTGTTATTTTTTAAGCAATTCTACTAAACTTTGAACCAATTTTTGTTGGTGCCTTTTGAAGGCAAGTCTTATGTGGTAATATATATTTTAGTTATAGTGCTAGTTGCTTAAGTTCACAGGGACTGCGCTTTCTCAGGCATTAGAGTTGTTTGATGCTTGCCCAAATGGCGAATTAACAACCTGCATCTTCGAAATGCTCTGTTGTGCTATTGGAACGAATGAATTTTATTTCTTGCCGAAAAATGTATGTAAAGAGTTAGGGGCTGTTTGTTTTTTTTGGGTCCCTCTTATAAGAGGTTGCCTCTTATAAGAGGTACATGAAAATCGTTTGTTTTTGCCTCTTGCAAGAGCCTATAAGAGGCAAGGTGTTTGTTTTTAAAACATCTTATAAGAGGCAAACTTCACAATTTTATCCTTTTTTTTCTATTAATAAATTTTTATTATTCTATTCTAATTAATGTGAAATTAATTAAATTAAAACTACAAGTTATGAATTGAATGTATTATAACAAGATCTTATATAATGGTAAGAAGGAAAAATGAGAAAATACGGATATAGACTACAATAAACCATTTTATAAGATTTTAAAACGAAGAAAAAAAATTAAAAAAAAAAATTATTTTTTTAGCTTAGGAAGAAGAAAGTTTCATAAATGTAAGAGGATAGAAAAATATGTGAAAGAGAGAGAAAGAGAAGAATGGTGTAAGGAATTTTATGTTTAAGGAATAGGGATAAGAAAAAGTTATAAAGATCATGGGTAGGATAGGTATTTTGAAAGTGTCTACCTCTTATAAGAGGCTAATAGCAAGGTCATTGCCACTACCAAAAATCAGTCTCTTATAAGAGGCAAACCTCTAGTAACCTCTTATAAGAGGTGAAAAGCAAACACCTCATTTTAGTGGTCCATCTCTTAATAGAGGCTCTAGTAAATTCAACCTCTTATAAGAGGTAAAAACAAACACCACCTTAGAAGTGGCCTTTGAGCAAAATAAATTTTATTGCTTGTAAATTTTGTATACAACAATATGGCATCATCATTATCGATATTTCATCGTGACACAGTATGTGAAGAACTGTGTAAACTGTTAATGGTTATTGATCGAAGTGCTCTCTCGAGCGACAGGCTCCAACTACTGAATCTCCAGTTCAAGTTCACCAACATATATGGTACATGTTCTATAATTGATTTCTAATGCTAGTGGTCATACTTATCCCAATTTTGAGATTGTATATACGGAATTGGTAAATTAGTTCAAGAATGTATAGGTTGTTGGTATCAGCAAAAAGCGTCAAATTTTTTCTTTTATTGGGACTTCCTTTTTGGTGGTTAATCCCCCGGTACCCCACCATGCATCTTTTATTGTAGAAAATTTTTTTTGATGCTTTTTGCTGCTCTGGATCTACGAGCAGATCTGTATATGTACAGTGGCGGATTTAGGATCTTTTGCTAGGGGGGTCAAGAATGTTATACATCTAGACAAAAAAAAAATGTTAGAAATTAAACACCTCTAGAAAACTATCATTTCATGTAAAATAGACTTTAATTAAAAATAAATAAATATAATCAAGAGTTGATATAAACAAGAAAAAAAAGTAAGTAATTACTTCAAAAATTTGTCTATCTCATTTCAGACGTCATTTATATATATATATATATATATATATAATTCACAATTTATTGATAAAGAAACCACACAAACAATTTTGAACAACATGCCATGAGATGATACCGTCAGATTATGAGACCCCAACCAACTCGACCCAATTATATGAGAGCATGCCACCATACAAAACTTGCACCTCTGCGCCTAAAACATCATGTTAAAGACCAAAATTCAAATAGATGTGATTGGATGAACAAGAAAAAAGAGATTGTTGATTGAATTTTTTTTTTTTTTTTTGATAACTAAAAATTAATTTTTTTAGAAGGTTGGCGAAAAATACACATAAAAAATTGTAATTTTCTATTATGTACATAAATGTAAAGATATTTTAACATTTTATTTATGTAAGATCTTCTAGATCTTTATAAAATCCTTAAATTATGGGAATGAAAAACAATTTAACAGATATTACTTTATTAGAAGATACAATATAGTATCTTTGGTAATAAATATATTTAAAAAAATTAAAAAATTGAACATATATAGTAAAAAAATTGCAAAACTTCAGGGGTGTCAAGTGATACCCCATGACCCCCCTTAGATCCGCCACTGTTAAATATGTATGATGTATCTATGTATGTATATTGGCAGCCTCATTTCTCCTACAAGCATTGCTGGTAAAGGTGATGAGTATCAACTTCCATCTACCCATCAGTTTCAATCTTAACAAAAAGGCGGGAAAACCATTAACCGCTCCTGATATTTTTTGAAGGTGAATTTTTTTTTTTATATACTTCAAAATTGGGTTTTCATAGGAATACTTTAATGTTATAGTTTTTGCTCGTAAAGTGTTTGATAAAATCTCTATTAAGAATTTTATTAATCTTGGAATTTTATATATGCTTGGACTGTGTTTATGTTGTTTGACGAAAGGCCTGTGAGGGATATGATTTCTTGCATTTGGGTGGTGGTTTTGTTTTTAAACTACGAAAATATGTGTTTAAAGATTAATAATCTTAAGAATTTTCTCATGTCTGTGTGATTCATTGTTGAATGTTGATATCCATGTGCATTGTGATTTCTCTTTTTTTTTTTCTTTTTTTTTTGGAATATCATGTTGTATTTCTTTTCATTTTTGTTTCCAAACTATGTATCATGATTATCTTAAATGATCAGAGCTTTTGATATGTCATTTAGGCATTCAAGTACAACTGTTGAAGAAACAAGGAGAATGTTTTTAATAAAATCATATGATTTATTTGACAGAGAGAGTTGGAAGACCTTAGACTGCAGAAAGAATCATTTAAGGAGATGAGGGACCACGAAAGATCTGTGGCAGTTGAAAAAGCACAAAGTGAGCGTGAAGATCTGATTCGCGAATTCCAGCTGCGGGAAAGGGAGCTTGAGGCTGATATGCAGAATAAGTTGGAAGAAAGAGAAAGAGATTTGAGGGAAAGAAAAAGGGAATTTGAGGAGCAGAGGGACAGACAACTAAATGAAATAAAAAACTTGAGGGAAGTAGCTGGAAGGGAAATGGAAGATATGGAGCTGGATCGGAAAAAGATCGTCAAAGAGAAAGAAAAGATTGCTGCAGATAAACAACATCTTGAAGGACAACAGCTTGACATGCGAAAGGATATTGACAAACTCGACAACCTTATTAAGAAACTCAGATATCAGAGGGAACAATTTAAATTGTTTATTGAGAAGTACAAGAGTTGCAAACATTGTGGAGAGACAATTAGTGATTTCGTTCTTTCTGATCTCCATTCAGTGGCGGATCTAAGGGGGGTCATGGGGTATCACTTGACACCCCTGAAGTTTTGCAATTTTTTTACTATATATGTTCAATTTTTTAATTTTTTTAAATATATTTATTACCAAAGATACTATATTGTATCTTCTAATAAAGTAATATCTGTTAAATTGTTTTTCATTCCCATAATTTAAGAATTTTATAAAGATCTAGAAGATCTTACATAAATAAAATGTTAAAATATCTTTACATTTATGTACATAATAGAAAATTACAATTTTTTATGTGTATTTTTCGCCAACCTTCTAAAAAAATTAATTTTGAGTTATCAAAAAAAAAAAAAAAATTCAATCAACAATCTCTTTTTTCTTGTTCATCCAATCACATCTATTTGAATTTTGGTCTTTAACATAATGTTTTAGGCGCAGAGGTGCAAGTTTTGTATGGTGGCATGCTCTCATATAATTGGGTCGAGTTGGTTGGGGTCTCATAATCTGACGGTATCATCTCATGGCATGTTGTTCAAAATTGTTTGTGTGGTTTCTTTATCAATAAATTGTGAATTATATATATATATAAATGACGTCTGAAATGAGATAGACAAATTTTTGAAGTAATTACTTACTTTTTTTTCTTGTTTATATCAACTCTTGATTATATTTATTTATTTTTAATTAAAGTCTATTTTACATGAAATGATAGTTTTCTAGAGGTGTTTAATTTCTAACATTTTTTTTTTTGTCTAGATGTATAACATTCTTGACCCCCCTAGCAAAAGATCCTAAATCCGCCACTGTCTCCATTCTCTGGAGGAAATGGAGGATTTTGAGGCCCTTCCTTCTCCAAGAGGGGCTGAACAGTATTTGGAGAGTATGCGGGGCTATCCCAACAATACAAGCTAGATTTCATCATAAAATTTGTTGATGAAGGCAGATTTCTTTTAAATTAGCAACTTACAAGCTTCCACATCCAAAAGCTTCCATTTCAGCCTTTTATTCCTTCCATTGGTTTGGGGTTACCTTGACCTGGAAGTCTGATCCCATATTGATATTGAGTCACTTTCAGAACATGCACTAGAAACCAGATCCCATTAGATCTCTGGAGCTAAGCGTGTTTGGGCGGAATCAATACCAATATGGAAAAGACCTCCTGGAAAGTTCTGATCTGATATGAGCGAAACCACACGCTGCGAGATCTCTGTAGTCATTAAGTGGGAACAATATTGATGTTTACGGGCAGGAATGTTACAATGTCACGCTTAGTTTTACATACAGATAATGGTATTTAATAAAATTAAAGCTACTTACCTTTCCCATTATTTATCTGCCAAAACTGATTGCACACAAACCTCGATAGCTGAACTGGTTACGGTCTTACGGACCATACTTCGCTGAACCAGTTTCATTAAGGTATAAAACATTTTCCAATTTACTTTGCCATTTTATCAAATTTCCGCATGAGTATGATCCTCCTAATTGGCTTCGAAATTCCAGCTAATACCAGTGAGGTCTTTTCTGAGCCAACTTTTGCACGTACATCATTTGAAAAGCCTAGTTAAAATGAGTAAGAAATCTACAAGGAGTTGATATAATTACGCAACTACTGGTAAACACTTTTAACAACAACCATTTAAATTTTGTTAAGCTTACCAGAAGGACATATTTAAACTAAAAATAACGAGTAAAAGCAAAAACATTGAGATTTGACTATTTGAGATCATAAAATATGGTCCATCTACAATAATAATCCTTAACGCCCGTACTTGCAACTTGCTCTACAATTGGTTGTGTAACACTTAGAAATCATGCAGTCATACATCAGTCAGATTAAACATGGGACACAGAAGATGAGGAAGGTTTTATTCTTTTATCTGATTACGAAAATGTGACTACAAGAGATATTATTTTGTAACTTAATCGTAGCTTAGGAATACAGTAAATCATTATCCATATCCCACATTCAAATGCTTTTCAAAGCCATAAGCACCGGTACTTTATTGATTTCTGAAACTTCCGACCTCAAATCCTTTCACAAAACTCTTCAATCCATTAGCCGCATTCGTCCATTCCTTCACAGTAAGTATAAGTCTAAAGCAATTTTGGCTGCAGGTATATTAGTGTGAGTAAATGCCCATAGCGGCCAAAAAGAAGAAATTGGGTCCTCTCTTGGAGGATATGGCTCCAGGATATGGATTTGTTTCCTATCCAGCGAGCCCTCTCTTGGAGGAGTTGGGTCCAGTGAGTAGTGGAAGCTCTTGGGGAAAAGAAATTGAGGAATTCATTGATATAGTAGCCTGTGGTGTAGCAGCGAGCCTCCATCTATGGAAATTATTACTAAATCGCTTGGAAGGTGTATAGGAAAAGAGGCAGGCAGCTGAGCCATAGATTCTCTAGTGGGCTACTGCTTCTCGCACTGGTCATTAGTGGGCCGACTAGGACTTGCCGAAACCTAGGGAATCCACCCCCAATGAGGGTAATGGAGGAGTAAAACGAAGTGTTCCAAGGGTCGAGGGGTCTCAATTGTAGCCAAATGTTGAGGATTTTATATAGTACACATATAGAAAGATGGAGAGGGGTACAGCCATTAAGAGATTCAAAGCCTAGCTCTTCTACTGACAAAGCTTAACATCGGGCCACAGTGCCACACACACGATATGGCTTTGATACGTTTCATTGGTTGCCAGTTATGAACTTGAGGTCCTTCTCCAAGTCTTTGTACTCTAAAGTGGCAAATGATATTTCCCAAAAAATGAGACTGACACCGCTACGAGGAGGATCCCTGATGTAGGAAGATTTTGAGTCTGGTTCCAACTGCAGTTCTCTGGGGTCTTTGAATGGACTGCAATCATTGACACTCTGAAAGGCCTCTTGTATTATTGAACCAGAGCCTCTAGAGAGTGGATTATTTCTTTTGATTATATTGTAGCCAGATGGGAGGATTTGGTGTTTATACAGGCGAGACTTCCCTTGTTTGTGTTATCCTATAGTTCATTTAAATTCTCATGATTGAAGGTCATCTCAACCTACCATATATATATATATATATAAACTTCATTTGACGAAGCAAAAAATAAAATATAAACTAAGGTGGATCTAGGATTTTCCTTTTGTGAGCGCAACAGGCAATTATCAATAAACTCATTCTCTAGCACAAGAAAATTTTCTAGATTAAATGACATGGGTACAAAATAAATAGATTTGAATAACAATCAAAATACTTGAACATCAAGTTTACACTGTTTAAACTTTAAAATTCAAAACCATATGAACATGTCAAATGACAATTAAAAAAAATAACAAACAATGCACAGTCTATGTTATCGCACTTACAAAAAAATCAATATGCAATAGCGGAATCATATTAAATAAACTCATCCAAACACCAAAAACATTACACCGACCATTAAACAAGTAGTCATAAAATGATTGCCTGAAGTCCCACACCTCAAAAAATGTACATGAATCAAGCCATAACCGAACACAATTTATGCTCAAACAACACCGCCACCCCCTACCCCAGGCACACACAATCTAAGTCTTCCGCTTCCTACCCTGAGAGCTTTTCCATCATCAAATCACCTTCATCTTTGGATGATACCCCAGTGAACATCTCCAGTCAGTGTGCTTCAAAGTATGACAACAATTAATGAATCTTCTCTTTCCATCACATGACTGGTTGTTATGTCACCCTCTACAACCACCCCTATCTCGACATCAGTTTCACTTTGGCTGCCAGCTCTTCCAAGTGCTTGCACTTCACACCACCAGCACTCCCAAGTGCCTCCAACACCAGAAAGCAGAAGTTTTTATTTCTGCTATGATTTTGATTGGATAAGGACACCCTCCCTCATTCACCGACACATCTTTTTACGTCGGCTTGAAATTTAGCATCTCACCAAAACCATAGCCTCTTTAGATTTTTGAGCAAAATTAGCTCTGTCAATCTTTTTACTACTGCATAGTAGCTCGCTATTTTTGTGATTATCACCTCATGTTGGAGGCTACAGGGCTAAACGACAAGATGGACATTGAATAATAGCCACACCGCTAAAGAAGTATAATTTGTGTATTAACCATTTTTGTGAGGTTGGTCAATACATTAATGAATGATGATGATGAACAATAATAATAAAGTAGAGACATGAACACCATTGTATACGTGGTTCGGCAATTGTGCCTACGTCCACGGAGAGGGAGAAAGAAGTTTATTATAGTAGTGGTGATACAAAATGGGAGCTCGATAATGGAGAGAGCTCGAGAGAGATGAGACCTGAGAGGTGAGGTCTCATCATAAGAGATTGGGGAGGTCGTTGATATTGAGACCTCACCATGAGATAGTGTTGAGAGCATTAGCCTATCAGACCCCGTCTGGAATGAGTGATTTGCCTTCATATTTATAGGCTTACAATGTAACTCCATTCCTAGCATTTAATGAAGTAATGATGAGAGAATATCTTTGTAGTAATTGGCTTTAACTTTGTAACTTGTGCCATCAAGAGAGAGTCCATTAGATGATGACATGTGGCACCATGATGGACGGTAGAGATGGTGCCACATGTATGTTGTATGTAGTACCCCTACATAAGCCCCCTCTTTTTAGGTCGAACGGAGTTCGGGCTGAAAAGAAGTAATCGAACCGATCTAGCCCCCAAGATAAATGAAATATGGGGTTCTTTAACGAAGTCGATCCGCCCCAAATTTTGATGAGCTTGATCATTGAGATTTGCAGGACGCGATGAAGGTCCCTTGTGGTAATGGCAACTCGATCATGAATTAGTGTATGACGAGCTATTTAGTTCCAGGGAGACCTGGTAGCTCGTTCAGAAGGCATGTAGACGAGATGGACAGCTGCAAGCAGGTCGTACTGAAGTGGGTCTTCTTGTATGCTTGGGTGGTTGGTCTCGGTCATGCTTCGAGGTGGTCGCCTTTTTGTGGTCGAGTTGCATAGACCTGATAATGTTAGCATGTGAAACATTATAAAATTCAATAAAAGACTTACATGGAATTGTACGTCTTCCTTATGACTTGTATGTACTATCTTTGTCGCCTTGTGACTGGACACTTCGATAGATATGGCACTTTGGAGTGCAATGTAGCTCGTTTGAGAAAGAGCATTGGTTGACCAAGTGTTTTGAGAGTTACTTGGAACCTTTTGGTGCCCGATCTAGTGAATGGTCGCAGCGTGGAGACCTGTTTGACAATTCTCGGGCATGTGGCCTTTGTGGGTCTGCATTGCGTTGAGAGTGAATGCGTTCGACCAGGCGTGTGGCTAGAGAATTGTGTTTGAGGTCGTCCCGCATACGAGTGACTCACTAGTCAATGAGGGTGGCCGTATTGTATATCAAGCATTTCACTTGTCAAGAGTTCAGTGAAAGCAATGTGGCACATTTGTGCAAAAATAGCTCATGGGGAGTGAGGTCGTGTTCATGTGACCTGCACATAGAGAGAGCTCTAAAAAATATCATTAATAGCTAATTGTGCTAATAATAAGTTAATTTTATTAGATAAAGTGAGAATAGCCCCCTGTATGGCATAAATATTCTTGAGGTCGTTGAAGGACCTGTAATTTGTGGAGGTCGTTGATAGACCTGGTGAGGTCGCGATGAAGGACCTGGCATGAAGGACCTGGCATGAAGGACCTGGTTTGAAGGACCTGAGAGGTCGTTGGCTTTGGGACCTGAGAGGTCGTTGGCTTAGGGACCTGAGAGGTCGTTGGCTTAGGGACCTGAGAGGTCGTTGGCTTGGGGACCTGAGAGGTCGTTGGCCTAGGGACCTGAGAGGTCGTTGACCTAGGGACCTGAGAGGTCTTTGGCTTAGAGACCTGAATAAGAGGTCAGGTCGCGATGAGACCTGAGCTCGTCTGCTTAGAGACCTGAATATGTGAGGAGGTCTCTGCAAGACCTGAACATGTGGCCATTAAGAATGTAACTGATGATATAAAATCTTGATCGAGTTATGAGAATATATGTTACATAGATGCATATAATAGTCAATTTGTGTGAGACAAAATAGAATGAACAGTAAGATCATAGTGAATTGATACTTATCTTGCTTTCATCGAGTTTCACATACAGTAATGGTAACCAAAAGTAAACCCCCAATTGGAAATTGTGATTGCAATTCTACCAAATAGAATTTCTTGAACTTGAAATCACCACTTTGAGAGCCTTACAACAATGGTGTAATGGTGGGGTTGGTGGGTGGAATTCGCTTGAGAAAATCCCAAGTCCCTGTAGTCGGCGCCAAATGTATTAACCTATTTCTAGATTAATGCATTAACAGGTTAGGTCGCTTTGGGGACTTAACCAAATGGGGATATTTTGGATAGAAGTGGCTGCACCTCGTTGAGATCGAGATTGCCTACGTACTCTAGCTCGGGGGGATTGAACTTAGAGATCAAGCCATCGTAGTTCTGTTTATATAGAAGATAGAAGGGCGTGGATCGTGGATCTTGCAGATTCTCCGCCATCATAATGAGGATTAAATGAGTAACGCGCGCGGATCATCCCTGTGGATTAATTGTGTAACTGATGAGAATATTCTGTGCATTGAATGAGAGCACGTGTGTATGGCAGGTCGCTGCTCGTTGTATGGTCGGGTCGCTGTGAACGAGCTACTAGGAGGTCGGTGCTGTAGCGACTTGGTAGCTGGATGACTGTGCCACGTGGCTGCTTTTGATTGGCTGGAGTATGTAGTACCCCTACATAAGCCCCCTCTTTTTAGGTCGGCTGGTGAAGGCGGGCTGAAAAGACTTGATGCACCATTCGATGTTGATTTGAGGTTTACTTTTTGAATTTGGTGACGTGGCAGTCATGCAGCGCTGTTTGTGGTAATCATGGCGCTCTTACGGGGAAGTGGGGGAGTTTCCTCGAGCAGTTAGCCGTGTAGTTATGGCAACTGACGCACGTATTGCTTGATTGAATGTCTTTCTTGCACGTGGATTGATCCAACGGTAGATACGAACCGTTTTGTGAGTGGAGAATAACTGCAATGCATATTGATCCAGTGGTCAATCTCAGCCGTTAATCTGTTTTGAACCGATGGCTGAAAATGCTTGAGCTACAGTATATAAACTGTAGTTGCCTTGAGAAGGTTCACCTATCTCGCCTTTACTTGAACTGCTGCCGCTTTTCAGTTCCTATCTGAAGAACTCTGAGAGCTCGTGAGGTTTGTTTTCTTTTCTTTTTACTTCTTTGATCTTCTGTTTGTCTTGTTTATTGGTTGAGAGAAATGTCTGACGCTAGTGATTCTCAAAATGATCACTTGAGTGGTGATGGTGATGAGGAGATTGAGGAGTATGAGTCTGAGAATACTCATTCTGACCCTCCGTCTCCCGTTCCCTATGAAGAGGTAGATAGCCCCCAGAGTAGTGGTTCTCATGGGGCAGACTCATCTGATGATGAATTGGTGGAGGGAGACGGTGGTGTAATGCGTAGGGTTGTAAATATGAATTATGTAAATAGGCATGTCATAGTTAGGACAACGTATGGGTTTAGGTCGATTAGGGATTTGGAGATTAGATTTCTGGGAGATCGTTTACTTTCCCCTGAGTATCGACCTAACAACCCTTCTTCAACTGTATTCACTTTGCCCCAATTCCGTGCTGGGTTGAGGTTGCCATTGTCTCGATTGGTGGTCGACGTGTTGAATGCTGTAAGTCGAGCCCCCTGCCAGATGAATGGTAACTTCTGGCGGAATATGAGGGTGATTGACGACCTCAATAAGTTGCACAGGTCGAACATTGGTGTGAACGATGTGTTGAACCACTTTTGTTTCAAACGTTCTTCGAAGGCTGAACTCTCGGGCTATAACATGCAAGTTAGGCCAGACCGTTTGCCTTTGATTTATCCGGTGAGTAGCGAGCCATGGTGGAAAGATCCCATGCTGTTCACTGGGCCGATTGTTGAAGGGGATATCCAGTTGCGTCATACGATTAGAAATGACGCTCGTAAGTTTGTTGTCTGTAGTACTAGGATTGTTGATTTGTCTTCCCGATTCTGAACTTGACAACTTTGTATTTGTGCTGCAGCGATCAGGGACGATCATCTGGTTAGGAAGAACGATCTGGGTTCTCACTTGAACTGCTTTGGTAACTTGAGCGACGAGCGGAAGATTTCCTTTCTGCCTCACCTAAAGGAGCATTTTACTCCTAAAGGTGGTCCGAAAACTGTTTGGGAGGAGCTCGAGAGGAGGAAAGCTCTTAAGAAAGCGTACATGTCTTCTGTGCACAAATCTGTTGGTGGACGGACTGGTGGTAGTTCGCGAGTTGGTGATAGCGAGCGGGCTGGTGGTAGCTCGAGGTCTGCTGAGGAGAAGGAACGAGCTGGTGGTAGCTCGAGGGCTGCTGAGAGAGAGCGGTCTGCTGGTGCTGCTCGGAGGTCGAAAAAAGAACGACCTGTGGAGAATGAGAGAGTTAGTGGTGGCTCGCGCCAGGTGGAGGCAGTGGCGAGCCCCCTGGTCGTGTCTCCTCCGCCTTCATTTCCCAAACTGCCTGCATTTTCTGGGCAGAAGAAGAGGTCTCACTCGGGTACTCTGAAGCTGTTGGAGAGACCCGTTGTGCCGACACCTGCTCTTGCCCCGCCTGTTAGGGGTCCTGAGATGTCTGTTGTGTCGATGAAGACTGCTGTTCGGCCTTCGCAGAAAGGCAAGGGTGTGACGTCTGAGTTTCGCCCTGGGCCCTTCGACTACTTGGATGGCCGTGGTGAGAGGCATGTCGTGTATGATAACGACAGTGCCATTGCTGACCCCTGCGTCGCCCGGGCTGTGAATGAGGGCATCGTTCTGGAAGCTGATGCTCGAGCAGTGAAGTCTCAATCTCTTTTGGTCAACTGCTCAAAGTTGAATTCGGCGCTGTCTTTGGTAAGTGTTGCCATAAGTATTATTTTCTGCTTAGTCGCTGTTGCCTAAATTTGCTTGCGCTTTGTAGGTTAACGCGACCTTCCAGGAGATTCGTCTGGTCGCTGAAGTTGGCGCCCAGGCTGAGGTTGAGCTGAAGGCGATGAATGACAAGCTTGAGCAGGCAAAGAATGTTGCTCTTGTCGCGGAGTGCAAGTTGAGGGACAGGGATGCTCAGGTCGCGGCGCTGAAGGAAACAGTGGAGCAGCTGAAGGAGGCCAATGAGCAGTTGAAGGAAAATGTGGCTGCTGCTAACGCTTCTGCTGAGCACTGGCAGAACGTAAGCCAGGAGAATGGTGCGGCGTGGCAGGCCTACTGTGAGCAACTGCAAAAAGCTTTGATGGGGTCGCCCGAAGGAGAGGAGACACGAGGTGGTGTTGGAGATACTTCGGCGCCAGCTCAGGACACCTTGATGGGCCCTAGTGACCAGGTCGCTGGAGCCCTTATTGAAGTTGATGCTTCAGGCGACCAGTCTGTGCAGCAATGAGCTAGCCTTGGTTTCCCTTTCTTGTATTGGGTAATCTTGGTTTCCCTTTCTTGTATTGGGTAACCTTGGTTTCCCTTTTTTGTACTGGGTCACCTTGTGCAAAGTTTGCTTCTTGCACTCCTTGTTCTTGCAGTATGTCTTCCAGAGCGCATTCTTGAGAGCCCCCTTGTAATTTTGAGAGCTTGAGTGGATAATCTTTTGTATTTTGTAGTTAACAACAGTAGTCAGTTTCTCTTTTGATGAGTTTGTATGTAGTCCTTTTGATCTGCTAGTTTCCAGGGAGTCCTGGTAGCTCGTTCAGAAGGCAGGTAGACGAGATGAATGGCTGCAAGCAGGACGTACTGAAACAGTTCCTCTTGTATGCCTTAAGTTTATTGTACCTGTAATTGTTAAAATCTCATCAAGTAAAAAGTTAATTCAACTATTTACCTTGCATTGTTGTTCATGTTGCTTTGTCTGCTTGAATGGGATTTGCAAACAATAGTGTTGGACCTGTTTTGGGACGAGGTCGCATTCATTGTGCTTTGGTCGTGGGAAGGGAATGACCAATGCACCTGGTTAAGTTGTTAGTGATTTAACTTAACAAAATTTGAAATTACCAAAGGAACTAGAGTTTTGATAATTTGTAGGTCGAGGGATTGGACCTTCAGTAGCCATTCATGTTTGAGCAGAGATGAAGGCAAAAGTGAATTCATATATTGAAATGCAATGAATGGATGCTTACATTTCATTGGTAAAATTTCTTTAAGTGAAAAGCATTCCATGGGTTTTTAACGATCTCCCCTTCTGGTGTTTGGAGACGGTAAGAACCGTTGCTTTGAACCTTTGCGATAATGTACGGGCCTTCCCAATTGGCATTCAGTTTTCCAATCGTGTCTTTCCTTTTATTGTGGAACATTTTCCTTAGCACTAGTTCCCCTGGCTGGAAAGTTCTTAGTCGCACGCCTTTGTTGTAAGCTCGCTTGAGTCTTTGCTGGTACTGCTCGAGCTTTATCGCAGCGTGGTTTCGTCGTTCCTCTGGAGGTCGACCCCAAATGACCAGGCCTGGTTGTTGAGCTCAGTGTCGACCAGAAGTGATTTGGTCGTTCCGAATGTGAGCTCGGTGGGAATAACGGCCTCAACTCCGTAGCAAAGGCTGAAGGGTGACATCCCAGTGGACGTTCGATGGGTTGTCCTATAGGCCCACAGGATGTTTTCCAATTGTTGTGGCCATTGGTCGTGCTGGTCTTCAAGCTTCTTCTTCAAGTTGTTGAGAATCTGTCGATTTGCAGCTTCAACCTGGCCGTTGGCCTGTGGATATCTAGGAGTTGACCTTGAATGCTCGATTTTCCACAGGTCGTAGAATGCTTTTATATTCTTGCCAACGAACTGAGTGCCATTATCTGTGACTACCCGTTTTGGTAGTCCGAACCTTGTGATGATGTTTTCCCACATAAACCTCTGGACATCAGCCTGTGTTACATTGGTTAATGCAACAGCTTCTACCCATTTGGTGAAATAGTCGACGGCCACTAGAACGAACCTCTTCTCAGACTTCTTTTCCTTGATGAGGGGGACCATGATGTCAAGCCCCCACATATGGAATGGCCATGGTGCAGTGATGTTGATGAGATCATTTGGATGCTGGTGTTGCTTATCAGCAAATCGCTGGCATTCTTTGCATTTCAGAACAAATTTCTTTGCATCTTCCTTCATTCTTGGCCAGAAGTATCCCTGAGAGATTGCTTTATGGGCTAAGGTACGCCCACCGGAATGGTTTCCACATTCATCTTCATGGATTTCTTGAAATATCATCTGGCCTTGCTTTGGAATCAGGCATCGTAATAACAATCCCGTTGCAGATTTTCTGAAAAGTTTGCCGTCATGGATTTTGTACATCGTGACTTTATGCAGCAATCGACTGGCTTCCTTTTTGTCGGATGGTAGGACACCAGTTTGAAGATAAACCATGAAAGGCTCCATCCAAGTCCCCTGGATGTCTGCTGGAGTTGTTTCTAGTAGATCGGAGATTTGATGAATATCCTCTTCCTTGAAGAGATATGCGGGCTGTGAGTTGATTGCTATAGTTAGGGCCCGCGGTCTGTCTGACTCGATCTTAGATGCTAGAAATGCCAATGAATCAGCATGTCTGTTGTCGTCTCTAGGTATGTGCTCAATTGTGAAATAGCTGAGCTTGCTGATGAGCTCCTTTGCTTTGCTAGCATACCTGATGAGGTTGACCCCATTGATCTGGTAATTGTTAATAATCTGATTGACTACCAGTTGTGAATCACTGTACACCTTGAGACGAACTGCTTGCAGGTCGATGGCCATTTTTAGGCCCTGTATGAGTGCTTCGTACTCAGCCTCGTTGTTAGAGGTCGAGAAGTCTAGACGAGCTGATCTCTCGAGCTGTGAACCTTCAGGAGAGATTAACACAGCACCTATACCGCTTCCATTGGAATTGTGGGAACCATCTACGTACAACTGCCATGTGTCTGGAGGATTGTCTTGGATTTGCCTTGTTTCAGGTTCTGGTTCCCAATTGACATCCTCTGCTGGATAGTCTACTAAGAAGTCTGCGACGACCTGGCCCTTGACGGCCTGCCATGATACGAACTCAAATGTGTAATCACCCACCTCGGCTGCCCCAGCGAGCCATACGACCTGTTTTGTTTTTCTTTTCTAGTATGTGGCGTAGTGGCTGATCGGTGATTACTTTTACAGTGTGGGCTTGGAAATAAGGTTTGAACTTGCATGCAGCGTAAAGTAAAGCCAATGCTAACTTCTCTAGAGGTGTGTACCTTATTTCGGCCTGCTGTAAGACTTTGCTTGTGAAATAGATAGGTCGCTCGACCTGGTTATCTTCTTTAAATAGTACTGCGCTGATCGCGAAATCTGATGTTGCAAGGTAAACGCCAAGTACATCGCCATCGTTGGGTCTTGTGAGAACTGGTGGAGTAGACAGATATGCCTTGAGATCGTTGAAAGCCTTCTCGCATTCTTCTGTCCACTCATATGTAGCCCCCTTTTTTAGGATATGAAGCATTGGTCTGCACTTATCTGATGCTCTAGAGATGAATCTGTTCAGAGCTGACACCATGCCGTTGAGTTTCTGGATTTGTTTCTTTGTTTCTGGGCTTGGCATGTCGATCAGGGCTCTGATCTGATCGGGATTTGCTTCAATGCCTCGTCTGGTGACTAGATAGCCAAGGAATTTTCCTGACGCAACCCCGAATAAACACTTCTCTGGATTAAGACGCATTCTGTACTGTCTTAACCTTTGAAATGCTTGGTCGAGATTGTACAAATGATTTTTTTCTTTGTCGCTCTTCACTAACATGTCATCAATGTAGACCTCCATTGTTCGACCTAGGAGGTCGTCGAACATTCTGGTGACCAGTCTTTGGTAGGTCGCTCCTGCATTCCTTAACCCGAATGGCATGACTTTGTAACAGAAAATACCTTGCTCAGTTGTAAAAGAGGTTTTTTCTTGATCAGGCTCGTACATTGGGATCTGGTTATACCCTGAGTATGCGTCCATGAATGATAGTAACTCAAAACCGCATGTCTGATCTACTAGCCTATCGATTCGTGGCAGTGGGAATGAATCTTTAGGACAAGCTTTGTTCAAACTTGTAAAGTCGATGCAGACTCTTGTTTTTCCATTCTTCTTTAAGACTGGTACGATGTTGGCTAGCCAGTCTGGAGTATCGACCTCTCTGATGAAGTCGACTTGTTTAAGTCTGTTGATTTCTTCATTGACAGCTTCGTGAAATTTTGGAGCCAGCCTCCTTGGTTTTTGCTTTATAGGTCGATAATTGGGATTGACCCGCAGTTTATGACATGCAATTGATGGATCTATGCCAGGCATATCGATGTACGACCAAGCAAAAACATCTTTATTATTTGAAAGAAAATTTACAAAGTTGACGAACTTATCTTCTTCCAATTCTGAACCTACAAAGACATGTCTTGGGTCCTCATCTGACCCAATGTTCACCCGCACGCCTGGATCGGTGCTTCCGAGATTAAGCTTGGGGGAGCTCGCTTGCTCCTTCTGTAATTGCTATTTAGCAGGTTCAGCCTTTTCTTTGGACGGGCTCTTTGACTTGTTGTTCCCCTCCTGAGCCTCTGTTGTGACTAGGCTCTTTCCTTTGACATCAGCATCCTTGACTCCAGAAGTGGATGGCTTTGATGATGGAACAGCTTCAATAATGCCGTGGCATTCCTGTGCGGTGTTCTGATTGCCGCGGAGTTCCATTATCCCATAAGGGCCAGGATAGCGGAATACTTGATGGTATGTTGACGGCACACCTCTCATAGCATGGATCCATTTTCGACCCAAGATCGCATTGTACTTGCTTGCGATATTGAGGACGCTGAACTTGCTGGTTACAACGACCTTGTCTTCCCTTCTGCCTACAGTGACGGGCAGAAGAATCTCACCCTTAGGGTCTTCCCTTGAACTATTGAAGCCAAGGATGGGTGTGAAATCTGGTACGAGCACTGAGTCGGGCAGCCTCATGTCCTTGAAGGTTCTGTACATGAGAATGTTGCATGATGCCCCAGGGTCAATGAATACCCTCTTGATGGTGTAATCGGCTATTCTTAGTTCAACGACTAGGGCGTCGTTGTGTGGAGTAACGACCTTGTTGAGATCGTCTTCGGTGAAAGTGATGTCAGTCTCCTGGCGGGCAGGGATGTTGAAACGAGCTGCCCGGCCGGTGATGGAATAGACATGGTGGAGATGTTCCACTCGTCTCTTTTTGTCTCGTGAGACAGGGGTGTGGTGAGACTCGTCAATCATGTAGACCACATGACTGTCCGACTCGCTGTCGCTATCAACTTTGTTTGCGACCTTCTTGTTGATCTGGTCGCGTAGGTCTCCTGTTGGACCTAAACGTTGGGAGAGGCTACGCCCTCTGCTGCGTGCTGGACTTGCTAAGGCCGTTCTGGCCTTGCTGTGATTTCTTTTGGAAGAACGGGGAGGTGTTGTGGACTCCTTCCTCACCCGCTTGCCTGCGGATTCCTCGTTCTTCCCGAGGATCCAATTGTTGAGCCGTTTTTCATCGGCCCATGATTGCAGTGCGCGTTTCAGAACGCGACAGTCATCAGTCTGATGACACCGTACTTTATGGACTTTGCAGTACGGGCGACCAGATGTATCCTCCAACTGCGTGAAGGCAGGAATCTTGCACCAATGGTTGTGTTTGATCCTCTCGTAGATATAACCGGCTGGTCGCGTAAACCGGTGATATTCTCGCTGCTCGGTAGGCAGCGGCTTAGCTTTGAACCTCTTTCCATCTGATCGAGGTCGCTTTGTTGAGCCAGACTCAATGTTGCTGACTACGTGGTTCTTTTCCCCCCCAGTGAGGGCTTCCTCTAGCTTGATATAACGATCTACCTTCAGGTAGAGCTCGTCCAAGGATGTAGGTCGCTTCATTGCTAGCGACTTGTGGAGGTCAGACCCCTGGGTCAGACCGTGAGTGAATGCGATAGTTGCAAAGGCCTCATGCTCCTTTGCGAAATCCTGAATTGAATGTAATTCAAACTTAAAGCGAGCAAAGAAAACGCTTAGTGACTCACCATCTTGCTGCTTGACCTTGAAGATGGAGTCAATGGTAACAGGGCGCTTCTTGTTGTGGATGTAGAAGATGACGAATTGCTTCTCGAGTTCTGCAAAAGAGCTGATGGATCCTGATTTCAAACGGTGAAACCAGTCGAGAGCAGGTCCAGTGAGGCTGGACTGGAACAACAAACATAGAAGATGATCTTCTTTGATGAGAGGAAGGGATTTCCGAAATCCCTTGACGTGGTCGTTTGGATCTCCGGCTCCGGCATACTGGTCAAACTTGGGGGCATTCAGCTTGCTCGGTAGATCATGGTCTAGGATCTCCTTGGAGAAAGGGGACTCCTGGAACTGCTGGAGAGACTGTATGGCAAGTTGCTCTGCAGTGTGGCTCTTAGAATGGTGAAGGAGAGCCTGGGATGCTTTGAACTCCGCCAGTTACTGACTGAGTTGTTCGTACTTGTGGTTGGAATCGTCAATAGGAACGACTCCATGTCCGCTATTTTCTCCTTGCTGGGGGTTGGTTTGTGCAGCCTTCAGGTGTGCATTTTCTTCCTGCAAAAGAGTGATTTGAGCATGCAGATCTTCAATGGTTAGTTCTTGGTTAGCCATTTAGAGAGTGATTTCTGACTTTTGGGGTGGGAGGGTTTGGGTTTCTTCGATTAAATCGAATTCCTTGCAGTCGGCGCCAAATGTATTAACCATTTTTGTGAGGTTGGTCAATACATTAATGAATGATGATGATGAACAATAATAATAAAGTAGAGACATGAACACCATTGTATACGTGGTTCGGCAATTGTGCCTACGTCCACGGAGAGGGAGAAAGAAGTTTATTATAGTAGTGGTGATACAAAATGGGAGCTCGATAATGGAGAGAGCTCGAGAGAGATGAGACCTGAGAGGTGAGGTCTCATCATAAGAGATTGGGGAGGTCGTTGATATTGAGACCTCACCATGAGATAGTGTTGAGAGCATTAGCCTATCAGACCCCGTCTGGAATGAGTGATTTGCCTTCATATTTATAGGCTAACAATGTAACTCCATTCCTAGCATTTAATGAAGTAATGATGAGAGAATATCTTTGTAGTAATTGGCTTTAACTTTGTAACTTGTGCCATCAAGAGAGAGTCCATTAGATGATGACATGTGGCACCATGATGGACGGTAGAGATGGTGCCACATGTATGTTGTATGTAGTACCCCTACAATTTATCTAATAGTTACAAATTGAATAATATTCCATTTCCAAAGTTTCAAGAACAAATTTCTTAAGTTTTTCCTAGCAAGAGATATTTGCCACTACTGCCCCTCACTCTCATTTATTTATTAATGATATTTTTATTAACAAATTTCATGAGAGAGGTGTCAACAGGCATCTGGGTGGCAACCATCTAATGTCCACCTTTACAAATCTTGCGCGAAGGTGGAGGGTGATGATGTCCTAAAACCTATACAACATCTAATTATTACTGGAAACATGAGTTGAGGACTAAAAATCACCTTCATCTGTTTAATGCCAAAGATCCAGAGTTGAATTAAATACAACTCAAACATAGCAGCAGCTCTACTAGACCAGACAATGTCGAAGCCTATTAACTTTTGCCAATGAATCACCTGTTTTCAAATGTGTGCTCCTTTCTCTCTTCAGTTCCCAGATTTCATTACCATATTGTAGCATTTACTCTCATTATCATAAGCGATCACATTGTGTTCTTCTTCTTCAAATATGGAATAATGGTGTGCATTCCAAACAGTCCACAGTACAGGACAGGTGTAAAATTGCCACTTTCCCCTCTTCGGAAAAGCCAAAAGCAAGTCAAGATCTTGGGAATTACGCGTTATGGCTTTAGTTTCCTTCAATGAACTCATTTTTTTTTCACAACCTCCGGTAGCCCTCCCTTACTCTAAATGAATTGGTTTCTCATAGATATAACAAATGACTACGTCACTAAGACAACCATTTTTCTTTCTCAGTCAATTCTTCTCATTTCCTCTATAAGGTTTTTCCAATCATTTCGGGTGATTATTGACGAATGGATGATGAGTTTGACTTCGTAGGAGCAAACAATAGTTGGTTTCACACTGATATATTGAACTAGAAAATGAAGCCCAACCTCAATCCTTTTCTTTTTTATCGGGTAACTTTCCTTGTGTATTTCGGTTACAATGCTTTGTCAAATGTTTGGAGAAGTTTATTCTTCTTTCAGATATGAGTTTGGAAAACGTTTTGTTCAACAATCAGAAGAGTAAAAAAATCTCAACTACGAAGATTACCAGGTAGAAGGATAATTTGTTTCCAATTAACAAAAAAAAAAAAAAATTGAAACAGGGATAAATACCAAGACCTATAAACAAAAGGATAAAAATTTAAAAGACCATGTAAAATCAACAAATCAATAGTGGTATGAAATCATTTATGTCACAAGAAAAGACTAAGGAGAATAGTTAAAACTACATATCAATAGATGTATTGGTAAAGTATGTCAGGATCGAAAATGGAAAAATTATGGTGTACGGTCCAAATAGATTTTTGTCGAAGAAATCGTGTTTATTAAAAGGGATAGTTAAGAATAGTTCTCTGTGCAGGACTATGAAATGGAAGAAAAATCAAAAGATGAAAACGTATGATCAATGAAATTGACATGTCTCATAAAAAAGTACTTCTTCTTCAAGGCCCTGACGCTTGCATTTTTATATTTATTGTCTGCCAAATCGATTCAGCACGATTTTGCAGCTGTATACATCGTCGAAGATAACCTTTTCACTTTAGGTTGATAATCTCTTCTTGTTGCCAGACCTAAAGGAGCATGGGAATATGGGATAAGAAATCAGGAGTTGAATCTGATAAACATGCATTGTAACTTACATAATAGTATGTCAGTTGGTTGGACATTCTTTTAATCCTTCCACGATTATGCAATAAAAATGCCATTGCATTAGTTCAAATGGTAAGTTCATAGATGATGTGTCGATGGATTCTTCTGTTCTTCCTTTAAAAGTGAGAAATTAACATACAGACACTAAGCACTTCAACAATTGCTTGTCGCGTATTTGATAAGTGTGTATATACACGAGCTGCTTGTTCACATACATGAGTTATCAATGTTAAGGGTTTTTTGTTTCTCTATGTTAAAAGTAGTACAGTACAACAGAAGCTAAGCATTTAACTAGAATTTAACCTTCAAGGGGTGATTATGTACTCCTTTCGACTTGAATTTGCTGCAAACGAAACATTCGACAAAATATAAAACCACCTAAACAAAATATCAAAATACAAACTAAACTTTCAGTTTCATCAAGCTTCACCCCTTTGCATTGTTGTTCTTCCTGTGTTATACCTGTAGTCCTGCAATACACATTATCGTTAAAACGAACAAATGCATTATCAAATTTTGAGTTGTATGTACTAAAGTAAAGAGATCATAACCACTAAAGTATATGATGACATGAAATATGCTACCTAATGAATAGAAAAATATTTACCTTACATATACTATAATCCTAATAAGCTGAAACCATACTATAAATGGAAATGAAGAAATATTAAAACAGGTGAATTTACTGACTTTTCAGTGTTGCATCATGTGTGTTAATTTTGATTAATAGGAGAAGCTTCAGTATACTCGAAAAAATTATTTTGCATGTCATTTCTTCATAGAAAGTATGCCAATAATTGTAAACTACCCTAGTATCTTCGTCTCTCCGCTCTTTTCTTATTGGAGAATAAACCTATGGCATTACTAATAGAAATTTGGAATCAAGTAGCTATGTTGCTTCCATAGCATCCCTACTTGGGTATACAAACTCTTGGTGCACAGAGTAAGCCAATGCTTATCCCCAGATATCGTCATTGACTCATTGCTTTTCTCCAGGAAACTCTGCCCCTCCCAGTTCCATTGTTCCTGTCCCTTCACCTGATCACAATTGGTAAATATAAAGCTGACTAGCCTACCACGATCGAATTTCCAGAGTCCCTATGCTTCTACGGTCGCACCGCCATATGATAGTATGATACGGATAATAATCTAGTTAGTTGGACTCTTCCTTTGTCAACCATTCAAATATTTTCTTAATTAACAATACACCTATTAGCAGCTAGAGTTGATAAGTTACTAGAGAAAGAACACCCTCAATCACTCATAGAATGTGTTAGTTTATTGATCTGCAGGTTGTAATTTGGGACTTTTTTTTTTCAATGTTTGCTACTCTTGAAAGTTGAAGTCTCAATTTTCATGCTTAATGTCTTAGTAATCTGGTACTTTTTTTTTTCCATGCTTGCTAAAGTTATTCAAGAATTAGTGAAATAAAATTGATAAAGAATTATTAGTCCATTACCTTAAGATCGATCTAGCGTCTTGAAGCCTTCAACATCAGCCTCCCTATTTCTGAAATAAGTTGTAAACGCCGCGAATGGACTTCAGCCTCAGCGATCATCAAATCCTTCCTTTTCTGCTCTAAATTATCTTCAGCCCTACCCTTGTCTACAATAACACTTACCAAACCAGAAGATCTGGAATTTGCATTCAACTTATTTTTATTCCTTGAAGATCGACGATGGACTACTTTAATTGCTTCACTTGGTTGACTTCCAATAACATACTCCTCTGTAGCCATCTTTTCATTTTTCAGTCTTTCCTCTTCCAAGTGTTTCATTTTCTCGTAACTCTCTTTCTCCAAACTAACTCGTTCAAGCTCTTTTATTATTTCAGCTCTTTTCTCATCGAGCACATCCCACTCCTTCTCAAAATTCTCCCTATCCTGCCTCAGATCCTGATGCTCCTTCATTAGCAACTCTTCTTGACGTTTCCACTTCTCTATCTCCTGCTTCAATTCAGACTTTAAACGCAGGTGTTCAGTTCTCTCTTCTTCAGTTACTTTAAATTTTTCTTCCAATCCAAGTAATCGTTCCTGCTCCTCTTTGATATCTTTTTTTTTTTTTTTTTTTTTTTTTTTTTGGTTGGCAAGCAGGGTTGAGGGGCCCTTACCCCTTTAAATTACGTGTGGAAACTTATATCAACAATCAGCTGTTGACGTGTTTCGAACCCACAACCTCTCCACTTTGTGAGAGGGATGCTACCATTGAGCCACAGGCTCATTCGCTCCTCTTTGATATCAGCTCTATCCTTCTCAAGTTTAGCAATGAGAATCTGCAAGCTTTCTTTATCTGCAGCCATCTGTTTCTTCTCTATTTCTATGTTCTTCTCCTCATCTTTTATACTTTTCTCCCAGTCCTTCAAAGACTTGGATTTTGATTCCAATACTTTCTCTTTCTCCTTTGATTTCTCCATTTTCTTTTCTACTGCCTGCTCCCTTTTGGCAATCTTCTCTTCCCTGTGATTAATTTCAATTTCCCTGTGCTCTAGTGCAACTACCTTAGCTTTCAACTCCTCATCTACAGATTTTCTCTTATTGTCCAGTTCAAGCTCAAATTCGTGTTTTTCAGATTCAAGTACAGCATTGTGCTCATCAACGAGCTTCTGTATCTCCACCTGCAGTAAATCAATCCAATAAAATAGAGAATCAGACACTACTAAGAAAGACAATAACCTTGCATCACTAAAAACATTCCAGCCAAGTGTATCATCAAAATATACACGTATTGTGTGTATTAAATCTTTTATCAAAATGAAACAAATTACTCGAACCCAAATTTGAATCTAACTGCAATTACGGCAATGAAATTAAATCTTAATGTTTATATAACCTAGCAATACAGACAACATTTTCAGATGAGTGCATCCTTTCAATAATACCACACAATATTAAACACAAAATCTGAAAGGAGACCTCACTAACTCCTTCAACAATACCCTTGGACTTCCATCAAAGTGCCTTTGGGGACATAACCTCTAAATGCGGAGAAAGGCATAGAATACTCAAAGAAAAGAAGATTAAACCAGATTTAGTTAACCAACTCTCACTAAAAAAGACAATGGCATCAGCGTCTAAGGTGAAGATACCAAAGTTATCAGTGACCTTGTATCTTTTTCTCCACTTGTAAATGATACGAATATGTTTAAAAGTGATAGTGCAGCAAACAAACACCTATTTGAAGCAGAAATTATAAGATCAAATCTTTGCCCAAAGATAATAATATGACAATGGAGGATGAAGCTAATAATGGAACCACGAGGACAATAGTGAAAGAAAGAGATAGGTAATTCCAGTCCGTAAAACCCCAGCAAAACATATCTGTCTATCTGCTTTTGCTGGAGCAGAGGCCAACTGTTACTACATAGATGTCCTACCCTCCCATTTGGTTTTTGGTTTTTTTCCTGTAACATATTAACTTATATAAGACACTTTTATACTCCATGCATCCATGCTCATGAGATTAGAGAATTTTCCCTTTCAACTTAAAGATGGAGCACAAAGGAGGTGCCTCTTCCCCTAAAATGAATAAGCACGGCACAAAAAGAAAAAGTACCTCATGAAAAACAAAACAGATATAACTCATCGAACTAGACTGAATAGCAAGTATGAAACTTACCCTTTCTCTAACATTGAGCCTTTCTTCTAATGCATTAAGCTCCTTCTCTTTCAACTCTAACTTCTTCACCATAGCCTCAGCTTCCTGAATACACAAGAACTAAAAATAAGAGAAAAGAATATATGAAATACAAAGTTTATTGCAAAAAATAAAGCAAAGTTTTGGACGAAAACAAGAAATAGTGAACTTGCCCCCTCTTTTGCAGAAAGAATTGCTAATCTTCTGTTTATATCATCTTCCTCCATTCGCAAGATTTCATTCTTATTTTCAATCTGCTTCTGCACCTCCTCAAGATCTTTCTCCTTCTGTTTAAGAAGCAAATCACTTTCATTTGCCTTTTCTTCTCTCTGGTTGATAATTCTACGGCCCTCACTCAGCCTCTCCTCTCTCTCCTGCAGCGTCCTTTCCCAATCTGCCAACTCTTCTCTTTGTTTAGACAAAGCTGATTCATGCATTCCTCGCCTGAAATATATAAATAATTAGTCAAAAAAATAGTACTAAAAATAAGAGGAAAGAGAGTAAGAGTAGTTAGAAGCTTAAGCATACTCTGCATTAAATGACTGTCGTTCACTTCGCAGTGAACTTTCACGAGCTTCAATCTCTTTCAATTTTCTCTCCAAATCTGAACTCTTCCGACTGGCCTCAGCAAGTTTAGCATCAGCAGCATGCAACTTTGATTCGACCTCCAATGATTTCTCCTCAGTTTTTGCAATCAAAGCATTAGCTTCAGCCATCTTTGAGTCTGCGGTGTATTTTATTTCAGCAGATTCAGTACGCATCTCACGCAAAGCTTTCTCCAACTGCAATGTTAGGCCACAAAAAGGAAAACATAACTACAACAACTTCCAGTTTCAAACTAAGTTATTATAATATAAATAAATGACAAAAGGAAGAGAAAAACTTACATCAACCACACATTGCTTCTCTACTCCTAAAGCTTTCCTTAGGTTGTCTTTCCGCCACTCTGCTTCAAAAATTGCATTCCTGCGAGCTGTTGTTTCTCTTTTGAGAAGCTCATTTGCTTCTGCCAGTGCTTGTCTAAGTTCATCCAGCTTTGAAGTCCAATCTCTCTTTTCAATTAGGAGAAGCCCCATGTTATATTGATACTCCAGAAGCTGTTTATAATCAGGCAAAATAAATCGTTACAAATAACAGAAAACATGAATACAAACAATAATGTTTTAGTTTGACTAGATAAGCATATCATCCAAAACTGGTCCACCCACTTATGATCAAAACAATACAATTTTCATACTTCAATATCACAATTCACTTAAGATAGAAGCATCTAATGACTCCTCAGTTCTTACTTACATCATTACATCTTTAATTCTTTATCATTATACAGTATATAAACAATTGCACTACTTTGTTCATTCTAAACTAGCAAATTACTACATACAAAACTACCCTAAAAGTTAATTACCCAGATGCAAAATCAAAAAAATAAAAACTACCCATATCATAAAAACAACAAATAACCATAAAACAAACCTCATTTTCGACTCTTGACACCTTCTCAGCAAGAGCTTCACGGTCTCTTTTTAATAAAGTGGCTTCATCCAACAAACCCTCTTCTCTAAATTTCTTCCAGACTTCTTGATCTTCTTCCCCGCCATCTATATCAACTTCTCCTCCTCTTCCACCTAAACTACTCAAAGGTGGTGGTGGTGGTGTAGTTTCAAACAAAGCAACAGCTTTTCTTTTCGAAATACTTCTATTATCAACAAATTTGTTGTTATTGTTGTTGTTTCTAGAATTTGTAGTCTTTGGTGTTGAAGACCAATTCGAAGGCCAACCTGCTCTTCTTGGAGTTAACATTGAAACAAAGATTTCAATCTTTTTTTACACAGATCTTGAAATTAACTTCATATGAAACAACCCCAAATCTTCAATTCCTCAAAAACCCTAATCGATAAACCAACTACTTTACGAAACCCTAAAGGGAAGAAATCGAGAAGAAGTGAAGAAGAAAACCCTAAATCGGATTTCAAATTGAAATTTAATTTTCCGATAAGTTATAGATTTCAAATCCGAAAAAAACTTGAAGAAACTTCTTTCTTTCTTCTCTCTCTTCTGAAACCTCAAGCAAACCAAGCAAGCCGCACCGCAGCCTCTTTTTCTTGTTTTTATTATCTTTATTGAATGACAGCACTTAAAGCTTATATGAAATTACTAAATGACCCTAATTTTGAAAAAGGAATTTGAGAACCGGTTTTGGTTAATTAGTAATTTCGAGTGATGGCTTTTTTATTAGCACGTGGGTTTTTCTGGTATGTTTCTTTTAATACCTAAAATACCCTTGTAGTGGTTAGTTTTGGAAGTTGGTTGGTTATATATAAAAGAAAATTCCATGATGACTGAATGGTGAACTTGCCACGTGGATTTTTCTTTCAAATTCAATCCAAAACTTGTTCCTAGGTGGAACCAAAAGAATAAGGAATTTTATTCATAATAACACACACGTCATCGAAGTCAATAACATTGTTTTGGTCATGGCAGACGTGGCATGACAATTGGCACTAGTGCCAAGTCATCAATTTTACCTGGATGATTTTCAAGTATATAAACCATATAAAGTACTCTTTGATGAGGCCTTTAAACATCTTTTCGACGACAAATAGTTATCATAGGTATTTTCCAGCAAGTAGCAATCGAGTCATCGTATTTTCAGCTTCAAGAAAATTAAACACGGATACCTCACCCACTTATAAACTTGTGAGGGGCTCTCACGACACCTAAGCGTTCTATAGACTCGCACGGTGGCAGAGGTTTTCCTCTACCATATATCATTTTGCAGATGTATGTACAAATAAGCTAGCCAATTTGTGTTCCTAGAAGGTAAAAGGATTTTGATAAAACAGGACCATTGTTAAACACAAATAATAACAACCTTAACAAGTCTAGCCTCATACAATTCAGAAGACCATAATTATAAAACCCATGTAGAGTACACAAGAGAATGAAAGGGAAAATATAGTACATATTATAATGGTGGTCTACTCTGGCCTTAGTGGGTAGCATTAGCTGCACATGGTGGATAACATGATCCACATCATGTCTCTGTCTTTTATATATCTTCCAATGTATATATGAATGATAAGGGTAAGAAAGACCATTTGAAAGTTGAAACATTAGCCTTTACAGTAAGGTATTTTGAGAGGAATATACTTAACCAAACCAGAAAGTAATCTTGTTTTTGGGTTTCACTGAAAGTAGCTAGGAAGTAAACCCAACTCCAACGGCTCTTTGGAACACTTCAGGGGCCATACATGGCATACTTTACATGCAAGAGCCTAGACAAAGTAATTAAAAGTGTGGAATAATCTCAAACTTTTTGGTGGAAAGATAGATACAAATCTTTTTCTATCTCTAGTGCATGTTTATCTATCTAATGGGACTTTTCATCATCATCTGTTTTACTATTACAGGTTCTCATTTTCAGAATGGTTTTGATTCATATATCCTAGCTAGCTAGGGGCAAGTGTAGTGCAATATAGATCTTATCTACGAACTTATGAAGAAATAAGCAATCAGCAGAGTCCACTATAGCTTCTAGGTTCACAGATACAGTATTTTATATCCAATGATATTATCTAGTAACACAATTAATTAACTTTTCTAATATAATTTTGCTGTTGTTTTTTTTTTTTTTTTTTTTTTTACTTTGACTGTAACGACTATGGACATTTCTTCTTGAAATTGTCCGGTAGACTCAAAACATTTAAGATAAAATTGATAAAAAAAATACAACGTACTTTACACTATTTTTAAAATATTTAAAGTAAAATTGATTAAAAAAATATAACGTACTTTACACTATTTTTTACTTAATATAACGTACAAAAGAAAATGACCAATCTGTTATACAATCTGTTAATTCCATGCTAACAGACTGTTTAATTGTAAAAAAATTATCTACATAGTTTTATTTAATTAAAAAAAACTTAAAATTAGTTTCCAACACAACAAAAAATTGCACGTGTGTCTCATGTGACAATTACTATCTTCTCAATTTACAAACATATTCTTACAAAATATCTTTAAACAAATTCAAAAATGACAAACTACTCAATTTCTTCTCTCTTTAGTTTTTTTTTTTTTTTTTTTGTTGACAAGCAAGGTTGTAGGGACCCCTACCCCTTTTAAATTACGTGTGGAACTTATATCAACAATCTATTATTGACGTGTTTCGAACCCACGACCTCTCCACTTTGTGAGAGGGGTGCTAACACTGAGCCACAGGCTCATTCGCAGAGATCCTTTAAAGAGTTGCAAATGGACGGTCAGTGGAAATGGTCGATGACGTGGATGCCATGACCTAATGGGGAAGGCAATCAATCCTTAACCCTCCATCAGGTAAGATAAACGTAACAATTTAGTCTCTACTTTGTTTTAGATAAACCCTAGCTAATTGGTAACAATTTGTCTGTTCTTTGTTTTATATATATGTTTCTTTGCTTTACACAAACATAAGCATGTAAACACATCACTAACAAAACTCAGAAACTTTGTGTTGCATTAAGTTCTAAGCATTACTACTCTTCTCTTCTCTTCTCTATTTACATTCTCTGTAACACTAACAAGATAAACTTTTTCAATATGCTCTCAGCATTAGTACTGTTTATCATATTATTATATTATCACATCTTCTTAATTCAATTTCTGGTTCTCATATCAAACGTGGTGATGAAAATCTTGTCCCTTCCATTGCTGATGATACTCACATCAAACAGCCTCCTTATGAAAATCATGTCCCACCTGCTAATGATGCTCCTCCTTCACCAGTTGATGATGAAGACAATGAGCCATGGAAAAATGAAAAAACAAACACCTACTGAAGCTCTCTTCCTACTTGGTTGAAAATTATAGTATATATTGCTGGTATTGTTGGTCTTGGATTCGGCGGATACAAACTCTACATCAAGTGCTACAAAGATTATCAGGGAAATATCAAATTTGAGCTTGAATTATCCTATAAGGCTTGACTGGAGTAATTCGTTGGTGTTATAGTTTAATTAAAAGAAGGGCAAATTAGACTTACCCCACAAATTTATCAATTTAATTAAATTACGTGGTTTCAATTTGAAGGATTAGTTTTATAATGAAAAGAAGATCAAGGTCATGTGAGAAGCACATGCGTTTAATTGTTGTGTTGGATTTTTAAATTTTATTTTTTATTTTTCTCACATACCACGTAAATAAAAATTATTCACGTCAATCAACCATTAGCAAGAATTTAACAGATTGTACAACATAGAACTTTTTTGAAAGTTTAAGCATCATTTGGTCAGTTTTTTTGTACGTTGTATTAAATGAAAAATAGTGTAAAGTACATTGTATTTTTTATCAATTTTACCTTAAATATTTCGAGTCTACCTGACAATTTCAAGAATAAACTACTTTTTTGGTCTTGAAATAGCACGACATTGTAGTGTTTCCTAATGCAGAACATAAAGCTTAAGTTTGGGCTCCTTGAGCAATTTTGTAGTCAAACGTTTCCAGTTAAGCCTGAGTTCTTCCTCAGCCGAGGCTCCAGCATCAACCAATGAAGTTGACAGTCTAGCGAATTTGTTTAAATCATGATCTTTAATAGAAAAAAGTCCAATAAAAATTTATTTTAAAGAAAACACAAAAAAAAAAAAAAACAAAAAAAAAAAAAACACAAGCTTTCTTTTACATACATATTGCTCCAGAATCACACACTATGTCTAAAAGAACAATAATATGTGAACCACATTTACGGTAGTCCCCTGTCATTATAATAAAAACCATTAAAAATAAACTTTTTATAACAAATTAAATATACAAAAATATAAACCAAATCCTAAGAAAAACCTACATAGGTGATAACATTCACAAGTAGGATAACTTGAGTCAAAGCCTCCAGTACTAGTTGTAGGAAGATCTGCCTACACTCATTATAATACTTACAAAAAGAATGAACTAGAGATGAACACTTACAAGACCATATTTTATGATCTCAAATAGTCAAATCTCAATGTTTTTGCTTTTACTCGTTATTTTTAATTTAAATATGTCCTTCTGGTAAGCTTAACAAAATTTAAATGGTTGTTGTTAAAAGTGTTTACCAGTCTTGTTGCGTAATTATATCAACTCCTTGTAGATTTCTTACTCATTTTAACTAGGCTTTTCAAATGATGTACGTGCAAAAGTTGGCTCAGAAAAGACCTCACTGGTATTAGCTGGAATTTCGAAGCCAATTAGGAGGATCATACTCATGCGGAAATTTGATAAAATGGCAAAGTAAATTGGAAAATGTTTTATACCTCAATGAAACTGGTTCAGCGAAGTATGGTCCGTAAGACCGTAACCAGTTCAGCTATCGAGGTTTGTGTGCAATCAGTTTTGGCAGATAAATAATGGGAAAGGTAAGTAGCTTTAATTTTATTAAATACCATTATCTGTATGTAAAACTAAGCGTGACATTGTAACATTCCTGCCCGTAAACATCAATATTGTTCCCACTTAATGACTACAGAGATCTCGCAGCGTGTGGTTTCGCTCATATCAGATCAGAACTTTCCAGGAGGTCTTTTCCATATTGGTATTGATTCCACCCAAACACGCTTAGCTCCAGAGATCTAATGGGATCTGGTTTCTAGTGCATGTTCTGAAAGTGACTCAATATCAATATGGGATCAGACTTCCAGGTCAAGGTAACCCCAAACCAATGGAAGGAATAAAAGGCTGAAATGGAAGCTTTTGGATGTGGAAGCTTGTAAGTTGCTAATTTAAAAGAAATCTGCCTTCATCAACAAATTTTACGATGAAATCTAGCTTGTATTGTTGACTAGGTATGACCCGTCCCTCCGGGACGCTTTATTTTTAATTATATTTAAACTACTAATTTTATATCCGTACACAAATCTAGTGGATAAAAATAAACAATTTATAGTTAAATTGATTACAATAGTTAATTTGAATTTATTTTTATACTTGTATTGAGTAACTCAATGATAATAAACGCCAAACAAAAAATTGTGATTGCTCTAATATGATTTGCAAAGTCCTCTATATGTAAATCATAGAGATAATTAAATCTTTTTGTTACTGAAAAATAAATCCTATCTTAGTATTTATTGTAGACAAAAATAAATTTTAATAGAGATGAAAATAAAGAACATATTAAATTTTCATAGCTTCATCTTCATGACTTATGTCTTCTAAATTGATATTTTCAATTGCCTGCACGAATTTTTTTTATTAGTTTCACATATTCCATTCTTTCTTGAAAATAGTTGTTAGACCATTTTTGGACTTCATTTTTTGTCAAGAAAATCTTTGAGTTGAGCATTTGAGCCTAAACCATAGAATACGATATATATGGATCACTTTCTTTTGATGATGAACCTAACTTTACACCTTTTGCAACTGCTTATTGTGATGTTTGCATAGTCATTTCATTTTCTGGATGCATTTTAAAGGTTATTTCCTATTCCATAATTAATGAAGGAATGTGTAGGTGTTATCTTCTTTGGAAAATATGTCTCTAAGTATGGCTTGTACAACTGTTTCATAGAATAGTCCTCATGTCATATTCCATATATGAAGGTTGATCAATTTGGTCAAGCAACCCTCATCACATTGTACGATAGAATAGTCTTCATATCGTGTTTTAATGATCTGAAAATTCGAATAAGAAGAGGTTCATGGATATCATTCTTTGCAAGGTGTCAACCACCCTGTTGGATTGCCTGTATATTTTTCAGTCCCACCTTCTGTAATTTTCTAAACCATGGCTAGAAGCCTAACTGAAATGATTGATTTTCCAATAAACTATCTTCACATTGCACTGAAAGTATTCAATTAATCATATATAATAAAATTTTGTAGAGGTTGTTCATATTCTACTATGGCCAAAAGTGAACTGGCTGACCTTTGTGCTTCATTGTTTATTAGATTCATAGCTATAGTCAGAATTTTCCAAGAACACTTTCAAAGAGCTTGAAAGATTTCTTGGTTAATCTGATGGTTCATTTATCATTCAGAATAGTTGTTCTGCTGATCTTATAAGCTCCTTTGAATTCTTAACTATCGGTTTTATTACTTCCTGATTTTGTGTGGCTGCAACAAAGAAGTTACGGAATTCATTCAACCATTTGTGTATAAAGAAAAAATATATCTAACTAATCAATCAACATTTACCATTAGTTTCTATCAAAAAAAAAAAAAAAATTACCATTGGTGAAGACATGATTTTCAAATTGAAACTTGGCTTTGTTAGGCGTTAATTCATAATAGCTTTTCTTCGATGGAAACATCCAGTTCCACAATAGTTTGGTCCTTAAATTTCCAACAATTCAACACAAAAAATATTGTTGAAAAGTAAGTACTTTCATTAGTGATAGTCCTTGCTATCACCTCAACACACCATTATATCCATAAAACAAAATTTGTTGTTTGCGAAAATTTTGATTTTTCTGAAAATGTATAGATGAAATTAAAACTATTCACTTATAAATAAAATTTAAAGCATTGACATGAAAGCAAAAACGATAGTATTAGGTTGAAATCACTAATAGAATCGTTAGTCAAATATCAAATTAAAAATAGAAATATTAATTAATTGTATAAACCTTATATAGTCCAGGTTTAAGGATGGGTTGTATGTATTATTTGTATAATTGACTTTGGCTATAGATACTGAAAATAAAAATAAAATTAAACACAAAAAAACTTGAATTTCAAATTTTTCTTTGTTGAAAAAGAGAAAAAAAAATAAAGTGTTCATTGATGAAAATATAAGAGTAGAGAGGTGATAGAGGTTTGATGATAAGCTAGAACCGATTGATAACAGGAAAGACATATGAGACAGATAGAGTTGTATGATGGAATCTATACTCTCTATTAAAGTTAGGCATTCCCTTAACTATAACTTGGTTAAATCAATATGTTTACAAACCAAATCAATTGAACATCTTATCCAAAATATTGGTATTTTATCAAAAGTTAAAATTAAATCTTTTGTTAAAAAAAATAAAAATATAATAACATAAGCAAAATAATGTCAAGAATTTGGATTGTGAGCTTGGAGATATAATTTACACTCAAAATTAAAAACGTCAATTTATATTATTTAAATTGTTAAAAAAAATATATATAGGTAAACAAATACATTAAATAAATCCTCAAAAAACATTATAAAATGATAGTAATTTATTATTATTATTATTATTATTATTATTATTATTATTATTATTATTATTTCACATTACATCTTCGATGACTACACAAAAAATGAGAATACAATTTAAATTAATTTGATCTAAAACTTAAAAATAAAACCTTTAAACCAGGACAACAATAATGTTATGGAGGAATTAGAAAATAAATATACATATACGTAATATAATTCTACTTTCAATCAATTTCAATAGCAAAAATAAAAACCAAAATCAAATTATAACATGTAAAACTTACATATAAAATAACACCCGTGCATTACACGGGTTAAATAACCCAATCTCATCTCATTAGAACCCAATCTCTATAATCTCAAGTGCAAATCTTGATCGTCATTTGTCTCTTTACCAAGTTTTACACCCGTGCATTACACGGGTTAAATAACCCAATCTCATCTCATTAGAACCCAATCTCTATAATCTCAAGTACAAATCTTGACCGTCCTTTGTCTCTTTACCAAGTTTTATAAGTGCCGGTTATAATATAGATCTTTGAGCAAATCTATATTCAGTTGTCAGGAGCAACTAAATTAATGTCCTACATAGACTCTTTTCTGATTAAATCTACGCTGCTGGAATTCAAATGAGCAAAATGATCTTCTTCTTTTTTTCCTAGCAATTATACCATTAGTAGATCAACATTTAACAAAAAAAAATGAAAAAAACAAGCAGAAGAAGAATCTGCAATGCCAATGTTTGATGCAATTATAATCACTTCAACTCTCCAACTGTTGATACTAAATCTGCAACACTTGCAGTCTCATCAAAGGGAACATGTGCGGTGTGATTGTTCAATTCAATAGGATTTATATTTTATAACATGATCGAGTTGGATTGTTGATATGGTAAGAACTTTTTTTTTTATCGTCATTGTTTTTTAATTTTTTTGAACTTTCAAATTTTTTATTTGTATATATTTGTAATTATAATTTTTTTTTTTTTTTTTTGAGAAAAGAAGAATTACACAAAACTAGAGGACAAATGCACTACAAACTGCGATGCAAACCCTTTTTAATAACAAAACCAATCCTACGAAAAACATATTCATTGAAACCCGCCGTCACCATATTACTATTATCACTTTCTGTACTTAAAGAACCTACATATAGATGCATTTTTTTTTTTTTTTATAATCACACTTTTATTATAAATATTAAATATTGTTTACATTACATGCCAAGAGATCAAAAGCCAACTGCTTATGAATGCAGTTTGAACCTGTTAGAAAAATCTGCTAGTATATGGGCCACTTAAGCTTTATGGTGGGGCTGCATTTGAAAGGGTGATGCATGAATTTCCTTGTGCCACATATTCAATTGAATGCCCCACAGGTGTCAAGGGAGAAAGTAAGCATAACTTCATTCAACAGAGTTGTACCTGTTAGCTAGATATAATCTAGAGATTTTTGGACATACCCCCCATTTGAAAGTCGAAATTTGAGATACCCCATTTGAAAAAAAATTTGAGATGTCCCCCAATTCAAGATGTGGTGTTATCTTAGCCGTGCATCATAATCCATCATAAAACTCACCTACGGCTGTAAAGCTCTTCTGTCTTGAATTGGGGGTATCTCAAATTTTTTTTCAAATGGGGGTATCTCAAATATCGACTTTCAAATGGGGGTATGTCCAAAAATCTCTATAATCTATGTTGCTTCTTACAAGTTGGAAAACTACTTTCTTATGTCAACAGGTTGCTGATATACTACTTAGTACTTACACGTGCTGGTCGAGGTGGTGGTGATGGAATATAGCAGATGAAACCGCCACTAAGTTTGTTTGACATCAATTTTGTGACATTGGATGTCCATGGTTATCTCGCCTTGAAATCATTGTTAGGAAAGCCAAAGATGTACGCACATTCGTCTCGTGTCCGTGTCTCTATGTCGTTTGTCTTAGTCTGTTTTGGGTACTGGACGTACGTACCTAGTTAGGACGTTCGTACGTCCATTGAGGCAGCAAGCTTCCTTTTGGTCAGGACGTACGTACGCTGTTAGGACGTTCGTACGTCCAAGCAGACAGCAAACATGTTTTCGTCAGGACGTACGTACCTCTTTAGGGCGTTCGTACGTCCAAACAGGCAGCGAACGTTCACAATGTGGATTTCATCAATTCCGGCCCATTTTGTGTGTGTTCCAACCCTAAGTATAAATAGGGTTTCTTTTCCAAAGAACAAGTTAGTTCTTTGGCCGTCCAATTCATCTTGTTTTGGAGTTTGTTTAGGTTGTTTTGGTGATTGAACTCATCTTCTTCTTCCCCATTCATCTTCTTCTTCTTTCTTCCCTATTTATCTTCTTCTTCATTATTGAATAGTGATTTAGCTTCGAGTCTTCTTGTGTGTTCATCAAGAAGTCGAGTGTCTTGTGCGTACATCAAGGTGCTCCGGTGAAGTCAAGGTGTTAGAGATAACCAGGAGTGTCAACTCGCAGTGATTGCAAGTAGTTGATAGGTTTGTAAATCTCTTCTCATCTAGTGGATTTATTTGTTGTCGTGAGGACAACCGTGGACGTTTCCCAATTTGGGTTTTACCACGTTAAAAATTTCTGCGTGTTATTTACTTTCTGCATATTGTTTAAGTGGTTTGAATATTGAACTGTTAGATTAGCACTATTTGTGTTGTTACAATTGGTATCAGTCGCTGGGGGCTGGTTAAGGAGCGTCAAGGCTCACGCTAACGATCCTATGAGTGCAATAATGGTTCATGAGTCTGGTTATAATAATTTTATTGCTAAATCGTCTAAATCTACAAAACCAAAATCTGATTTTGAAAAGGATGATAATTTGTATGTTGTTAGCAATAGTGATTGGGCTCTTCTTTACAGACTTTCTGCAAAAGAATGTGAAAGATTACAAAAAGCTAATATTGATTTGCAGGAAAAATTTTAAAAAGCTAATTGTAATGTGTCTACTATTTCTGATAATGTTTGTTTTGAAGATAATGGTGTTTTGCAGACTAAGGTTGATTCTCTAGAACAACGACTCAGACATTGTGCAGAAGACTATATGCTTCAAGGGGAAGTTTATGAATCCAAAATTAAAAATTTGGAAAAGGCTAATCTTTCTTTGCAGGATAAAATTGAGATTCTTGAAAAACAAATTTCTTGTGCTGCAGATGATGCAATTTCTATTTCTCAATTATTTGACAAAGAAAAACTTGACTTGTTATGTAGAATTGCAGCTTTAGAGAAGGCCAATCAGGAGGTTGATGAGAAATACAAATCTCTATTGGTGGAGTATGAGGTAACAAAGAACGATTTAACGTCTACTCAACTCCAATTGCAGGTTTTGGACAAAACTAGATTTGATTCTCCTATTGCTAGTTCTACTAGTTCATCTAGTGTGATTACTCCTGTAAAATCTAGTTTGCCTGCCCTTTTGCCTACCCCACCTATTGAGACTAGACTTAATACTAATACTTTTCAGCATGTTTCTGGCAAAAAGTTTAAGTCTAAGGCTAATGGTACTGGTGTTTTTGCTGGTAAGACATCTTGTTCTCATAGTGGAGGTACAGGTCTTGTCAAGGCACCATGTCACAAATACAATGGTGACATACATGTTTCATCTTCTACTACCACATCTTCTTATAAGAATTCTTTGAGTAAGTCTAATGTTTTTCATTGTTCTTATTGTGGTAGAGTTGGTCATTTGGATAGCTTTTGTTGGGATTTTAATCAACATGTTAAATGTTATTCTCATGTTCATTATAATTATAATCTTGTTGATTCTTATGTTCCTTCTTGTGCGTTTTCTAGACCTTGGAATTCTAATGTCTATTGTCATAGGTTTAAGAAAAACAGGTACTCCAACAAAAGGAAGTCAAAGACTAAGGTGGAATTAGTTAAGGACAAGTCTATTGCAAAGCTTGTTAAGGGGAGATCTCATATCTTTTCAACTCCCAAGGTGTGCACGCCTAGTGTTAAACAAGTATGGGTAAGAAAAGATAAGTTGAAGGTTTTTCTGGACTTGCAAAGGTCTGGTGGTGTCCCATATTTGGGATGATGTAGGTTGTTTCTAGCCTTGTGTTATTTGAATTGCATATTTCTCTAACCACATAGGCTATTTGTTTGGTGTTTCTACTTTTTATGCTTTGTTTGTTTAGGTTGCAGATCATGTTGCATCTCTAAATACATAGTTGGTTATTCCTTCTATTTTTCTTTATTTATTCCATGTATGTGTTGTTGGTTACATCTTTTCTGAGATATTGGTTTAATTCAATTGTCTTAAATAAGTTGCAATATGTTTGGGTGTTTTCTCTTTCTGAACTCTTAAGTATGTTTTGGTATGTATCATGCATTTTTCCTCGCTTGTTTGCACAGTGCACGGCATGCTTGCATAATGGGAGTCTTTGGAAACCACTTACATATTCTTTGAGCTCATAGACCTTCTCTATCTCTCGAGTATTTATGTGATCTTGAGCTATCTCTCCTTTATTTTGGTTAATGTTCATCTTGTTGTTAGTGTTATTGAACATTCTTATCTTCCTATTACAACTCTTGTTAGTGGTCAATGACTCACTTTATCCCCAGCCATTTGATTGTCTTTGATGCAATATCAGTTGGCTAAGAACCTGTTGGGGTTGTGAGGGTCATGCTCTGACGGATGCACTCAAGAGATGTTAGTTCTTGTGTTGCACGTTATCATGGTATTGCACTTCTTGAGTTTGTGTTTGTCAAAAAGATGTAGGCTACACCCTACCCTCGTGTTTTTGAAAAGATGGAGGCAAAAATCCCTCCCACGCGGGAATGACATTAGAGTGATGTAGACTAAACTCCACCACATAGGGCAAAATAAAAATCCAAGCGCATGTTCATTGTTTTTTATGTAAGGCATACAAAGTTTATATTCCTTTGCCTTTTTAATGTCTTGGTTTTCATTTGAAAGATCATATTTATATTCGTTTGCTTTCTACTCATAACGTTTGTTTCAAAGGGGGTTGAAGTTTGTTTCTTCTATGCTCACTTACTAATTTAATCGTATGTCTCTTGTTGATGGTTCTATATTCTAGGTCTTCAAAGGGTGTGTTCTAGTGGTGAACTTTTTCTCTCTTTATGCATTGCATTGCATCTACACACACCGAGGTTTAGTTTATGATGCACTTCAATTCTCTTATTTGTTCAATCTCTTGCTTATCACCATATATTGCCTCTTATTTTTGTACGGATTGGGATTGGCTACTGTTTTTGGAAGTTCATGATGTATTCCTCTTCACTTCTATGGTACATCAGTTCTTTTCCTTTTATCTTCTTATTATGGTTTGTGTTGTTAGTTATTCGGTTTGTTTTTCTGCTATTAAAGTTAGTCCTTAAGGTTAGTCTTCACATGGTTGGATATGGGTTGTTAGTTTTGTCGTTAAAATTGATTCTTAAATATGATGCAGCCTCTATTTGCTATTGTTTGTGTTTGGTTCTTCATTATCCTAGTCTAACAAGTTTAGTGCGATTCTCATTGCTTGGTTGTTATCGTGTGCACACTTCATGATTCTGCACACCATGTGTTCGATAAAAGGTCTACATGGGTATTCTCACATTTCTTGTGCTAGGTTCGCCATTTCTCTTACATTTGTTAGTTTGGTTAATGTTGTGTTTATGCAGGACATGCCTCCTAAGCGCGCTCGGACTACTCCCACCAAAGAAACACCCGGTTCCAAGGGTGTTTCGTCATCGGGCACACGTCCTCCTCGTGCTTAAAGGAGTAGAGGCGCCATTCCTTTGGATTCTTGTAGATGTTCTTGCTGAAAGTGTTTATGGCTTACTCTATTTTGGTTCTATTCCTTGGTAATTCTTTTCAGTCGGTGTTTCATTGACATACTAAGGTCAGATTGTTAGTATTATTTGGTTTTACACTTCATGCTTTCTATTTTTGTCATTGGATCACATGTGTTTGATGTGATTTCTGAAGGTAATAGTTCTCAATTTGTTTTAAGAAGGCTACAAGGTATGCATAAGCATATTTTGGTGATGAAATCATGTTATTGGTGTATTCGGTTGTCATGATTTATATTGATTCATGTTTTCTCATAGGTTCTCATCATACTTTTCTATGTTAGGCTAATATTCTTGAATTACCTTGTTGGCTAGCTGGTGTTTGATTAAATGCTTATGAGACTTGCCTATCCTCTTATTGTTGCTTCTTGTGCCTGGTTGATCCTATTTTTTCCTGCAATAGGTTTGATTAGATGTGTTCTTGGTAGTCTTCTGCAATAATCCTCATGCAATGGTTTTGGGCTACCACTGTTCTACTTTGGGATGCATATGCTCAGTTTGGTCATCTATTGTTAGCAATTCTCTTCTATTGACTCTCTAATCTTTCTGACAATGTATGGCATGTCATCGGAGTCTTAGTGTTCTGGCAGGAAATTTACTCTGAAGTTGGATTGTTGCTTTGTGACTTGGTGACATCGATAATCCTTGCTCATTCTTCAGTTAAAGTTTTTTTTGAGCTTGATGATTGTCTATCTTGTTTGGCATATGTTGAACTAATTTTTGGGTTTCACTAGGAGTGGGCTTACAGGTTTATTCCTTTTATGTCTCTATTCCATTGTGTTTGGGATAATATTTTCTTATCCTTGTTTATAAGATTCTCTAATTTTTTTTTGTGGTTGGATGAGTTGTTTCAGGAACATGTACAGATTGGATTTCCCCATGGATTCTCAATGGATTTTCTTATACTTTACGTATCTTTTTCTGCAGTTACTCATATTCCTGTAGTTTTGTCATGGGATATTATTGGATGTGTCTAATATGCATGGTTTCCCTATTCTCTTTCATATCTCCTACTAACTATTGTTTATCTCTTCTTCTTTCTCTTTTCGCATATTCTTTTCTTGCACATTTCTCCCAGGGTTGACTATTTGGTTCTTGGTCTTTATTGTACCTTCCCAATTTCATCAAGTATGGTATTTCTTCCTTTTTGTTTGTTTGCTCTTTTTCTCTAAATATCTTACTACTATGAAGTCGTTTCTCTGGAATCTATCTCAGGTGGTTATGGTCGGTTGTTTAAAGTGATATTCTAGTGAATCATTTGTTCCGATTGTTGGTGTCCTGACTCTTTCTTCTATGTATAGGATTCTCTTGGTTTCTATCAGGGATTCATGTTATGTTTTCTTTTCTTCCCTTTGTTACCTATATAAGTATTCAGTGTCTTGTGTCTGTGTCGGTACTCTTTCTTCTTCATTTATATGCCTAGATCTCTCTCATGTTTTTTAGTTTTGTGTGTCATGGATTCCAGATTTATGGTATGGTTTTCTCTTTCCTCTCTTCTACCCTTGTATGATTGGTTCTTTGTGTGTTTCAAATATCCTTATTTGGTTTGTTTGTTCTAGGTGCATCTTTCTCATATGCATTGCATTTAGGTGACGCTTTTGTTTAGGGGGAGAATTCTTTGTATTGACATCGTGTTAACAAGTGTTTATTTTATGACTTCCGTTGCATATCCTTTTTGTTGCTAACATGATTGTTCTCTTACTTTTCTTCTTTAATCTTATTTGTTATGGTTTGGTACTTATCTTTTCTCTTTCTTTTGTTACCTTGCTTCATTTGTGACAAAAAGGGGGAGATTTATGACTCTAATACTAAAACCTTCTTCTTCCTTGTTAGTGTATTTTTGGGTTATGTTTCAGGTATGCTACACGTATGGGGGAGTGAACGTGTTGATGTTTAGAGGTTGTACAGTTTTGGGTCATGTTTCAGGTATACTACATGTATGGGGGAGTGAACATATATGATGGAGTGAAAGTGATGATGATCACTAAGTGTATGTACAGTTTTGGGTAACCTCGAGTATTAAACCTTGGAGTTCATGAAGTATGGGGGAGTTGTTCGAGGAACTTCTGTTGGCTATTTGATTGTTTCAGAATTTCTTGTTGCTTCCGTTCGGTCTCTGATGATTAAAGTGTCTTGCTCAAGCTGGAAGTCAAGAATTGGTGACTTGGTATGTGTTCTACTTTGAGTGTTTTTGTAGGCATGTATTATAAATGCCGTTGGTTTGGGTTTGTAAGCACGTTTTATAAGTGCTATTAGAGTCATAGGTTTTTTTGTCACAAAATCAATGTCAAAGGGGGAGATTGAAACCGCCACTAAGTTTGTTTGACATCAATTTTGTGACATTGGATGTCCATGGTTATCTCGCCTTGAAATCATTGTTAGGAAAGCCAAAGATGTACGCACATTCGTCTCGTGTCCGTGTCTCTATGTCGTTTGTCTTAGTCTGTTTTGGGTACTGGACGTACGTACCTAGTTAGGACGTTCGTACGTCCATTGAGGCAGCAAGCTTCCTTTTGGTCAGGACGTACGTACGCTGTTAGGACGTTCGTACGTCCAAGCAGACAGCAAACATGTTTTCGTCAGGACGTACGTACCTCTTTAGGGCGTTCGTACGTCCAAACAGGCAGCGAACGTTCACAATGTGGATTTCATCAATTCCGGCCCATTTTGTGTGTGTTCCAACCCTAAGTATAAATAGGGTTTCTCTTCCAAAGAACAAGTTAGTTCTTTGGCCGTCCAATTCATCTTGTTTTGGAGTTTGTTTAGGTTGTTTTGGTGATTGAACTCATCTTCTTCTTCCCCATTCATCTTCTTCTTCTTTCTTCCCTATTTATCTTCTTCTTCATTATTGAATAGTGATTTAGCTTCGAGTCTTCTTGTGTGTTCATCAAGAAGTCGAGTGTCTTGTGCGTACATCAAGGTGCTCCGGTGAAGTCAAGGTGTTAGAGATAACCAGGAGTGTCAACTCGCAGTGATTGTAGGTAGTTGATAGGTTTGTAAATCTCTTCTCATCTAGTGGATTTATTTGTTGTCGTGAGGACAACCGTGGACGTTTCCCAATTTGGGTTTTACCACGTTAAAAATTTCTGCGTGTTATTTACTTTCTGCATATTGTTTAAGTGGTTTGAATGTTGAACTGTTAGATTAGCACTATTTGTGTTGTTACAGCAGAGGCAGCAGCAGAAATAGCGCGTGCCGCTGGCCGATCATGGGTTGCTCCCTTATTAGACACAGCCTGTGACCAGCTTGTGTATGTTCTAGTGACCCTTTTTGATCTTGCTATTGAGCACAATCGTAGCTGTGGCTCATTGAACTGTAATTTTCCCTCATGATTCCCCAGTTTGTCTTTAAATAAGTTGAAAATGATGAGTGTATTTCTACTCTAATGCTACATGTGTTGACCCCCTTAACGGGTTCAAGCCCAAGTCAATTACAAGTCAAAGCCCAAGACTTTAATCAATAGGCTAAACTATCGAGTTATGCAACAAAGTAGGGTCAAATTCCCAACTTATGCAACCAACTAAATTAGGTTTAAAATCATCAGCAAACTTTTAAGTTTTTGCGATTTATGCAATGCCGTTAACAATCCCTTAACAGATGTTAGATTTTGCTGACTGTATGTTTTTTTTTAAAATTTTTATTGTTGACTGTGTAATAATTTATTGCTGACTGTATATTTTTAAAATTTTATTATTATTGACTGTGTAATAATTATTGCTGACTGTGTAAAGTAAGCAAAAAAGAGATTTTTAAAAGCAAAACCCAAAATTAAACAATGATTACATGATTAAAAAATAATTTAAAATTATAGTTGTTTTTAATGAAACAAAGAGATTGAGAAGTAGAAAAACGAAAAATTGGGGTTTAGAAACCAAAGACTTAACTTCGTTTGAAATAAAACCAATTTTATTTTATTTTAATTATTAATTTTTTTTTTTTACGAAAAAATATTTTTTTAATATTAAAAATCTTCCAGTCAGCGAAAAAGATAACGGCTGTTAGATTTCAGTTGACGGCATTGCATAAATTGGGAAAACATAAAAGTTTGCTGATGATTTTAAACCTAATTTAGTTGGTTGCATAAGTTGGGAATTCGACCCTACTTTGCTGCATAACTCGGCAGTTTAGCCTAATCAATAAGAGCCTAAGCCCAATTCAATTAGTAATAAGGCTTAGGCTCGTTACTACATTCAATATCAATTATGTGCTTTATCTATTTTAAGTCCATTATATTCAATAAGGTTAATATGGTAATTCTCCATCTTTGTAGAGATTTCCTTAATCTAATCAAACTACAACTCCAATATCTCTACAACTCCTAGTCCAATTACAATTCCAATATCCTTACAACTAATGTTCCTAATAGGACATGAGGTACATTATCTTGTCATTATGTGGTCCAAATACATAGGACTACAACACTACAATACATTAGGGATCGTTGGAACACATCCTAATCCCAATCAAACTCTACATGTGAATTACGTTATAAAAGGCTTGATTCCATCTCTCTTATGGATACGTAGGCAACTAAGAAGCAACTTAGTGCAACCATTATCAATCACCAAAACCCTATTCCTTCATCTTCTCCAATATCTTAGATCATAATATTAGGGGTTTCTTCTTGATCTTACATCACATTGGTGTGAAATCCGGTTGAAACACTTTGGCGCCGACTGAGGTTTTCTCTCCCCCCCCCCCCCCCCCCCCCCCCCCCCCCACACACACACAAAACCAACTTTTCAAAAGGAATCAAGCTCTTTCTTCTCAATGGCAATAACTAGATCTCAACTAAACAAGTAAGTAAGTAATGGTGGACGTCAAGAAGGTTCAAAACATATGGAACCTCGCTCTCAAAGTTCTAACCCTAGAGAGCATACCGTCACTTCCAAGAGGGTTCCATCTAATAGCGAAGAACACTCAATTTTTTCTTCCTCTTCTCAACCATCAAAGTCCAAGAAGCCTACTCAACATGAAGAAGTCATGATTTCTGAAAACAAGTATCTACGTCGCAAACTCAAAAGGCTTCAGAATAGAAACAATGGTCTAAGGAGGAAGTTTAAACATGCGAATCACAATGGTAATGAATGTTCGTTGACTCCATCTTCTTCAAGCGTTTTTGATAGGTTGGGAAACAATCCAAATCCAAGGAAAATGACTCGATCTTCAACCATCCCGGAAAAGGAGGACATTGAAGACAACATTGTATTACCATCACAAGAGCAATCCCTGGTTGAGTGGGAGAAAGAAGATGAACGCCGAAACCTCAAGGGCATTAGGGTTCATATTACCGATCAAGGCGAAGCAAGAGACCAACATTACCATCGCAAAAAAGAAGTCAAGACAACCTTGCTAGGAAGTTCTACTACTCACAATGCTTCTAAAAGGTTGCGTGGAAGACCCCCAGCTAGTGCACAAGACAAAGCCAACAAACTCACTCGAAGACCATGCCCAACGACTATGAACGTGAGAAAATTCACCCGAACGCCATGCCCAGCGGCTATGAGCAGGACAAAACTCACTCGAAGACCATACCCAGCGGCTATGAGCGTGACAGAACTCACCCGAAGACCATGCCCAACGGCTATGAGCGTGACAAGACTCACAAAAAGACCTTGCCCAGTGACAATGTGCATGACAGACTCCACAAAACGACTTTGCCCAACGGCTATAACCATGACAACCACCACAACAAGACGTTCTCCAGCGGCTGTGCACCCAACAGTCTTCAAAAAAGACCTTTGTCCAGCGACAGTATGTCTAGTAGTCTCCAAAAAAGGTCATGGTCCAAAGGCTATGCTCCTCACTATTCCGACAGAGACCTTATTCGACCATCTAATCATCACTACTTACGTCGGGAAAACTCTCCCAGACGTAGGGGCACACACCAAAACTCTCAACGAGGGAGACGAAACACACGTTCACCAACATCTAGGTCCCTAAGACATTATCGCCAAAATCCTGACCATGACACTTATGCACATGACTATGGTCACAATGGCAATGGTAACGTAGGGATCGAGAACCTCATTGAAGAGATGTTACAAACATAGGTGAAAATGTCGTTTAAATCCGGATATCCGACCTCTCAAAAACCGGTATATTCCGTGAATATCCGACCTCCCATGTTGGATATGGGAGGTTTGGTAAATTCAATGTACCGGAATGTTTCGCGAATATTCGCGAATATCCGTGAAAAATTTGAAAAATTGGGAAATTTTCTGCACTTTTCGTGTTTTTTTTTTGATTTCAGTATAAACTTATAATTAAAAGAAAAACATACATTACAAATTAAACACGTGACAAATCATAGAAGGAAGCTAAGACGGAACTATTACACAAGATAGTTTTACTCATAGGCGAAAAGAGAAATGCAAGAACTGTGACTTCTCTGTGGAAACTACTCATTCAATAATCTTATGACATGTGCATTCCTTTCTACATTCTGACTTGCAATAACCTTAGAATCATTAATTGTTACTTTCAATTGAGCGGGAAAATGATTAATGAAATTTAACTTTCTTTATATTATACAAAGAGAAGAGACAACAATGAAGTTGTAGCTACTATGCACAACTGAACCCCATCCCAATAGAAAGTTTTCAAATGCCCGGTGCATTTTGGACCTTTTTTTTATAATCTCACCGAAAATTCTAGTTCGGGGGGATTAAAAATAAATGTGTTAATTTCATAATCGAAAATTTCATAAATTTCGTAAATTTCAGTTTTTGCCGAATATTTCGTGAATATCCGATAAATTCCGAACGGCATGGGGTGTTTTAAATTCCGTTTATATGTCGTATGCCGTACCAATCCGAATAGCCAAAAACCGGAATATTTCGTGAATATCCGGGCGGCAAATTCGATTTTTTCACCTATGGTTACAAAGAATGATCGTTCAAGCAATTCAAGCAAAAGAAGCTAAGGAGTATAGACTCAGCAACATTGCCCATTATACGGGCAAAACTTCCCCATTTTCCGTCCAGATTCAACAAGCAGAGCATCACCAAATTTTGAGACACCAAGTTTTAAAGAATACTGTGTGTACCCTAGGTAAAATCCCAACATGTGTCACCCATGGCTGTATAAGAAGCTAAACCGGGAGCACCTGAGTATTAGCCAGCCAAGCCTGGGCTATCGAGTAGGGCCCAACCCGGTCTCAAGGAGTCGACATACGCTCTGTGGACCTAGACCTACCGGATAGTCCACGACCAAAGGGTGGAACCCCGGTTACTGTATAAGAAGTTGGACCGTGGGCTCCCATACATCGACCAGGCCCACCTTAGCCAAGTAGGCCTGGTCCGGCCCAGTAAAGTCCAGCAACGATAAAGGCTCATCCGAAGGCTTAACACAGAAGTCCAGGGGACCTGGCCAGGGTGTATGTAAAGTCCAGCAGCGATAGAGGCTCATCCGAAGGCTTAACACAGAAGTCCAGGGGACCTGGCCAGGGTGTATTCAATGAAGATTGGGCCTCCGGTCAGAGGAGTCAAGGCCAAGTCTTTGCTATCAAGCTTGGTCAATCCAAGTCCCAACCAACTGGATAAGTCCAGCGAGATTCCAGGCTAACAGAACCCACGGTTCTAGCCCGGTGGAGAAGACCCAGGTTGAACCAGGACCTATGAGAAGATGCCACATGGCAGTCATCCTGGTCAAAGGGAATTTAAACCAGGAAGATAACCGCTCGGTAACATGCAAGCTATCTCCACGGAAGGCATCTTCACAGTTGAACTACGTGAGTTCATAGAGTCAAAACCAGAGGGGTGGTTGAGCCAGCCTCCTCCGACCTACTACAAATACAGGAGTTCTAAACCTCCTGAACTACGAGTCTTCCACTGAGCAACTCCATTAGAGCTTAGCGGAAGCAGAGACTTGATTCCAAGTTCATCTTCTTGGATACGTAGGCAGCCTGATCCCGATCAGGTCCAGTCTCATTGTATACCCCCCATCTTATCTCTGTCTATACAAGGCTTTCATTGTAACTGTTCGATTAACCTATACTTATCTCGAGTTTGTGGATCAAATTTTTGCACCCATACTCTTTGGCGCCCACCGTGGGGCTGAATCTCCCATCAGTTCCAGAGCCTTGCAAGAAATCTCGATCCAGTCATACCGAAGTTGCTGCAGAGATGGTTGGAAGTAAGAGACACCCGACTCGTTCCAACAATGGAATGAGCCAAGTTACTGAAAGTCAGACGATGAACCTTTCTTCTTTGTCTCCGATTCTTGAAGCAACAGAGCATGTGAATCAAGAATCAGTCCTCAGGAGCGAGGGCCACGATCAGGGCTCGCAACACTCTGAAAGTGGACAGCCGGAGGCAAAAAACTTAGTGGTACAAATCACTAATGATCCTAGTAACCCTAACGCAGTCAACTGGACTATCAGGATGCCTGCATCACAAGATCCAAAACCATCCAGAGTAGCCGCGGCAAGAAGAGACCAGAGAACCTCTCCCCTGGCAACTGGAAAAGGTTATACTGAGTAGCAGAAAGGGAAACGCTAGGCAGCCGAGTCCGCAACTGCAATCATCCAGCGGCTAACCAAGGAAAACGCAGAACTGAGAAGAAAGAAGAAAACCAAGCCCAGAGATAGCTAGTCATCTTCGTCCCCGTCTTCGAGTCCATCTCCTCAGAAGAAGATAAGGCCGCAGTCGGGTAGTGACCGAAGTCTTACCCCTCATAGCCATGATACCCGTCTAGTTTGGGACAGGCTAGCACCAGGGAGAGATAGGATGTCTGCCTCCCCGATTCAGAGACATCGCCACAGACGTGCAAGAACACCTGGGCCACGTCATGGCCGCAGGGTTACCCGCAGCAGGTCTGTAGAAAAGGTCACTCCACCAGAAGGACTGCGCCGGAGGAGGCACCAGAGCACTGCCTCGGCACGCCACGGTCAGAGGGGAACGAGTCCCCAGAGGGCCCGCGCCTATCAGAAACAACCAGAGCTGCATGTGGAACAGATGAATCAACTCAAGCTACAGGAGATGATCGACCTGGCTGTTTCCGACAAAGCCAACCGAGATGAACGAATCAGGAAGCTTACTCTCTCAAGGCTAGTTGTATCACCATTGGCAGAAGAAGTCAAGAGTCATATAGTCCCGGCCAGCTTCTAGCAGCCGCCCTTCGAACAGTATGACGAGACGAGTGGTTGTCTGGTTCAACATGTTATGAACTACAAAAGCACCATGGCCATCTGGGACCATGACGACAAGTTACTTGCAAAGATGTTCGTTGTTTCACTAAAAGGCGAAGCACAAACGTGGTATCACAAGCTGCCACTTGCATCCATCCACACGTTCGTACAACTAGCTGAGTTGTTCGAAGAAAAGTACCAGTTTAATCTGAAGACGAAAAAGGGAGCTGAAGTCTTGTTCTCCTTACAGATGAACCGGAGCGAAACACTCAGGAATTTCGCCCGAAGATTCCCAACCTTATTGTCAGAAGCATAGTACAAAATATCGTGATATTTCGCGAAATATCGAGATATATATCGTTTTTCTGATAAAACGATACGATATATTCCCGATAGTTACCCTTTAATGTTTCTGTAAAATATCGGCCGATTATTTTCGATATATCCCGATATTTCCGATATTTACCGATATTTGCTGATATTTTCCGATATTTTCTGGAAATATTATTTTTCTTGCAAAATTTTTTCTACAAATAATTGGTTTATTCCATTTTTAGTAGATATGATATTTGTTAGGTAAATACTATGATAATGTACTTCCAAATTTGATTTTATATATATTTTGTATAACAAATGGATATATTAGTCGATACATTCGATGTAAAATATCCACCGATAGATTCCAATATATCTCGATATATCTATTTTTTGGAGATCGATACATTAGTCGATAACGATATTTTGTACTATGGTCAGAAGTACAGGACGCATTTGATAGCGTCGTCATTCAAGCTTTCAAGTATGCCTTGAAAAACAACTATGAAGAATTATACCGGTCACTGGCAAGAAAACCTCCGTCCTCGGTCTCGGCCTTGCTCGAGAAAGTAGAAAGGTACGCTCAGGAAGAAGACGACCTGAAAGCCAAGATGAAGAGACTTGCCAAAGGCCAGACCTCCGAAAAGCCCTAGAAGGCAAAGGAAGAGAGCTCCGGCAGGGATCACAAAGAGGAAAAAGCTCCTGATAGAAACAAATACAGGAAGGGGAAAACGCCAACCGGACAATCAGACCACCGGTCAGAGAAGTCTACCAGGGGCGAACGTAATGAGAGGGAATTCACCCCTCTGAGGTTCCCGATCGAGGAAGTATTCAAAAAGATCAAGAACATAGGGCTACTCAACAAACATGCCCCTCTCCCGGCAGACCGGAAGAACAGGAGAGATAAGTCCAAGAAATGTGATCACCACAATGATTACGGTCACGAGCTGAAGAAGTGCAGGTCATTGAAGTATGAAATGCAGCGTCTGGTCGATGTCGGCTTTATTCTTGACATGGTGCAGACCAGAACAGTTGAAGAGGTAAAAACCAGAGATCGAATTGTGTATGTGATTCAAAATACTTCATGCTTATTTACTTCTAATTCGCGATATGAGGTAAGTATGATTGTTTGCATGTTATTGTTATCCATGTTGTTAAAATACTATTGTTAGAGTTTAGGGAGACCTAGATTTAATGGTTTTATTTATATTGATTTAAGATGTGTAGTAAAATAGCTGAGAGGTGATTATTACATATCTGCAGTTGATATATTTTATTGGAACCCTTTTTATAATTAAGTCAAATAGCTGAGAGGTGATGATTTAGTTATGAATTAATACGCTGAGTTAATTATATTGAATAGCTGAGAGGTGACGGTTTAATTAATGAAATATATTCAATAGGATGCATAAGAGAATCCCGTTGTAATTGAGTGGAATAGCTGAGAGGTGACTACTTGATTATTATAAGTATTGATGATTAATTGGAATAGCTGAGAAGTGACTAATTAATTGTTATAGATTGAACATGAAAGAATAAACATGTTATGTTTGCATGATTTAGTTTGTGGATACCAATTCTCCCCCTTTATCATCATAAATCTTCTTTAACATCTCTACCATATTCTTAAGTTAGTTTATTTAATTATTGCCTGTAGGAAGTTAGAATCAATCTCAGTTCTTATTATTGATTCCCTTGGTGTTTCTTAACAATTGTTTTCTATTGTGTTTGAGTTAAGATCTTCCCCTCTGAGGTGGGTACGACCCTTGCTAGTTACTTGTCTACTTTGATAACCAATTTATACAAGCAGAAGAAGGAAAATCATAAAAGTAAAAATTTTTGTTTAGAGAAGGTTTAAAACCCACTCTATTAGTTTGCAGTAAAAGATTCATTGTCCATTAATGTTTGTCATTATGATTTTATTGGAATTGATCGAGTTCTTTCCAAACAAATTCTCTTTGTTCTCAAACTTCGAGGATCAAAAGATGAAGGAACAATATCAATTAACCTAGAAAAAATTCAAAAGAGTGCATGTTATTCAAAGTATCTTTTCTTATGGAGTGGACGTTATCAATACAACCTAAATTCGAGGACGAATTCTTTTGAAGAATGGGGGACTGATGTAGGACAGAACACATACGCCAATTGGTTTCTTATGTGGGTTTATGATTTATTTAGGACCCAAAATATTATTTCAAAATTGTTATTTTCGTTTTTATTATTTAGAGTATCCTTAGAAGAGTCTAGAAGTCTTATTTTGAGTTCTAATAGGCTTAGGAAGTTGCCAAGAGTTAATACATACGTTAGGGAACAAGTAATTCAAGTTCTAGTAAGTTTTCTAGTTGTGTCAAGGGAGTTATCTATATAAAGAACTCTAAAAACAAATTTTTTAGCCAAGATTAATGATTGAAGAGTTTATTATTTAGTTTATTGTCTTTCAATTCAGTTTTTACTTCAAGTTCTTTAATTTCTGCAATTTACTTTCAAGTTATTTAAATTTCAGCTTTTACTTATTGTAATTTTTTTCCGTTATTTCAATTCCTTGCAATTTAGTTTATTGGATATAATAGACATATAAATAATCATGCTAAGCATATAGATTGATTTTATAATAGTGATTTGAGTGCACAAAAGGAGAATGTCATATATTTGCTAGGCATTGCTTCCACTTTGCATCACTGAGAAAATAAAGATCACCCTTGTAATGACAACTCAGAGTCATGCAACTTTCAGGCATACAAATATAATCATCCTGATGCAACTTATATGTGACAACTGACAACTATGAGAGCAGACAATGTACTCAGAATCGTGTAGTGGACATTATAAGTGAGTTCTATTAACTAAACGACATTATCAGTAACATCGAAACTGATTAAGCTCTTAATTAGTTGTATAATCTTCTCCAAAATAATTTAAACTAGTCCTTAGGCGTGCATAGCACGGGCTGGATTTGATTAATTTTAGGCTCTTGGTTGGGGTTTTATTGAATTTAAGGACTAAAAATTAGTACATGACTTACCAAGATGGCTATGATCCACTGAAGAATGAGTATCCAAAATATCCAACATACAATCATTGACAATGCATCAACATTTGTAGATATTATGGTGTTAGTACTTGGCTAAGTAATTTTTATTTTTATATTAAATAAAATTTTCAATACACAAATGCTGCAATAGGAGTGACAATTGTTTTTATTTTTCTTAGGTTTATAGGTTTTGGCCACCAACCGAGAACTGAACCTTATCTTGATCAAGTTAATATCTCTCCCACATCAATCTCTATCCAGTTGGGTTTTTTTTGTTAGTTAGTTCAAAAGTGATGGCCAAAACCTAATAAAAATAAAAACCACCTCCAAACCCTAATTAGAACTAATAGACCAAAACTTAAATCACCTTTTTATTATGTTATAGAATAGTTTTTGGTGATGAACTATTGCCATTTTTGGGTGAGGGCGCCCCTGCTCTAGGACAAAATTATCTTATTGGTAGAGCCAGAATTTCTGAGAGTACCCACTATTATGTTAATAGTAGTATTGAAACACCTAAGAATGACCGATTTTATCCCATACCATCACTTGTTTATTTTCAATTTACTTTTTCTGCAATTATAATAATCTTATTTGTTAGATTGGTATTGGGTAGGATGAATGTCAAGGCTTGGATGGCTTGAATGTATTGGGTAGGATGAATGTATGTTGATTTGATAATACATCTACTCCTTAGGATCCTACACATTTAGAAATCTCAAACAATAATCAGGTTTTCCAACCATACAGACTTTCTATCTCAATAACATCAATAAATATAAATAACCTTAAGACTCTTTTTGGTGCGACAATTGGGCGGGAAGAAGGAGGTGCACTTTCAGGGATCTGATTGATAACTGGGAGGGTATTGGTAGGAAGTAGGGGTGTAAATTTTTGCTGATTTTTCGATTTTTTCGATTTTCAATCCGATTTTTTCCGAATTTGGAATGGATTATTGTAATTCCGATTTCCGAATTTCCAATTTTTGATTTTTTGGAAAAAAGATGGAATGGAATTAGAACTACTTCTGTGAATCCGATCTGATCCGTTTTTTCCGATTGTTAATCCGATTTGATTTTTCGATAAATATTCCTAAATTTTCGATAATTTAAGAGATTTAACTATTCTAATTTTTGAAAATATATGTACATATACAAATAAAAATAATATACCAAGTTTAAAATCACATGAGGACTCAATAACAAATTATAATTAGTCTCAAATCTTAATGTTATCAATATATGGTTCAACAAAAAAAATAATGTAATAGTAAATTATTGGTTAGTTTATACTTCCGATTGAAGGTCCATGTTTATTAGTCAGATTAATTATTTTCTTGTTCATACAATTTTATTATTATATAAATTTTGTAGTAATTGTGTTTTATAAGGTGGTATACTCAAGAACTTTGATCCATCATATTGGGGTGGTATGTTAATATATTAGATAAAAACACCCCAATAAGCAAATCAACTCAGTAGAAAGAGTGGATTTTCATGTTTCTAAAACAGATCACGTCCACCATTTTTTATTTGGAATTCCGATTTTTTTATGTTGGAATTCCGATTGATCCTAATTTATTTTTTTCTTGATTTTTTTCGATATTCCGAATATTTTCGAAATTTCGAAATTGGAATAAATTTAGTTGTTCCGAAAAAACATGGAATAGAATTGGAAGAAATTTTTTGATTCCGATTTCCGATTTATTTTTTCCGAACATAACATTTCCGATCCGTCCCGTCTGATTTCCACCCCTAGCAGGAACAGTTACTAGGAGTCATAATGCCGTGGGATCGGTTAATCCTACTGTATTGTGTCCTTTTTTTTTGTTGTCTTTTTTTGTATTGGAGTGGTACTAAAGCTAGACAGTATTGTCTAGGCTATTCAGATTGGTTGTATCTCACTTACTTATTAATAAATTTCTTCTTATAAAAAAAATCACTTACATTAAGAGGAGAGGAAAGAGAATTGTAGTGCATGTTGAATTTGATTAATGTTGATTGAACCAACACTAAGCTAGAAGGGATAGTGTTAGGACTTAGGAGTTGTTGTGGTAGTGGTGGTAGTTGTACTATTTGTAGTGGTAGTAGCAGTACAACTTAAGGTGAAGTTTGTTTTTTCAAGTTCTAATAGCTAGTAGCTTATAAGCTATTAGATGTCTAATAGCTTATAAGATATGTTCTTTGTTTTTATTTTGAATAATTTCTTATAAGCTCTTCTTATAAGCTCTACCTGTTTGTTTTTACCACTTCTGAATCTATTTATATATTCTTTTTTTACTAATATACCCTCGTTTAAAAAATGGACTTATGTTCTATAATTATTTTATTTTACTACACATAGAAAAATCCTAATAAAATAATATTACACCATAACAAATAAGAGTATCTCTTAATGAATGAATAAAATAAAATAATTTTTAAAATAATAGAAAAAGACCACGAAAATAGAACAAACATAACCCATGTAATTTTACATCCTATCAGATATTTGTACTAGCTATAAGCTCCAAGATGGAGCTTATAGTAACCGCCTACTAACTACTAGAAACGTGAAAAAACAAACAACACCTTAGCTAGATGTTGCACTAAACTTCAATTCAACTTTTCTTCTTCCGTCATCTTTCTTTGTAGCATTTTCATTCAGCAATTCAGTTGGAAGAAATTGAGTCCAAGGAACAATTACTTGACTGATCAAAATAGTCTCTACACATGTCAAGCACTCTCTCCATCAAACTCTCTGGGATACCATGGCTGATCACTTACATGTCACACACACACAGTTATGTGAAATACTAATATTTTATTTACATTAGGGTAAATAAAACAATGTACCATTGTTGTATATAATTCCATGCATTTTGTTGGAATTTTCAATTTACTACATGTGTTTTGCCGACCACCATAGCTATGTGAAAAGGTGGATTCTTACCGAGACCTTCTACATGTAAAGTTCTTTTTTCGTGAACAACTATCATAATGGTCAGTGTGAATAAAAAAATTGAGAGAGTTTTAGTTTCCATTTACAGACCTTCTTAGAGATTATCCTTTCTTGATATTCGTGTGGCACTTAAATGGACTTGATGAATTTTGATGTTTCAAAACTTTGGTTTGATGACAAAACATCCAACGTACAAAGAAGGTTGGAGTGAAAAAAATATTTTGTATCAGTAGGAGTTTGGAATTGTTGATCGGTGATGATTAGACGTTGATTGAAAGAGGAGATCGAGAACAGAGTCTCTTTTTCAGATTTATTAAAGAAGGTTGGGTACGTTGATTGAAAGATTAGCGAAGATTAGGGTTATTTTGAGGGGAAATTACCATTAAGGCCCATTTTTTTGGTTTGTGCAATTACAAATATACCCAAAATTGAATGAAATTCGCTTCAGTTAGATTTCAACTTGATTGATAGCCTAATTGAAGAGATATTTTCTTAGGGGCATTTTCTGCTGAAGATTAGGGTTATTTTGAAGGAAAATTACCATTAAGGCCCATTTTTTTGGTTTATGGAATTACAAATATACCCAAAATTGAATAAAATTCTCTTCAGTTAGGCTATTGATTTCAACTTGATTGATAATTTAATTGAAGAGATATTTTTTTAGGGGCATTTTATGCTTTAATAGAGTATAATAAATTTAAAAGTGATGTATGATTGGTAGGTAATCATTCACTTTCTTGTACTGTCAACTCTGGCAGCCGCCTCTAAGATTCTCTCATTCGCAAACGAAAACAGAACAAACAAAAATCCAAAAGACAATAGCATAATGAGCTCGAACCATTTTATAATATCAATATATCATCCAGAAAATTGTATTGACTACAAAATCTAGTATCCTTTCTGCCGGAAAATTCATCTTATTATTCAAAATGACCATGGAATTGCCATCATCATTAGTGTTCAAGGTAGAAAGGGGTGAACCTGAATTGATCTGCCCTGCCAAGCAAACACTTTATGAAATTAAGAACCTTTCCAATATCGATGATCAATATATGCATCGAATTCAAATTTCGAGCATATTCTTTTATCGAAATACTGTTGGAAAGGAAGGAAGAGATCTAGTGAAGGTTATTAAAAATCCCATCTCTCAAACACTTGTTTACTATTATCCTTTTGCAGGTAGGCTTAGGGAAACACCTAATGATAAGCTTATGGTTGAATGTACGGTCCACACACCTAACAATCTCCACCTTGGACCAAATCCTGGCCCAAGCCCGCCCAATCAACCGTGGGCTCTGATACCATTTGTTGGGCCCATGGTTCACCACTATTCCGACGATATTGTTCCCATCTTAGTCACCACTAGGCCCAAGGCTATATCCATGGTGTGGGGTTTTTCCTATGGGTTTCACTTACCCAAAAGGACTCGACAATAGTGGATATTATACCATTACTTATAAACCCCTTAGAGATCTGCTATGGCTCAGATGTGGGACTATTTGGTCCACACACCTAACAGTAATAGCTAACCGTGAGTGAAGATCACCACTTTTTTATTTTCCAAAATTCATGTCTAAATTTCGAACTATCATTTCAGATCTTATAGGTTGAAGGAAAATAAATATGTCCATGCAGGTGACCAGATTACTGTGTGGAGGATTTACCCTAGGTATTCACCTGAACTATGTAATGAGTGATGGAACTGGTCTGCTTCAGTTCCTGACAGCTGTAGGTGAAATGGAACTTGGTTCATGTGTTCCGTCAGTTCTACTAGTATGGAGACGGGAGTTGCTTAATGCGTGAAACCCACCACAGGTGTCATGTGAACATTACATGTTAAATGAATTTAATCGCATTGAGGGGCCTCCCCTGGATGAAATGGCCCAGATGCAGCGGTCGTTCTTCTTTGGCTGCCAAGATATAGCAACCTTGAGAAATAACCTCCCACCTCACCTTCGCACATGCACCAGGTTTGAGATACTCACTGCATGCCTTTGCCGATGCTGCATGATTGCACTTAGTCCTATTCCAGCGGACCAAATTGGATTTGGGTGCTTAGTAAACGCACGCATGAAGTTTAACCCGCCATTGGATACTATGGCAACGCCTTTGGACAATCTGCAACATTGTCAACTGCTGCTACATTGTGTGATCCTTTCGGGTATGCGGTAAAGTTAGTAATAAAAATGAAAGAATATGTGACTAAAGAGTTTATGCGATCCTCAATAGATCTACTTGTGAAAAAGCCTATACCATATTTCTCAGCTACTCATGTCCACGGAGTGTCTGATGTTACAAATATTGGGTTCAAGGATGTTAATTTTGGTTGGGGAAAACCAATATATGGAGGACTTACTGCGAGCAATCCCTTTGAGAGTTTCCTTGTATCATCGACAAACAATAAAGGCAAAAATGGAGTCGTAATGGAATTTACTTTTCCTGGATCTGCCATGGAAAAGGTTGATATAGAGATTAACAAACTGATTAGAGAGCCTCAGATTCGAGCAACTCAGCATTCATTTTGTCTTCTATGTAGGATAGGAATAGTCATCTCAACAAGTAAAGGAACCCTGGGATTGCTTCAATGAAACTTATCAGACCTGAAAAGATGTATATATACAGAGAAACAAACAGCAGAGCAGACTACGTTACAATCTCTTCGAAGTGATCAGCATATAATGCTGATGGCTTTGTTTACAACTTATATCAAACACCATCAAATTTAACTATTATAGTTATATATAGTTTTCGTCTATTATATTTGTAAGCTCTTTCTTAAGCTTAGTCACATATCAGGGTTGATGAACTCCTTCTCTTCAATCTCCTTGAGATACCTGCAAAGACCACCGGTTTTAGTCCGATGGGTAAAGCTCCAACGATCAAGTCAGTAATGGAGGCCAAGTTTGTAATCAGAGTAAGCAAAGTGTGAATAGTTACCTTGTGTTTGCCCTACAGTTTCCCTTATATATCGGTTCAAACCGCTTTCTCCTAGCCCTAGGATTCTCCTTAGATCCTAGGGTCTTCTTTCCTCCTACCTGGTTCTTTCTCTTCCACCATTATGAGACAAATGCTTGACAACTAGCTCTCATGTGCTTCGCTCGTGATGCTCGATCCAGAATGTTCTTAACTTTTATCTACTACTTCTCGGTTCCATCTTACTGATCTACTCCTAATGCCTCTATTCCACCACGTTGGACTACAATATATGGTACTTACATCGCCCCTCCTCTGTCCGTCTTCCGTGATCTAACCTTGTTACTTGGATGACGGTTTCAGAGGTTTATCCTACGTGGCTTTTTTCATCTTCAACTTTTCCCGCCTAAAGTCTATCTGTACTAGCACGTGACTTCCACCTCTTTCCTTTCTATCTTCCTAGCAAAAGATTCCCTACACGTGTCAGACACGCATTTATTTCCACCCCCGTGTTGTGTCGCATCTGCCCTAGGCGCAATGATGGAATTTCTGAAATCGTTACGTTTCTCGACGCCTTGTCCTATCTAGGGCTGCTATCTGAGCCGAGCGGCTCGGGCTCGGCTCGGGCTCGGCTCGATAAAAGCTCGGCTCGGCTCGCTCATTTATCTAAACGAGCCGAGTTCGAGCCGGTTTTTGAGCTCGTCACGAGCCCGAGCCGAGCTCGAGCTCTAAACGAGCCGAGCCGAGCAACTCGTTTACTATGGGCTTGGGCGGTTGGGCTTATGGTAACTATGGGCTTAGGCAGTTGGGCTTCTATCTCCATCACTTGCAAGTTGCAACCATCAGTATCAAACTTATAAAATAATTTAGAACTTAGAAGTTAGAAGTAATGAGCAACTCTCCACCAGTTCTAACTTAGATCAGTTGGGCTTCCATCACTTAGAACTTAATCTAAATTTAGAACTAACTTAGAACTTAATCTAAATTTAGAACTAACTTAGAACTTAGATCAGTTGGGCTTCCATCACTTAGAACTTAAGTTCTAACTTAGAACTTAATCTCCATCAGCTCGATCAGTTCGATCAAACTTCTAAGTTTCGGTCGGTTGCTCATTACTTCTAAGTTCTCACAACCCAAACTTAATCTCCATCAGCTCGATCAGTTCGATCAGTCGATCTCAACTCTCTCTCTCTACACTTTTGATTACCATCAGCTCGATCAGTCGATCTCAACTCTCTCTACACTTTTGATTTCTCCATCAGTCGATCTCAACTCTCTCTACACTTTTGATTTCTCCATCAGTCGATCTCAACTCTCTCTACACTTTTGATTTCTCCATCAGTCGATCTCCTTTTGATCAATCGATTCTAGTTTTTTTCTTTCTCCATCACTCCATCAGTCGATCTCCATCGCGTCTGCTCAAGGTGAGTTGAGTTAAGGGTCGTCTCTTTCAATTGGTTTGCTGATTTGCTGAATTGGTTTGCTGAATTTTAGTTTAGAATTGGTATGTGATTCAATTGGTTTGCTGAACGAGCCAATCGAGCCAATCGAGCCAAACGAGCTAACGAGCCGAAACGAGCCAGCGAGCCGAAACGAGCCGAGCTCGAGTTTTACTTTTGGCTCGCGAGCCGAGCTCGAGCTCATAGTTCGGCTCGATCTAAATTTTAAGCTCGGCTCGAGCTCGGCTCGGTTAGTAACGAGCCGAGTTTGAGCATACCTTAGCTCGGCTCGAGCGGCTCGAATAGCACCCCTAGTCCTATCGTTTCTTTTTCTCTCTCCACTGTCTTCCACGCGTTTGCTTGGTGATTATAAATTTAGAACTTAATCAATTCTTTACTTCCTTATTTACCATTTTTCTCTTCTCTCTCCATTCTAGATTTTCTTCTTCTCTCTATCTCATGAAAACTCCTCCTCCTTTTCTCCGGCGACGACATTCTAATCTTTCTATTCTGGTGTTTATCACTTTGGCTCTCACAGGTTAGTTACACGCTACTATTTTCTTGTTGCATCACCTTTAATTACTGTTAATAGTTTTGGAATCAATCTTTTCTTGTATAGATCTTCCTAATCTCTGTTGCATTCCACTTAGATTTAAAGTTTTCTTCTTTTGAGATTTCTTCTGGACTTCTCTTGTTTTACTTTCTTTCCCCTAACACCCAAATATAGAAGTAAAGAGATTTTAATTAAACCCCCTTTCTTCTTTCTGTTAGGATCTCCCCTTGGCGCCCCCATTCTTCTTGAAGATTTGTTGAGTAGCATACCAATGGCACCAAAACAAGCCAACCAGAAGAATTTGTTTTCAACCAGATCTGGGGATGACATCCCTAGAGACGGCGGTGTGCAAATCCGTCAAGTTGATGATTCCATTTCTTCTACTTACTATCTAGATTTACAGGATCCAGCTACCTACGAATTTAGACCTAATCTAGATCTTTTTCGTCAACAATATGATATACCTGTTGATGTGGACCTTTTTCACTATAAAAAGGCTCTGCGATTTGCACATCATGATTTTTCTAGACAAGACACGATTATGGTGACGGCCAACCAAATTGCCTTCGGTTGCCGGTTTCCATTCTCTGAGCTTGTACGCGATGTTCTCAATTTCTACAAACTCGCCCCTGGTCAATGTATAGGCAACTTTTGGCGAATCTTTAGAGCTATGGATCAACTGAACAGTGAGCGCCCTACTGTTGTTACCCTTAGTGATGTACGCCAATGTTATTACGTGTGGTCAACCTTACTACTACTTCGTCAAGAGGAATGGTAGGAAGTCGATTGTTCAGAATCTACTTGAAAGCGACGAGGAATAGCCTGACTTTCCCTTGGTTGTGAGTGGCAACTTTGGGGGCGAAGGTCCCACCATTAAAAAACTGTTAAAATACTGGCGGTTTAATACCCAAGGTTCTCCCTGATGAAGTGTCGTTTTTTTCTTGATTCTGTTTTTGCTTGTTTTCTTCTCTTTTCTCATTTGCTAACTTATGCTTTGTTGCTTTCTTGGTCAGAAATCTGGGGAGACGGTACAACTATCAAGCCGTATGCCAACGCCCCTTGGGAACCTTTAATCGGCTCAGGCCCTGGCGGCTATTTCGTCATTCAATCTCTCACCCAATCAAGGAAGAATGGTACCCCAGTACCTAAGGAGCTAGATCTCGGGGATTATGTTCTCCCTGTCTGCTGTCACAAAGAATATCTCAAGGATAAGAAAGGAAAACCTCCTTCCGCCATTCCTGCACCTCCTTCTCCCTCTAGAAGTAAAGGCAAAACTTCAGCTGTTGAGACCGCCAGTGAAGATGAAGATGACGGGGATAATATCCCACTTCAAGAAATTTTGATTCTGAAGCCTACCCGTAATCCTTCATCTCCCTCTCCTGTCGTAGCCTCATCACCAACCTTGCAGCCAACATCTCCAGTGAAGAAAAAACAAAAGAGAGTAACTTCTCAGTTCTCTCCTTTCTTATATGCCTTTGCGTCTTCAAAAGCTTGTTAGATCTTCTACTTGTAATTTTTCTCCTACTTCGACTGAGGTATCTGATTTTCAGGCGATTCAAGGCGAGCAAGAGTCTTTGGTGGAGTCTCCCGAGTTACCCTTGGCGCGTTCGAAGCATTCCGGGCATAAGGGGAAGAGGGTTAAGAAAGCAAAAAGGGCTTTGGTGGAAGTTCCCCGATTAAACAAGTCTTCTGATCACATAGCTGACTCCATGGAGCTCCCTGATCAGCCTGATCTTAATGGCGTTAAAGTTTCTATTGACATCGATGACTTGGGGATCGACACTGAGGGTTTTGAAGACACTGAGATGGAAGATTTCACTCCTCCAACTACATGTTCTCCCTCTTCACCTTCTTCTAGTCTAAAATATGCACTTGTTGACCCTAATTTGCCTCCCATTATTATTTCTCTGTCGCCTCGTCTTCCTATTGACGACGAGATTTTTGATGTTGTCTTACTAGTTAGGCCAGTCCGTGAAGCTCCTAAGTATGTCGGCCTTCAATTTCTAACCGTAGTTGTTCTACCTCTGAGTCAGGTGAAGACATTGAAATTGATTCTTCTAATCTCCCCATGGCGGATAACATTTCAGCTCCTCCTCCTACGGATTCTGCTGCTCATGGCGTTCCAAGCATGGATAATCCCCTTGGTTCTACTGAGGAGGTTGCCCAAGGAAACCAATCCCAGCTACCTACCCCCCTCTCTCTCCTAACAAGGTTGGATTTTCTCAGGCTCCATGTAAGGGAAGCTCCTCACGTAGCTCTATCCCAGATGACAGTCTTATTCTTCCGCGTTCTCAAGCTACTTTGCCTGTGAGCCGTCCTTCCTTCAGCCCTACTGATTCCGCCTTTGCAAATGGAGTTATTGCAATATCTACTCTTGAGGGTTCCATCTTGCCTTCTGATCAGGCTAAGATTGACCAAATGTCTTTCAGCGAATGCAACCGTGAACTCTACAGAGCTCTCTCTCTCTCTCTCTCTCTCTCTCTCTCTCTCTCTCTCTCTCTCTCTCTCTCTCTCTCTCTCTCTCTCTTGTAGGTTCTAGCCCTTTATTATTTTTCCTTCGAATTTCGATATTTTGTCATTGCTAACCTTTTTACTTTCCTTTCAGGTTAACAGTCTCACGGTTAAGTTCGGCAACTTTGTCTCTGAGCTGATGGAAGAGCGTAAAAAACTCTTTCAAGAAAAGCACAATCTTACACTCGACAAGAACCATCTAGTCAATGAGAAATGGGCTCTTCAAGCTGAAATAGAGCAACTCAGGACTCAACGCAAGGAAGCTGCCGCCAACCGTGACGCTGAGATCAAGCTGATACATCATATCCGCATGCCATGTTTCATCTTCTATGGGGAAATCCGCCAAGAAATCTGCAAGAACTTGGGACTTTTCTGCCTTCTTCTGTTCGTATTGAATTTGGTACTTACTTAGCGAGACTGCCCATTTTTCCATCCTCCCTGAACGTTCCAACTTTGGCATTACTTGATTCAGTGGTAGATTTATAACCACTGTGAGGTGATAGGCTTCAAAGTAGGGTCTCAATCTTTGTGCTATGAAAAGTAGAACAAGTGCATACTTCTCCACCCTGGAATATCTTGTCTCTGGTGAAGTCATTTTTTTGCTGAGGAAGTAGACCGGGTTTTTATTCATTGCTTCTCTTCGTGTCAGTACTGCACTGACTGCTATGTCTAATACTGCCAAGTAAATGAAAAGCGTTTCCCCTGGTGCCGGTTTTGACAGTGTTGGCGGTCTGCTTAGATATACCTTCAGTGTTTGGAAGGCCCTTTCGCATTCATCATTCCATTCAAAAGACAATTTTTTTCTCAAGAGCTGAAAAATTGGCTTACACTTATCTGTGGACCTTGAGATGAACCTTCCTTGCCGTAATTCTCCTCGCCAGCACCTGTACCTCTTTCTGAGTCTTTGGCGACGGCATTTCCGTCAGGGCTCTAATCTGGTCTTGACTGACTTCTATTCCTCTTTTGGTGACTATGTAGCCGAGAAACCTTCCAGACGTTATCCAAAGGTACATTTTTCTGGAAAGTCTCTCTTAGGTCCTCCAAATGATCTGATGGCTCCCTTGACTTCACCAATATGTCGTCAATGTATACTTCAACCGTCTTCTTCAACTGGTTCTCAAACATTGTCTCGACCAACCATTGGTATGTGGCTCCTGCTTTTTTTAAACCAAATGACATTTTGGTATAACATAATGTTCTCTTACCAGCGTAGAAGGCGGTTTTCTCCTGATCTGGCCCATATATTGGGATTTGATTGTAACCTGAATAGCCATCCATGAAAGATAGTAATCCGAACCCCTCTGTTCTGTCTATGAGCTCATCTACTCTCGGCATGACGTATCTATCCTTGGGGCAAACTTTGTTTAAGCTGGTGAAGTCAATACAAACGCGAACTTTTCCATTTTTCTTTGGTACAACCACTATATTTGCTACCCATTATGGATATTGAACTTCTCTTACTATACCGGCTCTTTCCATCTTTTCTACTTCTGCTTGGACTGCTTCTACTAGTGCCGACTTTATTATTTTAACCTTCTGTGCTACTGGCTTGAAGTTTGGATCGACATTCTCATGGCATGCTATGTCTGGGCCTATTCCTGTCATGTTATGCACAGACCAAGCAAATTCATCTACATTATCTTTTAGGAACTGCAAAAGATCTTGTCTCACCTTAGGGTCTAAGTTACCTCCCATGTAAGTGATCCGCTGATCTTCTGCTTCAGTGAGGTTGCCAGGTTCTGTTTATTCCCCAGTTTTAGAAATCTCTCCTGGGAACTCGTCATCCTCCTTCTTTCATTGTTATGCTGAGGTAGAGGCCAAGCCGGCACCTGCTGTGCTTTGCCGCATGGTCTTAACTGTTGCTATCTTCAGATTTTTCGCCATTGCTTGATTACTCCTTATCTCATATTGGCCATCTTCAGTTGGAAAACAAATTTTCTGGTAGTAGCTTGAAGGAATAGCTTTCATCAAGTGAATCCATTCTCTCCCCAAAATTGCGTTGTATTCTGTTAGGATCTTCAATGACTACAAATCTTGACATGACAGTTCTGGTATGAGCCGTGTCTGGTAACGTAATTTCTCCCAACGGCGGCACTGCTCCTACATTGAAACCATAAATGGCTCCAGCTGTGTTTATCAAATAGTTCCTTCCTAGCTTCATTTTATCCAGCCCCCTAGTGAACAGAACGTCCACATCACTTCCGCAATCTACTAGTACCTTAATTACATTCCAATTTCCAATGAATATTGAAATGACTAGTGGGTCATTGTGCGGTGTCACCACTCCCTTTAGGTCCTCCTCCGAGAACCCAATTGGTTCATCTTGATGCACTGGTCTTCCATTCCTCATCACGGGTACAGCTCCTGCTATTGATGACTCTTCTCTTATCTGCATCACCTTTCACACCTTTTTCTTTACTTGGTTAATGGACTCTCTAACCCCTTCTAAAATCATGTTAACTGTTCCTCTGACTGGTGCTTCTAGTTTTACCGCTTCCCTGTTCTTATCTACAATAAACTCCCTCAAGTGACTACCATCAATCCACTTCCAGATTAATGACTTAAATTCATAGCAATCTTCTGTAGGATGATTATAAGTCTGATGATAATCACAAAATGGCTTACCTCTCACCGTTCTACACCTTACCGATGACTCTTGAAAATATTTTCTTCCCCTTATCCTTTTCAGCATTTGATCAAGCTGCATGATGAGCTGTGGTAGCGGTTTTGGTGGTGTTAGCTTTCTTGGTGGAGAGTCTTTGTTTTCTCGTCTATCTATATTGTCAGATCCTCTTGCCCCATCTCTGTTTCTTCTGGTGCCGGATTCTCTAGGTGGACTGTCATTCTGTGAACTGGTATCTGCTTTCTTCCGTTTCTCTGTTACGGCATTGACAGTCATTGTTGAAATCTTTGGTGCTCTCCGTGAAACTATATCTTCCAATCTGATGTACTTTTCTGTCTTCTGAAAAAGTTGATCCAATGTCGTCATCCGTGAAGACACTATAGAATCATATGCTGGTGACTTCTTGCTTATTCCTTTTTGGAATACCACTACCGCTGTCCTCTCATCCACTCCGCCATCTGTTCTCAAAATCTCATTTTTGAAATTAGTAACAAATTTTCTGAGGGACTCACCTGGTGCCTGCTCCAAATCAAATAGTGATGCTATATATGTCGCCTGCCTCTTCTGATGGTAATGCTTGACGAACATTTCACTCAGTTGGGCAAAACATGATATGCTTCCAGGGGATAGTTTTAAGCACCAATCTGTGGCATTGTCTTTCAAACTGCTTGGAAACAACCAACCCCACATTCCGTCATACTGCGTCCCTTCTCAAGCCGCCATCTTTTGCTTAAAGTTATTCAAGTGCTGCACATGATCAGTTGTTCCATCATATTCACTGAACTTTGGAGATTGAAACTTACATGGAAACCCGTGACAGTAGCATATCTATATTAGTAGTCTCTTGCCTAATCTTTCCAAATCTTGAGTTACCTCTATATTTTTCCCTTTACTCTACGCCTTCATGTCTTCTTGAACCTTGCATATCATGTCGAAAAGTCTAGTGTAGGGATCACTTGCCGGAATCTCTTCGTCGTTGGCTCCCTCTTTTTGTTCAACTTCACGGATTCTTACTCCTGATTCACCTGAACCTTCCATCTCTTCATTTCTCTATACTGGCAATCTAGGTCTGACACCCTTTCCACCTCCTTGAGTTATCTCCTCTGTTGGTCTTCTCATGTTCTCATTCCCAACAACTTGAATTGTTTTTGTGCTACGTCTTTTGTTTCGTGGATTTGCCCTAGCTATTCACCTGAACCATGTAATGAGCGATGCACCTGGTTTGTCTCCATTCCTGACAGCTGTGGGTGAGATGGCAGTTCGTGCATCCGTTCCCTCAGTTCTGCCAATATGGAGAAGAAAGATGCTTAAAGCGCAAAACCCACCACAGGTATCATGTGCACATTACATATTCAATAAGTTTAATGACATTGAGGGACCTCCCCTTCATCAATTTGCTCAATTGACCGCTCCTTCTCTGATAGTCAAAATATAAAAGGTTGAAAAATAACCTCCCACCTCATCTTAGCAAGTGCACCAGGTTTGAGATACTTGCTGCAGGCCCTTCAAGTTGCCTCACGATTGCACTTAGTCCTATTCAAGGGGATCAAATGGGTTTCGATGCATTATATACTATGGCAATGCCTATGGACAGCCAGCAGCACTGTCAGCTGCTTGTTAACTATGTCAAAATACTTTTGGTTACACGGTAAAATTAGTGATGAAAATGAAGGATTATTCATAGTTAAGTTCCACAACTAAAGGCCCTCTGTTTCGAGGGCTACACAATAAGTTTACAGACAACTGGTCGACAGTTTTTGTTCTAAAACCTCAAAAAGTTCTATAGGAATTTTTTTCGTTCAATTTCAATAGGTAACCCCTCAGTTGGAAGTAGAAATGGGTTCCTAATGAAGTTATTATCAGTGCCGCATAATTTCCACATGAACCGAGTGACCAAGTAATGTACCTCGACTAATGTTTCAATCCTTGCAAACTCGTACCCTGGGCATATTCGTGAACCTCCTCCAAATGCAACAAAGCAATAAGGTGGTAATGATGCTTGGTTCTCGAAGCGATCAGGATCAAACTTCAATGGCTTTGGGAAAATGGATTCATCCAAATGAGTCATATTAGCAGCCCAAAACACCTACGTACCAAAAGAAATGAATACTTGAATGAAAAATGAAAAACTTGCGGAAAAGAAACAAGAAATCTTAAATTCCTTAGAGAATTGCTTTCCTTTTCGGAAAGGTAAATTAACTCTGTATAAACAAGAAGAATTGCGTAAAATGAAAAAAAATTAAACTTACTTGCCACCCCTTCGGTATTAAGTATCCTCCATATTCCACATCCTTTGAGGTCTTGCGAAAACTACCAAACACGGGCGGGTAGATTCTTAATGTCTCCAATGCTACTCTCCATGTGTACTTCATCTTTGTAAGATCTTCCCATGTGATGATCTCTCCAGATGTTTTGCACTTTGCTATTTCTTTTTGTTCTGCAATTCCAATTTATATGGTTAACAGAAAGCAAGTTTTCGTTATGCTCAGTCTATAACTGACGTACTTCGGGTTTATAAAAGAGGGATGATTGATTTAAATGTAAACAACCGGATCAGTAGCCATGAGCCGAATCATAAATGTAATGAGGGTTGACGAGGTCTCAAACCCCACAGTTAGGACAAACATGACATTGTCAATGATCTCTTGCTCCAATAGTAATTCCTCGTTGTCTTCTCCGCGGATGCTAAGCATAGTAGTGATAAGATCTTGGTCTGAAGAAGACTTATTTTTCTCTAAAACCAATCTCTTTTCGCGTATAATATCCCCAACCATACTTTGGATCCATAAACTTGCTTGAATGCTACGGTTGAAGCGAGTAAATGGTATGTTCACTGGCACTGACAACAATCCTTCTAACAAATGTTCAAATGACTTCAAAAATTTCTCCCTCCTTGCCCCAGGCTTCAAATTAAATAGCGCAGAACAGATTATGTTGAAAGTGAGAGTCTTCATAAGAGGCATGACCTATTCCACGAAGCAACAAAAAGAATAACGTATAAATGACATCGAGAAACAGGGGAGATTCACACTACATATAATTTTCATATAAAGGGTCTAACTAATTGTACCTTGACCTTTTCCTTCCCTTGCCAGTACATCTCAATGTGCTCTTTGATCTCACTATCAATCTTCCCAACATACTGCCTCAAAGCTTCTGGCTTCAAAAATGTCATAAGTGCACTCCTTACGCGCTTATGATCTTCGCCACTCAATTCCATCAAATTCTGCTTTCCCAATAACTTCTGAAAGGATTTTGTCTGCTGGTTAGTTGCTCTCACTAGTAAATATAAACTTGTTCGCGACTTGTCCATGAATAAAAACTGTTGGAGTTCCAAAGAGTGTAAGTGAGAAACAACAAATAGTGCTAATCTAACAATTGAATATTCAAACAAATCAAACGATACGCAGAAAGTAAATAACACACAGGAATTTTTAACGTGGTAAAACCCAATATGGGAAACGTCCACGGTTGTCCTCGCGACAACAAATAAATCCACTAGATGAAAAGAGATGTACAAACCTATCAACTACCTGCAATCACTGCGAGTTGACACTCCTGGTTATCTCTAACACCTTGACTTCACCGGAGCTCCTTGATGTACGCACAAGACACTCGACTTCTTGATGAACACACAAGAAGACTCGAAGCCGATCTATGTAACAAGCTTACACCAAAGTTCCTTGATGAACACACAAGGATACTCGACTTCTTGATGAACACACAAGAAGACTCGAAGCTAAATCACTATTCAATAATGTAGAAGAAGATGAATGGGGAAGAAGGAAGAAGAAGATGAATGGGGAAGAAGGAAGAAGAAGATGAATGGGGAAGAAGAAGATGAGTTCAATCACCAAAACAACCTAAAACAAAACCTAAACAAACTCCAAGAATGAGACTTCAATTGGACGGCCAAAGAACTAAATTGTTCTTTGGTGGAGAAACCCTATATATAGTTAGGGTTGGAAGACACACAAAATGGGCCGGAATTGATGAAATCCACATTGGACGTACGTACGTCGAAACAACGTTTGTACGTCTCCACACTGTAAAAGTTCGCTGCCTGCTTGGACGTGCGAACGCCCTAACTAGGTACGTACGTCCTGACCAAAACATGTTTGCTGCCTAACATGACGTACGTACGCCCTAACTAGGTACGTACGTCCTAAACCCAAAAACAGACTCTTGATACACTTGACGCGAAGACAAAGACTCGGGATGACGCGCGTACAACGAGGTTTTCCTAACAATGAACTCAAGGCGAGATAACCATGGACATCCAATGTCACAAAATTAATGTCAAACAACCGAGTGCAGGTTTCAATCTCCCCTTTTGACATTGATTTTGTGACAAAAACCTATGACTCTAATAGCATTTATAAAACGTGCTTACAAACCCAAACCATGGCATTTATATCATGCCTACAAAAACACTCAAGGTAGAACACATACCTTTGACATTGATTTTGTGACAAAAACCTATGACTCTAATAGCATTTATAAAACGTGCTTACAAACCCAAACCATGGCATTTATATCATGCCTACAAAAACACTCAAGGTAGAACACATACCAAGTCACCAATTCTTGACTTCCAGCTTGAGCAAGACACTTTAATCATCAGAAACTGAACAGAAGCGACTAATAATTTAGAACTACTCCCCCATATTTCATGAGCTCCAACTTTAGATACTCGAGCTCCCCCATAACTGTACAACCTCTAAACATCAACATGTTCACTCCCCCATACGTGTAGTATACCTGAAACATGACCCAAGAATACACTAACATAGGAAGAAACAAATGTTAGTATTAGAGTCATAACCCCCTTTTTGTCACAAATGATGCAAAGGGGTGACATAAATCAAAACAAGAATAAAGCAAAATGAACCAAAGAATAAAAGAAGAGAGGAAAGAGAAAACCATACCATAAATCTGGAATCCATGACACACAAAACTAAATGACATGAGAGAGATCTAGGCATATAAATGAAGAAGAAAGAGTACCAACACAGACACAAGAAGGGAGATTCGATAAGAACCAAAACGAGATAAGAAGGAGATAGTGAAAAGACACTGAATACTTATATAGGTAACAGAGGGAAGAAAAGAAAAACATAACATGAAACCCTGATAGAAACCAAGAGAAACCTATACATAAAAGAAGGAGTCAGGACCTGAGATAGACTCCAGAGAAACGACTTCATAGTAGGAAAATATCTAGAGAAAAAGAGCAACCAAACAAAAAAGAAGAAATACCAAACCCAATGAAATCGGTAACTAACAATAATGACCAAGAACCAAATAGTCAACCCATGACAAAACTACAAAAATATGAGTATCTGCAGGATGAAATATGGAAAGTATAAGAAAATCCATTGAGAATCCATGGGGAAATCCAATCTGTACATGTTCCTGAAACAACTCATCCCACCACAAAAAAAAAAAAATTAGAGAATCTCATAAACAAAGAGAAGAAAATATTAACCCAAACACAATGGAATAGAGACATAAAAGGAATAAACCTGTAAGCCCACTTTAGTGAAGTAGGAAAAACTAAACCATAACAAAGAAAAGAAAAGAAGAGAAAAATAAAACATATTAACAAGAAATAGATATTGAACAGAAGATATAGAACAAACTCTTGTCAACACAACACAAACACCATCAATATGAGAAAAAAAAAATTCGTAACTAAAACACAAACCTTAACAAGAAGATAAAAGAAAAATAACCGATGTACCATAGAAGTGAAGAGGAACACATCATGAACTTCCAAAAACAGTAGCCAATTCCAATCCGTACAAAAATAAGAGGCAATATGTTGGGATAAACAAAATATTGAACAATTAAGAGAATTGAAGTGCATCATAAACTAAACCTCGGTGTGTAGATGCAATGCAATGCATAAAGAGAGAGAAAGTTCACCACTAGAACACACCCTTTGAAAACTTAGAGCATAGAACCATCAACAAGAGACATACGATTAGCAAGTGAGCATAGAAGAAGCAAACTTCAACCCCCTTTGAAACAAACATTATGAGTAGAAGGCAAACGAATATAAATATGATCTTTCAAATGAAAACCAAGACATCCAAAAGGCAAAGGAATATAAACTCTGTATGTCTTACATAAAAACAATGAATATGCGCTTGGATTTTTATATTGCCGCATGTGGTGAAGTTTAGTCTACATCACTCTAATGTCATTCCCGCGTGGGAGGGATTTTTGCCTCCATCTTTTCAAATACACGAGGGTAGGGTGTAGCCTACATCTTTTTGACAAACACAAACTCAAGAAGGGCAATACCATGATAACGTGCAACACAAGAACTAACATCTCTTGAGTGCATCCGTCAGAGCATGACCCTCACAACCCCAACGGGTTCTTAGCCAACTGATATTGCTTTAAAGACAATCAAATGGCTGGGGATAAAGTGAGTCATTGACCACTAACAAGAGTTGTAAGAGGAAGATAAGAAAGCTTAAGAGCACAAACAACAAGATGAACATTAACCAAAACAAAGGAGAGATAGATCAAGATAACATAATACTCGAGAGATAGAGAAGTTCTATGAGCTCAAAGAATATGTAAGTGGTTTCCAAAAACTCCCATCATGCAAGCATGCCGTGCACTGTGCAAACAAGCGAGGAAAAATGCATGATACATACCAAAACATACTTAAGAGTTCAGAAAAAGAAAACACCCAAACATATTGCACCTTATTTAACACAATTGAATTAAACCAATATCTCAGAAAAGATGCATCGAACAACACATACATGGAATAAATAGAAAACAAAAAATAGAAGGAATAACCAACAACCCTTTTTTTTTTTTTTTTTTTTTTTTTTTAATAACAATGTATTCAGACATGCAACATGATCTGCAAGCTAAACAAACAAAGCATAAAAAAAAATAGAAACACCAAACAAATAGCCTATGTGGTTAGAGAAATATGCAATTCAAATAACACAAGGCTAGAAACAAACAAAATAAAAATAAAAATAAAAATAAAAATAAAAATAAAAATAAAAATAAAAATAACACCGCCGCCACGATGCCGCAAGGTCATCTTTGCGATGACCGCCGCCGCCGCCGCCGACACCTAACGCCACCTTCATCACCATCACCATCATCACCCCCATCACCCCACGCCTCCTCTACCATTTTCCCCCGCTGCTGCTGCTTTCCCCCCGCTGCTGCTGCTGCTCCCATGGCCGCCATTAATGGCCGCCGCCACCACCTTCTCCTTCCCCCTGCTTCTCCCACCACCATCGTCTTCATCTCCTTCCCTCTGCTTCTCTCCCCTGCTGATTCCTGCCACCATCACCCCTGTGATTCCTGCCTGATCATCTCGATCTATTGCCATCGCAAATCTGGCTTGAAGCAAGCCGAGCCGAGCCGAGCCGAGCCGAGACAGTTCAGCTCCACCAGCCTAGCCAGAACCAGCAGACAGTTCAGCCAAGCCAAGCCAAGCCGATATATCTAGCCAAACCAGCCGAGCCAGCAGCCCAAGCCATTCAGCCAGACCAGCTGAACCAGCAGCCAGACCAGCCGAACCAGCCAGACCAGCTGAACCAGTCAAATCGGTAGCCAGACCAGCCGAACCAGCCAGACCAGCAGACCCAACAGTTCAAGCCAGCCAAGCCAAGCCAAGCCAAAAAAAAAAAAAAAAAAAAAAAATTGGCTGCTTGATGGAGAGTATCCATTGTCCATTTCGAAATTTCGATGGATGCACCAATGGACCGTGTGGAAATGGATACAAATCTTCGTACATCTCAACGCATGTTAGGAAAGATCACTTGAAGAGGGTTAATGACATCGACAGGCTGAGAGATGCGATCAAAGTTGATATAGGTTTATTTTCGTCGCTTGACAATACTTTGAAGAGGATGAACAAATGGATGTGTGGTGATTGTTTTGGTATCCATGCAGCGACCATAAAATGTAAACATCCGGATGGTGCAGTCATCAAACCACCTGCGCGAAAGGAGACCGGTGAGTTAGAGTGTGCAATCGTAGGTATACAACCACCACAGCTTGTACATGTTGATAATCCACCCGCACCTACAGCAGGAGGGGACACTGGTATTGATACTCACCTTTCTATTGTTGCACCTTCTTTAGATGAGATATCACTTGATCGTATTTTCTGTAGACCTTTTCGCACAGTGAAAAGTATTCCACGTCCTTGTCAATTAGCATTCTCCTGTGCATTGAAGTCAGTCTTGTATGAAGTTACTGCAGACCCCATGTCAACAGGGCCATGGGTTAGATTGCTCCTGCTTCCCTATTGCACATTACAAGTGTTCCATCCGCAGAATCGCCAAGAGCGTCGTTCTGGTGCTCGGAAATATCTCCAGCAGCATCAGATTTTGCAGGCTCTCTCTATTTGGAACGAGCCTGGGGGTATATTTCGTTTGATTGAGAGGGTCACACACACAGAGCCTCCGTTGGAACGACTATCTCGACAGTCCCAAAGCAAGAATGTTCGACGGTGTTTGCAAAAGGTTGCAGACGGGCACTTTGCAGCAGCCGTGAAGGTGTTGGCATCATCAGGGGTTGCTCCGAACACTCCAGAGACGCAGCGGGTTTTAGAGGATAAACACCCGAAGCATCCACCACGATCTGTCCCCGACATTCCTTTACTTGAGTCACCTTTGTCAGTTGAGAGGGATGTGATATTATCATGCATCAGGTCCTTCCCCAAAGGGACCTCTTGTGGGCGAGATGGTCTCCGGGCCCAACACCTATTGGATGCCATGAGCGGGGCTGCATCCGCTGTAGCCACAGATCTTATGGACGCCTTGACACCGGTTGTGAACTTATGGCTACAAGGTCGATGCCCACGGGTCTTGGCAGAGTTCATAGCTAGTGCGCCTCTCACCCCACTTCTTAAGCCAGGTAACGGCATTCGCCCAATAGCTGTGGGTATGGTTTGGCGTCGTCTGGTGTCTAAGATTGCCATGAGAGGAGTTTCTAAGGATATTGTCCCATACCTAGAGGATTTTCAGTTTGGGGTTGGTGTGCCTGGTGGAGCAGAGGCAATTTTGCATGCTGTTAATCGGTTGGTTTATGCCAACAAGGATGACACATCGCTTTCTATGCTGCTTGTGGACTTTCAGAATGCCTTCAACCTTGTTGATCGGTCTGCTATGCTACGGGAGGTACGCAATCATTGTCCATCTATTGCTCTATGGGTCGAATACCTCTATTGCCAACCTGCTCGATTGTATCTAGGGTCTACTCATATCTGGTCAGCAGCTGGGATACAGCAGGGGGACCCTTTGGGGCCTCTTCTCTTTGCTTTGGTCTTGCATCCATTGATACACCGCATTCAGTCAGAATGCCACCTGGAGTTGCAGGCATGGTACTTAGATGATGGTACTCTGATTGGTAGTACAGAACAGGTGCCTAGAGCTATTCGTATCATTCAGGAAAGAGGACCACCTCTTGGGCTCGTGCTTAATGTTTCTAAGACAGAGTTGTTCTGGCCTTCTGTTAATCCTGTATGCTCCTATCCAGATATCTTTCCGGCTGGTATATCATGTCCTCAGCGAGGGGTTAAGTTGCTTGGAGGGGCTGTAAGTATTGATGCATCCTTTATTATGGGTAATGTTCGTCAACGAGTGGATAAGACACTTCAGCTTATGGATTTATTACCACAACTAAAGGATCCGCAATGTGAGCTGGCACTTTTACGTTCTTGTATGGGAATATCTAAGCTCACATTTGCTCTCCGTACTTGCCCCCCTGATTATGTTCAGGAAACAGCCGAATGGTTTGACCACAAGCTCCGTGCAGCCCTTCAGAATATTGTGGTTTCTGATGGACCTGGTTTTGGTGATCTACAGTGGCGTATGGCAACCCTCCCATTGCGTATGGGCGGACTTGGTATTTATTGTACTACTGATGTGATGAAGTTTGCTTTCGTAGCTTTACGTACGCAAACCAAGGATCTCCAAGATCACATTCTTCGGGGTTGTGCGGCTGCACCTATGGGTAATGTTTTCGATACTGCCATTGCTAGTTTACATCTTTCTATACCTGATTTTGATCTCAGCAATCTTGCTCCAACTGCTACCGTCCCCTTCAGACCCCAACATGTCTTGGCGGAAGCATACTACAGCAAGATTAGTTCTGGTCTTGAGAGGGAATTTGAGTTGTCAGCTAGACAAAAAGCCGTGATTGGATGTGTGCAAGCAGAACATGCCAAAGATTTTCTCCTTGCCATCCCGATGGAAGGGCTTGGACAACGCATGACCCCGGTAGAATATCGTGCCATTCTTCGTTATCGATTGATGATCCCTCTTTATTCAGATGGTGAACTTTGTCCAGTGTGCAAGAAGAGCAGACTTGATGCTTTTGGGGACCATGCGGCCCATTGTAAGCATTACCCCGGCTTCAAGTACAGGCATGACCACGTTAGAGATATCTTGTGTGATGTGTTCTGTCGGGCTGGAGTACAGGTTAAGAAGGAGGCTCCTGTTAACTTTCTTACTGATCCTAAGGAAGGAAGATCGACATTACGTCCTGCTGATATTCTGGTCTATAACTGGTCTGAAGGTAAACATGCGTGTGTTGATGTTACAGGGGCGTCTCCGATGGTTGGGCTGGGTGCTGGGATTTTTGAGGTGGGGCTAGCAGCTAGCAATGCAGCAACAACAAAAGTGGAGAAACATGACGGAGCTTGTAGGGCTAACCAACATAGCTTCATCCCCTTTGCATTTGACACATTTGGATTGCTAGGCTCAGAAGCAGTTGAGCTCCTCAGGAGAGTGCAGAAGGTAATGGATAGCAACGTGATGACTGCGGGTTCGAACGAATATGTATTTAGGAGAATCGGGTTTGCTATCCAGAAAGGACTTGCCGCGCAGTTTGTAGCGCGTTTGTCCTCTACGTTTGTGTAATTTGTTGAGCTTATCAATAAAACAAAAAAATAAAAATAAAAATAAAAATAAAAATAAAAATAAAAATAAAAATAAAAATAAAAATAAAAATAAAAATAAAAATAAAAATAAAAATAAAAATAAAAATACGAAGATGATATTCAATCTAACTTTAAGAAGTCAAAAAAGAATGTTCAAGTCATCCTTTCGTACCCATACTTGAGAGATATTCTGCAAGTTGGACCCAGATATGGAGGATTTTTGAATATTATCCCTGATAGTAGACTTTCCAATCCTTAACCTCTCATTCTCTAGACTACATTTGGCAGCATCGATGCTTCTATCCCATATGTGAGGTGGTTTGGTGACCTTTTGTACAACCTTCTTTCTATTGTCGAAGTGTTGTGGTTTTTTAGGGCCACTTCTTCGCATAAAATGAGGCCAAGAGGAATGATGAGCCTGTACAGGAAAAGAACAATGGGAGTTCCAATAATTATTATCATAAGAAGAAAAATATGGAACCATGGAATTTTTATCCCAACAGAAAGCTGAAGTATGACCTAACCTACCACAAGTAAAACACTTAAAATATCTATGTTTAGGACTTGTCTTGTTCTTGGTCATCACATTTGGCTTAGATTCAAAAGCCTTGATAGGTGGAGGCGGAGTAGGAATATGAGGATTTAGTAACACAGGAGGCAATGACGGCCGCACAAAAGAAGTAGTAGGAGAGACACAACTGGAGGAAGCTCCAACATAGTCATATCCTAAACCAGTCTTATCTGAAGAAAACTTTCCACTTTTAATAAGGGTGTCTAGATCAACTGAAGCTTTCTCAAACCCTTGCAATCGCTTAGTAGAAGCGAATAAATCCTTTTTCACAGCTTCATGCTCAAGCAACAAAGAACGATACTTATCTTCTATCTCACGATTGGATATTTCCAAAGAAATAATTCTAGATTGGAAATCTAGCTTTTCTTGGGAAAACTCTTCAGATAAAGCATTCATATCACCTGCAAGTACAGATTTCTCTTTCACAAGAGACTCAACCATATTATTTAAAATCTGATTAGTCTTACGCAAGGATTGACATTGTTTAACAGATGACATATGTAATTCCCTTAACTCACCAGGACTTACCAAAATAGAATCATCGAATTCATGATCGACAATATCGGTTACCTGACAATCCACATTCTCATTCAAAGATGCTCCATAGGCAACACAATGTGTAGCATGGTCTTCCGCTACATCATCATCATCATCATCATCGCTTTCATCTTCCTCCCAAGTGGTAGATAACTTGATTTTTTGTTGTTCTATCCCTTGTGCACCAAATTTCTTGGGAAGCTTACACTCGTCAAAACCATGGTTAGTCAAACCATTATATTTCATAGTCTTAAAAATATGTTTAAGATAACGATAAATGATACTTAGATGTTGCTTAGTGTCAAGAGACTTATCATGATTAATTTTTTCATCTTGTACATCCTCAAAAGTTCCAGCTTTAAAAGCAAAGGATTTATTTTGAGGTTGTTCAAGTTGAACCTCAAGTTCATAAGTTCTCAATTTTCCTGCTAAGGTCTCTATGGACATGGTCTTTAAGTCATTGCTTTCTTGAATGACATCTTTCCTAGAACGGAATCTAGATGGCAAAGACCGAAGAACTTTACGTACTATTTGAGTATCGGTGTACACTAAACCTAAAGATGCACTAGTGTTGATAATATCCTGCAAACGAATAAAGAATTCATCAAAAGATTCATTATTATCCATTTTCATAGTTTCAAATTGAGTAATAAGAAGTTCAAGCTTACTCTCTTTGACAGCAATGTCACCCTCATGAGTTCTTACCAACCTATCCCAAGCCTCTTTGGATGTTATACAACCATGAACTCTCCTAAATTCACTAGCATCCAAAGCCATAAATATAGCATTAATCCCTCTTTGGTTGTTAGTAGAAGCAACTTTGTCTTCCACACTCCATGTGTTTCGAGGCTTAACACTTGTAACAACCCCATCTGTACTACCTGTAGTAACTCTCGGTGGTGACCAACCATCTTCCACAGCGATCCACACATCCTCACTCATAGCCTGCAAATACGCAGCCATACGAACTTTCCAATAGGGAAAATTAGTTCCATCAAATTTAGGAGGACAAATTAGTGTTCCAAATTTATCAGAATCCATTAAAATTGCACTAAGGATCTACGCGTGAGCCTTTACGCTCCTTAACAAGCGCCCTGCGACTGATACCAATTGAGAAACTACAAATAGTGCTAATCTAACAATTGAATATTCAAACAAATCAAACGATACGCATAAAGTAAATAACACACAGGAATTTTTAACGTGGTAAAACCCAATATGGGAAACGTCCACGGTTGTCCTCGCGACAACAAATAAATCCACTAGATGAAAAGAGATGTACAAACCTATCAACTACCTGCAATCACTGCGAGTTGACACTCCTGGTTATCTCTAACACCTTGACTTCACCGGAGCACCTTGATGTACGCACAAGACACTCGACTTCTTGATGAACACACAAGAAGACTCGAAGCCGATCTATGTAACAAGCTTACACCAGAGTTCCTCGATGAACACACAAGGATACTCGACTTCTTGATGAACACACAAGAAGACTCGAAGCTAAATCACTATTCAATAATGTAGAAGAAGATGAATGGGGAAGAAGGAAGAAGAAGATGAATGGGGAAGAAGAAGATGAGTTCAATCACCAAAACAACCTAAAACAAAACCTAAACAAACTCCAAGAATGAGACTTCAATTGGACGGCCAAAGAACTAAATTGTTCTTTGGTGGAGAAACCCTATATATAGTTAGGGTTGGAAGACACACAAAATGGGCCGGAATTGATGAAATCCACATTGGACGTACGTACGTCGAAACAACGTTCGTACGTCTCCACACTGTAAAAGTTCGCTGCCTGCTTGGACGTACGAATGCCCTAACTAGGTACGTACGTCCTGACCAAAACATGTTTGCTGCCTAACATGACGTACGTACGCCCTAACTAGGTACGTACGTCCTAAACCCAAAAACAGACTTTTGATACACTTGACGCGAAGACAAAGACTCGGGATGACGCTCGTACAACGAGGTTTTCCTAACAATGAACTCAAGGCGAGATAACCATGGACATCCAATGTCACAAAATTAATGTCAAACAACCGAGTGCCGGTTTCAGTAAGCTTTGAAACTGGACCATACTTCTTTGCTCTTTCTTCGAACCACTTTTCAGCTGTATTAGCCCTCATGGCTCGAAGAAAGCCTAAACTTTGGCCTACAATGGGAATTCCTAGGGATCCAGGTGGTAATCTGTCGGATGATCTTGTTCTTGTTTTGATTAGAAAGAAAATGGGAAGAAGGGATATGATACTGAAGAACAATGCAAGATAATACATTGTTGGACAAAAAAAAAAAAAAAAAAACAGATCAAACGGAGAAGATTTGAGGTTGCACAATAAAAAACTATTCCAAGTGGTCAGTGTAACACATCAGCTGCTCCATAATGAATCATTTAAAATAGAATAAGCATCAAAATTAGATCATTTTAAATGGAAATGCTAATGGAAAAGTTGTTTTCACAAAGAGTTGTTGCGCTGGCAGGTTCCAAGTCACTGTTCTTTCTCTACTTTCTTTTTTATGAAGGTCAACTTTTCTTTTTTATGTTGTAGCTGTGAAGCTGTCTGTTACTACATTATCTTCCAAGAAATTCAATTACCCACACAACTTTAGTACCATGGAATTGCCAATGCCATCCTCATTAGTCTTCAAAGTAGAAAGGGGTGAACCTGAATTGATTTCTCCTGCTAACCCAACACCATATTAATTTAATGTTGAGTAAAGGACTGCCTCATAATCTTATTCAATCCCATTCATAGTAGAATCTAGGTTGATTGAAAGATATGGAATATGCTAAATAGTTATGCAAAATTGAGAACATGCACAAAACACTCACACACACAAGACAAAGATGTACATGGTTCGGCAAGAGAGCCTACTCCACGGTGATGATGGGTTCTTCACTACTGATCAAGAATCGTAAGGATTACAATCACACACTTTGGCTCACCAACTCTCTCAAGAGGTAAAAACCATATAACTCTCTCCAAGAAAGAAGGAAGCAACTCCTTTGCTTTTCTTCTTTTCGGATGATCACTTCAACACACATTCACTCCCTATTTATACAAGAGCTTCCAACTATTTACTTTATCTCAAAGTCAATAATGTGGAGAGCAGACAACGAGATTGAAACATGAAGTCACCAAATAAACTTGAGCCACAATTGTGCTTTCACCAAGTCAACAATGTGTAGCTTTTTGGATGAAAACAATCTGTCGAAATGCAAGCTAAAATCTCACAAATCTCCACCTTGACGAGTATTTCATACCACCCACTCTTGAACCTCCTCAACATGAAATTGCAACATGCTTCCTTGGAAGACAAACATATATCCATCATCACAAACCGACCCTAAATGGGCTTCAACATTTTAGGATATTAATCAAGTTAGAGCAATGCTCAAACTTGAGCCCTGGTACCACTTTTGTCATCATATCTGCCGGATTATCCTTTGTGCCAATCTTTTGTAAAAGAACTCTACCATCTTCTATAAGCTCTCGAATAAAATGAAATCGGACATCAATGTGTTTAGTCCCTCCATGGTGAACTTGATTCTTTGCTAAGTGAATAGCACTTTGGCTATCACAATGCACTTTCACATTATTATGGGTGATTCCGAAGTCAACAATTAAACCCCGGAGCCATAAAGCTTTCTTTACCCCTTCCGTTACTGCCATATACTCAACCTCTGTAGTGGACAAAGCCACAGTTAATTATAACACTGACTTTCAACTCACTGGACCACCAGCTAGGGTAAAAACGTATCCAGTAGTTGAACGTCGCTTATCCAAGTCATCTGAATAATCGGAATCAACGTAACCACATACTTGATATTTATCCACCTTTTGGTACACTAGTCCCACATCCAAGGAACCTTGAAGATACTGCAAAATCCATTTGACTGCATACCAGTGTTGTTTGTTGAGATTCGCCATGTACCTACTTACCATAGTAACAGCATGAGTTATATCTGGTCGAGTACACACCATAGCATACATCAGGCTACCAACTGCACTTGCATATGGAACTTGATCCATAAACTCCCGTTCTTCCTCAGTGGCTGGAGACATAGTCGCTGAAATCTTGAAATGCGCAGCTAGTGGTGTTGACACAGGTTTTGGGTTATGCATCCCAAAACGTGCGACTACCTTCTTTAAATTTTGTTTCTAGGAAAAACTTAACATGTCATTTTGTCTTTCCCTAACAATCTCCATCCCAAGCATTTTCTTAGCTCTACCCAAGTCTTTCGTATCAAATTTACTACTTAATTGATATTTTAGCTTATCAATCTCCACCATGTTCTTTGCAGCAATGAGCATATATGACTCGATGATCAATATATGACTCGATGTCAAATTCCAACCTTATTCTTTTATCCAGATATTTTAGCTTATCAACCTTTCGAATCTCGATGATCAATATATGACTCGATGTCAAATTCCAACCTTATTCTTTTATCCAAATATTGTTGGAATTCAAGGAAGAGATACAGTATAGGTTACTAAGGAGTCTATTTCTAAAGCACTTATAACCCTTTGGCAGGTAGGCTAAGGGAAGCACCTAATGATAAGCTTATGGTTGAATGCGCCGGTGAAGGTATTATGTTCATTGAAGCCAATGCTAATGTGAGGTTAGAACAATTTGGTGATGTTCTTCATCCTCCCTTCCCATGTATAGAGTATCTTCTTTATAGTGGCCCTGGGTCTGGTGATGTCCTTCATAGCCCGCTTTTGTTAGCACAGGTATAGCTAATGGTGAAGATTAATTACCACCTTTTTTTTTTGCGTAATACTAGCGATTTAATTGTTTAAGCCATCTATATTACTGTATTAATGCATCTACCATCCATTCTAGATTACATCTTAACAAAATAGAAATCAAAACTTTCTAGTATAACGAATCAGATCAACTCACTCTGCAGCTGACTATGATAACCTGATGTGTGTCTTAGCCTTTTCTATGACACTTCCCTTTCTAATGATGATTAGTTCCTCCAAGCTGGTTCCAGTGTCTCTTTTCAGCTGACAGTTGCCCAGTTTTAATTTTACTGCGGTGTCCTCCCAATTTTCCTCATTAATATAATATATACTGAGCAGGTTACCCGTTTGTTGTGTGGAAGATTTATCCTAGCTGTATGCCTGTATACCTGAACCACGTAATGAGTGATGCAGTCGGTTTGGTTCAATTCCTAACAACTGTAGTCAAGATAGCACTGGGTACAAGCGTTCCATCAGTTCTACCAGTATGGAGACGTTAGTTGCTTAATGCGCGAAACCCACCACTGGTATCATGTGCACATTACATGTTGAATGAATTTAATGGAATTGAAGGACCTCCTCTCAATGTAATTGCCCAGATGCACCGTTCCTTCTTCTTTGGTCGTCCAGATATAGCAAGCTTGAAAAATAACCTCCCCCCTCACCTTCACAAGTGCACCAGTTTTGAGATACTCGCTGCAGTCCTTTGGCGATGCCGCACTATTGCACTTGGTCCTATTCAAGGGGACAATATTGGGTTAGCATGCTTGATTGAAAATTCACGTGCAAAGTTTAACCCCCCTTTGCATGTTTGTTACTATGGCAATGCCTTTGGACCATCCGCAGCACTGACAACTGCTAGTAAACTCTGTCAAAATCCTTTAGGGTACAGTGTAGAGTTAGTTTTAAAAGTGAAGGATTATGTGACTGAAGAGTTTTTTTTTTTTTTTTTTTTTTTTTGATAAGTAAAATTTTATTATGTAGTATCCAAAGAATACATCCTGATCAGCCTGCTACCGCAGCGTCAGGTTATGCTAATCTAGCTTTATGAGATCATCCATCGATCTACTAGAGGAAAAAAAGCCTATACCAAAATTTTCAGTAAAACACGTCCATGTTCTGTCCGATATTACAAATGCGGGGTTCAGGGATGTTAGTTTTGGGTGGGGAAAACCAAAATATGGGGGGACTGCTGGGAGTACTCCTTTTCTCACTTTTTTTGTATCATCCACAAACAATAAAGGTGATGATGGAATTGTAATGAAAGTTACTTTGCCTGCATCTGGAATGGAAAAGTTTGCTGTAGAGATTGTCAAGTTGATCAGTGAGCCTCATAATCCTACAAGTTCATCCTTCATGGTGTCTCCTATGTAAGACAGACGACAAGGCCCTTAATTCATCCTTCCAAACATTATGTTTTATTTGAAGAATTAAAGACTTGTTGGTTTTGAGTAATGAATGAAATATTGCAATTTGTTTGTCCATTAATATATTTGAAATACGACAAGTGTTCCCTGCTTGTTCCGGCTTGTATCAGCGTGGAATAAGAAAGGTGGCGGTGGAATTGTAATGGGAGTTACTTTGCCTGCATCTGAAGCAGAAAAGTTTGTGATAGAGGCCTGAGGCCCTGCTTGTTCTGGCTTAAAAAATGTCATGAGTGCACCTAAGCACCTCTTACGCATTTATGATCTTCACCACTCAATTCCATCAAATGAATTTCTTTTCTGTAATAATGTTTGAAAGGATTTAGTCTGCTGACTATTAAGTGTGTTGCTTTCACTTGTAAATTTAAATTTTTCGCGACTTGTCCATGAATAAAAACTGTTGGAGTTCCAAACAATATAAACTTTGAAATTGGTCCATACTTCTTTGCTCTTTCTTCGAACCACTTTGCGTTTGTATTGGCCTACAATGGGAATTCCTAGGGATCCAGGTAGAAATTTGTCGGATGATCTTCTTCTTGTCTTGATTAAAAGGAAAATGGGAAGAAAGGATATGAGAATGAAGAACAATGCAAGGGATATAAACAATAATTATGGCAAGAAGGGATATGAGACTCCGGAGGCAAAGTATTGTTTTTAAGTATTCTTCTGATTATTGAGTTTTTAAGTATGCTAAATGTGCATGTTAGCATTGTTTTTAAGTAATACTCCGGAGGCAAAGTATTGTTTCTCAGGAGGAAAGGATGCGAAAAGTTTGTTAAAGTCATTTGAGACATGATCACTTAAGAATACTTGATATTCGGGCATTTGATCAAGGCTCGGAGATTGTGATTGGCAAAGGTGTTCAATGCCTTCAATAATGTTCTGCACTGCAAAGAAGGTATTTGGTCCTACTGAACAACCCAAGTCCGCAATATAAATTGCTAGAAAGGAAGAACAAAGGTGCTTAATATCAAAATGTTTTGCAATCCCTTCGTTAATAATTTCTTTAACACCATCCACCATATTTTTCTACGCAAAAGTATTATAAAATATAAATAGAAAGGAAAAACAATCTACATAATGAATGTAATGTAATGCATATATATGTATTTCTCTACCCGATATGTGGAATTTTTTGCATAGCTATTATCCCCTTCTTCTCCTTTCATTGGAAATGTTGTTTCTATCTTTTGTTCGATGATCTCCTTTAGTTTTCTGCAATGAGCACCAACTGTGAAAGGGATGATCTGAAGCTGTGAACCTATTGAATTGATAAAAAGATATTCTAAGCCAATTTAGAGGTAAGAAAGAAAGAGGAAACATCATGCATGTGGATTTGTATGAGTTTTATAAAGTCTACTCTAGACCATTTTTTTTTATCGTGGACAGTGTTTTAGATTATCAAGGGTATGAGGGTTATTCGATCCCAATTCCATAATTTGTTTTATAATGTTATTGGGTTATAATATATATTGGAGATCGAGTAGATTCAAAATGTGAGAACAAAATTTTATTATAAAAATATAAGTTATTACTTGTGATTATTATTGCGATTGATATCATTACTATCAAGAACTTATCAATGACAAAAAGAGTTAACAGAAGTAAATGACAAGGAGATGTTTTTTATAATATATCACACACTAGCGATAGCAGAAGTATGCATATCATCAAACTAGAAATAGTTTCAGACTCACTCAGAGCAATCAAAGTCATACAAGGTTTGGAGGAGCCGCCATGGTACTGCAAGAATATTTTTATGCGAATGCAGACTGCAGAGTTTGTTGATGTATATTAGCTAGCAGATAGGCTAGAAAACAAATGTAACTTTTATTTTTTGGTAAAGCAGAAAACAATGTAACTGAGGAAGTAGAACATAATGTTTTGTTTTACGAATCTTTTTTTTTTTGCTTGGAGAGCACTGCTCAGAATTTTCTTTTTGTATGTCATCTTTTGTCTTGATCATGTAATAGCTCAGAAAATTAAGATCTGACTCTAATATTTGGAATCCCATCTTTGTCTCCAATGTAGATTTGCTTGAATTTCCTGTCATGATGTATGTTAGCTGCACCATCTTCTTTGTATTTGTTTCCAAGTTTAGATAAATGATCAGCCAGGTAGTTCCCTTCTCTGTAAACATGAACACACTGAACTTGCAGTGACTCTGCAATCTGGTATATCCTGTTCCACCAGGTCTTGAGTGACCAAGGCACCTCAATTGCTTTGAGGAACCACTTTGCAGCTAAGAGCGAATCTGTTCGCAGGTGAACCTTGGTAATTCCCATAGTGGCACAGAGCTGAAGTCCCTCTAAAATGGCCCTGGACTCAGCTAGGTTGTTTGTACCATTACCATAGTAAGAGAAAAAATTGGCTAAGTGTCTGCCATCTTTATCTCTTAAAACCCCTCCACCAGCAGCCACTTCATCCAAACAAGAACCATCAGTGTTAAGGGTTGTGTAATCCGTAGGGGGTTTATACCAGTACACAAAAATAGGGGGAGGGGAAACATGATTCTTAGGGGAGATACCTAGTTGTTGAGCAGTATTGGTGAAAGAAGGCCTTGATCTGTAGTTAGGCTGGAAAACTCCACATAATTTCATGATCCAAGATCTGATTTTTAAAATGATGACAAGACTTGTATTATCTCCAATTTTGTATCCTTCCTCAAATTTTCTAGAGCACCTTTTTTTCCAGATTTCCCAAAGTATGTACATTGGGATAATAGTGATGCAGAATTGTTCCATGGATCCTAGTCCTCCATTTGTATGCCAAGTGAGGATGATGGTACATTGTAGAATCTAGGCCATTGTATGCCAAAAATGCCATAGAAGTGATTCCAAATGGGGATGGCGAGCTTACTTTGAAGAAACAGGTGCTTGTTTGACTCCATAGATGGGGCCTTACAGTAGTTGCACATGGAGACTAGAGGGATTTTGCACCTGATCACAGCTTGGTTTGTAGGAACAACTCCATGGAGCAGTTTCCAAATGAAAAAAGGGGACTCTGGTGGGAATGTAATGGAGCCACATTCTTTTGAAGATGGGAGACATGATCATATCCAACTGATGAATAGTTGCATAGGATTTAACAGAGAACTGACCTGAGGGAGAGTGAGGCCAAATTCTGGTATCCTCAATGAGAGAAGGGGAGTGCAGCAAGTTGTAATTTTCTCTCAGCCTGAATTGCAGGGAGTGGTGGATAGATGGATGAGAGAGCTGCAATACTGAAGCTTCTTGAATTGTAAGGGAGAGATCTCCAGAAACATGCTCAGGAGCTAGACAGCCAGTCCCTAGCCAATTCTCATGAGAGAAACTAAACCTGCCAGGCCCAAATTCCCATGTGGACTTATCCACTAATTCTTCTAGGCAATGAAAAATATCCCTCCAAGATCGATTTGGATGCAGTGGCCATCAATTTGATACTTTTCAGCGACTTGTTCTGAATGTATTTAGACCTCATGAAGGTAGCGCAAAGAGAAATTGTGGTTAAAAGATTCCAGGAAGACTTCATTCTGAAAACTTTGAGGACAAGGGGAAGAGGCCTTACTCCCAGCCCTCCATTGATCAAAGGTCTTGCGACTTTGTCCGTTGCAACCCAGTGTCTTTTTTTCCTACCATTTGATTCTCCCCATAGAAATGAGAGAAACATAGAGTCCAGTTGTTGAATGATTCTTTTGGGTACACAGAAAAAACAAATATATAGGCATGATATTGAGAACATGTTTCAAAAGAATCAACTTACCCCCTTACGAGAGTAATTTATTCCCCCAGCCATCGACCTTCTTTCTGACCTTGTTCATGAGGTTCTCAAAGTATGACACTTTGCCTCTTCCAGAGAATATACGAACACCAAGATATTCCAGTGGAGCAGGTTCGTGATTAAAACCAGTGTTGTTAGAGATACAATGACTTCTAGTTGTAGGAGCTTTGGAAGACGACAGGAAGGAGCTTTTGGATGAGTTAACCTTTTACCCCAAACAACTGTAGTAGTGGTGTAGGAAGTCCATGCAACCTTGAATAGAACTTTGTCAACCATTGAGGAAAATGAGAATGTCATCAGCATAGAGGAAGTGAGAGATAGACTGACAATGCCTTGGTGAGGAGAAGATCGAATGTCTCGTTGGTGGAAAGCTTTGGTAAGTCCTCTACTCAAGACTTCTGCAACAATGATGAAGAGAAAGGGAGAGAGCGGATCACCCTGTCTCAAACCTCTACTCGAAATGAAATTGCCTTTGTAGCACCCTGGAACAGAACTGAGAATTGCAGGAATCCAAACTTGGAAAGCACATCTTTTAGGTAAGGCCATTCCACCCTATCAAAAGCTTTCTCCATGTCAAGCTTTAAAACGACACTTCCCCCAGAAACTCTCTTGTCTGTGTATTGCAGCATTTCCTGAGCTAGACTAACATTTTCTGTGATGAGTCTGCCTTTAACGAAGGCTCCTTGTTCTGCAGATATAATCTAGGCAACATGCTTGTTAGTCGAAGGGGTATTTTGTATTTGGTTCCTCTAGAAGATGGGTAATTAGCATTTGGTCTAATCTTTATCGTTTATTAGTAAATGGTCCTTTTTCCGTCACTTGACTGTCAGTCAACCCAGTTGACCAGAGTAAAGGCATCCATATTTTTTTAATGACCAAACTACCCTTCACGTGAATAGCACGTGACAAAACTTAAAACTCAAAAAACACTATTTAGTTGATCGTAAACATGCAAAATTAGTTTATAGTCCTTTTTTTTAATATTTCGTTTTAAATAGAACCACCACCCATAGAACCTCTAGAAGTTTATTCTCTTCTGTTTGCAAGTGAAGATGACAATTAAGTGAAGAAAATTCTAGACATTCCATGGGTGGTGGTTACATATTCAAGTTCAATCCGGTAAGATAACTTCCATGGTTATTTTCATTACTGTTTACAAGGACTATATTTAAAAAGAAATATGAAAAAGGGGGACTATAAACTAATTTTGCATGTTTACAAACAACTAAATGGTGTTTTTTGAGTTTTAATTTTTGTCACGTGCTAGTCACGTGAAATGGTAGTTTGGTTATTAAGAAAATATGGATGCCTTGACTTTGGTCAACTGGGTTGACTTATAGTCAAGTGATGGAAAAGGGACCATTTACTAATAAACGATAAAGATTAGACCAAATGTTAATTACCCATCTTCTAAAAGGACTAAATACAAAATAACCTTTAGTTGAATAATGATGATTTTAGAAAATATCTTATAAGAGACATTGCATAGACTGATTGGCCTGAATTCAGAGAGTTTAGTAGGCTTATCTTTCTTGGGAATCATGCATATAAAATTTGCAAGGAAAGAACTGGGCAAAGAATCATGCATATAAAATTTACATTATATCTTAGCTGTATTCCATGACGGATCACGTGTTCACCATCTGATTTGTACATTCTGTCTCTTCTTGTTTATTTGGTACGCCTGATCTTAAGTTCTTCTATGCGGCTCCTGGCAAACTGAGTAACACGTCTGGGCTGACGGACTTCAAGTCTTGTCAGCCTAGAGAATTATCTCTTCAATCTGCCCGTTTGTGTAGTTGAATTTCCTGCCTAATTATTAATTTTGAATTTAATAACATTAATTAATCACATGGTGAGGTCCACGGGTCAATCCCTCATTGGCTCTTCACCACGTGACTTCTGCTTTTCGAGGAGTGATTATAACTATCACTATCTCTGCTTACGTCAGTTGCTTGGAGATTCTGATCCGTCACGTCGGTTCGTAATTTCCTAGTTTCCTATATAAGGTGATCTTTAACACGATTCTTCGGTTTTCAAAACCTTACTTTCTTCCTTCCTCTGTAAGTTTCGGTTTTGGGATAAAGTGCTCAAAATTTCAAACTTTGCGAACGGCGCATTTTGCTGGTTTTCTACTCAAATTGTTCTTGGTAAGTTCGTCTCCTCTAATTTATGTCTATTCCTTCATTCGAATTGTTGGTTTTCCTGTATGTTAGATATTAGAGTGTATTTTTCTAGAACTCTTTGGTATTTTCTGTTGTTTCTAGCATAAGGTGTATGGAATGGGGTTTGCATGTTGTTTCTTGTGTTAGATTACCCGACTTCTCGCTCTCCCTTCTGTTTTCGTTATCGTTGCCTTGGTCTAATCACTTCCATTCTAGGTTTAGTAAAACACACTGTGTTGCCCCCTTTTCTTGCCTTTTACAAAACGATGTAATTTTTGTATTATGGTATGGCGTCGAAGAAAAGTAAGAAAAAGAATCAACACGTAGAAGACAGTGATGAAGTTGCTTAATCATCCTATTTTCTTGATAGGTTTGTTCCTCAGCAATATGAGGGAAGGCCCGTATTGTCTGTATTCTGCACTGTTTACAAAATCCCGACGAAAATTGCCGTTCTTCACTATTTAGGAGAATTGAGAGGTGCCCACCATGATTTTGGTGATGAAAATAGTATAATGGTTACAACTGGACAGATTGTGTCTGATATGAGATTTCCGTTAACCCAGCTTGACCGTGATGTGCTAAATTTCTATCGGCTTGCTCTTGGACAAGGCACTGGTAATTTTTGGAGAGTTCTATTTACCTGCAATACTTTAAATCGTGATAAGAATTATGGAATCACACTCTGTGATATCCGGAAGAACTATTGCATTCGTGCATCAACAGGTCCTCCTCCTTATTAGCACTTCAAGTGTAGGAACAAGATGACTTCTGTCATAGAGTTGATTAGGAATACAGATAAGTCGTGGCCTGACTTCCGTCTAGTAGTTAACGGTAGGTTCGGTGGTGTCGGAGATGGAGTTAAAACCCATTAAAATTTCTTTGTTTCAATCTTGGAGGTGAGATGTGCACAACTCTCGTTCAATTGAATTGTTTTCAGCTTTATTCGTCTAATACTTGCTTTAATTATCTTTGCAGCTGTTGCTACTGACAATTCTGGCCCTGGAAATATTCCTTCTGTTTTTTATGTATTGCTGAAAGATCCTTTGGATTTCGAGGATTTGCAAACTCGCACACGAGTGGATCGTGTTAGAGATCCTGAGCTTGTGACTAACGGAGTTGATATTCATGGCACTCTCCCTCCATTTTTCGTTCCTCTCGATAGACAGAAAACTTTGAAAGGAACTTCATCTTTCAAGATAGTGAAGCCCGTGATCAGAGCCAAGAAAGTCAAACAGTCCACCCACCCTGTCAACTACTCCTTGTCTGAAGAAGAAGAGGAATCTGGCCATCTTCCCTTAATTCATCGTACGTCCAAGAGACAGAGGGAAAAAAGAGGAAAGATGGCGCAGGATGGAGATATGAATATTGATGATTCAGTTTTTGATGCTCTATTTGATGATGATGTGCAAGTTGTTCAACCCGACACTGATGTTCAGGCCATTGATATTGCTGAGTTGTCTGATGGGAACTCTGATTCCAGGAAGAGATGTAGGAATGAAGAAGCTGGTGAAAATGTTACCTCTGTGAATGATGAGTTGCCCGATCTCCCTAAATCTACCATGCCTGTTACTCCTGCTCCTACTTCTTTTGTCGGAAATTCGTCTGATCCTGGTAACTACATTGTCATCCCTCCCCATAAGGTATTTTCATCATCCTTAACCGTGAAATCTTCCAAATCAGTTGTAGGTGAAACTGGCTCGAACCTCAAAGCGCCTTTGTAGAATCCTGTTTTTGGGTTTTGCGGGCAAATGCTTACTGTGAATGACTCATTCACCATCGATGTGATTAACGCCTGCAATCTCCTCTGTCACTTTGTTCTCCCTTTGGATCAAGAGAAGTGTAAGAACATGGATCTTGCCACCCTTCGTGGAAGGAATTTCCTTCTTATTGCTGAGGTGAGTAAAATTATCCAACTTAGTATCTACCCTTTATAGTTTCTATTCTTGCGTCTTATATCCTTTATCTTTGTAGCTCATTTCTGTCAACATGGATCTCAACGACCGTATTACTACGCTGTTGGAGGACAAGAAAAACTCCGGGAGAGCAAAGATGGAAATCAAGGCTAAGCAGGCTGATGAGTATCATAAAAAGTACATTGATGTGTTGAAAGCGTACAAGGATTCTGTTCAAAAGCTCAAATTCTAGTTGGAAGATCAAAGGAAGTCTCACGAGCTGAATCTCGAGGAGTTAGAAAAGAAACATGCCCAAGCTGTCAGTACTTTGAAGCTAGAGTTCGCGGATGACCATGAGTAGCCCTGACTGAACTGTCAGCTCGGATGGAGAAAGAAAAAGAAGATGCTATTGCTGCCAACGATGCTGCTTGGAAAGCGCAAGTGCCCTAGATTGTAAAGAAGCAGGTAGACCGAATCTTGGCCAGGAAGTCCGGCAAGGCTGATTCTGGAGCTACTTAGCAGCAATGAACTTTTTCTTTCTCCTTCTCTGAGTGTTGTGAGGAGTTTTTCCAATTTTAAAACAATTTTTACCTTGTTTTTTGCTATGCCATCTTTACGAGGCTAGCTGTTGTGGTGGGGTTGATGCCCAAGATACATTAGGTCTTTCCTTCGGGAAGCCCGACCTTTTGCTGTTCTTTTTGATACTTAGTTATTTCGCGACTGGAGCCTAAATTTCTCGATCCGTAGCGGACGAGCAGGCTGGCAAGATATTTTAACTTATATATATATATATATATATATGCATGATTTTCTCTTTCCATACGCTCTTAATATTGCATGGTTTCTCAGTCCGTGGTGGATGAGCAGACATTGTAGTTCGTGTACTTTGTTTAGATAGATTAAATGTTTTTCTTTTATAGTCGTTGTGATTGACTGTTTGGACGAGACTCATTGTCATTCAGTCCCGTTGCAAATGTTAGCCTAACCTTGTCGTCACAGAGGTTAGCTACACTGTCGGCCTTGACATGACTGATCTTTCGATCCTACCACCATTCTGGAAGGCTTCCTGTAATGCTGCGTTAGCAGCCATCACGGGGAGCGAGTAAGGGGGTAAGAGCTGCTAGACGGGGCTAGTGTCCTGCTAAGACTTCTCTCTTACTAGCCTTAGTCGCCCCCAGGTATTGAACTTGCTTCCTAAACAGGGTGCCCCGGCAAGACCGTTACCATGGCTCTTGGCAAGATTGCAGTTATGAATCATTAGTGGATTAAGTGATACAATATGTATGCCAGAGTGCGTAAACTCCAAGATAATTATATGCTCCCTCTGTCCCAAATTATAAGTACCTTATTCTATTTTAGATTGTCCTATATATGTCGCTTTTGATTTTTGAACACATATTAATTAAGTTAAATGGTTCTTTTGTCTATACTACCCTTGCTTTGAGATTAAAGTAATTATTCTAATGAAAACTTATGTATTGTAATTAGTAGTAAATAGGGGTAAATTAGGAAGTAGAGCTAGTAGACAAACAATAAATGATGTTTCCTTAATAAGTAGAATATTCCAAAAGGTATTATAATTTGGGACGGAGGGAGTATACTATAATTAAAATTTGCATGCCGGAGTGCAGAAACTCCAAGATATTTATATCATTTACAACTCGAACATGTAAGACAGAGTGTAAAAACTCCAAGATAATCCTTTTCGTTCTAATTCCAAAATAACACATTTAATTAAGAACTTACACAGAATAGTCTGATCGCAAAAGGAGCTTTTCAATTAAACAAAATATTTTTTCAAGTTTGAAATATTCCAGGGCTTAGTAATAGCCTCCCCATCGACAGTTTTGAGGTAGTAAGACCCGTTTGTTCCGACAAGTTCTACTATGTAAGTGATAAGTCCTCAAAAGTGTATATTTATCCCCCGAATAACACCTTGTTTGTCTAGCATTTAGCTTATATTAATGTATTATATCTATTGATCAGTGCTTTCTTGTCTATTATGTAGGTTTTATGAGCTGAAATGTGAATATTGTGTTAAAGTCCGCAAAAAGTCAAAAAAAGCAAGCAAAAAGGTGTTATTTGCACAAGGAGAAGAGATTGATATTTGCACCCACAGATCTGCTGAGGGCACCCCACAGTCAGTTCAGTTGACTTGACTTTATGTCAGAGTGGGGCGGTCCAAATCTCAGCCCAAACCGGGTCCTATTGGAGCCCACAAGTCAGAATTTATATTTAGGGCTTTATTTAAAGTTAAACCTAAAAAGGCTCTACAAGGAGATCCAGAAGTCTGATTTGGACCCATGAGCTATCAAACTGAAGGTCTTGGTCCAAGGTACAACTTAAGCCCAAGAGAATTAAGTTTTGCTAAAGACCTAATGTTTCTATAAGACCAACAGCAGCAGCCACGAATTTTACCTAATTTGGAAGTCTTTACATGCAAGTATTCCACTTTGTATTTTTTATATAAGAAAAGTAGTAGCTAAGGTTTAGGTAGATTTTTATGAATGGAAGATTGAGGAGACAAGTTCATCTTCTTCTTCTTCTTTTGTATCAAACTTGTAACGCCCCAAAATCATAATACGAATCCCAATGACTAAATGTCAGATCTCGAGGCACTCGAACAACCCAACCCATGATAATAATATAATAATACAAAGTTCTGAATGATATTCATATATATAATTAGCATTAAAAATACATAAATTAATACAAAACAGAATAATACAACTACGATCACCTCTATACAAAATTGAACTAAACACATCTATCGCGCGAATACCTATATCAATACCCTCTATAACCTTTGCACAACCATATCTGCTGAATCGATCTATCCTCGAGCAACTGTTTAACTGAAAATGGATTAATGATAGGGTGAGCATTTCCACTTGCTCAGTAGTGACTCACATTTCCAAAATACTATCTAATCATGCATGACGATTAACCATACGAAACAGTTGAAATAATGCAGGTTTTAACTGCAATAATAAATAATATAAGTAATTTAATAAGTAAATACTTTTAAACCAAATCTTTTACCTTTTATAGTAATCATACTAACCATGCATCCATACAATAAGTCGGGTAGCTGCATCCTATTAGAGTGGTGAGAATACGACTGGAACTCAGCCCCAGCCCCAGGCAAATCATCTTGGTTCAGTACTTTCTAGTGTGAACCTGCACCGTTGTTTTCTTGATTATCCGGTCGGGTAGTGATTACCGTTTTTGTGTCCGAAGACACTAACCCTCTTTTAGGGCTCAGGTGGGCCCTTTGACCACGCCTCCTGATACGAGGAGTCCCTAACTTACGGTGGTCAACCGTTCGACGACAGCAGACTGCACAGGATTCTTACACACGTCCAGGAGTGGACTAACTCTCACCCCTCGCGTCTAAACCTCCTCGAGGTAACATGTATCCCCACAGCACACTAAGCACCAACAACGTACCACTAAAAGCATGGTAATCCAGGAAGGTAGAAGAGGAATTCTCGGAAACATCCAACAGTGGTTCGCCTCTAAAAAAGTGCCCATTCACCCTCTAAAGGTGAACAACGCGTATGTAATCCTAGAAAGAACTGTCGTCTCCGGAATTACAACAATTCCTTCTTTATAGGAATTCACAGATCCCTTGCCAGACCGTCTCATTATACAATATATATAATATATAGGGTGTCTTTTAATAATAATTAATTTAATCTGGCATGTGTGATGAGTCCCTGAATTTATCAACCATCAAACCAGTCCCCTCTTCACGGCTACCCTACCCAGGCCAAAGCCGAAGAGACTATCCCCTATTCATGGCTACCCTACCCGGGCCAAAGCCAAAGGGATTATAATCCGATCTGTAATAATATGTTCGTGTAAGCACCCAGATCATATTCCCAATTCAGGAACCTCACACCATACCAACATATAACTGCGATCCCACATCCCACATACAAAATCCATCTCCCTTTTCCCATCCTGGAAAAGAGATGCAATAAAAACCTCGATAGCTTTTCCGTTTATAAAACCGTTTCAATATACATATATTGCTTTAATAACTCCAGTTTAAAACATGATATCTGTAACTAATCACTTTAATAAAAACAATATTCGATAAACCACGGGTAGCCTATATATACCAAACAAAACCATGCATGCATTTTTATCATCAATAATATATCTTAATTGCAACATTTAAAATATGACACATGAAAAACAATATAAAAGAAATGTAAGTCCCTACCTCTTTCTTGCTCCTACACCACTTCCAAAACCCCGAAGAAATGCACTATGCCAAACTCCTAAAATGACAATCGAAATCATAATCATATAATCTATAAAATATGTTCCTAACAGGTTTTGCACTCCCTATTACGCTCAATCAAACCCTATAGGTCAGGGTAATTTTTCTGCCATTTCTGGTCACAAGTATTAAACTAACTGGTCACCATTAAAGTTGGAACAAACGAATGACCAGAGTGTATGTTCCAGGCCAAGCACCAAAACCGGCCTCAATCGAACTACCAGATCTCATCAGTCAGGTGGACATAGACTATTAAAGAGGGTATATATGCTTCTAACTACAGCCCCTTCCTTTAACCATTCCTATTAATCACGGAAATTGATTAACCACAAATATAGAGTGATACCTATATATCCAGTGAGTTGTGTGCTTCAAACCACTAATCACATTTTGGTGTTTCACTAAAGTGGTCGAGTCGCTATCTTACAACTTAAGTGACGAGAACATACCGGTGCGTCAAAACTGGATTCCTCTTGCTGATCACATCCTTTCATTCATTTTCTTTCATTGTTTTCTTCGATTCAACCACCCCACATGATCTAGTGGTCTTGGAAGCAACTTAATTATAAGTGACCCCTACTAAGAAATTTTCACTTAGAAAATATGCACTCACACATCGTGCTCGTGCGCTCGATCCTAAAACCAATGATTTATTGTTAATTAGTGATAGCTAGGTGGTTCTTATCAAATATTAAAATAAATTATTATATTTACGTCGAGTTTACAAAAATTCCGATAACATGAATTAAGTTTTTCTCGTATATTGGTTCTTATTTTTATATATTTTCCTAATAAAATACACTCCATTATCTAAACCAATCGTTTAAGATTATATTAAATTTAATCGTGGTCGTAGGCTATAAGTAAGATTACTAAATTACCCCTAAGGTGAGTACAGGTCGTTACAAAACTCAATTCATATCAATCAAATCAAATCACTTTTCTTTATGATGTTTTGTTATTTAATTATTTATTGCATGGTGTCATCATCAAGGATGAGTAGCTAAATCTCCTTAGGTGGATGGTTGAAGCACTCTAGATGATGCGAAAGCACTATGTTTGTTCTTAATGTTCATTGTGATTCAAAGTACTTAATGCTTATTTACTTTTATCTGCAGTAGGAGGTAAGTATGATTATTTGCATGTTATTGTTATCCATGTTATTAAAATACTATTGTTAGGGTTTAGGGAGACCTAGCTTTAATGATTTTATTTATATTGATTAAAAGTGTGTAGTAAAATAGCTGAGAGGTGATGATTTAGTTATGAATAATATGTTGAGTTAATTAAATTGAATAGCTGAGAGGTGACGGTTTGATTAATAAGACATATTCAATAGCATGCATAAGTTAATTCTGTTTTAGTTGAGTGGAATAGCTGAGAGGTTACTACTTGATTATTATAGGTATTAATGATTAGTTGGAATAACAGAGAGGTGACTAATTAGTTATTATAGATTAAACATGAATGAACAACATGTTATGTTTGCATGATTTAGTTTGTGAATACCAATTCTTCCCCATTTGTCATCATATATCTTCTTTACATCTCTACCATATTTTTAAGTTAGGGTTTATTTAATTATTGCCTGTAGGAAGTTAGAATCAATCTCAATACTTGTTTGTTGCTTCCTTTGGTGTTTCTTAACCATTGTTTTCTATTTTGTTTGAGCCAAGATCTCCACGTCTGAAGTGGGTACGACCCTTGCTTGTTACTTGTCTACTTTGATATCCAATTTATACAGGCACAAGAAGAAAAATTCAATATAAATCTATTTTTAGATTAGGATACACAAATATCTTACATCAAAATGGTGTCGCTGCCGCTCTAAGGAACGGAGTTCATTCAAACACAAGCGAGAATAGTAGTTTTGGGACATCATCGCACTTCTATCCCTCTCACCCTTCTATTTTTAATTCTTGTTATTATTGTTTTTGAGTGTCTTGTTACTTTGTCTTCTTATTGATCTTGCAGCGAAGACAAATTAAAAAAAACTCGAAAAACGGAGTAAAGATCAAATTTTTAAGAAAGACGCGCGTTCAGGATTTTTCCTGAAAAGTTTCTGGTTCAATCTGATCTCGAACTCGAGTCGCGTTCAGATTGACCTGTACCCATCTCGAGTCGAGTTCCAGGCAGAAAATTGCCTCGTTTTGCGCGAATTTTCCAGAACGTTCCAGAGCACTTTTTCATGAATTTGTTTTCCGTGTTGAGTGATTGTGAGGTGAACTAAGTAGTCTATTTTTTTCAGCATTTTTAAAGACCTGTAAGATATGTAATTATTCGATCCACGAAGGGGTCGCGGTTGTAATATTTTTAAAGTAGGTGTTGTTAGGATTTATTTTATTGTGTGTTCGCGGCGGATAGTAGAGCAAGGTTGTGGAGCTAGCCTTGAGTCTACTAAGGAACGACTCCTAAGGACGATTGAAACCCAAGGAGCGGTTTCCCCTTAGTCGACTTCAACTCGTCTTCTCCCCACTTTTGTGCGCTTGTTTGGCACTTTAATTTTTTTAGCACAAAATGGGAGGTAAGCATTCTCCTAACCCTCATCGAATCCCCTACAAGAGGAGTTTTTGTAATGATTAGCATGACCTTGATTGTTGCTTGATTTTAAATTATGTTTTTACTTGTTAAACCGGGACTGCAAGGCAGACCTGGCCTATAAGTGAAACCTAATATCAATTGATTGCATTATCCTAAGCTTTATAATTGAACCAACTAAAGCCATGCTATCACAATGTTCATTTAAGACCTTGAGCAGATTTTTCAACTAGAACTGCGTGAACCAATCTTTGATTGGAGCACAAGTTAGGAATTGGGTCTAGAACCCCTACAGATTACGTCTGTAGAATCACTGTGGTTTATTAATTAAGGACCGTTGCTTACACACGGAAAACCTCCCACACTGGTTATTCGCTGTTTGACTCACGAAATATAGGGAGAATTCACAAGGGAAGCTTGGAAAGAACTCATTGACTTGGGTAAACATAAAATTGAGTCAGTTTTTGAGCCCCTTGTTAGATGTTTTTGAATGGTTAGGACTTCTGTGGCATATGTAATGCGCATGTTGCAGGCATCTTAGATCAGGTAAAATCTTGGCCAAACCAACTTCAATCTACACAAAGAGCACAATCACGGACCTCACCCTTTCTCCCGAGGGAGAGTTTAACGACTCAACCTCCATACCTTCTGAAGAAGAGTTCAACGACTCAACTTCACTTTCTGAAGTAACACATGCCCCTATGGCGGCTCAAGAAGCTACCCTTCCGGATTACTTTTCACCTTTGGCCACTGGGCCACCTACCTGCATAGTCTTACCCGAGACAACTGCAGATAGCTATGGCATTCGCCCACAGATTGTGGGCATGTTGCCTAAGTTCCATGGACTTCTACGGGAAGATCCATATCAGCACCTCAATAAGTTTCTAACCGTTCTCAATACATTTAAGGAGAAACATTTGTCAGAGGAAGAAGTTAGCTTGAGATTGTTCCCCTTTTCTCTTGAGGATAGAGCGTCTCACTGGTTACATGGCCTTCATTCCAATTCTATTGACACCTGGGCTCAACTAAGTAAAAGGTTTTTGACCAAATTCATTTCTATTACCAGAACTAATGACATAGTTGACGCAATAAGAAGTTTCCGGCAAAAATAGGGCGAGGTATTCTTTGATGTATGGGAGAGGTTTCAAGACCTATTTCTTTGGTGTCCACACCATAAAGTCGATGACACTGAAAAAGTTAGGATCCTATATAGAGGCCTTAATACTATGACTAGAAACACTGTTGAAAGCATGAGCGGTGGAGATTTCCTTGATTATTCCACCGTCAAGGCTCGGGCATTCCTTGAAAAGATTGCCACTAATAGCCAGCAATGGGACTTACCTGGACATTCCCCGAGAAACACTACCCCAGACTTAATTGATAAACCTAGAGGTCTATATGATGTCAAACCTGACTTTGAGCTTAAAAATTTACTTCATGGTTTAGTAAAAAATGTAGAAGCACTTGAGGTATCCTTAAAGCCCCCATCACCTGTTATGAGTGCCTCCACTCTCCAATGTGATGCTTGTCATGACCAGACTCATACTTCTGAATTTTGCCCTCTCCTTTACAACTCACCAGAAACTGAGGAAGCCTGTGCGTTTAACTACGCTGGAAGAACCAACTTTACTAAGGGCAATGCCACGTACCCATACATGGACCGTCCCAAGCTTTCTTATTCCAATAATAATTATGCGGCTCCACCTGGTTTTAATAACTCTTATGGGCAACGTAGTAATGCCATGTATGTTGGTAACACTGATAATCGGAACAGGGCACCGGTCCCCCCTTACTCAAACAATGCTCATCATATGAGTGGTCCCGGGGACCATATGCCAACTAATCAATCTACCCCACCCAAGACCTCCCTTGAGGATGTGCTTGCCCGTTTCATTCAACAGACCCAGGCGTCTATTGAATCAAATGCCCAATCCATCCAGAGGATTGAACAAAAACTTGATAAAAATGGTAGATTTCCGGGACAGTCCATCCCGAATCCCAAAGGCAAGGAAGTTGCCTTGGTGACAGATACTGCAAATCCGTCTGTATCGCTTACTGAAGTAAAATCGGTTTCCACCCTTAGGTCAGGAAAACATGTTGATAATCAAATTAATTATACACCAAGTCCTAACATTGTGACCGCGGTTACCTCTGCACCTGTTGCCCCACCTAAAGCTCCGGCTAATGAGGCGACCACCTCTAAGCCGAAGAAGCTTGCCCGTGAGATTGTGGACTCTCCACGAACTTACAACCCGCTTGTACCTTACCCCCAAAGACTCACAAGGTCTCTAAAGAAAGTACAAACAGAGGAAGTACTTGATGTGTTCAAACATATAAATATTAATATACCCTTCCTCACGGCTATTAAACAGATACCTTCCTATGCCAAGGTTTTGAAAGACTTGTGTACCGCCAAGAGAAAAACAAATGTGCCTAAAAACGCGTTTGTGGCGGAGGAATTTTCTGCACTTGTCTAACATAACGGCATGGTAAAATATAAGGACCTTGGAAAACTGACCATACCGTGCAAGTTTGGTGACAAATTCATGGGAAACACTTTACTAGACTTAGGAGCGAGTGTTAACCTTTTGCCTTACTCCTTGTACCTCAGCCTGAGTCTAACAAACATGAAACTCATGAAAATGTCTTTACAACTGGTCGACAGGTCATTGAAAGTACCTAGAGGAATAGTTGAGGACCTGTAAGTTAAAGTGTATGACTTTTACTACCCCGTTGACTTTGTGGTGTTGGATACTGAACCTACTGCCGATGACTCGGTACCCATCATCCTTGGCCGTCCATTTTTGGCCACCTCTAATGATCTCATAAACTACCGGAACGGTTCTATGGTTCTCACTTTTGGCTCTATGACTGTTAAAGTTAATATATTTAACCTTGGCCAACAACCCCCTGATCTTTCCTTATCTGAAGATGTGTGCCTTCTAGACTCATTACCTTATGAGATGGTGTATAGTTATTACCCTGAAGATCCGGTTGTTCACTGCCTTGTCATGTATAATGAAGACTTTGACATTGACCAATCTATTGCCCAAACCAATGCTCTTCTTTATACTGTGCCTATCTTTGAACCTAAAGAGCCTGAGGCTCTTGATTCGGTTTGTAGCATAGATTCTGAGACCCAAGTAGAGACCATCACTCCACCTCCTGTTACTCTGAGTCCTCTTCCTCTTGAGCTGAAATATGCTCATCTTGATTCAGATGGTAGTCATCATGTTATTATTTCTTCATCTCTTACTACCGAACAGGAGAGTCGGCTATTAGAAATTATCTTAGAGCATCGTTCTGCTATTGCCTGGTTTATCCACGATATTAAAGGCATTAACCCTTCTGTCTGTTCTCATCGTATTCATCTTAAGGACGATGCTAAAACTTCTCGTGAACCTCAGAGACGTCTTAACCTTGCGATGAAAGAAGTTGTCCGATCAGAGATTCTGAAACTTCTAGATGCAAGTGTGATATATCCAATTTTGGATAGTCCCTGGGTTAGTCCTATTCTTGTGGTTCCTAAGAAGGCAGGCATGACTGTAGTTACCAATGATAAGAACGAACAAGTCGCCACGAGAGTTCTAACCAAGTCGCGTGTTTGTATCGACTATAGAAAGCTTAATACAGTAACCCGGAAGGACCACTTTCCTCTTCCGTTCATAGACCAGATGTTGGAACGCCTAGCTGGTCATTCGTTCTATTATTTCTTAGATGGTTACTTTAGTTATAACCAAATTCCTATCGTCCCTGAAGATCAAGAGAAGACAACATTTACTTGTCCTTTCGGCACTTTCGCTTATGCCCGTATGCCTTTCGGTCTCTGTAATGCACCTGACACTTTCTAGAGGTGTATGTTACACATCTTTAGTGATATGGTAGAATGCTTTATGGAGGTGTTTATGGATGACTTCTCCATATATGGTTCATCTTTTGAAGAGTGTCTTAGTCGTCTTTCCTTGGTTTTTAAGCGTTGCATTGAGAAGAATTTGGTACTTAACTGGGAAAAATACCATTTTATGGTTAAGAAGGGGATAGTTCCAGGTTGATAAAGCTAAAGTAGATATTGTTTCATCCTTGCCTATTCCTAAGTCTATTAGGGATATTCGAGTCTTTCTAGGCCACGCAGGATTCTATCGACGCTTTATCCAATATTTTTTAAAGATAGCTCCCTTAACCAATTTATTGCTTAAGGATACACCTTTTGATTTCACAGAAGAATGCAAGAACGCCTTTGTAAAACTTAAGACCGCCCTCACGACTGCACCCATCATTAGGCCACCTGATTGGAATAAACCCTTTGAGCTGATGTACGATGCATCAGACTTTGGTGTTGGGGCTGCTTTAGGTCAACGTCTAGATGGTAAGCCCCATGTCATATATTATGCTAGCAAGACTCTTAATGATGCTCAACGTAATTATACCATGACGGAAAAAGAATTGTTAGCCATAGTATATGCTATTGATAAGTTTCGTTCCTACCTTTTAGGTACCCGTACTGTCATCTTCACAGATCATGCTGCTGTTAGATTTCTTCTCTCCAAGAAGGAGACTAAACAGCCCCTTATTCGTTGGATTTTGTTGCTTCGAGAGTTTGACCTTGAGATTAGAGATAAAAAAAAGACCGAAAAATGTAGTAGCCGACCACATGTCTAGACTCGACCGTCCTGAGGATTCTAGTGTCATTTCTGAGAACTTTCCTGATGAGCTTCTTTTTGCAACATCGAATGCTCCATGGTTCGCAGATAGAGTTAATTACTTGGCTAGCAACACGTTTCCAAGTAATTGGAACAAGCAAGATAGATCCAAATTCCTTGCTAATGCCAAGCATTTTTTCTGGGATGACCCCTTACCTTTTTAAGTACTGTCCTGACCAGATCATTTGTCGTTGTATTCCCGACTGGGAGCAACAAGAGGTCCTTAAGTTTTGCCATGAGCATGCTTGTGGTGGACATTTTAGTGACAAAAAGACAGCAGCTAAAGTATTGCAGTGTGGTTTTTATTGGCCAACTCTTTTTAAGGACGCTTACATGCATTGTACTGTGTGCACTCGTTGTCAACAACTAGGGAAAATCACTAGGCGTCATATGATGCCCTTACAGCCAATTCTTCCTTTGGAAATGTTTGATGTATGGCATAGATTTCATGGGTTTTTTTCCTGGTTGTCATGGTTTTTTGTACATTCTGGTCGCAGTAGACTATATTTCTAAATGGATCAAGGCCATTCCCACAAGGCACAACGACCAAGAAACTGTAGTAAATTTTCTAAAAGAGTACATATTTGCCCGATTTGGCGCTCCCCGTGCGATCATTAGTGATGGGGGGAGCCATTTATGCAATAAAGCTTTTCAAAAACTTGTTCAAAAGTACAGAGTTACTCACAAAGTGGCCCTTGCGTACCATCCGCAAACCAATGGCCAAGCTGAAGTTTCCAATAGAGAGATTAAAAACATTTTGCAAAAAACAATTGACCCTGAAAAGGTTGATTGGTCTCGTAGAGTCAGTGATGCATTGTGGGCCTATCGTAGTGCTTTCAAAACTCCCATAGGCATGTCTCCCTTTAGTCTTGTAATTGGAAAACCCTGTCACCTACCTGTAGAGCTTGAGCACCGAGCCTTTTGGGCGATGACAAAGCTCAACTTTAATCTCGACCAGGTAGGTAAGAGGAGAAAACTCCAGCTATCTGAGCTCGAGGAACTTCGGAATGAAGCTTATGATCTTTCCAAGTCCTACAAAGTTAATATGAAAAGACTACATGATCGTCAGATCTTTCGTAGAGATTTTCAAATTGGGGACTTAGTTTTACTATATAACTCTAGGTTGCATTTATTTCCTCGTAAACTACAGTCTCGTTGGTCGGGTGCCTTTGTTGTGTTTGCAGTGACACCCTTTGGTGCTATTACATGTTTAAACCCTGCAGACAACTCTGAATTTCAAATCAATGGTCAACGTCTTAAGCATTTCCATGAATTAAGGTCCATTGAGATTGAGGAAACCCTATTAGAGGACCCTATCTATTTAGACTGACCTTTGACCTGCTGGTATCCAGACCCTCTCTTACTCTATTCGGTTCTCTCTTTTTTAGAGGTGTGGTTGAAAGTGTCGAGGCCATAGTCCACGAACTCTTAGTGGATGAGTATAACCGATCCAGTGCACATTTTTCTCTTGAGCGTCATCACCAAACAGACCTGTTTCCCGCTTTGTTTGGGGTGGGGAAGTCATTTCCCATCTTCTTTTAAGTCTTGAGTATCTAACTTTAAAAGACTCTTTGTTATATATTAGACATCATGATTTCACGCATCCCATTCTAGTGTTTTGTCTCTCCTGTGTCTTTGTTTAGAGTAACATTTATCTAGGGAGTGAATCCTGGTTGTCCACCTGTTTGGCTGAAGACGTTAAAGTTAGCGCTCCTGGGAGGCAGCCCTGTGTATCTTCTAAGCCCGATCGTGTTTTAGTGCTTCTTATTAGTTGTCGGGTTTAGTGGTTTTTGGGGTAATAAACTATCTCTTGAATTTGTGCGTTAGTTCTATTTGGGGGTGGGCGTAGCCCACCACTCTCTGTCGCGGTTGCTTGGTTAAATAATTATCACAGTCACAAATATAAATTTATTTCAATTTTTGTGATTTAATAATTATTGCTTGATTTTTAGAATTATATTTTGACGCCTTAATGGTACTTATATTCGCAAGAATATATTTATACATTATCACGGAATATTTAAAATTAAATTTGAATTATTTCATGCCCTACACGCTTTTCGGGGGTAAAACCGTCATTTCCACTAATTCCGGTAGTGGGGCAAACGTCTAGGGGAAGTTACTTCTCTATATATACCCCCGGGTATCTTTAGAAAAGTCACAAGTCACTTTCAAACTCAGAGTCAAACCAAGTCAACGTGGGTCAAACAGAGTCAGCCATCCTTTCCAGAACTCGACTCGAGTTCAGTATAGTGCATTCAGAACTCGACTCGAGTTTCGAGTTAGATCTTGTTTCTCTCTCTTCATACCTCTCTCATTTCATATCCAAATTTGATAATTCTTGCAGGGTTTGGTTCCTTGTTCAATTCTCTTCACTTCCATACCAACATCTTCAAGAATCATGCCTCCTAGAGTTAGATCTAGTTTGATTATCCGTGAGCGCGATTATTCTCGTCTCTTCGACGATAATCGCTTTGAGAGTGGTTTCGTAGAGAGAATTCACGCCCGAGGTTGGGATGTACTCCTCGACTCTGATTAAGATCCATTTGATCCTCAAATGGTTCGTCGATTTTATGAGTCAATGGAGTTGACCGATGGATTTTACGAGTCGCTACTTGCTCACGCCTGAGACTGTCTCCTTAGTCACGACACTCGAGCTTGACGAGGCTCCTCTGCAGCAGGAGGCTGCGCTGGTGACCTCGGACATCATCGAGGCCGTCCTCGTTGATGACCGGGTACTTCACCGGTATAGCAGTCACATTTCTATTTGTTGGCTCCGAGTCAACCAGGGCTTGGTGGCACACTGGCTGACCACCAATGTCCTTGTGACGACAAGGACGAGCGAGCTATTCTCGAAGAGGATTCACATCCTCCGACTGCTTCAAGAGGACCTCCACGGCTACTGCATGGTCCATCGTCTCTTCTCTACCATCACCGGGGCTCGAGCCACTTCTGCTCCTCTTCCAAGCCTGGTGATGAGTATCTTGCGCTACCGGGAGGCGCCTCTTCTTCCTACTCTATCTATGGAGTCGGTCGTCCGACTCGAGGTCTCCAACCCTGGACTATCTGCCTGCGGACAGTTGTTGTGGGACCCTCAGGAGGAGGTGCCCATTCAGTACAGCCCCAACGACCAGCGGGCGTTTCACTAGCTCCATACCAACAAGGAGCGATTCCAGCTTCTCTGGAGGGGTATGGGTGAGATTTTGGACGCGGTCGAGGACTTGCAACGTCGCGTTGACGAAGGCCAGGGGCAATCTCCTCGACGACGCGGTTGAGAGTTTTTAGTTATTACCCATTATAATTTTTTATGTATTTTATTTTATTTTTGTTTTAGTTTTTGCACTCTTGTATTAAAATTTAAATCATTGTACTTTATTTCCAAATATTAATAAAAATGGTTGAATTTTTAAATTTTGTAAACTTTTGTTCTTTTCTGAAATTTTTAGTCATTCTTGGGCTTCATTGCAAAAATCTGGACTTGTGGAGTTGTTTTGAAAATTTTTTGGTCCTAGGGACCTAAGTCCAAATATTTTAAAAGAAAGGAGGTTAGGGTTTGATTTTGGAAACCCTAAGGTTTTAGGCAATTTTTGGAGTCTTATTAGGGCTCAAATTCTTTATTTATGGCCTATATATACCAAACCAAGGTTGGAGGACCGTCACTCAAAAGTCATAAAATCTTTCAAAATTTTTATTTTCTGAAGTTGGCCAGTACTTGAGTCGAGTTCCTTACAGGCCAAATCAAACTCGGGAGGAGTTTGAACCTGGCAGCAATTTTCTGAGCTCGTTTTGTGTGATTTCTTTTGCAATAGCTAATGTTCATAATGAGTTGTGAAGGTTGGGAAGGTTTTCTTTGTGATTCTACTGTTGTGTATTCCCTATGGTAAGAGACTTCTACCGTACGTTGCCCTTTCGCGAAGCTATTCCTTTTGATGGTTTCAAGGTTCGTATCCATGAGTTTCCGGTCATTTTTAATTCTTTTGCCATCACCCGGGCCTTGGGTATTCCTCTTCAATTGAGACCTATCTTGCCACACCTTGATTATTTCCTTTCCAGTCAAGTTGATATTTTGGATAATTACCTAGATCACTTTGGACCTTGCACTTTTTCCTTCTATCCTGAAAATTATGCTAATGTTGCACCTACTACTTGCCTTCCTGCTAATGTGGCTACTGTCGCTTTATGGGTTATGCAGAATCTCTTATGTGCAGAAAGATTGGATTATGTCAATGATGTTACTATGCATGTTGTTTATGGTATTGTTAATGATTTTCGTGCTCTTGACATATCTTCCTGGATTGTGGATAGTATTCGGAATGTTTTCCAAACTGGTCAGTTGATTCTCCCTACTGCTATATGTAAGATCATCCTTCGTACCTATCCTAACTGGAGGAGCAGGTACGATGATTGGACTCACCTTATCCCTATGGATCCAACTCATCGTTTTATCAGGAGAAGACGCTTATTCACTTGGGTGCCTAACACTGAGTATGTGGAGTTTCCTATTTTGCATAGAAACGATAATTTTATGAATGAGGGTGAGGCTCCTTGGAATGTGATTAGGGAAGTATTAACTCATTGGCATGATAGGTTGGATGGTTTTCCTATAGTACAAGTTTGAAACCAAGAGTGTAAAGAAGGATTTCCTTTTCTGTTGAGTCAGTCCTTTTCAGTACATTTTATTTCAGTTGTGTCTTAGTATGGAATTCCTTGTAATCTCTATATATGTGGAAATAATTTTGTTTGGCAGGAATTTATAAAGCGGTTTGAATTTTTAGTACATTCATGGTAATATCTTTCTTACTCTCTCCTATGCATAATATGAGCCTTGAGGACAAGGCAATCTTTTTGTTTGGGGTTGGGGAAGTATTACAATCCTTTTTGGAAATGATTTTCAAACTTCTTTATCCATACTTGTGTAAAAATTCAAAAATTTTGAAAAAAATCCAAAAAAATCTTTGTTACAAAGACTTTTTCAAAAAATAGGATAAGTACACCATCAATGATGAATATAATGGTTGAATTCTATCATTTTCAAGTTTAAGGAGATTTATTGTTTCAACAAGTAGTTGAGTCTTATACTACATTTGCATGAGCATAAGCATGTCATTCACCTGCATTTATTACAGATTATATGTGCAAATACAACTACACCTTGAGAAACTTGATGAATAAGTGTGGAGACTTAACCTAGTGAGCTTTTGATCCCCGTCCTTTTCTTGGAGAGATATTACATCAATCTGGAGTCAAAAAACTCCACCTCTCAGTTTTGTCTGTTTTTAGTCTCATGTTCATTTTTATAGTTAGCTTTGAGATGACATCAAGTGAGTGTAATATAAACTTGGGTTTTGTAGCTTATTCAAGACGTGATCACCATATCAGTACTTAGAGATGATACGGAGACATTTACATAAACCCTGTTTACCTTAGCCTACCCTGATGATATGATTACTAAAAAAATAGAATAAGATCCATAAAAGGAATAGGGGACATGTTCACCTCATGAATCCACCATAATACTAATTAAGTCAATATGTATGTTCTTAGCTACTCACCTCCCAGCTATTGTAGCTCCCCGGCTGACCTCTCAACTATTGTCGGGGATAGATAAATATTCACCTCTCAGCTATTGTGTCTAACTATTTTACTTGAGATGTATGAATGGAATGGATGAAGCCCAAAGCGACAAGACACTAAGTAATTAATCATAAGGTTCCACCCATGCAATCGTACATATATCATCTTCTAAGCAATCCAAGTTTATATTGAAACCCTATTATGTACTCACCTCTCGGGTATTGTTGGTATTAAGCATGTAGGGATGGTAAAAATACAAAAATACTAAAAAGGATAAACTAACATACTATTTCTCTCTCGATACGACAATATGAAAGTATTGTTAAAACTATTTTCCATGTAGACAATTCAATGAAGAACAAGAATAAAAACTATAATAAATTATCATGGTTTCATCAATGGAGTCTATTTATCCCCTAAGGGTTTAGCCTTCCATTGATGAAGAACAAGTCATCATCAATTGGAAAAACATACATTTATTGCTCTTAAACCATAAAAACCTAATAAGAAGATTATTTCTTTAAGATACAAGAGATTGAAAACTAAGTTGTACTGTATGATATGAGTTCTCTCTATTGTATATCTAAAACCCTAGTTTTCTAGAGTATATATACTGTTCGGCCTTGAAGGCATATCTAATTGCATTAAGTCGGCCATTGGATAGACTCAGGACGGTGTAGGGCCCATTGTGGTCAAGGCGGTGCAAGGCCGGACATATTTGGAGCTGGTCAACTTGCTGGGTGGCGAGTTGACCATTGACTTTTAGGTCAATGTCTTCTGTCCTCTACTCCGTGCTGCTCCTAGACCATCTTGACTTTGTCCAATGTAATTTTGGTTTGGTATAAATATTCATCTGAGCTTGATACAGTTGTGGTTTTTTTTTTTGGCTTCAAAGTTTTCCTTCTTTTGGATTTGGACTTCCTCTTTGGTGTAGAAGTCCTTGAGGAGGTGGATTTGGAGTTTTTATCAACTTTGATTCATAATCCATCAACTTAAGCCCAATACTTGATACTTTAGGCCTTCTTTCAAGTTAGTGAGAGTTAAGGCTCGCAAAATATAATAAACCTTAAAATAAGACTAAAAGCAACATTAAAGCACATAGGAGTAAGCAAAGTGCTATTCGAAAGATATTAAGGAATAAGACTTTTGTGCTCTTATCAAGCATGAACCAAATCATAGAGAGCAAATAAAGTCATCAAACTTTGACCAAATTAGAGCATTTCCAATGGCATGCTTAAACTAAGAAATTTAGTAAAACTAGCAAAAAACGTACATCACAAATGGTTCATGCCAAACTAGAAAAAAATTAAAAGATTCTCTTTTCTTCTATGTTAATTGTTTAAACTAGCAGTTGACCAAGCAAAATTGGTTTCTGCTTAAGAAAATGTTTCATGTTGCATACCACTTGGACTGGGATTTTTTTTTAGTACCAGACCGCAATCCACTTGGAGCGTGATGGTTATTCAGGCCCAATAGCCACTTTAAAGAGCAATGTTCACACCGCAAGTGGAATGCGGTTTGGTGCTCTAACTTTTCAAACTGCAAGTGGAATGTGGCACGATGCCTTTTTTTAACAAAACAACAAGTAGAACCATTGGGCCTTGATTTGCTAAACTAGCAAAATTGCTAGTATTTTTACAAAATGGTACGGATTTCTTCTTAAAAGGCCTAAGTGGCACTGCTAGTATGAGCATGCCATTGGGCACGGTTTATAACTTAAAACCGTCTGGATATTGAAAACTTGGTGTAGTGTTTGTTGTTTCATTTTTATAATTTTGCCTAATGATTCGAGGTCACGAAAATGTCACTTGATACCATATCTTTGAAACACATTGGTTTTTGGATTCTAGATTTTAAGAAAATAGAGGGTGATGCAAAAAAAATTATCTATGTTCCCTAATTATATGTGGGTGTGTACATCCAATCATAAGACGCCACGTGTTTATAAAGTGGTTGGGTAACTGATCAAGCTTATTAGGGTTAACTAAACCTATACATAGGTTATATTATTATTGACACATGGCGTTTTGTGATTAGGTGTACACACCCACGTACAATTAGGCTACACAGGTAAAATTCAAATTCTCTGGAGGGTAATGTAGTATTTTTGCTTTTTGGATTATTTGATGCACTAACTTAAATCATGAAAATTCATGTATCTTCTTCATGGTTCATGTATCCATTAGACTCTACATTGGTCCAGCTCTAAAGTTTCCCAAGCTTATGATAGAAGGCAATATTTTGGTAGTTTTATTACTTGGTTTGATTGTCTATATATGATTACAGTGAGCAAATTTTGCTCAAGTACATGTAACAAAAAATTAAACACACAAACTTTCCTTGTCTTGGGATATGATTAAGACGAATGGGGACTGGACAGTGGACAATAACCTTCTTGACTTAATTGACTAGTCCTGCATTCAATCCAGTTTATGGAATTACTAAGTATAGTTGTACCATGATTAAATAAAAATGCACTCTTTGCTCTTTAGCTTCTCAAACAAAAGAAAATAAAAGTGACCATGGAAGAAAATCCAATGAAGTCCTCTAACAAGAAAAAGAAAAAGATGATGAAGAAAAGTGATGAAGAAGCTGATAGACTTAGTGCATTACCAGATCATCTACTTCACAATATTTTTTCATTTCTAGACATGAACGAAGTAGTGCAAACAAGCTTTATTTCAAAAAAATGGAGGTACTCTTGGAAATCTCTACCATTTCTAAACTTTGATTATTCTCTTTGGAATGCTTCTTCAAAGAAGAAGAAACAACATCCTAGTCCATATGTTCAGAAAGTCTTTACTAAACAGAAATGCTTGAATTTTGTTGATTGAGCTTTACTATTTCGTGATAATTCATCACCAATTGAAAAAATCCATATCACACAATCCTATGCTTGTGACTCTCTTCGACTCTCTACGTGGTTGCTTTTCGTAGCAAGCAGACATGTTAAGGAGGTACAAATTGATTTCGATAAAAGTTGTAAAGCTGTCACATTGCCTGACCTTCTCTTTACGTCACATGTAGAAGTGTTAAAGTTAACAGGAAATCATTGGATATCAGTTCAACTACCAGGTTTGTCATCTCCAGCTAAAAAACTAAGATCATTGATATTGGTATATGTTAAGCTTCCTAATGGAAACTCCAATGGTGCACTTGATTTCAATTACCCTCTTTTGGAAAATTTAGTCTTAATATTGTGTGACCTTAAGCATATTAAGAAGCTGAAAGTTACTACACCTCAATTAAAGAACTTGGTGGTTGAATGCGGATATAATGGCGAGATCAATATATCTGCTCCAAAGTTACTATCAGTCAAGCTGAATGCTCATCAGTTCAAAATACATTACGTAGAAAAATTATCGTCTCTAGTTAGCGCGACCATTAATATCACAGCTTTTACATTACAAAGTGAGTCTATGCTTCAAGTTCTTGAAGGTCTTCAAACTGTTACAACTTTGCAAATCAATGGACACTACAAGGTATGTTCTTTTGCATCTTGTCTTTTATTATATGCTATAAAAATTTACATCAAAATGATTTGGTTGCTATCACGGTCTGACTGGGTTATAAACTTAGTCTATTCAGCAACTTTTATCGCCAAGAAAATCCGCCATAGGTATTGAGGTTTTAACATCCCACACCTGAACCATGACTGTATTAACCTATTTCTAGATTAATGGATTAATAGGGTCAGGTCGCTATGGAGACTTGACCAAATGGGGATGTTTGAAATTGGGGTGGCTGCACCTCGTTGAGATCGAGATTGCCTACGTACTCTAGCTCGGGGGAATTGAACTTAGAGATCAAGCCATCGTAGTTCTGTTTATATAGAAGATAGAAGGGCGTGGATCGTGGATCTTGCAGATTCTCCGCCATCATAATGAGGATTAAATGAGTAACGCGCGCGGATCATCCCTGTGAATTAATTATGTAACTGATGAGAATATTCTGTGCATTGAATGAGAGCACGTGTGTGTAGCAGGTCGCTGCTCGTTGCGTGGTCGGGTCGCTTCCGTCGAGCTGCTGGCAGGTAGAGAGTGTGGCGACCTGATGGATGGATGACTGTGCCACGTGGCTGCTTTTGATTGGTCGGAGTATGTAGTACCCTTACATAAGCCCCCTCTTTTTAGGTCGGCTGGTGAAGGCGGGCTGAAAAGACTTAATGCACCATTCGATGTTGATTTGAGGTTTACTTTTTGAATTTGGTGACGTGGCAGTCATGCAGCGCTGTTTGTGGTAATCATGGCGCTCTTACGGGGAAGTGGAGGAGTTTCCTCGAGCAGTTAGCCGTGTAATTATGGCAACTGACGCACGTATTGCTTGATTTAATATCTGTCTTGCACGTGGATTGATCGAAGGGTGGATACGAACCGTCTTGTGAGTGGAGAATAACTGCAATGCATATTGATCCTTTGGTCGATCTCAGCCGTTCGTTTGTTTTGAACCGATGGCTGGAAATGCTTGAGCTACAGTATATAAACTGTAGTTACCTTGAGAAGGGTTTACCTATCTTGCCTTTACTTGAATTGCTGCCGCTTTTCAGTTGCTATCTGAAGAACTTTGAGAGCTCGTGAGGTTTGTTTTCTTTTCTTTTACTTCTTTGATCCTCTGTTTTGTTTTCTTGTATATTGGTTGAGAGAAATATCTGATGCTAGTGATTCTCAAAATGATCATTTGAGTGGTGATGGTGATGAGGAGATTGAGTCTGAGGGTACTCGATCTGACACTCCGTCTCCCGTTCGTGATGAAGAGGTAGATAGTCCTCAGAGTAGTGGTTCTCATGGGGCAGACTCATCTGATGATGAATTGGTGGAGGGAGACGGTGGTGTAATGTGTAGGGTTGTAAATATGAATTATGTAAATAGGCATATCGTAGTTAGGAAAACGTATGGGTTTAGGTCGATTAGGCATTTGGAGAATAGATTTCTAGGAGATCGTTTACTTTCCCCTGAGTATCGACTTAATAACCCTTTCTCAACTGTTTTTACTTTGCCCCAATTCTGTGCTGGGTTGAGGTTGCCATTGTCTCGATTGGTGGTCGACCTGTTGAATGCCATTAGTCGAGCCCCCTGTCAGGTGAATGGTAATTTCTGGCGGAATATGAGGGTGATTGACGACCTCAATAAGTTGCACCAGTCGAACATTACTGTGAAAGATGTATTGAACCACTTTAGTTTCAAACGCTCCTCGAAGGTTGAACTCTCGGGCTATAACATGCAAGTTAGGCCAGACCGTTTTCCTTTGATTTATCCAGTGAGTAGCGAGCCATGGTGGAAAAATCCCATGTTGTTTACTGGGCCAATTGTTGAAGGAGATATCCAGTTGCGTCATACGATTAGGAATGACGCTCGTAAGTCTGTGGTCTGTAGTACTAGGATTGTTGATTTGTCTTCCTGTTTCTGAACTTGACAACTTTGTATTTTTTTTGCAGCGATCAGGGACGATCACTTGGTTAGGAAGAACGATCTGAGTTCCTATTTGAACTGCTTTGGTAACTTGAGCGACGAGCGGAAGATTTCCTTTCTACCCGACCTAAAGGAGCATTTTATTCCTAAAGGTGGTCCGAAAACTGTTTGGGAAGAGCTTGAGAGGAGGAAAGCTTTGAGGAAAGCATATATGTCTTCTGTTCACAAATCTGGTGGTGGACGAGCTGGTAGCAGTTCGCGAGCTGGTGACAGCGAACGGGCTAGTGGTAGCTCGAGGCAGGGGGAGAGAGAGCGTTCTGCCGGTGCTCCTCGTAGGTCAGAGAAGGAGCGACCTGTTGAGAAGGATCGACCTCTGGGGCAGGAACGATCTGTGGAGAGGGAGCTACCTGTGGAAAGGGAGCGGTCTGTTGGTAGCTCTCGCCAGGTTGAAGCAGTGGCGAGCCCCCCAGTTGCTGGTCCTCCTGCTTCACTTCCTAAAGTGGCTGCCCTGGCTGGGAAGAAGAGGTCCTTCTCAGGGAACCTTAAGCTGATGGAGTTCCCAGCTATGCCAGCTCCTGTTTCTTCAATGCCTGTGACGTCTCCTGGAATGTCTGTTTTGTCCAGGAAAACTGCTGCTCGGCCTTCGCAGAAAGGCAAGGGTATTTTGTCTTAATTCCGCCCCGGGCCGTTCGATTATTTGGACGGTCAGGGAGAGAAGCATGTCGTGTATGAGAACTACAGTGCTATTGATGACCCTTGTGTTGCCCGGGCTGTGAATGAGGGTATCGTCCTGGATGCTGATGCCCGAGCAGTGAAGTCGCAGCCATTGCTGGTAACCTGCTCGAAGATAAACGCGGCGCTGTCTTTGGTGAGTTTGATCGTAAGTCGCATTTGTTTTTGTTTATGCTTTGACATTTTGTCTAAATTCTGTTGTTGGTTGCAGCTCAATGCCAGCTTCCAGGAGGTGCGTTTGGTTGCTGAGATTGGTGCTCAAGCTGAAATTGAGCTAAAGGCGCTCAACGAGAAGCTCGAGCAGGCGAAGAACGTTGCTGTCGTTGCTGAGTGCAAGGTTAAGGACAGGGATGCCCAGGTCGCAGCGCTGAAGGAGACGGTGGAGCAGTTGAAGGAACGTAACGCTGCTTCTCAATCTTCTGCTGAGTATTGGCAGAAGGTGTGTCAGGAGAATGAAGCGGCGTGGAAGGCCTACTGCGACCAACTGGTGAAGGCTATGACGGGTTCGCCCGAGGGAGAGGAGACGCGAGGTGGTGTTGATGACACTTTGACACCAGCTCAGGACGCCTCGATGGGCCCTAGTGACCAGGTCGCTGGAGCCCTTGTTGAAGTTGATGCTTCAGGCGACCAGTCTGCGCAGTAGTAAACTAGCCTTGGTTTCCCTTTTTTGTATTGGGTAACCTTGTGCAAAGTTTGCTTCTTGCACTCCTTTTACTTGGCATATCTTCCAGAGCGTATTCTTGAAAACCCCTTGTAATTTTGAGAGCTTGAGTCGATAATCTTTTGTCTTTTGTAATTAACAGCAGTAGTCAGCTTTTCCTTTGACGAGTTAGTATGGATTCCTTTTGATCAGCTAGTTTCCAGGGAGTCCTGGTAGCTCGTTCAGAAGGCAGGTAGACGAGATGAATGGCTGCAAGCGGGACGTACTGAAACAGTTCCTCTTGTATGCCTTAAGTCTATTGTACCTGTAATTGTTAAAATCTCATCAAGTAAAAAGTTAATTCAACGATTTACCTTGCATTGATTTTCATGTTGTTTTGCTTGCTTGAATAGGATTTGCAAACAATAAGTAACATTTGCTCGACCTGCTTGGGTTTGAGGTCACATTCAATATAGTTGTGCTTGGGTCGAGGGAAGAGAATGACCAATGCACCAAGTTAAGCTGTTAGTGATTTAACTTAACAAAATTTTAAATTATCAAAGGGACTGGAGTTTTGATAATTTGTAGGTCGAGGGGTTGGACCTTTAGTAGCCATTCATGTTTGAGCAGAGATGAAGGCAAAAGTGAATTTATACACTGAAATGCAATGAATGGATGCTTACATTTCATTGATAAAATTTCTTTAAGTGAAATGCATTCCATGGGTTCTTAACGATCTCCCCTTCTGGTGTTTGAAGACGATAAGAACCGTTGCTCTGGACTTTCGTGATAATGTAAGGGCCTTCCCAATTGGCGTTCAACTTGCCAATCGTGTCCTTTCTTTTGTTGTTGAACATTTTTCTTAGGACTAGTTCCCCTAGCTGGAAAGTTCTTGGTCGCACGCCTTTGTTATAAGCTCGCTTGAGTCTCTGCTGGTATTGCTCGAGCTTTATAGCGGTGTGGTTACGTCGTTCTTCAAGGAGGTCGACTCCAAACGACCAGGCTTGATTATTGAGTTCAGTGTCGACCAAAAGTGATTTGGTCGTTCCAAATGTTAGCTCGGTGGGAATAACTGCCTCAACTCCGTAGCATAGGCTGAAAGGGGACATCCCAGTGGACGTACGGGGAGTTGTTCTATAGGCCCACAGGATGTTTTCCAACTGCTGTGGCCATTGATCATGCTGGTCTTCGAGCTTCTTCTTCAAGTTGTTGAGAATTTGTCGATTTGCAGCTTCGACCTGGCCGTTGGCCTGTGGGTATCTAGGAGTTGACCTTGAATGCTCGATTTTCCACAGGTCGTAGAATGCTCTTATATTCTTGCCAACGAACTGAGTGCCATTATCTGTGACTACCCGTTTTGGTAGTCCAAACCTTGTGATGATATTTTCCCACATAAACCTTTGAACATCTGCCTGTGTTACGTTGGTTAATGCAACAGCGTCCACCCATTTGGTGAAATAGTCGACGGCCACTAGAACGAATCTTTTCTCAGACTTCTTTTCCTTGATGAGGGGGCCCATGATATCAAGCCCCCACATGTGGAATGGCCATGGTGCAGTGATGTTAATGAGATCGTTTGGATGCTGGTGTTGCTTATCAGCAAATCGCTGGCATTCTTTGCATTTCAAGACAAATTTCTTAGCATCTTCCTTCATTCTTGGCCAGAAGTATCCCTGAGAGATTGCTTTATGGGCTAAGGTACGCCCACCGGAATGGTTTCCACATTCACCTTCATGGATTTCTTGAAATATGATCTGGCCTTGCTTTGGGATCAGGCATCGTAATAACAATCCAGTTGCAGATTTTCTGAAAAGTTTGCCCTCATGGATTTTGTACATTGTGACTTTATGCAGCAATCGACTTGCTTTCTTTTTGTCGGATGGCAGGACACCAGTTTGAAGGTAAATCATGAAAGGCTCCATCCAAGTCCCCTGGATGTCTGCTGGAGTTGTTTCTAGTAGATCGGAGATTTGATGAATATCCTCTTCCTTGAAGAGATATGCGGGCTGTGAGTTGATTGCTATAGTTAGGGCCCGCGGTCTGTCTGACTCGATCTTAGATGCTAGAAATGCCAATAAATCAGCATGTCTGTTGTCATCTCTAGGTATGTGCTCAATTGTGAAATAGCTGAGCTTGCTGATGAGCTCCTTTGCTTTGCTAGCATACCTGATTAGGTTGATCCCATTGATCTGGTAATTGTTAGTAATCTGATTGACTACCAGTTGTGAATCGCTGTATACCTTGAGGCGAACTGCTTGCAAGTCGATGGCCATTTGTAGGCCCTGTATGAGTGCTTCGTACTCGGCCTCGTTGTTGGAGGTCGAAAAGTCTAGACGAGTTGCTCTTTCGAGCTGTGAACCTTCAGGAGAGATTAGCACAACACCTATTCCACTTCGATTGGAGTTGTGGGAACCATCTACATACAGCTGCCATGTATCTGGAGGGTTGTCTTGGACTTGCCTTGTTTCAGGCTCTGGTTCCCAATTGACATCCTCTGCTGGATAGTCTACCAAAAAGTCTGCGACGACCTGGCCCTTGACGGCCTGTCGTGAAGCGAACTCGAAAGTGTAATCACCCAGCTCGGCTGCCCATCGAGCCATACGACCTGTTTTGTTTTTCTTTTCCAGTATGTGGCGTAATGGCTGATCGGTGATTACTTTTACAGTGTGTGCTTGAAAATAAGGCTTGAATTTGCATGCAGCGTAAAGTAGTGCTAATGCTAACTTCTCTAGAGGTGTGTACCTTATTTCAGCCTGCTGTAAGACTTTGCTTGTGAAGTAGATAGGTCGTTCCACCTGATTCTCCTCCTTGAAAAGTACTGCGCTTATCGCAAAATCTGATGTTGCGAGGTAAACACCAAGTACATCACCGTCGTTTGGTCTTGTAAGAACTGGTGGAGTAGACAGATATGCTTTGAGATCATTGAAGGCTTTCTCGCACTCTTCTGTCCACTCATATGTAGCCCCCTTTTTTAAGATATGAAGCATTGGTCTACATTTATCGGATGCTCTTGAGATGAATCTGTTTAGAGCTGAGACCATGCCGTTGAGTTTCTGGATCTGTTTCTTTGTTTTTGGGCTTGGCATGTCGATGAGGGCTCTTATCTGATCTGGGTTTGCTTCAATGCCTCTTCTGGTCACCAGGTAGCCGAGGAATTTCCCTGATGCAACTCCGAACAGGCACTTCTCTGGATTAAGACGCATTCTGTATTGCCTCAATCTTTGGAATGCCTGGTCGAGATTGTATAAATGATTCTGCTCTTCACTACTCTTTACTAGCATGTCATCGATGTAGACTTCCATTGTTCGACCTAACAGGTCGTCGAACATTCTGGTGACCAGTCTCTGATAGGTCGAACCTGCATTCCGCAGCCTGAATGGCATAACTTTGTAGCAAAAAATGCCTTGCTCTGTTGTGAATGAGGTCTTCTCCTGGTCAGGCTCGTACATTGGGATCTGGTTGTATCCTGAATATGCGTCCATAAATGACAGTAGCTCAAAGCCACATGTCTGATCGACTAGCCTATCGATTCGTGGCAGTGGGAATGAATTTTTAGGACAAGCTTTGTTCAAACTTGTGAAGTCGATGCAGACTCTTGTTTTCCCATTCTTTTTTAAGACTGGGACTATGTTAGCTAGCCAGTCTGGAGTATCGACTTCTCTGATGAAGCCGACCTGTTTAAGTCTATTGATCTCTTCATTGACAGCTTCATGGAATTTGGGAGCAAGTCTCCTTGGTTTCTGCTTGACAGGCCGATAATTGGGATTGACCCGTAGCTTATGGCATGCAATTGATGGATCTATTCCGGGCATATCGATATACGACCAAGCAAAAACATCTTTATTATTTGAAAGAAAATTTACAAAGTTGACGAACTTATCTTCTTCCAATTCTGAACCTACATAGACATATCTTGGGTCCTCATCTGACCCAATGTTCACACGCACGCCTGGATCGGTGCTTCCGAGACTAAGTTTGGGGGAGCTCGCTTGCTCCTTCTGTAATTGCTATTTAGCAGGTTCAGCCTTTTCCTTGGATGGGCTCTTTGACTTGTTGTTGCCCTCCTGAGCCTCTGATGTGATCGGGCTCTTTCCTTTGTTGTCAGCATCCTTGGTTCCAGAGGTGGATGGCTTTGAAGGTGGCACAGCTTCGATAATGCCGTGGCATTCCTGTGCGACGTTCTCGTTTCCACGAAGCTCCATTATCCCATGTGGGCCAGGATAGCGGAATACTTGGTGGTATGTTGATGGCACACCTCTCATAGCATGGATCCACTTTCGACCCAGAATCGCATTGTACTTGCCTGCGATGTTTAGAATGTTGAACTTGGATGTGACAACGACCTTGTCTTCTCTTCTGCCCACAGTGACGGGCAACAAAATTTCTCCCTTAGGATCTTCTCTAGAACTGTTGAAGCCTAAGATCGGTGTGAAGTCTGGGATGAGAACTGAATCGGGCAACCTCATGTCCTTGAAGGTTCTATACGTGAGAATGTTACATGATGCCCCAGGGTCAATGAATACCCTCTTGATAGTATAATCTGCAATCCGCAGCTCAACGACAAGGGCGTCATTGTGAGGAGTAACGACCTTGTTGAGATCGTCCTCAGTAAAAGTGATGTCGGACTCTTGTCGGGCAGGGATGTTAAAACGAGCTGCTCGGCCCGTAATGGAGTAGACATGATGGAGATGCTCTACTCGTCTCTTCCTATCTCTTGAGACAGGGGTGTGGTGGGATTCATCGATCATGTAGACTACATGACTGTCTGATTCGCTATCACTGTCGATCTTTTGCGCAACCTTCTTGTTGATCTGGTCGCGTAGGTCTCCTGTTGGACCTAAACGCTGGGAGAGGCTACGCCCTCTGCTGCGTGCTGGACTTGCTGAGGCCGTTCTGGCCTTGCTGTGATTTCTTTTTGGGGAACGGGGAGGCGTTCTGGACTCCTTCCTCACCTGCTTGCCTGTGGATTCCTCATTCCTTTCGAGGATCCAATTGTTGAGCCTTTTCTCATCGGCCCATGTTTGCAGTGCGCGTTTCAGAACGCGACAGTCATCACTCTGATGACACCGTACTTTATGGACTTTGCAGTACGGGCGACCAGATGTATCCTCCAACTGTGTGAAGGCAGGAATCTTGCACCAATGGTTGTGCTTGATCCTCTCATAGATATAACCGGCTGGTCGCGTAAACCGGTGATACTCTCGCTGCTCGGTAGGCAGCGACTTAGCTTTGAACCTCTTTCCATCTGATCGAGGTCGCTTGGTTGAGCCAGACTCAATGTTGCTGACTACGTGGTTCTTCTCCCTCCCAGTGAGGGCTTCCTCTAGCTTGATATAACGATCTACCTTCAGGTAGAGCTCGTCCAAGGATGAAGGTCGCTTCATGGCTAGCGACTTGTGGAGCTCGGACCCCTGGGTCAGACCGTGAGTGAATGCGATAGTTGCAAAGGCCTCATGCTCCTTTGCGAAATCCTGAATTGAATGTAATTCAGATTTAAAGCGAGCAAAGAAAACGCTTAGTGACTCACCATCTCGCTGCTTGACTTTGAAGATGGAATCGATGGTGACTGGGCGCTTCTTGTTGTGGATGTAGAAGATAACGAATTGCTTCTCGAGCTCGGCAAACGAGCTGATGGATCCTGATTTCAGACGGTGAAACCAGTCGAGAGCAGGTCCAGTGAGGCTGGACTGGAACAGCAGACATAGAAGATGATCTTCCTTGATAAGAGGGAGGGATTTCCGGAATCCCTTGATGTGGTCGGTTGGATCTCCGACTCCTGCATACTGGTCGAATTTGGGGGCATTCAGCTTGCTCGGCAGATCATGCTCAAGGATCTCCTTGGAGAAAGGAGACTCCTGGAACTGCTGGAGGGATTGGACAGCAAGTTGCTCCGCAGTGTGGCTCTTGGAATGGTGAAGAAGAGCCTGGGAGGCTTTGAACTCCGCCAGTTGTTGGCTGAGTTGCTCGTACTTCTGGTTGGAATCGTCAGCAGGAACGACTCCATGTCCGCTATTTTCACCTTGCTGGGGGTTGGTTTGTGCAGCTTTCAGGCGTGCATTTTCTTCCTGCAAAAGAGTGATTTGAGCATGCAGATCTTGAATGGTTAGTTCTTGGTTAGCCATTTAAACGAGTGATTTCTGAGTTTGGGGTGGGAGGGTTTGGGTTTTTTCGATTAAATCGAATTCCTTGCAGTCGGCGCCAAATGTATTAACCTATTTCTAGATTAATGCATTAACAGGGTCAGGTCGCTATGGAGACTTGACCAAATGGGGATGTTTGAAATTGGGGTGGCTGCACCTCGTTGAGATCGAGATTGCCTACGTACTCTAGCTCGGGGGAATTGAACTTAGAGATCAAGCCATCGTAGTTCTGTTTATATAGAAGATAGAAGGGCGTGGATCGTGGATCTTGCAGATTCTCCGCCATCATAATGAGGATTAAATGAGTAACGCGCGCGGATCATCCCTGTGAATTAATTATGCAACTGATGAGAATATTCTGTGCATTGAATGAGAGCACGTGTGTGTAGCAGGTCGCTGCTCGTTGCGTGGTCGGGTCGCTTCCGTCGAGCTGCTAGCAGGTAGAGTGTGGCGACCTGATGGATGGATGACTGTGCCACGTGGCTGCTTTTGATTGGTCGGAGTATGTAGTACCCCTACAATGACCATGACATCTTTCTGGTATTGAATTTGTAGTCTGTCAAGAAATCTAGAAAAAGACAGAACCTTTAGGTAGACTACTCAATCAGTTAATACTTATTATGTTGAAGTTCTGCTAACAAAATCTTAAACATTTTTACAGAACTTGTCAGATTCCATGCATGTTTTGGAGGAGCTGCTGCTGCTCAATCCATTCTCTAATCTAAGGTGCTTCAAACTGATGGGAATGCGTCGTAGTTCGTGTATTCAAGCTTTGGGAAATTTTCTGAAGAGTTCTCCATCTTTAGAAACACTTGTTTTGGACGTGATATGGGTACTAATCTAAACACTGCAGTATCATATATAATCCATACAAATAATGGAAGCTTATTATTTTTTAGGCTCAATGTGGTGATCAGTAAATAGGAATGTTCCAGATTAATTTAGCAATAGTTTATTTTCATTTTTGTCAAATTATCACAATTTTACCTTTCTCATCCTAGGACGACGAAATGGAAACAGAGTTGACAGAGTTATCATTGCAAGACGCATTTCATCGTCTCAGATGTGTTACAATCCTATATTCCGGTGGTGAGAACTTTTTGAAGTTTCCTAGTTTTGTATTAAGGAATGCGAGGGTCTTAGAGAACATGACAGTGATCTTCTTAAGAAACTATAAACAGAATAAGCTGGCAGAATTTAGTAAGTGGCTGTACTCTCTGCCTCAAGCGTCTCCAAGAGTCAAAATAGATTGTCAAGCCGATAATGAAGGAGACCACTCACTTTTGCTCCATACTACGAGTGTTAGTTTGTTTTAGGTTTCTCAGTGGAGATATGGATTAGCTGGTTGATGTTTTAGTTTGGCATTTTGATCTGATGTCATGTAAGACCTTGCATCCATGGTTATGAACTTCATTTTTGTTTGGTACTTTTGTAATATTTATTTTGCAGGGAGATGAACTCTATCTTAAGCTCAATGATGTTTGAGAAAATGGTGGTTATGAACTTCATTTTTGTTTTCTACTATAGGGTCTGTTTGATTCGGGCGGGAAAAGAGTTTATCGGGAAATAGATTTACCATGTGCAAATATTCGGAAAATAAAATTTTGATAAAATAGTTATAATGCTACATTGATCATGATTTTCTTTTTGGAAAATCATTTAAATATGTTTGCAGTGAGACTTCGACGAAATTTTAAATATTTACCGCTTATTTTCAATTTAATCAAACATGGAAAATTAAAATTTCCCGGAAAATCTATTTCCCGGACTCAAATCAAACAGACCCTAGTGGTATTTATTTTGCAGGGAGTTGAACTCTATCAGCTCAGGGTGTTTCCACAGATTCATACCAGGATATAGAACTGATGTAAAGCAATTGTAAAATACACTAGCCTGTGCTTTAGGATTTTGTATATAGTGAAAAATATGAAGATCAGTAGCAAAATCAATCCCAGAGGAAAAACAGAAAGAAGTTTGAGGATTGGGTGTGCTTAACTATTGCTAGTAAATTGTGGTGATATGCATGTTAATAAGTTGGGAATCTGGCCTGTGTGCTATACATGAACAAAACAACCAAACCACCCTTAAAGTTCAAAATGTTAATTTGCTGTATTTGTTACCAGTACAAGAGCTTCAGACTCATCGTTTTATGACCCCAACTACCATACAAGGATATAGTGTAGACTAATCAAGATAAAATATTCAAAGTGACATGATGTTATTGTAAACACAATTTTCAAACAATATATTGAAGTTGTAGGTATGTTGAGTAATGGTGCTTTTCTATATAAAGCAACACAAACAGAATGATTGTAGAATTCAACCAAGTGCTGAGGATGATGTCTTTCATTGGATAATTCATGTTGTATGATACTGCAGAGAATTTCAATCTCTTATAAAAGGGAGAGAAATGCGGAGGGAGAGAGACAAAAATGTAGTGCGATCGAGTCCCATGTCTCAGCATGGAATATTGGAATGGATATGTGTACGTAAGTACCATATGCTGCAGTTAACGTGGCAGGATAGAGGCATTAGGGGTAAGACAGTAGGGAGAAACCGAGAAGTAGTAGATAGAAGCCAGGAACATTCTAGAGTATCACGGGCAAGGCACATGGGAGTTAGCTGTCAAGCATTAGCCCCATAATGTATGAAGGAGAATGAGTCACGTCAAAGAAAGAAGAGCCCTAGGATCTTGAAAGTATCCAAGGGCTAGGAGTAAGCGGTTTGAACCGATATATAAGGAAAACTGTAGGGCAAACAGGAGGTAACTATTCACTCTTTGATTACACTCATTTCTAAACTTGGCCTCCATTACTGACTTGATCGTTGGAGCTTTACACACCGGACTATAACCAGTGGTATTTGCAGATATCAAGAGGAGAGTCAACAGAAGGAGTACATCACCCTGATCTGTGACCAAGCTCAAGAAAGAGCTTACATTTGGCGCTAGAAGAAGGGCTACTATTTTTCAAGATCAGATCTAGGGTTTAGTGAATAGCAGAAAGAAGAACAAGAGAAGGAATGGTGATCCACACTTTTATTTGTGCCGTAAGGAGAAGAACGAGGGAGAAGAAAAAATATACAAATGAAGAAAAGAAAAAATTGAAGAACATTCCAAAGGCTGGAACAATTAAATTGAGTCAATTGACTACCTCTCCATAGCAGGCTAGAACAGTCATAGAATAAGAATGATATTTTTTGTTCAAATACCTTGTTTGAGTTATAATGATTCTCGATATCACTGTGTTCTCTTCATTCCATCTTAAGGTGGATTCAGTAGAACTAAATTTGATTGATTGCCTGCATTGCATTATTTATAAACTACTGTTCTTGCTTTCTGTCTGGTAGTTGCTACTTGCAAATCGCAACAACATTATCGACGCATATAGCTTTTATCATGCATCTAATTTCTCTTAATAAGGTATATCAGTATCTTAGGCAATATTGATTGCCTGACAGACTCTAAACTTACCATATCGATGATGGATAAAGTCTAATTTCTCTTAATAAGGTATTTAGTGAGTTTTCGACTAAAACTCGATAATTCAGGCTGCTCATGGCGGCCATGCTCCAATACTCGATAATATTTTGCATGATGTGGATAAAGGCTGCACTCTAACAAAGTCTTTCCTAAAACTTAATAATATTTTGTCTCCAATTATGATGCATATAGCCTGTATCATGAATCTTAATATGAAAAAATAAAAATAAAAGCTTGCATCATGCAAGAGGGACACACCCTAGGGTTTGTACGTTGAGCCAAACAGCCAAACCTTCTTTCTCTTGATATCAGACTAGCATGTACAATATTAGTAGATTGCATTATTATGTGCTCTCTGTTGTTATATGTGATGTGATCACGTTATCAACAGGTGAGGAGTAGTGAATGTTACTAAAACGAATATTCATATATAAAATTCCAAGCAGAAAAAATTAATATCGAAATTTACCACAGGAAGCTCTGAAGCAGGACAGTCTAAGCATTGAAATAAAAAGCTGCATGGAGTCTGATAGTTATATGGCAGCCAACACCACAAGGTAACTTTACAACTCATTCAGCTTACAGGGCCTTAAGGATATCAAGAGATAAGGTACAATGGTACAACATAGTTTGGGGGAAGTTGGTTATTCCAAGAAACTCTTTTGTGTCTTGGCTGCTACTTTCAGGCAACACAAGATATTTTGGTTCAGAAGAAGATTCTTCATGAGTCGCTTTTGTAATAAGGAAAAGGAGAACAACAAACACCTCTTTTTCTCATGTCCCTATACTAAAGGGACGTGGAAATCTGTTAAGAGAAAGATAGGGTTGGAGATTGGAGAAAATATTGCTAATTGGAAATGGTTAAAATTTGTATTAACCTATTTCTAGATTAATGCATTCACTAGATCAGATCGTTGTTGAACTGACCAAAGGGGGAGTTTGAGATCGGGGGTGGCTGCACCTCGATGAGATCGAGATTGCCTACGTACTCTAGCTCGAGGGAATGGAACTTAGAGATCAAGCCATCGTAGTTCTGATTATATAGAAGGTGAAGGGGCGAAGATCATGGGATCTTGCAGATTCTCCGACATCTTTATGATTGTGTAATATTCTCCAATGATTGTGTAACAGCTGGAGATATTCTCTATGCATTGATTTAGGGTACGTGCATATGAAGAGGTCATCATCGGTCGTATAGTCGAGCTATTCTAATCGACCTTTGGTTAGGTCGTGTAGTGGACGACCTGTGAGGATGATGAGTAGGCCACGTGTTGTGTTTTGATTGGCTGGAGCATATAGTACCCCTACATAATCCCCCTCTTTTTAGGTCGATGAGGAAATCGGGGTGAAAAGACAATTTGAACTCTGACCGAAGTCTACTGATTTGAAGTTTTCTTTTTGAATTTCAGACTTGTACGTGTGGCGGCCATGCACTCCTGTCTTGTATCATCATTGTGCCTTTACGGGGAAGTGGAGAGGTTTCCTCGAGCAGTTACCCATAAAGTTTTGACAACTGAAACACTCTTTGATTGATGGTCCTTTATTGGACACGTGGATTGATCGAACGGTGGATGTGAATCGTCGGAAGAGTGGGTAATAACTGCAAAGGTCGTGGTTGTCTTCATTCGATCTCGCCCGTTGATTTGATTTGAATCGATGGCTGGGATCTCTTTTGTATTAGTATTTAAACTGTAGCTTGTAATCATAGTTTCTTACTTTCTTCATTTGCTCTCTCGAATTGCTGTTGCTTTGCCATTGCGACCTGAAGATCTTGAGAGCTTTTGAGGTGAGTTTTTATTCTCTTGCTATTTTCTTTCTTCCTTCGTTTCTATTTAGTTGTTTTTGTAATCTTGAGAGATGTCTGAGGGTAGTGATTCCCAGAATGACCACGGTGATGATGTTGGTGAGTACGAGTCTGAAGATGATCAGACTCATTCTGGTGATGAAGCTGGCTCTCCTGATCGGGAGGAAAAGTGTGGAGATGAGGGTAGCCCTGGAAGTAGTGGTCCTCATGGGGAGGACTCATCTGATGATGAGATGGTGTTGGGTGACGACGAGTCGTTCTGCAATGTGGTTAACCTTGCGTATGTGAAGAGACACATTGGCTTTAGGAAAAGGTATGGGTTAGACTCCATTAGGCATCTTGAGATTAGGTTTTTGAGAGATCGCTTACTCACGGAGGAGTATCGACCTAATAACCCGTTCTCCACTGTTTTCACTTTGGCCCAATTCCGAGCTGGGCATAGGCTACCCCTTTCTCGTTTGGTAGTCGACCTCCTAAATGCCATCAGACGAGCTCCTTGTCAGATGAATGGTAACTTTTGGAGAAACATGAGGGTTATAGATGACCTTAACGGACTGCATAGGTGGAATATTAGTGTAGAAGATGTGTTAGGTCATTTCTATTTTAAGCAATCTATGAAGCTGGAGTTGGCGGGCTATATAATATGCAGGTCAGGCCAGATCGCTTACCCTTGATTTACCCTGTGAGCAGTGAGCCATGGTGGAAAGATCCCATGCTGCTTACTGGCTCGATAACTGAAGGGAATCTTCGTTTACGTCATGTTACTAGGAATGTCGATGATAATCGTAAGGTTTTGGTCGTTGGTCTTAGATCGTTGTGTGAGTGATCTAATTTTGCTGCTGTGGTTGTTGACTTTGTTTGTTTCTTTTGCAGCGATCAGGGACGACCATCTTGTGAAGAAGAACGACCTGAAATCCTCCTTGAACGCTTTTGGGTCTTGGACTGACGATCGGAAGATAAAGTATCTTCCTCATCTGAAGGAGTATTTTGTCCCCAAGGGTGGTCCCAAGACTGTTGCGGACGAGCTGGAGAAAAGAAAGGTGCTGAAAAAGAGCTTTATGGCTGCGGTGTAGAAGGCTGAGAAGTCTCGATCTGGTACTAGCTCGAGGCAGAAGGATCCAGCTGTGAGCCCCCAGATAGTGTCCCCTCCGACCTCTCTTCCTAAGCTACCTCCTGGCTCGAGCAAGAAGAGGTCGTTGTCTGGTAACCTGAAGATGATGGAACCTCCAACAATGATGCCTTCTCCTACTCCTCCTCTGAAAGCCTTACAAGCTCCTGACTCTACTCCTTTATCTAGGAAGACTGTTGTACGACCCTCGAGCAAGGGTAAAGGGGTGTCATCCGAATTCCGACCTGGCCATTTTGATTATCTGGACGGCCAGGGAAGTAAACACGTTATGTATGACAATGATAGTGCTAGAGATGACCCCTGCGTTGCCCGAGCTATTAACGAGGGCACTATTCTTGATGCTGATGCTCGCATGGTGAAGTCACAGACTCTTCTGGTGACTTGCTCAAAGATAAACTCTGCTCTTTCTCTGGTGAGTTGAGTTTAGACCGATTTATGTGGTTGATTTTGCATATTTTGCCTTCTAATTGTTTCTTCTCATGCAGTTCAACGCTAGCTTCCAGGAAGTTCGTTTGGTCGCTGAGGTTGGTGCTCGAGCTGAAATCGAGCTCAGGCATCTGAATGAAAAGCTTGAGCAAGCTAAAACGTTGCTCTCGTTGCTGAGGCGAAGGTGAGGGATAGGAATGGGGAGATTGTGGCGTTGAAGGAGGTGATAGACGGCCTTACATGTGAGGTTGATGCTGCCAAGGATTCCGCAGTGTACTGGGAGGCTGCGTGCCAAAAGAATGGTGCCGCATGGCAGGCATATTGTGAGGACCTCAAGAAGTAGCTGCTGGGATCACCCGAAGGAGAGGAGACGCTCGTTGGTGACCAGAGTGCACTGGTCCCAGCGCAGGACACCTCGATGGGCCCTGGTGATGGGGTAGGAGTTGTCCAGAACGAGCTGGTCGACCCAGACGACCATGCTCCGCAGCAGTGACCTCTTCTCTGTCTTCAGTGATTCCTGGTGTTTCTTGTTCTTATATGCATTCCTCACTGCTGGGCAGTACATCTCCTTCTTCTTCTTACATTCAGGCAGTACATCTCCTTCTTCTTCCCACGTTCAGTCTTCATCTTCTTCTCACGTTCAGTCTTCAGCTCTAGTGGTTGTGAGGTCGAGTGAAATGGTCTTTATTGCTTGGTTTGATGGGTTGTAATCATAAACAATAGTGGTCGATCTTCTTCGGCAGGTCGATTGCGTCTTTTATTTTCTGCGTTTATATTTCTTGTTTGGATAATGCGATCTGCCTATCTGGGCGACTAGTTTCCAGGGAGTCCTGGTAGCTCGTTCAGAAGGCAGGTAGACGAGATGAATGGCTGCAAGCAGGGCGGACTGAAATGCTTCCTCTTGTATGCCTTAGTTAAATGAGATTGTTTTGTCTTCTCGTCGTTGTGGCTTTGACTTGTTTTGCAGGTGACCACTTTCTTGCGAGCTGTATATGTGGAATGTTGGTCTATCCCCCAAGTAGTTTAGGTCGATATAGCAGGTCGTTTTTCCTGTAATAGTTAGTCTTTTTGAGGAAAATAAATAAAATGAAATTTCATTTGGTTACCTTGCTTGCCTTTACTTTTCGTGCCTTGTCTGCTTGTAATGATTTGCAAACATGTAGTATGTCTCTCAACCTGTACTATGATTTGGTCGATTGAATATGAGCTCGATGTTACTTAGGTCGTGGGATAGTAACGAACTAAGAATATTAGTTGGGTTTCAGATGTCAACTTAATATTTAAAAATTATCAAAGGGACTAGAGTATGGATAATTTGTAGGTCGAGGGATTTAGTTAGACCTATTCAAGCCATTCTTGTTTGAACTGAAATGAAGGCAAAATTGAGCTCGTTTATTGAGATATGAGAATGCATGCTTACATTTTACTGGTAAAACTTCTTCAAATGATAAGCATTCCAGGGATTCTTCACATCTTCCCCTTCTGGAGTTTGAAGACGATAAGATCCATTGCTTTGAACCTTTTTGATGATGTAAGGACCTTCCCAGTTGGCATTGAGTTTTCCAACATTTGCTTTTCTTTTGTTGTGGAACATTTTTCTTAACACGAGCTCGCCAGGTTAGAAAGATCGAAGTCGGACGCCTTTGTTATAAGCTCGTTTGAGCCTTTGTTGGTATTGCTCGAGCTTAATGGTGGCTTGGTTCGTTCTTTCTTCAGCCAAGTCTATCCGAAACGACCAAGCTTGGTTATTGAATTCGGTATCGACCAGTAGTGACTTGGTCGTGCCAAATGTCAGCTCGGTGGGAATGACAACTGCGACTCCATAGCAAAGGCTAAATGGAGACATTCTTGTTGACGTTCTTGGAGTTATTCTGTAGGCCCAGAGGATGTTTCACTACACCATAACAGGGTATTTGTAACGATATATTACTGTTACTATATTTTTTCGTAACGGTATTCTACCGTTAGTGGTTTGGCATTACAAATTAGTCACATGTAGAGTCGTAACGGCAAACTACCGTTAGGAACGCATGTTTATAACAGTAATTTACCGTTATGGATTTGTAACGGTACAAAGCCATTATAATACCATGTTATATTTTGGATTGCTAACCAGATTTGTAACACCATATTACCGTTAGAATTCTCACTGTTACAAATTTGTAACGGTAGATAACTATTACAACACCTAAAATAAAAATACAACAAAAAATTGTTGTAACAGTATTATACTGTTACAAGTGAAACAAAATATATAAAAAAGAAATACTAAAATATTAAAATTTAAGAATTTATATTTATAATTCCTTGACATTCAAAAATCCAATACATGTAAACATCAAACACATAAAAGTATTACAATCAAATACATGTCCTACAAGTAGCTTAACTCTTCAAAACAAGATGTACTCCAACTTTAAGAACGTCCAAGTACATCAACAGTTCTTCCAGCTGAAATTTGTTACCATTTTCTTTTAGTATTGATAGAACAATGCAAATATCATTTTTATAATTGCCAAAAATAAAAATCATAGCCTAAAAAAATAATTCAGATAGACATGTCTCCTCCAAAAAAAAAAAAAAAAAAGATAAAAGATTTACTAAAACAAAAGTAAAGGGTCACTTCACCCTAAATATACTAGTTATTACTCTTTCGTTTGAATCCCGACACTAAGATTGCATTCAACTGTTTCAATAGTCCCAAGTCCAAACTATGTATCTACCAAAAAATGTTGACAAAGTAGTTAACTCATATTCTAACATAATAAACTCAACAAAAATAAAACAGAGCATGTGATTCATAACATTCACCCATGATCAGTAACTTCAATCAATCAAAGAATTTTTTTTCTACAATCAGTATTATTCCCAACCTATGAATTATGATGTTACCCTTAGTTGTAGTTTATCTTTAACCGGTTGTCTTGCTATTTGCCGCTAACACGTACTCTTCTACTTCACCCACAGTTATGGTTTATTTACCATGTCCATACAATAAGGTCAGTTTATTAATTTATTTAACAAGGATTTGATCCGTCTTGGTGCATTCTTGAATAGGCAAAACAACAAATCTTACTGAAACAAAAGAAACTTCTAATAATGCAAAATGAATCCTTATATGCGTACCTACATCTCGCGCTAAGAATCACCTCCAGTTAAACTCCCATCCATGATATCATCTTGCGCTACAAAACCAATTATTTTCCTGTACAAGTGAATGAATTCATTATTCCCATTTTATTGAACCTTTAATGGTGCATCTAGTTCTTTTTCGAGCAAGACCATTAAATAATATTGGTTTGCTATCACCAGATGCGCCCATGACAGTAGAAACACAACCAAGCCTTATCTTTCCAGTAATAAAAATCCTTAATGACTACTTAGTGTATGCAACAAAACACTAGCACCTAAATTTATACACATATCGAAGACCTAATTAATAACGAAAATACTTGCCCGCACAAATTAATAACAATATTACCACTTCCAACATAATATAAATACCTATGTAGTACGCGAGGTAAATCTAACTCAACCAGAACTTCACGAACAACTTTGCAAAAGGGAGAAACCTGAAAATGAAGATTATGTTCACATATTACATTAACAAATACCCCACATTATGTCACAAAGAAAAAACAAATGGCAGATGTTAATATCAAAATCAAACCCTCAACTATAACAGTCTAACCTCGTAAAAATATAGTTCAATTTGTTCGGGTGGCAGTGTTGATGTATATGAACTACGTAAACGATCTATCTTGCAGTTTTCCAATCATTTACATTGTGGCTTCACTATTAGGATTACTTTTTCTCCTTTTTTCATTGTCTTTACTACTTTTGATAACGCATAACAGAGATGATCTGGTTCGAAGAAATAAAACAAAACAAAAAAACGCTAGTTAGAAAAACTATATAAGTATCACAAACAAATACTCAAATTATTAAAAGGACATAGGAATGAACAAAGTAAATGTACAAGTGTGTTCCACTATTAAAACCCAAACTAAAACGGAATAATGAGTAGTGAAAGGTTACCTTTGTCCCTCCTTTATCCGGGCTTGGGACCGGCAAAGACAAAACTTTTAGAAGTTTGCTTTGGCGGAGTTAACAAAGGGGTAAAAAATACATACCTTAATGGAATGGTTTTAAGAATACTGCACTGCAATATTAGATCTCCACTGGCTTTCAATTGCATATATACACAACCAACAAACAAATGCGAATAGAATTTTTCAAATATTGATAAAAGTAAATCAATAGGCAAACATCCATATAAAAAACAAATATTTACATTCACATTCATAAATATCCCTAAACATAACAAGTTGACCACCACATCACTAAAATAACAAACACAAAGAGAAATCCAATACAAAACAAAGAGATTCTAATATCCCTAAATAATATTCTAGCTTTTACCAGAAAAATTTAATTGTGTACTCAAATCGATGAGTTGACATACTTAAAATATTAAAAATTTAGCTCTAGTCTTGTGGTTTTTTATGACCAGTAGATTAAGGCACATGAGCATTGAGAAATAGTGTTATAACATATACCTAAATTCAGCTAAATCAAGCACACAATTAACGAAAATACTTTGAAGGAAACCCACCTTCATCATAGCCTTGATAAAACCCACTTTTCTACCTCACACGTAGTATTCTCCCATTTAATTTGTTTGAGCATTTATTGTAGCAATTAAATGTAAATGGAAAATGAAAGTTTATCCTTAAAAAACTTCATCTTTTTTTCTCTAATTGTTTTTCATAAAATCATCGATAATAAAACCACAAAATAATCTGGTTCTTTCCATTCCTTTCAAAGGATTTAGATCTCTCTTAAATTTTAATTCAGTATCCTGTAATACAAAAAATGGGGTTTTAAGAGTTTAAACAATTTAAATCAATTTTGTTAGGTTGTATTGCTATAATCTGTGAATCTTTATGGTAAGAAATAACAAAACTTATATACACCGAAATGGGTAAAGTGGAATTTTGTTTTGAAAGGAGAAATTCCTTGAACATAACAACCTCAATACTTTTTCCCAATTTTCTTCCAAAAGGTTTTATTTTTTAATAGGAATAATCATAATCAATTTGCAAGAACTCAAGAATAAGTAGTGAACAATCTTCTTCATGAACTAAATTAAAAATCTTTATAATTTATGTCATCCAGAGTAGAGTGATTTAAGAAAAAAATTTGTCCAAAACAGAGATTTTGATTGAGAAGAGGCGCACCTACAAAAAGATAAAATCAAAGAATTCAAACAAAGAAGAGGAGACTTGAGAACATGGTTTTTTGTTCATTTTATTTTTATTTTATTCTCCCTATATATGTGGGTCCCACATCTGTTATTACGAGTCAAAAAAGTGAAAATACATGGTGGAAAAAAGGGGTTCTATCAAATATTCGATGGAGGTGGGTCGCTTCAAAGTAATCAGATCATTCATTTTCGTTTATAATGATGCATTAATTGTTGAGAAATAAATACATTGAGAAGGAAGGACTTTATTTTACAAAAATTCGCTTCCCAAATTATAATATTCTACTTATATATACCAAGTATTTGATTATTAAAAAAAAAATATACCAAGTATTTCTTGAAATAAGCAAACAATACATATATGAGAAGAACTCACCTGAATGTTATACTAATCAGTTGAGTGAACTCCTGGTTATGATGGGGAAGCAAGGCAAGGATCAAATGGGCTTAATCTCTTCTTAATCTGGTGAATCTGCTATAAAAAAATTTAAAATCAAACCATAAACCAAGAACCCCTTTCTTTAAACCTATTTTTGCAAGTAAAGTTTCAATAAACAAATTATAATAAGGCCAAAAATAGAAAAGGAAGGAAAGTGAGCATAGGTGTCTTAGGTACAGTTAATTTGATAATACATATAACTTGGCCTTCCTATAGAATTGAACTTGTAAAATCAATCATAATAGCATCATTTAATAAAAACTTTTCAATATACCGAGGCATCAAAATTTTATTAATGACTTTGTAAGGTCAACTGAACCCATCGCAATCTGTTTGTCTGACCAGATACAGTCCACACTTCACTGATGCTCAAATTTCATGTACAAATTATATCAAAGTACCATCAAGAGGATAAAATTTTATCACCTTACTGGCCTATGCAGTATGATATATTACCATTAGGTTTCTAATTCAATGGAGTGGACATCACAACATAACACAAAAGTGGATAGCATATTTTATTAACATTTTATTTTTATAGATATGAAGTCATAGTGTCATTACAGTCCTTCTAGGCCTTCAAACCAAATGTGGATCGGAGGCTCTTTGTAATATTTGACTTGTATTCTATTGTTGATCACTGTATTTTAATTTTGATCATTATGTTAGTTTTATATCTAATGAAGTAGAAATGCAACAGTGAAATCTTTGTATACCTTTCTTTTGAGGTGGACTTGCCCACCTCAAATTAAAAAAATTCTGTTGTTCTGTGTTACATATAAACTGCCAACTAATTAAAGCTAAATTAGCTTTAAAGTAAATTAAGACTAACCAGGTTTGTGTTGTGTGGTGTGGATGTTAATCACTTATTTCATAAATGTTTAAGTGTCAGGCCTATATTAGAAAGAGCGTATTCAGATTGGGTGTTAAATGGCCACATATCGAAGTATCTACAACTGAATGGTACATCCTGAATCCTTGGCAAAGGCAAAACAATGTGTTTGCACTAGAGAATGATTGTCAGTAGGAAAGTCAAATAAACCTTAGATTAGTTGATTTTGTTAAAAAAAAAAAAAAAAAAAACCTAAACCCCATAAATCCAATTGTATTACTGACTTCCTAAACTTTTCAAGCATCACAATTTGTTTAAATAATTCATACTGACAAAAAATCAAACACTTGTTGCTCGCATAGTAAAAACAAAACTAAAACAAAATTAATCAGAAATTGAATACACGAGTGAGTGTGTGTATGAGAGAGAGACCAGCAAAACTTACTCTGCTTTTGTGAGATGCCAGTAGAAATCGATGAACAACAACTACATAAACCAGATGAACAGCAACTACATAAACCAGAAGAAACAGAAAAATTAAAATTCTAAATTTATAATCACATAGTAGAGAGAGAGAGAGAGATACCAACAAAGCTTGTTATGACCTCGGCTGTTGAAAGATGGCAGTTTAAGTAGAGAAATTGATGAAGAGTTTTAATAGGAATCGAAGAAGGAAAGTAGGTTTGCAGCCGTAAAAGAAGAATTTTAAATTTTCACGCTTCTAATTTTTTTCTATTCTTCTAGAGAGAGAGAAGGATTTGGGGGGGGGGGGGGGGGGGATGAGAGATTGAGAGAAGCTAGCTATTTGTCGAGGGTGGACGTTTTCTCTTATTGCTAACGCCTTCCTTTCACCCACAATGTTACTCACGTGTCTTAATATTCAGTTTTTTTTTTCTACTTTGTAACGGGATTGGGTCGTTACAACTATTTTCTACCCGTGTTACAAAATAATTAAGATAATTCAATAATTATTACTAACAGTTTTATATGATTTGTAACGGCACACTGCCGTCACAAGACTTGTAATGGTCATATACTGTTACAAACACAAAAATGTAAGAGTTACTAATTTCTTGTTTTGGTGTAGTGTTTTCTAGCTGTTGTTGCCATTGGTCTTCCTGATCTTCAAGTTTTTTCTTTAAGTTAGTCAGAATTTGCCTGTTCGCGGCTTCGACGTGACCATTGCTTTGTGGATATCGAGGAGTCGATTTGGAGTGCTCGATTTTCCATAGTGCATAGAAAGCCTTAATGTTTTTCTCGACGAACTGGGTTCCATTGTCTGTAACAATTCTCTTGGGTAAACCAAATCTTGTGATTATGTTTTGCCACATAAATCTTTGCACGTCTGCTTGAGTGATGTTAGTGAGGGCGACAGCCTCCACCCATTTGGTGAAGTAATCAACTGCGACTAGAACATATCTCTTCTCAGATTTCTTTTCTTTGATCAATGGGCCCATGATGTCGAGCCCCCACATGTGAAATGGCCATGGGGCAGTGATGTCGATGAGGTCGTTGGGATGTTGATAAGCATGATCAGCAAAACGTTGACACTCCTTACATTTTAACACGAACTTCTTGGCGTCTTCTTTCATTCGCGGCCAAAAATATCCTTGTGAGATCATTTTATGAGCAAGTGTGCTATCTCCTGAGTGATTTCCACATTCTCCTTCATGAATCTCCTGGAAAATGATTTGCCCATGCTTTGGAATTAGGCACCTTAGGAGCAAGCCAGTTGCTGATTTTCTGAATAACTTTCCCTCATGTAGCATGTACATAGTGACCTTGAGCAATAACTGGCTGGCCTCCTTCTTGTTTGATGGGAGTTCGTCAGTCTGCAAATAACTGATGAAGGGTTCCATCCAGGTTCCCTTGATATCTTCTGAGGTCGTGGTTAGCAGATTGCTTATTTGGTTGACCACTTCCTCCTTGTGTAGACACGCAGGTAGCGTATTTACTGCAATGGTTAAGGCTCGAGGTCGCTCTGAGTCGACCTTGGATACAAGGAATGCTGGCGAATCAACATGTCAGTTATCATCTCTTGGGATGTGGTCGATGGTGAAGAAAATGAATTTGCTGATTAATTCCTTTGCCTTGCTTGCATATCTTATCAAATTGACTCCATGTATTTGGTAGTTGTTTGTAATCTGATTTACTACCAGTTGTGAATCTTTGAACGCTTTGAGTCGAAATGCTTGTAGGTCGATAGCCATTTGTAGACCTTGAATTAGAGCTTCATATTCGGCTTCATTATTAGAGATCAAGAAGTCTAATCGTGTTGACCGTTCGAGTTGTGAGCCCTCAAGTGAGATGAGTACGGGACCGATGCCACTTCCATTCGAGTTGTGTGAACCATCAACGTAGAGTTGGCAAGTGTCTGGGGGATCGACTTGGATTTGTCTGGTTTCTGGTTCTGGTTCCCAGCTGAAGTTTTCAGCATGGTAGTTTAACAAGAAATCAGCTACGACCTGGCCCTTGACGGCCTGGAGGGGCACGAACTCAGATGTGTAATCACCAAGCTCAGCGGCCCATCGAGCCATACGACCTGTTTTGTTCCTTTTCTCTAATACGTGTCGAAGTGGTTGGTCGGTGATTACTTTAACGGTGTGCGCTTGGAAATAAGGTCTAAATTTGCATGCAGCGTAGAGAAGAGCTAATGTTAACTTTTCCAAAGGTGTGTACCTTATTTCTGCTAGTTGCAACACCTTGCTTGTGAAGTAGATTGGTTGCTCGACCTGATTTTCCTCTTTGAACAATACTGCACTGATCGCATAATCTGAAGTGGCGAGGTAAATCCCGAGCACATCTCCATCATTAGGCTTTGTGAGAACTGGTGGAGTGGATAAGTATGCCTTCAGCTCGGCAAAGGCTTTTTCGCATTCCTCTGTCCATTGATATGCAGTCCCTTTTCTAAGAATATGAAGCATTGGTCGACATTTATCGGATGCTCTAGAAATGAATCTATTAAGAGCTGATACCATGCCGTTGAGCTTTTGGATTTGCTTATTTGTCTTCGGGCTGGGCATATCGACCAGGGCTCTGATCTGGTCTGGATTTGCTTCAATACCCCTTCTTGTAACTAGGTAGCCAAGAAATATCCCCGATGCTACTCCGAATAGACACTTTTCTGGGTTAAGTCGCATCCTGAATTGCCTTAACCTTTGAAATGTTTGATCGAGTTGGCCAAATGATCTTGCTCTTGGCTCCTTTTCACTAACATGTCATCGATGTATACCTCCATTGTTCGACCTAGTAGGTCGTCGAACATTTTGTAACGAGTCGCTGGTAGGTTGCTCCAGCGTTACTTAAACCGAAAGGCATAACCTTGTAACAAAAGATTCTTTGCTCCGTTGTGAATGAAGTCTTTTCATGATCTAGTTCGTACATTGGGATCTGGTTGTAGCCTGAGTACGCGTCCATGAATGACAGTAGTTCGAAACCACAGGTCTGATCGACTAACCTATTGATTCATGGCAGTGGAAATGAATCTTTAGGGCAAACTTTATTCAAGATTGTGAAGTCGATGCAGACTCTTGTTTTCCCTTTCTTCTTTAAGACTGGGACTATGTTGGATCCTCCCATTGGATCCTCCCTCGAGCTGTTGAATCCCAAGATCGGAGTGAAATCAAGAATGAGGACTGAATCAGGAAGCCTCATATCCTTGAAAGTCATGTACATAAGTATGTTACAGGATGCACTTGGGTCAATGAGGACCCTCTTGACTATGTAGTCAGCAATTCTCAATTCAACGACCAGAGCATCGTTGTGTGGTGTAACGACCTTGTTGAGGTCGTCCTCAATGAAGCTTAGATCTGTGTCCTGCCGAGCTGGGATGTTGGTTCGAGCTGCTCGGTCAGTGATTGAGTAGATGTGGTGGAGATGCTCTTCTCGTCTCTTCTTTTCTCTGGACACTGGGGTGGAGTTGGATTCAACGATCATGTATACGACATGACTCTCTGTTTCACTATAATCATCTATCTTGTTCGCGACCTGCTTGTTGATTTGGTCGCGTAGGTTGCTTGTTGGACCTAGTCTTCTGGAGAGGCTACGCCCTTTGCTGCATGATGGACTTGTTGAGGCCGTTCTGGCCTTACTCTGAGATCGCCTTGCTGAACGTGCAGGTGTTCTTGATCTCTTCTTTGTTCTTTTCTCACTGGATTCTTCATGTCTGCCGTAGATCCAATTGTTGAGCTTTTTTTCATCTGCCCAAGTCTGAAGAGCTCGCTTCAGTATACGGCAATCATCAGTTTGATTACATCTGACCTTGTGGACCTTGCAATATGGACTACCAGATGTGACTTCCAATTGTGTGAAGTCCAGAATCTTGCACCAATGGTTGTGCTTGATGCGCTCATAGATATACCCTGTTGGTCTTGTGAATCGGTAGTACTCACCTTGCTCTGTGGGTAACGCCTTAGCTTTGAATCTCTTGTTGTCTGATCGAGGTTTTTTAGTGGAACCTCCTTCCACGTTTGAAACGACATGAGTTTTCTCCCTACCAACTAGGGCTTCTTCGAGCTTGATGCAGCGATCTACCTTGAGGTAGAGCTCATCTAGAGATGCTGACTGCTTCATGGCCAAAGACTTGTGCAGATCTGATCCTTGGAAGTATTGTAGAGACTGGACAGCGAGCTGCTAGGCTGTATGCCCTTTACTTAACTATAAAGCGACCTGAGAGGCTTTGAACTCAGCGAGCTGTTGACTGAGTTCTTCATATTTTCGATTGTTGTCGTCAGCGACGACAGCCCCCTGTTCTGGGTTTGGTTATGCAACTTGTGCAACTTTTGGATGGGCATTATCTTTCGGGAGACGATTGAGTTGGTCTTTCAAATCCTGGATTGTCACCTCTTGGGTAGCCATTTGAGAAAATGGAAATGGTGAAATGACTTTAAGTTTTGTGGGAGGGCTGGTTTTTTCTATATAATTGAATCCTTTCAGTCGGCGCCAAATGTATTAACCTATTTCTAGATTAATGCATTCACTAGATCAGATCGTTGTTGAACTGACCAAAGGGGGAGTTTAAGATCGAGGGTGGTTGTACCTCGATGAGATCGAGAATGCCTACGTACTCTAGCTCGAGGGAATGGAACTTAGAGATCACGCCATCGTAGTTCTGATTATATAAAAGGTGTAGGGGCAAAAATCATGGGATCTTGCAGATTCTCCGACATCTTTATGATTGTGTAATATTTTTTGATGATTGTGTAACAGCTGCAATGATTGTGTAACAGTTGGAGATATTCTCTATGCATTGATTTAGGGCACGTGCATATGAAGAGGTCGTCATCGGTCGTATAGTCGAGCTATCCTAATCGACCTTTGGTTAGGTCGTGTAGTGGACGACCTGTGAGGATGATGAGTAGGCCTCGTGTCGTGTTTTGATTGGCTAGAGCATATAGTACCCCTACAAAATTGTTTCAAACTTGCAGTAAGAATGATAAAGCTTATAAGGTGTAAATCTGTATTACATACATTTTGTAATCTTCACACATCACAAATACCATTTGCATAACATATAAGCATAACCAAGATACAATAATACATGAATGTTAAAAGATATATCCGTTTCAGTGGACTTATAGACGAGAAACCAAGAAAGAATTGACAGGAGTTGTTTGGATCTGTTGTGGAGATCGGTGGAGTTATACAGTGGTAGGTGAGGTACCGAGGGTGAGGGAAGCCCCGGATACACTACCACGGTACCATGTTCTTCCTCTTCACATCCGCTAAGTGAGCGTCATCTGTAGGCTTGGAGAGTGAGGGTTACCGGAGATTTCACCGCTGAGAGTGCTTTCACAATTTTGGTGGTGGAAGCTTCCGAATTTTTGGATTAGTCTTCTTTCTTTTTAATGGTCGGGTTTTATCGGTGAGAAGGAATGGAGTCTTGTAGAGGAGGTATGGAGAGAAGGAAGAGAATAACTTTTGGGGTGGAAGAGAAAGTCTTTGATGTTATACTCAACACTTTTGAGATTGGATATGAAGTGAGTGTGTTAGAGAAGGTGAGGGCGAAGACCTTCTCAAGGAAGATCTCGATTCTAGGGGGAAAATGGTTGGGGAAGCTGCTTGGTCAGTTAGGGAATAGAAATACGATGGTGGGTACCATTTTCCGATTACCAATGGAAGCAAGATCGATTACGGGCACCGTCCATCAGAACGAATGGGGTGAATTTTTGAGACTTATCATTCACAATAGGAAAGCTACTCGAAAATTTTCCATTATTTGCTTTCCGGCACGTGAAGCAAGACAAGGTTGGTATAAACTGGGTGTTGGAATTCGTGCAATGTTGGAAGTAGAGAAAGGGGTAGGAGGGAGAATTTCAACGAGCCAATGGACGGATAGTGTATACTCAGGGGGCTACATCCTATGCTCTGACGGAAATTTGAACGCGATTCAGTTGCCTGGTCAGGTTCAGATTGGATCGGGGAGAATGCTTATGAATGCCTCATGGTGGTCAGTGGTGGTGATTTGTAAAGCTGAAGGCTTTGTTCTTAATTGGTGTTGGGTTGAAGGGAAGGTGAAAATAGTTTTCCCTCAGGTTTCCTTTACGTACCCAAGCCCGAATAAAGCCTTGATCTCTTTGGAATCAATTCAAGAGGTGGAAATATTGATGAGTATGCCACCCTTGATGAGCTGGGATGGTGAGTACAAGATGATACGATGGTCGGCCGAATTGGGATCTCTAAGAACACAGATGCAGAGCCATTGTGATGAGGAGTTCAAGATAACGCTCTGTCACGACCCGAATTGTTTAAAAAATAAAATAAACCTAGGCCGCAACAATTTCTAACCAAAAACTAGATCCAACAAAAATCTTAAATAAAATACAGTGAAGAAAAATCCAAACGATAAAAGTACACCTGATTCCATCCTATTATACAACATAACTTACGCCAATAAAATACATGAATACAACTTTCAAATAAAAACATCATTTAAACATCTAAAGATCTCTACTGATCCCAACAAGCAGTCTGTCATAGCTCCATAGTTTTAACCTCTCCTGCCTGCATTTCAAATGGAATTCCAAATGGAACACACCCACGTGCAAAACAAAGCAACATGGGTCAGCATAAAAGCTGGTATGAGTAAACAAGGGGGAAATCTATTCCCACAAAATAACATAATAAATATAAAGTTCCAACATATGATTAACAACCTAATAACCTTCAAGAACAATTCTTTCATGCTAAGACAATAAGCATATGCCAAAAACCATATCAATTCCATTATATATAAACCCTTTATCCATTATTTAATCACATGTTTAATCCCATTATCCAATTCTAATTTATCTATTTACGATTTTAATTGATTGATAATACAAATACATTACCTAAGCAACAACTATCTTTAAGGATAGATCTATCCACATGTACAAAATAAATTAGTTGACCTATCCACCTGAAATATAGAGTTAATACATAATAGACAGATATAATAAAGGTAAACCAAATCACATACATGTTACGGGTTATCTAATACTTTGTATTAATCTGAAACTATATTCTGTTAATTTAAACCATTAATAATGACTCATTCCAACTCTTCATACTTCGCAATCTACTAAAATGACAAGTCCAATTATGACTATTAATTCCCATAATAAATAAAACATCGCAGTTCTTCCATATAATCTTAGTTACCTCCGATTCATAATCAAAGTATATAAAATTTACCCATATCATTAATTAACACCAAACACTAAAATACCATAGGCCTTAGCACACTACCAAACAACAAATCACAAAATCATAAAACCACGTCCTAGCCTCTATCCGGTGCTCGGGTTTAACAATCATAAAATCACAACCTATGCCCAATCACTAGTGCACCTCCCACAGGATGCACTCCACACATTTGCTATACCCACACTGCACCAGTGTGCCTTGACCATGGTTAAGAACCTCTACGCGGAAACCAAAACCCAAGTGGGTGCTCACCTACAAGCTTTGGCTAGCCTCGACGTATGCCTAACTCATGATCTCTAATAGCTTCCTTGAGCTTTCTAATGTGGCGCCCAGACCAACCCCGAAGGCTATGAAGGTCTGAAAGGTCTGTCCGCAGACTAAGCCGTCTAGGAAACACCCAAAATATATTCTAAGTGTCAACCCATAGGCTAAGCCGTCTAAGGTGATAAGTAGTTTCTTTAACCTAGTTCCAGAGGTGCGGCAAATGTACTAATGCTTGGGCGACTACCAAAACAACTAAACTAATCAAGCAATCACACAACCCTTGTAAAACAATCAAATTCCAAGTCCATTTCGTATTCCGTTCTTATTTTCCAAATTGAATATATACCGCCCATGGTATCAAACTATTCCAAATCGTTCCATAATTAAATCCCAAGTTCCGTATTCATTTCGTTTCTATTCATATACCATCCATTGGTATGGAGCCATTTCTAGGCGTTCATCAATATAACTTTCCAAGTTACTTTAAACATAATTAATCAAGTAACATGCCATTATATACTAATCCACTTCAATATTTAGAATACTTTTAGTACATGTCTATTTCAACTTGACAATCAAACAAAAGGACAAACCCAAAAGAAAACATATATGCTAAAAAGAAACTCTTTACATAAATCTACCAAACAATAACATTCATCTTTCAAAATTCACACATCTAAGAATAATTGCTCAAATCTTATAAATTTCGAATACAACATTTTACTATTAAATATTACTTGGTATAAAAATATGGAATCGTTTCGATATATAGAAAATAATTAAACAATTGTTTTACTCAATCCTACCAAATTCCAGAAAGACATCCCAAACATCTATGTCAGACTTCCTGACCATTTTTCACCATATTAGCCTCATAATTTAAAGTATTTCTAAACATAGAAATTATAGTTCAGAATGTCTATTTTCTAAAACAAGTAAATTCATCAAGATATGTTAAGTAACGAGTCTTCTATGATTTTTTTATGACAGCCACGCAAACAGGAAAGTAGCACTAAAATTATACTGGATATCTGAAATTAACTGCGTTGAATAAATTATTCAGAATTAATTAACCAACAGTAAATTCTCAAATTTATATATGTTGTTATAAATTAAGTATTCTAACTACCATAATATTTTCAATAAATATTATTTTGTCTAGATGCACCAAAACTTTGCAATACTAAAACGGTACAGAAACCAAAAACTGCAACGGTTATCATACTTGTAAGTCATTTTTCTCTAAATTAAAATAACTTTCGTAAATTGGTATTAACTAATAGAATGAAGACCTTTCAATCTAGTGTCTAGGGTTTTTGGAATCAATTAAAAATCTTTTTAAACGAATTTTCTATAATTTTTCAAAGATGAATAAAAAATCTGGAATTACAGAAACAGAGATAGAAAAAAAAAAAAAAAAAAAAAAAAAACGTTTATTCACTTGTATAAGCATAAAAATTCAAATCTTCTTCTAGCTTTCTTCCAATTCTTCTTCTCCTTCTTCTCCCAAATATGGTGTTATAAAAAAAATGAATGAAAACCCTAAGATTTTAATATAAATAATATGGAGAAGTTAATGGGCTTTATTTTAGGACCATGAATGAATTTGCTACCCAACCCAATTCCATCTTCTCTTCTTTTTTTAATAATTAATATATCATCCTTCAACTTAATAAAAAATTAACTCTAAAGCCTTAAAGACGTGTATGCAATATTTCATAATCCAATAAAATTTAACGAACAAAAATTTATAATATAACCGGGGTTTTACATTATGCACACCTCAAAGGAAGTTCGGCCTCGAGATTCAAGAAAATACTATAATCGAGGACAAGTTATAAACAATTAGATGTACAATATAACATTATGATAAACATACTACTCAATATAAAAAATCCCTTAAGCTCACATTGAACCAACGAATACAATCACTATAAAATTATAACCAAGACTCAATCATCACCCATAACCTCCCATAAACTTGTATTGGGTTGATCAGTCCCAATACAATTCACAGAAGCATATGGATGTGATCATAACCACATCACAAAACAAAGAGAAATGAGAACGAATAAAATCATAACAATAAGATCTATCTGTATACGCAGTATACACACCTCAAAAGGCCAACCTAGTAACTCACAAGCATAGAGTATTTGGTGTGTGCATACACACATCAAAGAACAAATGCATCCATTAACGCTTAAACTAATTTCACAGCGAGATATTTAATATTAATATGGTTTTATATTTTTATAACAAATATAACCTCTACTGCACAACTATAAATAAGTGAAAATCAGTATCTCAAGGCAAATCCGTTAGTGTGTGCTTTAACTTCCAAGATTTCAGAAATAAACATTTTTTAAAAATAATTTTCTTGAAAACAAAAATGTATAGGTACTACACATGCATAACGACATAAAAGAAGTCGAACCGACGATTTTAACAAATAGTGTGTACAGTACTGTAACGGATATAACTTCTAAACACTTTTAAATATAAAATTTTATCAAACCAATTGAATATATACTTCTAACAAGTAGATCATGTAAACAACTTCATATACCAAAGAATAGAAAAATAATTCACATTTTAATAAATCCAAGCTTACACTATATACGTGTACATATGTCCTCAAGATGTTAAACATATATCTCTTTTGATCAATTAATAAAATTTTGACATTAAGATAATAGATGATCTATAAATTAAAAAGAAACGAAGAAAGCAAATCAAATATATATATTTTGTTTCATATACCTCATGATGTCAAACATGAATTTACTAAGGTCGTATTGGCTACTCATTCAAAACTTAATTATCAAACAATCGAAACTCGATACACGATCATTACTTATTCTCGTACGTAACCAGTAAGACGAAAAATAAAATCATACAATATGTGTCTTAACTGATACTCCCCTGTTAATATAGTTTTCTTAATATCTTATTCTTTCTAACCACAATAATACAAATGACAACCTAATCACACGTCAAATCTAGTAATTTATATGGAATTTAACCATCATTATCAGCATGTATGATCATTAAATTTTATGAAATTCAAGTAAACAAATCTCCCACAATATTCAACAATGCTAGAGGCATTAATACATATTTGCTAATGTAATAATAAATTCTTTATCTTGTAATAAAACTATTATACACCTAGAAAATGCTAAATTTAAGAATAGCAGTAAGAAATATATAATATTTGAACACAACCAAAACAAACATATATAGAAGCTACTGAAAAATTTGATTGAAAAATAATATTTACAAGGTGTCCGTTTGATTGCTCAAAGCATGATATATCACATTAATCGTTACTCATGGTGTATTACCTTAAACTATTTATTATTTTAGAACTACGAATCCATTTAAGCTGAAATTTTGTCACAAGTAAGAAAACACATAGAGAAAACTATCATAAAAGTTTCAAAGCAGAATAATAGAGGAAAATACATTTTACAGTGGGTTGAGCCTATATGTAGCAGTTTAGGAAAAAAAAATGTAACAAAGGTGTACAAAATAGTTTTGTTATCTCTAGCCAAACATCAGAATGGTTTGAAATTTTTACATGGTCAACAATAGTCTACATGAAGTATGTACTAAAATTTTCAAGAAAGTACGATAATGGTAAGATTGATTTTTTTTTTTTTAACTCAATTTCTATATTAATTTAAGACTGTCATAAAAATTCATATGTACAAAAATATTCACAATAAAAGTAGCATGCAAACGACTATAGTGATCTTTCATCAGGTAAGCATTATATCATATTAATTAGGAACATTCACACGACTCACTTTACCCGCTACAACAATATATCTATACTAATTGCATATGATCTCAAAAGACAAGTTATATCTGCATCACAACAACAACAAACTCTACTACATATCAAGTATAGCTCTATAGAAAAGAGATAGCAACGGAATCTCAACTAACGATATATAACATAACTTTATTGTACATGTCATAAAGGGATCAAATATCTTCCATATCATCAATTGGTTATATTAAGACGTGTAAATCATATCGACTCACTGCCAAAAATTAATATTAGCTAAAGAATTCAAGGACAAAAAGAATGGCTTCGTAGAGGATTTAATATCCAAATGTTTTCATCTAGATTTCTAAAATCACTTGAACTCTAGTACCAAAAGTCTAATATCTGTTGCATACCATTAAAATTTACATTGGGGGAACATATATTCAGATGAATCAAACGAAAATTAACCCTTCTCAGTGGCATCTAAGAGTTACACATAGTACGAGTAAGATTTTTCTAAATAATGAACAAAATGATAATCTATGAACTCAAACAAAATTTAATCTGTAAAACTAAGATTATCCATGAGACACTTCAAGGTTACACTTCAACAAACACATTAACCATACTTCAAAATACACAAAACAAGTCAATGGTGTATACGATGTATACACACCACAAAAGAATAAACCTAATCATATAACAAAATCATATCACATCATCAATCACAAAGCTTTTAAAGAAGCAAACAATCGTAGTCTGAGACATAAAACATTTCTCAAACATGAGAAATAAAACACACGTCAAAATCAAAATCAAACAGAAATCGCAAGTACATAAAACATAAGAATGCCCAAATCCACATTCCGAGGACAACCTAAACCACACCGGTCTAAGTGAACCTAGCGCTCGGATACCAAGAAATGTCACGACCCGAATTGTTTAAAAAATAAAATAAACCCAGGTCGCAACAATTTCTAACCAAAAAGTAGATCCAACAAAAATCTTAAATAAAATACAGTGAAGCAAAATTCAAACGATAAAAGTACACCTGATTCCATCCTATTATACAACATAACTTACGCCAATAAAATACATGAATACAACTTTCAAATAAAAATATCATTTAAACATCGAAAGATCTCTATTGATCCCAACAAGCAGTCTGTCATAGCTCCATAGCTTTAACCTCTCCTGCCTGCATTCCAAATGGAATTCTAAATGGAACACACCCACGTGCAAAACAAAGCAACATGGGTCAGCATAAAAGCTGGTATGAGTAAACAAAGGGGAAATCTATTCCCACAAAATAACATAATAAATATAAAGTTCCAACATATGATTAACAACATAATTAACCTTCAAGAACAATTCTTTCATGCTAAGATAATAAGCATATGCCAAAAACCATATCAATTCCATTATATATAAACTCTTTATCCATTATTTAATCACATGTTTAATGCCATTATCCAATTCTAATTTATCTATTTATGATTTTAATTGATCGATAATACAAATACATTACCTAAGTAGCAATTGTCTTTAAGGATAGATCTATCCACCTGCACAAAATAAATTAGTTGACCTATCCACCTCCAATATAGAGTTAATACATAATAGACAGATATAATAAAGGTAAACCAAATCACATACATGTTACGGGTTATCTAATAATACATTGTATTAATCTGAAACTATATTCTGTTAATTTAAACCATTAATAATGACTCATTCCAACTCTTCATAGTTTGCAATCTACTAAAATGACAAGTCCAATTATGACTATTAATTCCCATAATAAATAAAACATCGCAGTTCTTCCATATAATCATAGTTACCTCCGATTCATAATCAAAGTATATAAAATTTATCCATATCATTAATTAACACCAAACACTAAAATACCATAAGCCTTAGCACACTACCAAACAACAAATCACAAAATCACAAAACCACGTCCTGGCCTCTAGCCGGTGCTCGGGTATAACAATCATAAAATCACAACCTATGCCCAATTACTAGTACACCTCCCACAGGATGCACTCCACACATTTGCTATACCCACACTGCACCAGTGTGCCTTGACCATGGTTAAGAACCTCTACGCGGAAACCAAAACCCAAGTGGGTGCTCACCTACAAGCTTTGGCTAGCCTCGACGTATGCCTAACTCATGATCTCTAATAGTTCCCTTGAGCTTTCTAATGTGGCGCCCAGACCAACCCCGAAGGCTATGAAGGTCTGACAGGTCTGTTCCGTAGGCTAAGCCGTCTAGGAAATACCCAAAATATATTCTAAGTGTCAACCCGCAGGCTAAGCCGTCTAGGGTGATAAGTAGTTTCTTTAACCTAATTCCAGAGGTGCGACAAATGTACTAATGCTTGGGCGACTACCAAAACAACTAAACTAATCAAGCAATCACACAACCCTTGTAAAACAATCAAATTCCAAGTCAATAAATCTAAAAGGACAAAACCAAAAGAAAACATATATGCTAAAAAGAAACTCTTTACATAAATCTGCCAAACAATAACTTTCATCTTTCAAAATTCACACATCTAAGAATAATTGCTCAAATCTTATAATTTCGAGTACAACATTTTACTATGAAAATATTACTTGGTATAAAAATATGGAATCGTTTCGATGTATAGAAAATAATTAAACAATTGTTTTACTCAATCCTACCAAATTCCAGAATGAAATCCAAAAAGTCAATGTCAGACTTCCTGACCATTTTTCACCATATTAGCCTTATAATTTAAAGTACTTCTAAACATAGAAATTATAGCTCAGAATGTCTATTTTCTAAAACAAGTAAATTCATCAAGATATGTTGAGTAACGAGTCGTCTATGATTTTTCTATGACAGCCACGCAAATAGGGGTGTTATATGAGCTGAGCAGCTCGAGCTCGGCTCGTGTTCGGCTCGAAAAAAGCTCGGCTCGGGCTCGCTCATCTTGTAAAACGAGCCGAGCTTGAGCAGATTTTAGGCTCGTCTCGAGCTCGAGTCGAGCCCGAGCTTTATTCGAGCCGAGCCGAGTAGCTCGAGTTTATATTGTTATTCCTATCCTACCCCCATTAATATCTGTTATTCCTATCCTACCCCCACTATATATAAGATAAGAACATAATTTTCTGCTGCAAACCTAGCCGTCTTTGCCGTCTCCTCTTCTTCTCTAACTCAATTTTTGTTTGTAATTGCTAAATTTTTAGAGTTTATTTACAAAATTGTAATTGAGAGTGAAGAAGGACGGTGTTTGAGAATTGATGGCCATTCTTCTTTCATGCTGCTTCTGGTGTCCTTCTGGGTAGAAGGAATTGCTTCTGACACCACAAATCCAGTTGATAATGGAATACAGGAATAGTGGAGCCTTTGCTGTGTAAGAGATGAGCAAGTGGTGGCGAATCGGATGTCAGGCATGTTGGAAGCTGCAAAGGTTTTGGAGGCAGGAAATGCATACTAGGAGAAGGGATTAAAATGTAAGACGTGGATGTCGAACCAAGAGATTTTACAGGGTTGAAACCTTCCAAATATCCTAATGGACCCGTGGCAGCAGCACTTTGAGTTCCTCCACTTGCAGAATGTTTTCTAATTTTATCAAAACAGAAAATTCATAACCTCCCTTCTCATCAAAGACTCAAGTGTTTCAGTTCAACAAATATTATTCTTTTGTACATCAAATGATCTTGATAGGGTTAGATTGACAAATCAGTTGCACATCTTGGTGGGTGAAACTAAAATTCATAACCTCCCTTCTCATCAATCATCAATCATCATTCATGTCTTTTTGTTTCTAATTTTAATTGTAGATTTTTTTTTTTTTTTTTTGATCGCTTCAAACGAGCCTAACGAGCCTAACGAGCCTAACGAGCTTGAGCTCGGCTCGAGCTAAACGAGCCTAACGAGCTCGAGCTCGAGCTTGATAAATAGCTCGCGAGCCGAGCTTGAACATAAAACCAGGCTCGATTCAGAAATTGGGCTCGGCTCGAGCTCGGCTCGTATTAAAACGAGCCGAGTATGAGCATTCAAAGCTCGGCTCGCTCGGCTCGAATAACACCCCTACACGCAAACAAGAAAGTAGCAGTAAAATTATACTGGATATCTGAAATTAACTGCATTGAATAAATTATTCAGAATTAATTACCCAACAGTAAATTCCGATATTTATATATGTTGTTATACATTAAGTATTATAACTACCATAATATTTTCAATAAATATTATTATGTCTAGAGGCATCAAAACCTTGCAATACTAAAACGGTACAGAAACCAAAAACTGCAACGGTTATTATAGTTGCAAGTCGTTTTTCACTAAATTAAAATAACTTTCGTAAATTGGTATTAACTAATAGAATGAAGACCTTTCAATCTAGTGTCTAGGGTTTTTGGAATCAATTAAAAATATTTTCAAACGAATTTTCTATAATTTTTCAAAGATGAGTTAAAAATCTGGAATTACAGAAACAGAGATAGAAAAGAAAAAAAAACAAGAAAAGAAAAAAAAACAAAAACGTTTACTCACTTGTATAAGCATAAAAATCCAAATCTTCTTCTAGCTTTCTTCCAATTCTTCTTCTCCTTCTTCTCCCAAATATGGTGTTATAAAAAAAATGAATGAAAACCCTAAGATTTTAATATAAATAATATGGAGAAGTTAATGGGCTTTATTTTAGGACCATGAATGAATCTGCTACCCAACTACCCAACCCAATTCCATCTTCTCTTTTTTTTTTAATAATTAATATATCATTCTTCAACTTAATAGAAAATTAACTCTAAAACCTTAAAAACATGTATTCAATATTTCATAATCCAATAAAATTTACGAACAAAAATTTATAATATAACCGGGGTTTTACACGCTTACTGGTATTCCCTATCACCTACGATTAATAATTGTGGTCGAGAAACTTGCAAGGGTTTGTGGTTCAGATTTCACTTTGGATGAGGACATGATTAGGGGAGACCAAAATCGCTGTAGTTTCACCTTGAAGAAAGGCGAACTAGTGAAAATCCCGAGGGTTATTGATCTTGTGGAAGATGGGTTGAGATTTCCAGTGTTGGTAGAAGTTGATGTTTCACCTATTACCGGTGAACTGGTGGAGATGGGAGGGGAGCCTCACCGGACACATATTTCGACGGAAAGTGGTAGAGACACCGCTCAGAGAGTGGTTGTGAATTTTGGCCGAACACAGCAGGCTGAGTCACATGGGAGTCAAGTAGGCCCACCAGCCTTTGGTGCTAACTGAGCCCAAGAAGGCATTGTTGATTGTGGTCAGCAAACAAACGCTCCAAGCCCACGAATATTAATAAGGGGGTCTGAGATCTAACTACAAAATCGTTTCTCTCCGATAAGAATTGAAACAAGCCCATCAATGGAGGTAGGAGAAATTAAGGGACATGCCCTTGTTCAGGAACATGTGATTGAGAATCGTCACGATGCAGATGAATAAGAGAACTATGAGGTGTTTTCTAAAGTAGGACCTTTAATTCCTATTAGTCACACTGTGGGTCGTGAGATCAGAAGAAGATGATCTAAAAGTCCTGCCCATAGAGGCCGTTCTATTAGACGTGAATCTGGCCAAAGAGCTCGATCTCATCGACGTGGTCTCTTTCAACACAAACAACTATGGAGGGTGGGCATACATGGGCGACGCAATGGGAGTAGAAGTTTGAATATGTCTGCAACCCAAGTTGCAGACAATCAACCCTCGTCTTCTCTTGAGGTGAGTCAGGTGAATGAGACATCATTGGAACTTGAAGGAAGTGGTGGTCGAGTGTTGGGAGTGACAGAGTAACTTGTGAGGAGTGAAGAAAGGAAGCTTGAAACGGAGAGGAGGGAGCAATTTCCAGTCGAATAAATTGCTCGGAGATTGGTGGAATGTAATACATTTGAGAAACTTGAAAAGTTGATACGTTGGATGGTCATTCCAATTGCTCGGGATATTGGAATGATAACAACCTTGGGAAGAGAAGGCCAAGAGTGCTTATTCCATCAGATGTGTTATCAAGAAGGTGGTGACCATAACAATACACAGATTAAGGGCGATGCGATCATCGACCAAAGTGGGGAAGCTCATGATCTTCCAAGGGATCTCTCTGTTGATAATTTCGTTTAAATTCCTTTCTTGGAATGTAAGAGATTTTGGTAATGAAGCTACTACCGGAAGAATGAGAACCTTAATGATGGAGGTGAGGCCTGATATAATTCTTCTTCAGGAAACAAAATTGAACGAAGATAATGACCCTATCATTAACTCAGTTTGGAGGCATCCATGGGATTCTGTTCGGTTACCCTCAATTGGACAGTCAGGGGAGTTACTTATGGCTTGGAACATTAAATCGGTAGAAGTGGTAGATAAATTAGAGGGAGCTTATTCTTTAACCATTGTGTGTAGTTCCATTGAAACTGGTTTAGCTTGGATGATGACAGCAGTGTATGGACCTTCGGTCGATGATGAACGGTTTTTTTCTTTTTGGATGAATTGGAAGATGTGAGGAGCTGGTGTCCATTGCCGTGGTGCCTGAGAGGAGATTTTCATATAACTAGATTCACAAATGAGAGGAGAGGAGAAGGGAGGATGGATGGATTCATGCAAAGATCTAATGAGTTTGTTAGTAGAAATGGCTTAGTAGATTACCCCCTCAATGGGGATAAATTTTCCTAGTCGAATGCTACTAGTGCTACTCAAATTGATCGTTTACTATCATCAGAGGACTGGGATGTGTGTTTTCCACATGCGAGAGAGATAACCTTGCCAAAATATGTGTCGGATCATAGAGTCTTAATTCTTGATTGCTCCTCTAAGAAAAGAGGACCACTTCCTTTCCGTTTTGAAACTATGTGGTTTAAGGATTCGAATATTATCAACTTTATGGAGGAATGGTGGCAATCTACGTGGATGGCACACCAAGCTATCGATGGTGGAGTAATTAAAAGTAGTGAAGACTAAACTCTGGGCTTGGAACAATGAAGTTTTTGGTAGGGTTGACAGATTGATTCAAAGGGAAATTGGTGAAATTGATGCTCTTGACTTGCAAATCTGAGGACTGCGATTCTTTTAGATGGGGAAGAGGTTTATCGAGCAATCCTTATATAAGAACTTCTTGACTTAGAAAGGAAAAAATAGATTAAATGGCGACAAAAAGCGAGAATTCGATGGAGAGTGGAAGGGGAGAACTACACTTCTTTCTTTCAAAGGGTGGCCAATGGAAGAAATAAGATCAATTCTATCAACAATCTAATCATTGATGGGAATGAGGTAGCGGATCGTGACCTGATTGAAAAATCATGTTGTTCACTTCTACGAGGAGTTGTATTCTACTGAATATCTTGTGTGCCCTGAGCTTGGTGGGTTGGAGTTTGATTCACTGAATACGGATCAATGTGCAGGCTTAGAGGAGCCGTTCTCTGAAGATGAGATTCTGAAAGCCTTGAATGAACTTGGTGGTGAGCGGGCACCAAAACCTGATGGTTTCCCAATGATAGTGTTTCAAAAGTGTTGGAGGCTTTTCAAAAAGGATATCATGGAGGTTGTCAAGGAGTTTGAGCTATCGGGGTCTTGGATTGGAGGGTAAACATCACATTTATTACTTTGATCCCAAAGATTTTCGGCGCGCTTTCAATTGGCAACTATCGGCCAATTAGTTTGGTGGGAGGGATTTATAAAATTATTTCTAATACTCTTGCATCGAGACTAAGAAAGGTGTTACCGGATCTTATTTCACCTAACCAAAGTGCTTTTGTTGGTCGTAGACAAATTCTTGATAGCATTTTGGTTGCTAATGAGTCCCTTGACTCAAGAGTGAAAGTCGGGTTGAACGGGGTCCTTTGCAAAGTTGATATTGCGAAGGCCTATGATACAATTGAATGGAGCTTTATTGAGTATATGATGATAAGAATGGGTTTTCCCATGAAATGGCGAAAATGGATTGCTACTTGTATGTCTACAACTTCTTTCTCAGTATTGATAGAGGAATCACCTAAAGAGCACTTTAAAAGTCAACATGGTATTCGTCAAGGTGACCCGATATCACCGCTTCTCTTCACTTTGGTTATGGAAGCATTAACAAGACTTATCTTGAAGACTACTTGTTCTGGACTCTTGGAAGGATTTAAAGTGGCCACTATCGGTCCTCAGATATCGAATTTGCAGTTCCCTGACGATACCCTTGTCATGTTTAGAGCCATTGCTGCTGATGTTCTAGTTGTCAAGTCTGTTTTTTTTTTTTATCTTTGCAGTTGTTTCTGGGCTTAAGAGCAATATGAAGAAAACATCGATTATACCAATTGGTGTCGTGCCAAACCTGAATCTGTTGGCTAAGCTTTTTTGGTGCAGAATTGGGTTGTTACCCTACCAATATTTGGGGGTTCCTTTGAGTGCTTCGTTGCGACAGACCTCAGTTTGGGATGGAACAATTGAAAGGGTTAACCAAAGAGTTGGGGGTTGGCAGAAAAAATTATTGTCCAATGGTGGAAGAGTCATCCTTCTGCAGAGTGTACTTACGCAACTTTTGATCTACCAAATGTCATGTATGGTGATGCCGAAGAAAGTGATGAACGAGATTGAGTAAAAAATGAAACAATTCTTATGGGGATCAACTGACCTTAAAAGAAAATTTCATCTTGTCAATTGGTTTCAGGTTTGCTCTCCTACAGACTTTGGTGGTCTCGATGTTCGTAACTTAGAGTTAATGAATCAGGCACTTCTGGCGAGTTGGTTGTCGAGATATGGCAGTGAAGATGGGACTTTATGGAAGGCTGTGATCGACTAAAAGTATCGTGCAGGTGAGCTTGGCTGGTGGCCTCGGCAGGTGAGTCAGAACTATGGATGCTCTCTCTTGAAATAGGTCATGAAAATTTGGCCAAGTTTTGTTCAGGGAATCATGTGCAGACTTGGTGGTTGATAAGTCCTCAAAAGTGTATATTTATCCCCTGAATAACACCTTGTTTGTTTAGCACTTAGCTTATATTATTGTTTTATATCTATTGATTAGTGTTTTCTTGTCTACTGTGTGGGTTTCGTGAGCCGAAATGCGAATTATGTTAAAGCTCGCCAAAAGTCAAGAAAAGCAAGCAAAAAAGTGTTATTTGCAAAAGGAAAGGAGAATTGATATTTGCACCCACAGATCTGTTGAGAGCACCGCACGGTCAGTCTTGTTGACTTGACTTCATGTCAAAGTGGGACGGTCCGAATCTCAGCCTAATCCGGGTCCTATTGGAGCCCACAAGTCAAAGTTTCTATTTTAGGCCTTATTTAAAGTCCAAACTTAAAAAGGCTCTACAAGGAGATCCAGAAGTCTGATTTGGGCCCATGAGCTATCAAACTAAAGGTCTTGGTCCAAGCTACAACTTAAGCTCAAGAGTATTAGGTTTTGCTGAAGACCTAATGCCCCTAGAAGACCAACAGCAGCAGCCACGAATTTGACTTAATTTGGAAGTTTTTGCATGCAAGTATTCTACTTTGTATTTTCTATCAAAATAACACTTATCAAAATGGCGTCGTTTCCGCTCTAAGGAACGGAGTTCATTCAAACACAAGCGAGAATAGTAGTTTCGAGACATCATCGCACTTCTATCCCTTCCACCCTTCTATTTTTATTTCTTTTATTTATTGTTTTTAAGTGTCTTGTTACTTAGTCCTCTTATTGATCTTGCAGCGAAGACGGGAAATATGTGTATAGAGAGTCTATAGAAAGGTTTTACTTAGTCCTTTTAAGTGACTATAGAAAGGTTTTACTGTAGTTTATAAACATGTGTATAGAGAGTCTAACAAGCCTGCAGATTATTTCGCTGCACTAGATAGGGGAATCTTATTTTGTAACTCCTATATGTAGGCATCCGAGTATGCTTGTAAACGAAGACAAAATTGGTACTATTTTTATCAAAAATTAATATAAGTGAGGGTCTACCTAACCCTATTATTTGGTTCAAAGTCTTATTTCTTAATACTTTTCGAATAACACTTTGTTTACTTTTATGTGTTTTAAAGTCTTATTTTCAGGTTTATTATATTTCACGGGCCTTAACTCTCACTGACTTGAAAGAAGGTTTAAAGTATCAAGTATTAGGCTTAAGTTGATGGATTATGGATCAAAGTGAATAAAAGCTCCAAGTTCACCCCCTCAAGGACTTCTACACAGAAGAGGAAGTCCAAGTCCAAAAGAAGGAAGACTTTGAAGCAAAAAAGGAAGCCACAACTGTACCAAGCTCAGAGGAGTATTTCTACCAAACAAAAGTCCCATAGGACACTAGTACCATGATCCAGGAATGAAGCAGATTAGACGACCAAAGACCAGAAGTTAATAGTCAATTCGCCACCTCGCGACTGCTACTCGCCACCCTGCGAGTTGACCAACTCCAAATCAGTTCGGGCCTGTGCCAACTTGAAGGTAATGGGCCTTACACCGACCTACTTGTATCCTATGGCCGACTTAATGTATTTAGACATGCCAATATGGTCGAACAGTATATATACTCTAGGAAACTATGGTTTTACATGTAGAAGATAGAATGCAAGATCTTGTATCTTGAAATAATAACTTTTTTTTATTCTTAGGCAAGTTGTATTAGGTTTTTAAGGTTTAATAGCAATAAAGGTATGTTCTTCTTATTGATGATCATGACTTGTTTTTCTTCAATGGAAGGCTAAACCCTTTAGGAATAAGTAGCATCCATTGATGAAACCAAGATTTTTAATATAGTGTTTATGCTTGTTCTTCATTGAATCGTTTTCATACAATAAGTAATAACAATACTTGCATATTGTCGTATCGAGAGAGAAGTATTAATATGTGTAGTTTATCTTCTTTTGTTTTTGTATGTCTTCCATGCCCATATGCTTAATACTTACAATGCCCGAGAGGTAAGTACATAATAGGGTTTCAATATAAACTTGGATTGCTTAGAAGATGATATATGTACTTTTGCATGGGTGAAACCATATGATTGATTACTTAGTGGAATGTCAGTTTAGGATTCATCCACTCCATTCATGCATCTCAAGTAAAATACTTAGACGCAATAGTTGAGAGGTGAATGTTTATTTATCCCGGCAATAGCTGAGAGGGGAGCCGGGGAGCTACAATAGCTGAGAGGTCATGGGTAGCTAAGAACATGCAAATTAACTAGATTATAATTGTGGTGGATTCATGAGGTGAACATGTCCCATATTCTCTTTATTCATCTTACTCATTTTTCAGTAATAGTAGTTAGATTAGAAGTAGTTAATTTAGTTTATTATAAATATCTACAAAATATTGTGATATCTCATTTTTTTTATTAGAGTGGATTGATACCCTTCCTTGCCGTTATACTCAAATCTTTGGAAGGATTATTATTATAGTAGTATTGAGTCAACGAAATCATCTCATTATCCATCGATCAACATCAACATCCGTATCATCTCCACCAAACTTAATACCATTACAATAATTTGGCGTCGTTGCCGTTTTTTTCAACGAAGATGGAGAACGTTAACGGGAACTCAAAAACCCATCTTTCTTACGCACCCACCCTTTCTTTTTATTTATTTCTTTTTTATTTAGTTTTCGTAGTAAAGTAAACTAATTTAGTATTTAATTTTTGTTTCAGGAAAACGTACTTTGTATTTGGGATTAGGCAGACTCGGCGTGTGCCAGAGGCAGTACCCGAGTCAAAACAGTATAACAGGAGCCAGTTCAGCACGGTTCTGTCAGGACTCTCTTCCTGGTTGTTGAGAAGTCCTCAAAAGTGTATATTTATCCCCCGAATAACACCTTGTTTGTCTAGCACTTAGCTTATATTATTGTGTTATATCTATTGATTAGTGTTTTCTTGTCTATTGTGTAGGTTTCATGAGCCGAAATGTGAATATTGTGTTAAAGCCTGTCAAAAGTCAAGAAAAACAACCAAAAATGTGTTATTTGCACTAAGGGAGGAGAATTGACATTTGCACCAACAGATCTGCTGAGGGCACCTCACGGTCAGTCCTATTAACTTGACTTTATCACAAAGTGGGGCGGTCCGAATCTCAGCCCAAACCGGGTCCTATTGAAGCCTACAAGTTAGAATTTCTATTTTAGGCTTTATTTAAAAGTCCAAACTTAAAAAGGCTCTACAAGGAGATCCAAAAGTCTGATTTGGGCCCATGAGCTATCAAACTAAAGGTCTTGGTCCAGGGTACAACTTAAGCCCAAAATATTTAGGTTTTGCTGAATACCTAATGCCACTAAAAGACCAACAGCAGCAGTCACGAATTTGACCTAATTTGGAAGTCTTTGCATGCAAGTATTATTCTTTGTATTTTCTATATAAGAGAAGTAGTAGCTAAAGTTTAGGGATCTTTGAATAGAGAAGAAAGTGAATATTTGTGAGAGAAAAGTTCATCATCTTCTTCTTCTTTGTATCAAACTCAATTCATATCAATCAAATCAAATCACTTTTCTTTATGATGTTTTGTTATTTAATTATCTATTCCATGGTGTCATCATCAAGGATGAGTCGCTAAATCTCCTTAGGGGAATGGTTGAAGCACTCTAGATAATACAAAAGTACCATGTGTGTTCTTAATGTTCATTGTGATTCAAAGTACTTAATGCTTATTTACTTCCCTCTGCAGTATGAGGTAAGTATGATTATTTGCATGTTATTGTTATCCATGTTGTTAAAATACTTTTGTTATGGTTTAGGGAGACCTAGCCTTAATGGTTTTATTTATATTGATTGAATATGTGTAGTGAAATAGCTGAGAGGTGATTATTACATATCTGCAGTAAGTATCTTTTATTGGAATATTTTTGTAATTAAATCAAATAGCTGAGAGGTGATGGTTTAGTTATGAATTAATATGTTGAGTTAATTAAATTGAATAGCTGAGACGTGACGGTTTGATTAATAAGACATATTTAATAGCATGCATAAGAGAATCCCGTTTTAATTGAGTAGAATAGCTGAGAGGTGACTACTTGATTATTATAGGTATTAATAATTAATTGGAATAGCTGAGAGGTGACTAATTAATTGTTATAGATTGAACATAAAGGAATAACATGTTATGTTTGCATGATTTAGTTTGTGGATACCAATTCTTTTCCCTATGTCATCATAAGATCTTCTTTTCATCTCTACCATATTCTTAAGTTAGGTTAATTATTTACAGTTTATTATTATTGCATGTAGGAAGTAGAATTACATCTCTATTATTTGTGAATCCCTTGGTACGTGTTTCTTAATTATTGCTTTCTATTATGTTTGAGCTAAGATCTTCACCTTTGAGGTGGGTACGACCCTTACTTGTTACAGGCACAAGAAGGATCAATAAAAATACAATCTTTTGATTAGGTGGTGTTAATTCACCATCTATCAAAATGGCACCCTTGCCACTCTAAGGAATGGAGTTCATTCAAACACAAGCGAGAATAGTAGTTTCGGGACATCATCCCACTTCTATCCCTCCCACCCTTCTATTTTTATTTTTTTTAATTATTGTTTTTGAGTGTCTTGTTACTTAGTCCTCTTATTGATCTTGCAGTGAAGGCGGATTGAAAAAAACTCAAGAAACGAAGTCAAAATCAAATTTTTAAGAAGATCAAACATTCAAAATTTTTTCCTGAAAGTTACTGGTTCGATCTGGCTCCGATCTCGAGTCGAGTTCAGATTAGCCTACAGGAATCTCGAGTCGAGTTCTTGGCAGGAATTTACCTCGTGTTGCATGATTTTTCTAGGACGTTCCAAAGTACTTTTTCAGTTAATTTTTTTTCCTGTTGAGTGATTGTGAGGTTGAACTAAGTAGTTTAATTTTTCCAGCATTTTTAAAGACTTGTAAGATATTTAATTATTCGATCCACGAAGGGGTCGCGGTTGTAATATTTTTAAAGTAGGTGTTGTTAGGATTTATTATTTGTGTGTTTGTGGGGAATAGTAGAGAAAGGTTGTAGAGCTAGCCTTGAGTCTACTAAGGAATGAATCCGAAGGACGATTGAAACCCAAGGAGCGGTTTCCCTTTAGTCGACTTCAACTCGTCTTCTCCCCACTTTTGTGCACTTGTCTGGCAATTTTTACTTTTTAGCACAAATTGAGAGGTAAGCATTCTCCCAACCCTCCTCGAATCCCCTGGAAGAGGAGTTTTTGTAATGATTAGGATGACCTTGATTGTTGTTTGATTTTAATTCTGTTTTTACTAGATAAACCGGGACTGCAAGGCGGACCTGGCCTCAAAGTGAAACTTACTATCAATTAATTGCAATATCCTAAGCTTTAAAATTGAATCAATTGATAGCATGACCTTGATTGTTGCAATATCCAAAGCTCACAATATTCATTTGAGGCCTTGAGCAGATATTTCAACTAGTACCGCATGAACCATTCTTTGATTGGAGCACAAGCTAGGAATTGGGTCTGGAACCCCTACAGATTACGTCTATAGAATTACTGTGGTTTTTAATTAAAGAACGTTGCTTACGCACGAAAAACCTCCCACACTGGTTATTCGGTACTTTACTCTCAAAATATTGGGAAAATTCACAACGGAAGCTTGGAAAGAACTCATTGACTTGGGTGAACACAAAATTGAGTCAGTTTTGAGCCCTTGTTAGATGTTTTTGAATGGTTAGGACTTCTGTGGCATATGTAATGTGCATGTTGCATGCATCTTAGATCAGGCAAAGTTTGTCCAAACCTATTCCAATCTACACAAAGTGCACAATCACGGACCTCACTCCTTCTCTTGAGGAAGAGTTTAACGACTCAACCTCCATACCTTTTGAGGAAGAGTTTAACGACTCAACCTCACTTTCTGAAGTAACTCCTGCACCTAGGGCTCAAGAAGCTACCCTTTGGGATTACTTTTCACCTTTGATCACTGGGCCACCTACCTGCATTGTCTTACCCGCCACAACTGCAGATAGCTATTGCATTCGCCCCCAAATTGTGGGCATGTTGCCTAAGTTCCATGGACTTCCATGGGAAGATCCACATCAGCACCTCAATAAGTTTCTGACCGTGTTTCATACTTTCAAGGAGAAATTTTTTTCTGAAGAGGAAGTTAGCTTGAGATTGTTCCCTTTTTCTCTTCAGGATCATGCATCATATCTCACTGGTTACATAGCCTTCCTTCCAATTCTATTGTCACCTGGGCTCAACTTAGCAAAAAGTTCTTGACAAAATTCTTTCCTATTACCAGAACAAATGATATTGTTGATGCCATCAGGAATTTCTGGAAAAAAGAGGGTAAGGTTTTCTTTGATGCATGGGAGGGGTATCAAGACCTATTTCTTCAGTGACCACACCACAGAGTTGATGACACAGAAAAAGTTAGGATCATTATGCAACTAGAAACATGATTGAAGGTATGAGCGGTGGAAAATTCCTTGATATGTCCACCGCCAAGGCTATGACATTCCTTGAAAAAATAGGTAATAATAGCCAACAATAGGACTTACGTGGACCAACCTTGAGAAACACTACCCTGGACTCATATGATAAACCTAGAGGCATGTATGAAGTCAAACCTAACCCCGAGCTTAAAACTTTGCTTCATGGTTTAGTAAAAAATGTAGAAGCACTTGAGGTGTCCCTAAAGCCCACACCACCTGTTATGAGTGCCTCCACTCTCCAATGTGAAGTTTGTCATGACCAGACCCATACTGCCGAGTTTTGCCCTCTCCTTTATAATTCACCAGAAACTGAGGAAGTTTGTGCGTTCGATTACCCCGGACATACCAACTTTACCAATGGCAATGTCACGTACCCATACATGGACCGCTCCAATCTGTCTTATTCCAATAATAACTATGCGGCTCCACCTGGTTTCAATAACTCTTATGGGCAACGTAATAATACCACGTATGATAATCGAAACTGGGTAAAGGTCCCCCCTTACACGAACAATGCTCATCACATGAGTATTTCCAGGGACCAAGTGCCAACCAATCAATCTGCCCCTCCTACGACCTCCTTTGAGCATGTGCTTTCACATTTCATTCAACAGACGCAAGCGTCCATTGAATCAAACGACCAAGCCTTCCAAAGGATTGAACAGAAACTTGATGAGAATGGCAAATTTCTGGGACAAGCCATCCAGAATCCCAAGGGCAAAGAAGTTGGTGACGGACACTCCATCTACATCCGCACCGCTTGCTGAAGTTAACTCAGTTTCAACCCTTAGATCAGGTAAATAGGTTGATAATCAAGTTAATTATAAATCAAGTCCTAATATTGTGGCCTCAGTTACCTCTGCACCTGTTGCCCCGCCTAAAGCTCCGGCTAATGATGCGACCACCTCTAAGCCGAAGAAGCCTACCCGTGAGATTGTGGATCCTCCACGAACTTACAACCCACATGTACCTTACCCCCAGAGACTCACTAGGTCCCTACAGGAAGTACAAACTGAGGAGGTACTTGTTGTGTTTAAACATATAAGTATTAATTTACCTTTCTTCACGGCTATAATGAAGATACCTTCCTATGCTAAGGTTTTGAAGGAGTTGTGCATTGCCAAGAGAAAAACAAATGTGCCTAAAAACGCGTTTTTGACGGAAGAATTCTCTGCACTTGTCCAACATAGCGGTGCTGTAAAATATAAAGACCCTGGAAAACCGACCATACCCTGCAAGCTTGGTGATAAGTTCATGGGTAGAGCTTTGTTAGACCTGGGAGTGAGTGTTAATGTTTTGCCTTACTCCTTGTACCTCAGCCTGAGTCTAACATACATGAAACCCACGAGCATGTCATTACAACTGGCCGACAAATCACTGAAAGTACCTATAGGAATAGTTGAGGATCTCTTAATCAAAGTGTCCGACTTTTACTATCCTGTTGATTTTGTGGTGTTGGACACTGAACCTACTGCCGATGACTCGGTTTCCATCATCCTTGGTCGACCGTTTTTTGCCACCTCTAATGCTCTCATAAGCTGTCAGAATGGTTCTATGGTTCTCACTTTTAGATCTATGACTGTTGAAGTAAATATTTTTAACCTTGGCCAACAACCCCCTGATCTTTCTTTATCTCAAGATGTGTGCCTTCTCGATTCTCTACCCTATGAGATGGTACCTAGTTGTTACCCTAAAGATCCGGTTGTTAATTGCCCTACCATGCATAATGTTAACTTCGACATCGACCAATCTATTGCCCAAACAAATACTCTTCTTAATTTTGTACCTATCTTATTGATCCTAAGGAAGGAAGATTGACATTACGTCCTGCTGATATTCTAGTCTACAACTGGTCTGAAGGTAAACATGCGTGTGTTGATGTTACAGGGGCATATCCGATGGTCGGGCTGGGTGCTGGGATTTTTGAGGTGGTGCTAGCACCTGACCATGAAGCAGCTGCAAAAGTGGAGAAACATGATGGAGCTTGTAGGGCTAACGAACATAGTTTTGTCCCTTTTGCATTTGACACGTTTGGATTGCTAGTGATGCATATGCATAAAGGAAAACATGTGCAAGGCACATGCCTCATAGTTCCTGCAGATTCCTATATGGATTAGAACATCCCTAGTAGTAGTTTCTATTTACTTAGCTTTTTAGTGTAGTTAGGATTAGGTTTAGGCTATTATAAACAGGGGATTGCAAACCCTATTGAGGAGGTTAGATTGAATATTTGTTTATGTCTTGAGACATTAAATTAGTTTTTGTGAAGAACCCTAGTTTTTTGGTGTTCAAACCATTTATTTAATTGGTGTTCTTATTATTGTTTGCTTCCGTCGATAATATTACATCAAAATTGGTATCAAGAGCAAGGTTTTCTACGAGTTTAGAAGATAAAAACCTGATTTTTTTACAAGAGCCGTGTTCATGTTGGTGATTTGAAGATGGGTTATCGTAGAAGAGGTAAAAGAGAGTTTTCGCAGCCGTCGGATCACTGGAGTTTACATGATCGAAGCGTTATACCGATTCTGAATATAAAGTTCCCAACTTTGATCCTAGCCGCCGCTTTCATTTTCCAGAAGGTATGAACCTCCCTATTCCTTTCGTTCCCCTTCTCCCCATGCAGGCGACATCATAGTTATTATGATGATGGATATTATCCCCACCACCAGCAAGACACGCACCCTCCTCGATGTGGTTTTCAGCAGCAATATGTTGCTTATGGTGCTCAATATTCCCATAGAAACCATCCAAAAACTTATAATCACGATGGTATTTGTAGTCATAATTCTAAGGTTACTCCATATAGAGATTACCCACACTATATTAAATCTAAAATCGTTTCTAAGAGCGATGAGTCCGTGATTGATTATGAAGAAGATGAGTTTTCTAACGAGGAAGGTTATTATGAAGATAATTATTCAGATGATAATAATTCTTCATGTGTTAAATATTCTCATGATGAAACTACTGTAGAATTCGAGTTTGGTGATGCTCCCATTATGAAGAGTATGGTTGCAGCCCCTGCACCGTCAAGCCTCTACACTTCCACCTCAATTGTTCACCCATCACAAGTCCCTAACAACGACAACCAACAGATTTTACTGCTACAGCAGCCTCATTATCCGAATGATGCCTTCATGACATCACCAAGCATACAAAACGGTTTGAAGGAACTTCTAAATTGTTGTTCTAAATTGAAAACTCAATTTGCGACTTTTAAGGAAGAATTTGTTGAAGAAGAGAAACGACTTGACAAAAAAACGGAGATTAATTTCTTACTCAACATGTTTGATGAAGAAATATCCATCACTCGTACTCGAATTGGTGGTCTACAAAGTTACGATCTGGTTGATTTCTTTTCTATTTTTGGTGATGATAGTGATGATACATCTAGTTTTGTGTCCCTTGAGTTAAAAGTTGCATGTGTGGATCAAGTTGGGAAATTCTTTGACTCAACAACTGCAACTTCACTTCTTCGACAACCTATTGTTTCTAAATATGAAGATCCTATATGGGCTGATTTCATGAAGTGCTATGATAAGCATGATGGTGGGTATAATGAGTTCGATGAGGGAGGTTATTCTCAAAACGACGACTTATTATGTTGATGAAACAAATACAGTTGTTTATTTTATCAACCCGATTGATGCAATGCAACACAAAAATATGTTATTCTTGTTCAAGGGAGTATGTGTTTGCCATTCTTACTCTTGTAGTCCATATCTCGAGAAGATCCATGATAGAATTTTATCGAGTCAGGAAGATGATCGACTTTTTAACGGTGTTGATCCTTCCATTATGAATTTGTTGGTGCTAAAGTTTTATAGGTGTTACATGGTTTCAAACTCGAGGATGAGTTTTTCTCAAGTTGGGAGGATTTGATGCATATGCATAAAAGAAAACATCTGCAAGGCGCATGCCCCATAGTTCCTGCAGATTCCTATATGGATTAGAACATCCCTAGTAGTAGTTTCTATTTACTTAGCTTTCTAGTATAGTTAGGATTAGGTTTAGGCTATTGTATTAACATGTTCCCAGATTAATGCATTAACTAGGTCAGGTCGTTGTTTGACTGACCAAGGTGGAGATGTGAGATCGGGGGTGGCTGCACCTCAATGAGATCGAGATTGCCTACGTACCCTAGCTCGGGGGAGTGGAACTTAGAGATCAAACCATCGTAGTTCTGTTCTTATAGAAGGTCAAAGGGCATAGATCATGGGATCTTGCACATTCTCCGACATCATAATGAGGGCATAATCATGGCAATGATTATTTAACCGGCGAGGATTCTCTCTGTGCATTGATTATGCAACGGGTGAGGATATTATGTGCATTGATTAAGGGCACGTGTGCATGAGGAGGTCGCCAAACGGTTGTATAGTCGAGCTTCTCTGGTCGGTCTTTAGCTGGGTCGTGCAGTGGGCGACCTGGTGGAATATTGGGCAGGCCACGTGTCGTGTTTTGATTGGTTGGAGTATGTAGTACCACTACATAAGCCCCCTCTTTTTAGGTCGATGAGAAGTCGGGCTGAAAAGACCTTTTGTATTCCGGACGAGCTTGTTAAAACGACCTTGTTTTTAAATTTTGGTCACTGTACACGTGGCCGTCATGCACGGTTGTTCCCTACCATCATTGCGCTTCGTGGGGAAGTGGAGTGGTTTCCTCGAACAGTTAACTTGTAATAATTTTGGCAACTGATGTACGTTTTGTCTGATGCTCTTTCTTTTGCACATGTGGATTGATCCAACGATGGATCTAGAGAACCGGAGTAGTGGGTAATAACTGCAAAGATCGTGTTGTCTGCTTTTGATCTTGTCCGTTGGTTAGAACTTGATCGATGGCTAGGATTTTTTGCCGACTTCTATTTAAACTGAAGTGTGATGTTGAATTTCTTACTTTCTTCATTTGCTCTCTCGAACTGCTGCCGTTTCTGCTTTGCGACCTGAGGATCTTGAGAGCTCTTGAGGTGAGTACTTTCTTTATTTCTTTTTCATAATTTTTCCTTTCATTTGAGTTGTTTTCCTTTCTGTTGAGAGATATCTGAGGCGAGTGACTCACAAAATGAACATTTGAGTGGGGAAAATGTTGGTTCTTACGAATCAGATGATGAGAGAACTCGATCAGGAGATGATGCATGTACTCCTAGTCGTGTTGAAGAAGCTTTAGATGAGAATAGCCCTGGTAGTAGTGGTCCTCACGGGGAGGACAGTTCTGATAATGAAGTGGTGGAGGGTGAAGATGGTTGTCTGCATCGTGTAGTTAACCATTCTTATGTGAAGAGGCATATTGCATTTAGGAGGAGCTATGAGTTGAACTCCATTAGCAATCTGAAGATAAGGTTTCTAGGAGATCCCTTACTTACAGAAGCGTATCGACCTAACAACCCTTTCTCTACTGTTTTTACTTTGGCCCAATTTCGAGTTGGGCTTAGGCTACCCCTTTCTCGTTTGGTGGTCGACCTCCTCAATACTATCAAGCGAGCTCCATGCCAGATGAATGGGAATTTCTGGAGGAACATGAGGGTTATAGACGATCTGAACAGGTTGCATAAGTGGGGGGGGGGGGTTAATGTGGGTGATGTTTTAGGTCATTTTTGTTTCAAGCGATTTGCAAAACAGGAGGGGGGAGGCTATAATATGCAGGTCAGGCCTGAACGCTTGCCTTTGATTTACTCTGTTAGTAGTGAGCCATGGTGGAAGGAGCCCATGTTGCTCACTGGTCAAGTTACTGAAGATAACGTTCTTTTGTTGTACGTCACTAGAAATTTATCTGACGAACGTAAATTTACAGTCGTTTGTTTTAGGTCGTTTAGGAGTGACCTGTTTTGGTTATTCTGGTCATTGACTTGTTTGGTTTGTTTTGCAGCAATTAGAGATGACCACCTTGTGAAGAAAAGTGATCTAGATTCTGTCTTGAACGTGTTTGGTTCCTGGTCTGACGAGAGAAAGTTGCGGCTTCTTCCCCACCTGATGGATTATTTCACTCCTAAAGGTGGTCCCAAGACTGTTTCAGACGAGTTGGACAGGAGGAAAGCTTTGAGGAAGAATTTTTTGGCTTTGATGAAGAGATCTGGTCCAAGTGACAAATCCCGAGCTGGTGGTAGCTCGAGGCCTAGCGATCTTGTTTCGAGTCCACAGGTCGTTACTCATCTGACCTCTCTTCCGAAGATGCCTTCTTGGTCGAGCAGGAAGAGGTCGTCTTCTGGGAATTTGAAGTTGATAGAGCAACCACCAGTCATTCCTTCCCCTGCTCCTTCGAAAGTTTTGAAAGCTCATGAACCTACTCCCTTATCGAGAAAGTGTGTTGTCTGTTACTCTGGTAAGGGTAAGGGTGTTTCATCTGAATTCCGACCTGGTCCTTTTGAATATCTAGACGGTCAGAGAGGGAAGCACGTGGTTTATGATAATGAAAGTGGTATAGATGACCCCTGTGTTGCCCGAGCTGTTAACGAGGGCACTGTTCTGGATGCTGATGCTCGAATGGTCAAGTCCCAAAGTCTTCTTGTAACCTGCTCGAATATTAATTCTGCTTTTTCTTTGGTGAGTTAAAGAATAAGTTTTGATTCCTTCAACTTTGTGTTGATTGCTTTCTGACTATGTTTTTTTTTTTTTTTTTTAGCTCAATGCTAGCTTCCAGGAGGTACGTCTGGTCGCTGAGGTTGGGGCGAGAGCTGAGATCGAGCAAAACGTTTTGAACAAAAAACTCGAGCAGGCCAGGAATGTTGCTGTTGTTGCTGAGATGAAGGTGAGGGATAGGGATATGGAGGTTGTGTCTTTGAAGAAGGAGATGGAGGGGCTATGAGGAGAGGTTACTGGTTCTAAGGAGTTTGCTGCGTACTGGGAAGGCTTTTGCAGAAAGAATGGTGCTGAATGGCAAGAATACTGTGATAATTTGAAGAAACAGCTGTTGGAGTCGCCTGAGGGAGAGGAGACGCCGGTTGTTGATGATTGATCAAGATGACCGGATGCAGCATCAGTTACCTTCTTATTTTTCTTTGTCTTGAGTGATTGTGAGGTTTAAACAATTGTTGATGATTTGCGGTTGCCCTGCGTGGCATAAAAACTTTAGTCTTGAATGGACTTGGTTTCGACCTCGTCCATTGTTTGCGCTCTGGTTCCCTTGGAGGTGGTTTAAAACAATAGTCTTAGATGAGTCTGAACTTCGGTCGGGCTGATCTTTGGCGACTTGGTCGTTTTTTGGTTTGGGCTTGAGGCCCTAAACAATAGTGATCGATCTACTTCGGTAGGTCGATTCCGTTTTTACTTTCTGCACTTTTATTTTTTGTTGTGGATAATGTCACCTGTCTCTTTAGGCGACTAGTTTCCACGGAGTCATGGTAGCTCGTTCTGAAGGCAGGTAGACGAGATGAATGGCTGCAAGCAGGACAGACTGAAGTGTTTCCTGTTGCATGCCTTTGTATAATGAATTTGCTTTTGTTGGATATCTGTATGCTTCTCTTGTTGAACTTTTGCAGGTGCTATGGTTGGCGAGTTGTGGCTAGAGATTGTTGAAGTAGCCCCCGAGTAATATAGGTTGTTGATGTAACATAGCAAGTAGTTCGGTGTTCCTGTAATAGTTAGCTTATTTGAGAAATGAATAAAATGAACTTTTATTTGATTACCTTCCATGTAATTTCTTTTCCGTTATTTGTATTGTCTGCATGGCTAGATGGCAAACATCAAATGTAAAATTTGACCTGGGATAAGAGTTGGTCGTTAGATTATGAGCTCGAGTCTACTTAGGTCGTGGGATAATTATGACCTAAGTAGGAGAGTGTTAGTTGGAGTATAGATGTCAACTTAACACTTATAGAAATTATCAAAGGGACTAGAGTATTGATAATTTAAAGATCTAGTGATTGATTTTGACCTGTTCAAGCCATTCATGTATGAAATGAGATGAAGGCAAAATCGAGCTCGTTTATTAACATATGAGAACGCATGCTTACATTTTACTGGTAGAATCTCTTCAAATGATAAGCATTCCAGGGATTCTTGACATCCTCTCGTTCTGGAGTCTGGAGGCGATAAGATCCATTGCTTTGAACCTTTGTGATGATGTAAGGTCCTTCCCAATTAGCGTTAAGCTTTCCGATATTCGCCTTTCTCTTATTATGGAACATTCTTCTTAGTACGAGCTCTCCTGGTTGAAAAGCTCGAGGTCGTACTCCTTTGTTATAAGCTCGTTTCAACCTTTGTTGGTATTGTTCGAGCTTGATGGTAGCATGATTCCTCCTTTCTTGAGACAGATCTATCCCAAACAACCAAGCTTGATTGTTGAGCTCGGTGTTGACCAGTAATGATTTGGTCGTACCAAATGTCAGCTCAGTTGGGATGACAGCTTCTATTCCATAGCAAAGACTAAATGGAGATATTCCTGTTGATGTTCTAGGAGTTGTTCTGTAGGCCCAAAGGATGTTCTCTAGCTGTTGTGGCCATTGGTCTTCTTGATCTTCGAGTTTTTTCTTTAAGTTAGAAAGTATTTGCCTGTTCGCCGCTTCGACCTGACCATTACTCTGTGGGTATCGAGGAGCTGACCTGGAGTGCTCGATCTTCCATAGTTCGTAGAAAGCTGTAATGTTCTTTCCAACGAACTGAGTTCCATTACCAGTGACGACTCTTTTGGGTAGACCAAATCTTATACTAATGTTTTCCCATAGAAATCACCTCACATCTGCTTGAGTGACATTGATGAGAACAACGGCTTCCACCCATTTGGTGAAGTAGTCGACAGCGACTAGAACAAATCTTTTCTCGGATTTCTTTTCTTTGATCAGTGGGCCCATGATGTCGAGCCCCCACATGTGAAATGGCCAAGGAGCAGTGATGTTGATGAGGTCGTTGGGATGTTGATGAGTGTGGTCGGCAAAACTTTGGCACTCCTTGCACTTTAAAACAAATTTCTTTGCATCCTCCTTCATTCTTGGCCAAAAATAACCTTGTGAGATCTCCTTGTGAGCTAGTGTGCGACCTCCTAAATCATTTCCACATTCCCCTTCGTGAATCTCCTGAAAGATGATTTGCCCATGCTTGGGAATTAAACATCTTAGGAGTAGACCAGTTGTTGATTTACGAAATAATTTTTCTTCATGTAGTTTGTACATAGTGACTTTATGTAATAACTGGGTGGCCTCCTTTTGTTTGTTGGGAGTTCGCCAGTTTGCAAATAGTTGATGAAGGGTTCCATCCAAGTTCCTTTGATGTCTTCTGAGGTTGTTGCTAGTAGGTCGCTGATTTGATTGACCTCTTCTTCTTTTTGTAAATACGCAGGTAGCATGTTTACTGCTATCGTTAGAGCTCAAGGTCGATCTGATTCGACCTTGGATGCTAGGAATGCGAGAGAATCAGCGTGTCTGTTGTCATCTCTTGGAATGTGATCTATAGTGAAGAAACTAAACTTGCTGATAAGTTCCTTTGTCTTGCCTGCATATCTTATCAAATTGACTCCATGTAATTGGTAGTTATTAGTGATCTGATTCACTACTAGTTGAGAATCACTGAATACTTTGAGTCGATCTGCTTGTAGGTCGATAGCCATTTGTAGACCTTGGATTAGGGCTTCATATTCGGCCTCATTGTTGGAGGCCTCAGGTGAGATGAGTACGACACCAATGCCACTACCATTTGCGTTGTGGGAACCATCAACATATAGTTGCCAAGTGTTTGGTGGATCGACTTGGACTGGTCTGGTTTCTGGTTCTGGTTCCCAGCTGAAATCTTTGGCAGGATAGTCTGCTAAGAAATCAGCTACGATCTGGCCTTTAACGGCCTGGCGAGGTACGAACTCAAAGGTATAATCACCGAGATCAACTGCCCCTCGAGCCATACAACCTGTTTTGTTCTTCTTTTCTTGTATGTGTCGTAGTGGGTGGTCGGTGATTACTTTAACAGTGTGTGCTTGGAAATAAGGTCTAAACTGGCATGCAACGTATAGAAGAGCTAATGCTAATTTTTCTAGAGGTGTGTACCTTATTTCTGCTTGTTGCAACACCTTGCTTGTGAAGTAGATTGGTAGTTCGACCTAATTTTCTTCTTTGAAAAGTACCGTGCTGATTGCAAAGTCTGATGTGGCGAGGTAGATTCCGAGAATATCTCCATCATTAAGCTTAGTGAGAACTGGTGGAGTGGATAAGTATGCCTTCAGCTCGGCAAAGGCTTGCTCGCATTCTTTTCTCCATTGATATGCAGCCCCCTTTCGAAGAATATGAAGTATTGGTCGACATTTATCGGATGCTCTAGAAATAAATCTATTGAGAGCTGATACCATGCCATTGAGTTTTTGGATTTTTTTTCTTCATCTTTGGGCTGGGCATATCGACCAGGGCTCTGATCTGGTCGGGGTTTGCTTCAATACCCCTCTTTGTGACTAAATAACCAAGGAATTTTTGCGATGCCACTCCGAATAGACATTTTTTTGGATTAACTCATCCTGAATTGTCTTAACCTTTGAAATGTCTGATCGAGATTGGCCAAGTGATCGTGCTCGAGGTTGCTCTTGACCAGCATGTCGTCGATGTAGACCTCCATTGTTCGACCTAGTAGGTCGTCGAACATTTTGGTGACAAGTCGCTGGTAGGTAGCTCCAGCGTTTCTGAGACCAAAAGGCATGATTTTGTAACAGAAAATTCCTTGCTCAGTAGTGAATGAAGTTTTTCTTGATCTGGCTCATGCATTGGTATCTGATTGTACTCTGAGTATGCATCCATGAATGATAGTAGTTCGAAACCACAAGTCTGATCGACTAACCTATCGATTCGTGGGAGTGGGAATGAATCCTTAGGACAAGCTTTGTTCAAGCTTGTAAAGTCGATGCAAACTCTTGTCTTCCCATTCTTTTTTAAGACTGGAACTATGTTGGCCAACCAATCTGGTGTGTCAACCTCTTTGATGAACCCTACCTGTTTGAGTCTACTAATTTCATCATTGACGGCCTGATGAAATTTTGGGGCTAGTCGTCTTGGTTTTTGCTTAACAGGTCGATAATTGGGATTTAATCGTAGTTTATGGCATGCTATTGATGGATCTATCCCAGGCATATCAGTGTACGACTAAGCAAAAACATCTTTATTGAGCGAAAGAAAGTTTACAAAATCATTGTACTTATCTGTTCCTAACTCTGAGCCCACATAAACGTTCTTGGGGTCGTCCTCTGACCCTAAGTTCACTTGCACTCCTGGATCTGTGATTCCAAGTGATAGTTGAGGGGAGCTCACTTGCTCCTTCTGTAATTGCTATTTTGCCGCTTCTGTTGCCTCAGTTTTGCCCTTGGATAAGCTCTTCACTTGCTTTTCGACCTCCTTGGTTCCTGAGGTCGATGCCTTATCAGTCGTCACAGCTTCAATAATCCCATGGCATTCTTGTGCTGCGTTCTAGTTGCCTTTGAGCTCCATTATCCCATTGGGGCCAGGATAACAGAATACTTGATGATAAGTTGATGGAACTCCTCGCATGGCATGGATCCATTTGCGACCAAGTATTGTATGTGCTTGCAATATTGAGGACGCTGAACTTTGCTGTAATTACAACTTTATCTTCCTTCCTGCCCACAGAAACAGGCAGCAATATCTCTCCTTTTGGGTCCTCTCTCGAGCTATTGAAGCCCAAAATTGGAGTGAAGTCAGGAATGAGGACTGAATCAGGTAGCCTCATATCTTTGAAAGTCTTGTACATTAGTATGTTACAAGATGCTCCTGGGTCAATTAGGACCCTCTTAACAATGTAATCTGCAATTATCAATTCAACGACCAGGGCGTCGTTGTGTGGAGTAACGACTTTGTTGAGATCATCTTCAGTGAAACTGAGATCTGTTTTCTGTCGAGCTGGAACGCTAGTTCGAGCTGCTCGACCTGTGATTGAGTAGACGTGGTGCAGGTGTTCTACTCGCCTTTTCTTTTCCCTTGAGACTGGTGTAGAGCTGGACTCATAGATCATGTAGACCACATGACTTTCTGTCTCACTATCTTCATCTATTTTATTTGCCACCTATTTGTTGATTTGTTCGCGGAGGTCGCCGGTGGAACCTAATCTTCTTGAGAGGCTTCGCCCTCTTCTGCGTGCTGGACTTGTGGAGGCAGTTCTAGCCTTGCTTTGAGATTGTTTGGCAGAACGTGGTGGTGTTCTTGATCTCTTCTTGGTTTTCTTTTCACTGGATTTTTCTTGCCTTCCGTAGATCCAGTTATTTAGCCTTTTCTTGTCAGCCCATGTCTGAAGAGATCGTTTCAGTATGCGGCAATCATCTGTTTGGTGACATCGCACCTTGTGGACTTTGCAGTAAGGACGAGCAGAGGTGTCTTCTAGTGGAGTAAAATCTGGAATCTTGCACCAGTGGTGATGCTTGATTCGCTCGAAGATATATCCTGGACGTCGTGTAAATCGGTGATACTCACGTTGCTCTGTGGGCAACGCCTTGGCCATAAATCTCCTGTTGTTGTCTGATCGAGGTCCTTTGGTGGAGCCCCCTTCTACGTTTGAAACAACATGGCTTTTCACCCTTCCGGCCACTGCTTCTTCCAGTTTGATTTAACGATCTACCTTGAGATAGAGGTCGTCGAGAGAGGTTGGCCTCTTCATGGCCAAAGACTTGTGAAGGTCTGATCCAGGGATCAAACCGTGGGAGAACGCAATTGTTGCAAAGGGTTCATGCTCCTTTGCGAAGTCTTGAATAGAGTGCACCTCGGTTTTGAATCGAGCGAAGAAATCGCTCAGCAGTTCACCGTCTCGTTGTTTGACTTTAAACATTGCGTCGATGGTGACTGGACGTTTTTTGTTATGGATATAGAAAATAACGAACTGCTTTTCCAGGTCGCTGAACGAGTTGATCGAATCTGGCTTGAGACGGTGGAACCAATCGAGAGCTGGTCCTGTGAGGCTGGATTGAAACAATAGGCAGAGTAGATGATCTTCTTTTATAAGAGGTAGTGATTTGCGGAAACCCTTGATGTGATCTGTTGGGTCTCCAACGCCTGAGTACTGATCGAATTTAGGAGCATTGAGTTTGCTGGGCAACTCCTGCTCCAGGATCTCCTTAGTGAATGGAGATTCCTGGAAGTGCTGCAAAGACTGGACAACGAGCTGTTCGGCTGTGTGACCTTTGCTTAATTGTATGGCGGCCTGAGAGGCTTTGAACTCAGGGAGCTGTTAGTTGAGTTCTTCATACTTGCAATTGTTGTCATTTGCAATGATTGCTCATTGTTCAGTGTTTGTATCGACGTCGCTTGCAGCGTTTAGTTGCGCATTCTCTTCTTGGAGACGATTTAGTTGGTCTCGTAGTTCCTGGATGATTTGTTTCTGAGTAGCCATTTGATGGACAGATGTATGAGTATGACTTTTAGTTGGGTGGGGGGGGGGGGGGGGGGGGCTGGTTTTTCGATATAACCGATTCCTTACAGTCGGCGCCAAATGTATTAACCTGTTCCAGATTAATGCATTAACTAGGTCAGGTCACTGTTTGACTGACCAAGGTGGAGATGTGAGATCGGGGGTGGCTGCACCTAAATGAGATCGAGATTGCCTACGTACTCTAGCTCGGGGGAGTGGAACTTAGAGATCAAGCCATCGTAGTTCTGTTCTTATAGAAGGTGAAAGGGCGCAGATCATGGGATCCTGCAGATTCTCCGGCATCATAATGAGGGCATAATCATGGCAATGATTATGTAACGGGCGAGGATACTCTCTGTGCATTGATAATGCAGCGGGTGAGGATATTATGTGCATTGATTAAGGGCGCGTGCGCATGAGGAGCTCGCCAAACGGTCGTATAGTCGAGCTGCTCTGGTCGGTCTTTAGGTGGGTAGTGCAGTGGGCGACCTAGTGGAATATTGGGCAGGCCACGTGTCGTGTTTTGATTGGCTGGAGTATGTAGTACCACTACAGCTATTATAAATAGGGGATTGCAAACCCTATTGAGGAGGTTAGATTGAAGATTTGTTTATGTCTTGAGACATTAAATTCATTTTTGTGAAGAACCCTAGTTTTTTTGGTGTTCAAACCATTTATTTAATTGGTGTTCTTATTATTGTTTGCTTCCGCCGATAATATTACATCAGCTAGGCTCAGAAGCAGTTGAGCTCCTCAGGAGAGTGCAGAAGGTAATGGATAGCAACGTAATGACTGCGGGTTCGAACGAATATGTATTTAGGAGAATCGGGTTTGCTATTCAAAAAGGGTTTGCAGCGCAGCTTGTAGCGCGCTTATCCTCTACTTTTGTGTAATAAATAAATAAATAAACCGACCCTGGAACACAGACGTACGTACGATCTGGGTACCTACGTACGACCAAGCTAGAGAAAGAGGGAACAGAACTGACAGAGACTCGTACGTACGAGCTGATTATGTTCGTACGAACAGACCCACAAAAAACAAAACACTATTTTATTTTATTTTTGGATATGCACTCGAGGCAAGACACACAAAAGAACTAGATAGAAAAAAAAAGTGAGGAACTCCACAATAGAATTTCATTGAAATTTTGAGAAAATTCTAACCCAAACAATACGAGGACCAAGAACATCGACCCATATCCAAGTGCAAAACAACCAAGGGAAAAAAATGGTGCACCAAAAATGAACCAAGAGCTTTGAGAATATGACAACTACAAGGCATCCGAAGGATTTTGTTTGTTTGTTGTTGTTGTTGTTGTTTTTTTTTTTTTTTTTTTTTTGATGATTGATATATGTAAATGAACAAAAAAAATAGCAACAAACTAAACTTGTCATTCCCGTGTGAAAGGGATTAAAACCTCCATCTTTTAACAAAACACGAAGGTAGGGTGTAGCCTACATCTTTTCGGCAAAAACACACTCAAAAAGTGCAATACCATGGTAACATGCAACACATGAACTAACATCTCATGAGTGCATCTGTCAGAGCATGACCCTCACAGCCCCAACAAGTTATCAGCCAACTGGTAGAGCTCTCAACACAGTCAAATGGCTGGGGATTTAATGAGTCATTGGCAACTTACAAGAGTGAAAACAAGGTGCAAACACAGAACGAAAAAGAAACTCCTAACACAAAGAAAAAGTGCACAAGAGAAGTCGATGCAAAAGAGACTCATTTTCTAAAGTAGAGAATCAAAACAATATTTAGAAAAGAAGTCCTCAACACTTTGACGAATCAAAACAAAAACAAAAACAAAAATACTTATCACAAAAACAAGAAAGATAGAAGAACGACGGATAGACTAATTATAAAGATGCAAAAAAGGAATAGAAACAACATAGCAATTATCAATCGAACGAGATGCGGACAATAGAAGCTACCATTAGTATCCAAGACATCACATCTATCATCAACAAACAAACTTTGAGTTTAGTATCACACAATTGACTAATACTCAACAAATTGAGATGCAAACCTTTAACAAACAGCTGGAGAGAATGACCACGCAAAGAACCATCACTAGAGAGATGTCACCTGTCATGTGATGAGAGCAACCACTATCCAAATACCAGTGTCATCCTTTGTTCTATCCCAAAACTGCGATGGTGGAGTGGGAAACACCCGACGCAAGTCTTTTTTTACCTTCTCATACGACAAGAGTAGATAGCGATACTTGGTTTCTAAGTCATAGTTCAACTTTTCTAGAGACGCACTGCGAGCTAGAAAGTCGACCTTTTCTTTGTCAAAATCCTCTTTCAACATATCTGACTCACCTGCAAGACTGCAAAAATCTTTGCCAAGAGAATCGACTCTGTTCTGCAGTAAGGTGTTAGTTTTATCCAATATTTTAACCTGTTCCAAAGAAAACTTGTGCACATTTCGTAATTCAGAAGTAGTCACATGCTCATTGAAATCATTAGGAGTATCTAAACCATTGGGAAAGGAAATAGCTACCAAAGATTCATCAAGAGAAGCACTAAAGACAACATAGTTGGCACCTTCAGTAGACTTACCTGCACCTTCCTCATCATCAGAATCATCCCAAATGACAATAAGAATGGCTTTTGTATTATCCCCCAGTTTACAGTCAGAAACCTTGTCACAATCATGCGCAAAGTGCCCAAAATCCCTACACTTTTTGCGTTGAACATCCTTGCGATAAACCCGACCTTTCCTACCATCAACATGAAAACGCTCAAGGGGACGACTTCGCAGGGCATACGAGGAGTTGGAAGGACGCCTTTGAGAATCCATATTTTGTTGATACTTTAAGATCTTCTGAAAGTTTCATGATATGAACGCAATTTGATCTTCCATATGTTGACCCTCTTCATCCGAGTCAATGGTAGAGCCATCCTTGGAAGAGGTGGCCTTGATCACTACAAACTTGCTTTTCGGAGGTTCTTTCAAGGCAAGGTCTCAACAGTCATGTCCTTAATCACATTACTCTCCACAATAGCATCTTTATGAGAGCGAAAATGAGATGGTAAAACACGTAAAATCTTGTGAACAATTTGAGTATCGTTATAGATGTGTCCAATAACGGCACCATATGCAGTTAACCACATCTTGCAAACGGATAAAGAATTCATCAAACTTAACGTTTCAGAGGAGTCCATCTGCAAGGTCTCAAATTGACAAATGAGTAACTCAAGCTTGCTCTCTTTGACTGAACTATCACCTTCATGAGTACTAACAAGACGATCCCATGCATCCATAACTTTAACATATCCGGAGACACGGCGAGATTCACTACCATTTAATGCCATGAAAATAGCATTAAGAGATTTGTTGTTATAGTTGGAAGCAACTTTCTCTTCAGTTGTCCATTTGGAGCGCGGTTTAGGGGTAGTGACAACATCATCACCTGTGCCTGTTGTAGTAACTGGTGGTGTCCACCCTTCGTCCACAGCTAACCAAACATCCTCACCTAATGCTTAAATATAAGCCATCATACGAACTTTCCAATGACTGAAGTCATTCCCATCAAAAGATGGAGGACGATTCAAAGTACAAAACTTGTCGGAGTCCATTAGAACACTTAGGATTGTAGGCATGAGCCTTTACGATCCTTAACTAGCCCCCTGCGACTGATACCAATTGAAAACCTACAAGTGTGCTAATGAATATTTGAACAAATAGTAAAGTAATGCAAGCAAAGAACACACGATGTTTTTAACGTGGTAAAAGCCAAATTGGGAAACGTCCACGGTTATCTCTCTCGACAACAAGTCAATCCACTGTAATGTTATGAGATGTACAAACCTATGAACTATACGACATTCATTTGGTAGTTGATACTCCAGGTTATCTTTAACACCTTGACTCCACTGGAGAACCTTGATGTACACACAAGATACTCGGAAGTCAATCCCTCAATAATCAAGCAACAAGGAGTTGAATGATGGAGGTTGTGAGGGAAGATGGAGAGAGTAGAAGAATACTAAAAACACTTGGAGAAGAAGAAGATGACGGCTCCAAGGCTAGAATCACACACCACTTTTCTAGAGGCACACACCTTGTGAAAAAATTAAGAGCACCCTTCTCAACCGGTTAAACCGGTTTCACTTAAATATATATAGGCATACGACACAGCCCCTATTTTTCAGTTTTTACAATTTATTTTTCACGGTAGAACAGAAAAGTGGAAAACCTTTCTTTCTTGTTGCTGAAAAAAAAAGACTAAGGGAGAGTTGACGGCTACGACCAGTTTGAGAAGAAGTGGGGTGGAAGTGGAAGAGGAAGAGGAGGAAGAAGGTAGTTTTCGCATACACTGTTAATACACGGCAGTGCGTTAATTCGACGCCATCTTTCGAAAAACCGCAGCAAAATTTTGTGTTTAAATACTCTTCTGCTTCTCCAACAAGAGAGAACACACACAACACTTTCGTAAAGAAAGTGAAAGAGAGAAGAGCACCAATTCTTCTCTTTGATATCACAAAGGTATTATTTAGAAGATTTTGAAAATTCAGAAAATTTCCACTCTAATCTCTCTTTCTTCTTGTTCAAAAATTCTAAAAATTCAGAAGATTTTCAGGCATTGTGATGCTATTTGCTTAGTTTTATTATCAAAATTTTCAATTTCTCAACTTTCTTTGCTTCCAATCTATTATTTATTAAACTATTTGCCATATAAGTTATTAGTAATACTGTTTTAAATCTGGTTATCATAAGCTGTAATTAGAGGTATTATTATAAAAAATAAATAAACTAATGTTGAATTTGATTTTGATACTTGACTTTATTTCTCTAATGGACTAATGGTTGTTTTTGTAGTTTCAGAATCTTCTGTGAATATTCATCAACTGTAAAGAAGTTCGGCTCAACTAGCTGTAAGTTGCTATTCTTGACTCAATTTAATTCAAGCTTCTGATTTATAATTTTAATGTGTATTGGTGTGTGGTTTAACTTTTATTTTTGAAAGGGAAAATATGACCTCATCAATTTTCTTGGACCAAAAGAATAGTAATTCATTGATAGATATGACAATACCGCTTCCTATATTGCTGCACTCTTTCAAAACATCACATTACACCAAGGGGGATTATGTTTTTGCATAAGACTATATTTTTAATGAAGGCAACTAGTAACATCAGTAACCTGTGAGTGGCCCTAGTTTTAAAACTATATTATTTTCGTTTAGTTCTCGATACTTTAATTAATATGAGAAAAGTAAATTTTGATGAGTCTGCTTATGCATTGCTAACATGATAGAGGAAGTAGAGGAAGTAGAACTTTTATTTAATTTCTTTTATAATAATATATGTCTTACAAGAAAGTCTAATGTTAATCAAACTAGATTTGTATGGAATGATCAGTGCGTGCACAAGTGTATATATGTGTTTATTATCTGAGTGTTTTCGATCACTACAAGAATACATCAGATTTGCCACGGACCCGAACCGTGGCAAAACAGGATTAGCCACTGTTTTCGATCGTGGCTAGACCGTGGGTGTTCAGGGCGTAGCTAATTCTTTTCCCACGGTCCGGGTCTGTGGCGGCTATCTATATTTAGCCACGGTTATGAACCGTGGGTCTTGCCACGGATATCAACCGTGGCAATTTTCATTATCCCCACGGTCCTGGTCCGTGGTGAATATTTTTTAATTTTCAAAAAGAATATCGAAATTAATTTATTTTTCAACTTAGCTACGGTCCGTATCCGTGGCTAATATTTTTTAATTTTCAAAAAAAATATTGAAATTAATTTATTTTTCAAATTAGCTATTGTTATTAGCCGTGGCAAATCCGGAATTTTTCAAAAAAAAAATTGAATTTTGTTACTGTTCGGAGCCGTGGAAAATCTGAATTCTTTGCAGAAAAAAATAACAATTATTATTTTTGCACCTGCCCTGCATGATCTAAAATCGGCTAATGCCGAACAAATTTTTTGTACCTCCACAATGCATAATATAAAATCATATTCTCACTGGATAGAAAAAGGAAAATTAATTGGTTTAAGCGCATTTACAGACTACATCCAAAATCACTTTTAACCAAGTCAGTAATGAAGTACAAACTAAAACAATTAAAAGCAACCAAAACTTAGACGATTAATCGTGTACCAAATGATGCATTTGAATGTTCAACGAAACAATGAAATATAACATCTCTGTAAGAAACCATCGTACTTACCAAGAGAAAGTCCTCGTCAGTAGCAAACAATTTTCGGGATTCTTCTAAGCAATTGAATGTTGTCAGCTAATCTCTTCAACCATTGCTTGCTGCAAAGAAAAAAAAATCAATTTGTAAATTGTAAATAATAAAAATTGCAATTTAATCTCAAATCACTGATTATTTTGTACTTACAATCCAAGAGATGGATGCTTTCCACTTAGAGTCCAATGGTTCACAATTGAAACATCTTCCTGGAAAACCACAGGAGCAATTGCAAACAAGATTAGCTAAATTATGGAGCTTCACCTCTGCAACTAGAAATGCAGTACATAATTATTGCAAGTTGAAACCTCACCTGAAAATACAAAAGAATTGAGGAAGATGACATAACCAAAGTCCCACTGGGAAATATGTACTCAGTATACCAATCATCTTCATCCAGAGGCTGTCAAAAACAATGTCACGAAAGGGTCCACATTATCAATACTGTATTCCAGATATAAGAAAGGGAAAAGAAATAATAATCTTGAATCGAAAGATTAACATTTTGCAGGAATATCATACCTCATACTGGTACGCAAAGACTTTGTGACAGTGATGTTCAACAAAAAGTAGTCCATCTTGTGCAATCCATGTAGAAACTTTCTTTAAAAATAGTTCATAGTTTTTCATATGCTGAAACAAAGATATTGATTACAGTCATTTACATGAGACTTGATCATTTTATAATTAGGAATTTTTCTATTAAGTTGTAACAATTACCTCAATCTATGCAACCACAAATATGCGGTCATAGGTAACCTTTGTTTCAAACTTGGTTACATCTTCTAGTATAATTTCGACATTGGATAAATCAAGTTTCCTAAAAGAGAAAGTATTAGTATACCATTGTATAGTGTACTGTAGAGTCTAAAAGCCATAGAATTGAATTAATACATTTTGTTGTACTTACTTGCATTGGTCCATGATGAACTCCTACTGTACTGAGCTGCCATTTTTCCCTCCTCCTTTCCCGGGCTTGGGACCGGCAATGCAATATATTACATTGGCGGAGTTAAAAAATGGGATAAACCTGCAAGACAACAAAGAATCTTATACACTCAAAGAAGATAAGATCCAAAACCTTGATATTTATCTAATGTAATGAAAAATATTAAGTTTGCATGTGTCCACTGACCATCCAAAAGGGGAAAAACCATTAAATTAATTTATCAAACAAATCGAGTTGACATGTCTCCACAATTAGTCCAAGCACAAAGGCAATACCCGAAAATAAGAAATAAACGAAATCCTAAATGAAACATAACGAAAAAATTTGTTAACAAAACCAAACGAGTAATGTTCAGCTGATGAACTCAAGACTAGCCTTCGGCCATATAACATGGCCTTGCCCAACCTGCCCAAGAGTTGTGAAATAATCATCATGAGGTAGGGGTAAAACAACATCCGCAATCAACACCGTAGTGATGTATACCAAGTAATTTCCGTCGCCCAAACACCTCTCACAATATTTGTGTGTAGGGTCCACAACTTTGACAATCCCCCAAGCGTATTCTGTAGTTGGCCACCCACCTAAAACTCTCACCATCTTACCGGTATCAGACTACAAAACAAAATTAGTAGAAATCAACAATATAGGCATACCCATTAGAATATAGACATAACAATAATAATACTAATAATTGTACATACATACATACCGATGAAGCTCGTTCTCCATGGGGTTGTCCACTTTGAGGGATGTGTTGTCCACTTTGGGGAACAGATCGCATATCGCGTATAATAGATGTTAGATCCTTTACAGCACCTGTAACTTCATCCAGCTTGCCTTCCATTAAAATCTTCCATTCTTCATTCTGCCTTGCTTCACATGCTTGCTTTTTCTTTATATTAGTTATCTTCTTCATTTGTGTCTTGCGAATTCCTGCACCTGCCACCCTAATACGACCCCTACTATCTGGCCCAAGAACCTATATAAAAAAGAATCCACAAAATCAACCAAATATATATTGAAGTAAGTTCAGGTGTTGTCGTTGTTAATTAAGTTTGGTTTAAAAGAATCCATTTTTCACTTCTAAAGCTTGCACTTTACTAGCACCCTTTTCTCTATGTTGATAATGACATTCAGTTTAGTTAATAACTACTATAATTAAAACACATTTTTGACATGTTTATGAAATATCTGGCAAGGGTTAAGAATTTTAACTTAGAGTAATATATTCTTACCTCTGTCACTGCATCATCACAAGAAGTCTGAGAATCAGGATTCGATGACATCGAAGATTTGATCGCCATCTAACATTGCAAAAAAATAAAAAAGTCTTGAAAATTTTATAAAACTTTTCTTTTCATAGATAAACAGAATTTAAACATGCCTCAAAGTACCACTTACAGAGATTTCAACATTTTGAGGAGTTTTGTCTGGATGAGTATGCATTGCCAAAAACGTGTAACCACGACCAACCTCAGATGAATCAATACCTAGTTCTTGTGCTATCTTGTAACGAACAACTTGAGCTGCTGTCCTCCCACTATAATTTGGAAGTTCCTGCAGCTTCCTGTTCTCTCTATTTTGCTCACTCAAATCCTATATAAATTAATAACAAAAAACATTAATAAACAAAGACACGAATTACAATACATAAAACTCTAAAAAAAAAAAAGTAAGCACAACCTACTTGCATTGTTTCGCTAATACAATAGTCGATAAAGATCCGCCAATCTTCAACTGGTACTTGGACGGGTGGAGCCATTGCTTTTACAACATTGGGATCTTTTCTATCAATATACCTTTTTTTCAAATAATATTTTCTACGCCTCCAAGCATCATTTATTTTCGATCTCACATAATCACAATCCACACCTCCATCCCAATCTTCAAATTCAAAGTGCTCATTAAGGTTGTCAATGACTTTCCCATACTCATCTGGTGGAACTTTCCTAAAATCTGGATATATGATCCTAATATCACGCCTAGCCAAGCTAGTTGCTTCATTGGATAGCTTTGTAACAGCCCATGTAAGAGATTCAGGTTGAAACTCTTTATTTAGTAGAATTTTTATCTTTCCCTCCTTAGGAAACTCATTCTCCCTTTCCGCTGTAGATCTAGCCCTGCTCCGTCTTGAACTAGAGGAACTATCTGTAAAACATCAACAAAAATATATTATTTGTAATGAACATTAAAATTTATATAATCAGCAGAAATATATATACATATGTATATAATCATAAGACACCAACCATTACTAGTGCGGGTATCCTGAAATAAGCTTCTGAGAGGACATGAACTTCTTGGCAATACATTCCTCTGCCGAGAACTGTTTGAAGCACCTGCAAATACAAACACATAAATATTAACAATATAACAATATATTTTAAGATGCGAAATCTAACTCCAAACTTGAAACTTACTTCCATTGGCGGGGTTTTCTTGAGGTGAGTCTGAATGTGTTCCTAACTCCATGAGTGTAGGAAGGGTCTCACTGTAAAACAATAAAATTTACTCACATTAGATACACATGGTTATATAAATAATGAAAAAAAACTAATCAATCAAAAAAATGTAGAAGTACCAAATAATCATGTTTAAATTAATTTTCTAACTATCCACTAATATAATAAATGAATGTAAAATAATACTTACACAGCAATTAATGTATGATCACTAAATTGAATTTATGCAATGGTGATGAGTTATTAAAGTCCATTTTTTCTCGATTTTTTTCTTGGTCTTCTGGCTTCAACAACCTTTACCATATCTGACAAGTCATCAAAAACTAATTCATCTGATTCATAATAGTTGGGTCTCGCATATGATTCATCAACCAAACTGTTTTCCAATACCATTCCCGTCGAATCAATGTCAGAGTATACTTTCCTTGGCACCTCAAGAACTAAATGCCAATCAGGATTTAATGGATCTTTTGAGTAAAAAACTTGGGATACATGCTCAGAAAGAACAAATGGCTCATCAGCCATTAGAGCTGAACCAAGTGTATTTGACAGATTTACTAGCAGTAAGTTTGACTCCACGTCGTTCTTCACACCATTTGGAAGTTTTACCCAATCACACTTAAATATGACTGGTTTATACCCTTCACGATATTCAACTTGAATAATTTTCCTAAGAACGCCATAATAATCTGCATCCTTATCAACGGGATTTTTATCCTTGGCACTTGAACGAAACATAGTCGGACACTTCGTGCTAATTCCACTATTTTGGTTTCGTTTATTTCTCTCATGGTCTTTGGTGACAAATAGGAACCCATTCACGGCATACTTGTTATATAACACGGCTTCCCACATTGGTCCCCTAACTATATCTTTAAACTCATAGTCAACCGAATTTATGTAATCAGGTTGTCTTATCAACCAGAATATGAACTCATCTTCGTGTTTTACTCTAAATTGAGTTGACTTCCTTCCTAACTGAGCCCTACGATTCTCGAGCCATTCTTCATACCTCCTGTGAATTGAATATGTACAATAATTAAATACAATAAGTATAAATTATCCATTTGAACATAAGAAGCTAAAAACTAGTTTAATTGTAAATAAAATAAGGTAGGTATACATACGTGTGCCACATATTATAGTTTTGGTGGCTTTTTAGAATCCAGTTGCGTGCCTGTTCGTATTCAATGCCTTCCAAACGATATCGCTTACCAGAACCTACTGGACAAAAATCATCGGATTCCATGACATCATTCTGAATTGTTATATCTTCACCTTCACCACCATCATCTCGTTTTTCAAGTATGCTACCGCCTCCTTTGTATCCTTCACAAAATCTCAATGTTTCTTCTTTTAAATAACGCTCCGCAATACAACCCTTAGGGCGAGCTTTATTCCCAACATAGTCCTTATATACTTTCATCATCCTATAAAATAATTAAAAAATTTATTTAAAAAAAAATAAAAAAAATAAAGAATTATATAAATTTTGCGTAATATGTATTACAATCACATACCTCTCGAATACACACATCCACCGATAGAATACAGGTCTCAATACTCGAGCCTCGTAGGATAGGTGAATGGGTAGATGCATCATAATAACAAACAAGGATGGTGGGCACATTTTCTCGAGCTCACACAAAGTTCTAACAATACCCTTCTCAAGAATTTGAAGATTGTCAACATTTATTCTCCTCGAGCATAGAGCACGAAAAAAGGTAGAGAAACTTTGTATTATGCGCCGACACTCCACCCTACTTTATATGCATGTTGAATCAATACCGGTAGCAAATGCTGGATTAAAATGTGATAGTCATGAGACTTCATCCCTTTTAAATCAGCAGCACTATCTTGGACAATATTTTTCCAATTACTACTGAAGCCGATGGGAACACAAATGTTTTTTAGTGTTGCTAGAAATATTTTCTTTTCATCAGATCGGAGGCACAAAGGACCAAGTTTCTTCACATTATCTTCAGTCAGCCAATATCTTTTCTTCAGTCCCAAATGTTTCAAGTCTTTGCGCGCGTTAATATTATCTTTTGTTTTCCCTTTTGTATCTAGCATCAATGCAAGAAGGATTTCACACACATTTTTCTCAATGTGCATGACATCAAGGTTATGACGAATTGGAAGATGTTCCCAATAATCCAATTTAAAAAATATCGACTGCTTGCAAAAACAATGCTCATTAGCTTCACGAGCAACACCCTTCCCTTTGTTTTTCTTATTTTCCCCCATTTAACATCAATATTTTTAGTAAAATTGACTATGTTAACCCCACTCAATCTCTTTGGTTGTGGCCTAAGTTCTTCGTTTTTATTAAAAAATGATTCTCTCACATCTTTTCTACTTGGATCTGACATCCCTAACTATGATCCATATACACAGTTTTTTTTCCATAATCGAGCCAGATACTTGAAGTGTTCGGACCACAGCAAACACAACCATATTTACCCTTAGTCTGACAACCAGAAACGTCCCCAAACGCTGGATAGTCGTGAATTGTCCATAATAATATTGCCCTCATATTAAACATATTCCCTGTGTTTGCGTCTCTCACATTAGCCCCAATCCTCCAAAGAGATAACAATTCTTCGACCAACGTCGGAAATAAATATCGATATCTTTTCCAGGTTGTCGAGGTCCCTCAATAAGAAGTGCGAGCATGATGAATTGAGGTTTCATGCATAGCCATGGGGGAAGGTTGTATGTCACACACATTACGGGCCAAGAGCTATACGATGTGCTCTGCATACCAAATGGATTGAATCCATCAGTAGCGAGACCCAACCGAACATTTCGAGGATCTAAAGAAAAATCAGGGTATTTTACATCAACAAACTTCCAAGATGATGAGTCAACTGGGTGCCCTAACTCACCATCTCTCAATCCATTGGTAGAATGCCAACACATCTGCTTTGCCACCCACTTTACACTGTACATTCTCTTCAATCTATCTGTAATTGGAAAGTACCGTAATTCTTTTGCAGGTTGTCTTAAATGATTCTTTCTCTCATCAATAGTTTGAATTTTATACCTTGATGTTGTACAAATAGGACAACTCTGCAAATGCTCATTTTCCATAAAATAAAGAATGCAATCCCTTGGGCAAGAATCAATCTTTTGGTACTTCAACCCCAACTGTTTCACTAATTTTTCTGCTCGATATGTACTTGTCGGGAGATTATTACCGCTCAAAAAAGCTATTTTAAGTAATTCAAGTAACTCAGTGAAACTTGCGTCGGACCACCCACTTTTCACCTTTATCTTGAACAATCTTAAAACAAATCTCAAAACCGTGAAGTTTTCACAATTGGGGTATAGAGCACACATAGCTTCTTGCAAATTATCATTAAAGTGCATTGGGTCATCGTCAGGAATCGTTGGACCACCTTCAACACCAACTCCATGAGTTTCTTCTATAATCATATCCATGTTATTAACATCGTCGCTCAATTCTTCAGCAATGGTATTCCAAGCCATTTCAGGTTGATCAACATTCCCCCCCCCCCCCCCCCCCCCCCACTTCCTCATGTGTAGTTTCACATGTGGGTTGATTTATTTCCCCATGATAAATCCATCTCACATATTTTTCATGAAAACCATTCTTAAAGCAATGATGCCTCACAATATCAATGGTTTTTCCATCTCCAAGATTTCTACATTTTTTGCATGGACATGGAATGAAAGATTTGTTGTGTGAGTGTTTGATTGCATAATCAAGAAAAAATTCAACACCTTCAATAAATTTTGGGTTCTTGATATTTGAGTTAATCCAACTTTTATCTAAACAATCTGAATTCTCCATGTTGCTAGTCTAAAAAGAATAAAAATAAAAATAAGTATTGAACCCATAATAAGACATTAAATACACCACAATAAGCTAAGTAGTTAATAGACGTAGAGACCCAAAAAAATATTCAATATCAATTCAGCAAGGACGAAAGAATAATGCAAACAGTTGTAGAATCATGCAATAAAATAAAAGGTCAAAATGAGTTTAACAGGACAAACACAACCTTATATAGAATTTTGAGCAAAGCCCTATATGGCACATCTAAGCATACTACAGTTTTCATGTAATTTTATAGAAAACTCATAACAATAATAAGAGTAAACCATGACAAAATCCAGCTTATTCAAGGCCTAATTTGATAAACTATCAAAACAAGGTAAACCAACATTATCATATAGACAATTAGGAACAAAAAGGTATATGCAAGCTCTAAAAAATAAAAAAACTATTAAACTTCATTGAACCAGCACATGGAAGAAAAAGAGAATAACCACTAAACATAACAAAAGTAAGCAATTAGAATTAATTTTTCTAAAGGAAATAATGAACAGTTACCTGCAACAAATGCCTTCGCAAAATCTAATCCAAGCAAACAAAAACTGCAAAATTCAAATAAACTAATTAATCTATGTTCTAACAACTAACTTACCATATTGAGGATTATTAAGCATATCTCAAAGCACTGAGCAAGAAACTTCAAGAATCAAACCAGATATGAAATACTATCGCTTGCTACAATAGACATATCAAAATAGCATCGGAAACAACTGAATATGAACTAACAGCTTCCAAGAGGGAAAGTAGAATCTAGCCAAAAGCATATAAAGTCTGTACAGTCAAAACACACCTAAACTCATGGCTCACTTCCTGCACCTAGGGTTATTGGCGCCTAGACTCACGACTAATTTCCAAGACTCCCTTAGGCTTACCCAGAGTTTATGTAACTTTAACTACATATATAACATATAACACTTCCAATCATTGCAATACACAATTTTTACACCAATTTTATTATATGCAATAGCAAAAAACGTAATCCCAATATACTCATTGTTGAGATTATTCAATTAAAACTATCTACTAGTATGAACTAAAGCAATGGAATATATTTCCCAAAAAATGCAGAAAAGAAAATGAAACTTACCATTTTGTGCAATAGCAGAGATGGATAAACTAAGTCCCCTCTTTTTGAAATCAGTAAATTTTCTTAAACTTCTTGTAAAATTCTTTTATATCTTAGTAATTTCTTCTTGTCAAAAAAAAAAAAAAAAATTTGCTCAACAATAATTTCTGCCTTGCACACCAGGTTACACAGGTGTTTTGTTTTCCTAAAAGTTTAAAATCATTTGGGATCTTAGTATGATTATAGTTATATGGGGCAAGTAATCGAGTTCTCTAGAAAATCAAAATCAGAAATCCCTTTTTCAAACAAAGAACAATTGGATGAAGAAGAAAAAAAAAATTGAAACCAAAGCAACAAAGATCATATAATTTTCAGAAATTACAAAGAAACAAGTAATAAAACTTTAAATTACCTTTGTTAGATATCTAGAACTTAACCAAAAAACAGAATCGTCGCGAGTCGCTCAATTAATCGAAACCCTAGCACAAAACTTTTCAAAACAAAAATTAAAAGTGTATTCATATAGAGATAAGAGCGATTGCAAAGAAAAGAAACTCTGAATCACAAAAACTTACCTTCAATTCGTGGTAGTGAGAAATCTTTGAAGTTGAAAATTTTGTAGAAAGAAGATTAGTGGGCACAATAATTTTTGTTGAAAAAAGAAGAGAAGGCTAGTGGGAATGAGGGAATTAGGATTCTTTGTAGGTGCGGAATTGAAAATTTTGTGGAGAAGAAAGTGAGAAACCGAGTAATGTTATGTTTTTTGACTTCTTCTTAATAGCCACAGACCTATAATAGATCTCTAACCGTAGATAAACATAACGCATTTAATTTTTAATCCGACGGCTAAGAAATTTGTACTTTGCCACAATTAAGTGTTGTTGCAAAAATTCACAAATCGTTCAGGTTTTTGCCACTGACATTTTAACATCTGCCACGGACCCGAACCGTAGCGAAATTGGCCACGGACCCGGACTGTGGCAAAGCAAATCGTCCTGCCGTGCTAATATCCATGTTTTCTTGTAGTGGATACTGACTCTAATACAGTGTTGGTTAAAATATTAATTCATGAAATTTTCTTAATAACACAAACAAACTAAATGTTGGTCCCTACTGTGTCACGGTTGTATATTATTTTTCACGCCGTAAGTAGAATGGAAAATTTTTCTTCTTCTTGCTGCAAAAAATAACCCTTGATGTTATGTCCACATTATATTTTTATAATTTATATTCTTATTGATTCCTATGTCTTGTTATGTGTTTATGTAGAAATGGTGCGGCATAAGACTATTGTGGTGGACACAAATAACAAAGTTCTGTTTATAAATGCTGAAGCTTTTATTGTTGCTAATTGCTTGTTTCAAGTATTTCGAATGAGGATGAAGCCATTATATTCAGTTCCCCACTTCATTTACAAGAAGTTAATTTAATTATTGTTATTGTCTGGAAAGAATTCAACATCTCGCAAGATGAGTTATAAGCAAATTGAAGCTTCTATATCAAAGTTCCGAGAAATCAAGGATAACATTAATGAGGGTTTGAAGTATTATATCCTTTACTTGCAGGATTAACCATGTTTATTAATATTGAATATTGATGGATTCATGACATAATAAATATCCTTACAATTATATCTCACGAAACTGATTTTAGTGAATAGTGATTGGCAGTCAATTGCTGAGATAATTAAATTTGGCCAGCACTACATTGCTACATTTTCAAAAAAAAAAACTTGTTGATTATAGTGAATAGTGGTTAGCAGTCTATTGCTGGGATAATTAAATTTGGCCAACACTACATTGGTACGCTTTCAAAAAAAATTATTTTTGTCAAACGTACTTGGCAATAACTTGTTGATTATAGTGAATAGTGGTTAGCAGTCTATTGCTGGGATAATTAAATTTGGCCAGCACTACATTGCTACGCTTTCAAAAAAAAAAAAAAAAAAAATTATTTTATGTCAAACGTACTTGGCAATAATTTGCTGATTTTAGTGAATAGTGGTTGGCAGTCCATTGCTGGAATAATTAAATTTTACCAGCACTACATTGCTACGCTTTAAAAAAAAAAAATTATTTCATGTCATACATACTTGGCAATAACTTGCTGATTATAGTGAATAGTAGTTAGCAGTCCATTGCTGGGATAATTAAATTTGGCCAGCACTACATTGCTAGGCTTTCAAAAAAAAAAAAAAAAAAAAAAAAAAATCATTTCATGTCAAACGTACTTGGCAATAACTTGCTGATTATAGTGAATAGTGGTCAGCGGTCTGCCCATTGAGTGTAGTCATTGGTGTAAAGTCAGTATACCATCGTGTCGTATTGGGTAGTATCGTACTGTTGTCTTAGGGTGAGTGGCACACCCCAATTAAACAAATCAACACCTATATGCTGACGATTAAGTTTAGTAGTCAACATTGTCATGATGACCATTGAGTACAACGGGCAACACTCTACCATTGGCTTAAAAGGGGGGCACACCCCATTTAAATATGTAACACACATACGCTGACCATTAAGTGTAATCGTCAGCATTGTAGTGTTGTTCATTGAGTGCAGTGATCAGTATCATAGCGATGTCTTAAAGGGGCACACCCCAATTAAACATGTCAACGCTTATATGCTGACCATTTAGTGTAGTGGTCAGTATTGTAGTGTTGACCCTTGAGTACTGTGATTAACATCATGGTGGTAGTAAAAGGGCACACCCTTTTTTGAACGAAGAAATTGAAGTAAAATAGATGTTAATAATGATAATAAGAGTTTAATGGTGGGCACACACCTATTAGAATGAGTGACCTGCTATAGCAAGTTGTTCTAAGTAAAATTGGGGTGTATTTAGTTTTTTTTTTTTAATTAGGATATAAATGTCATTATTTTTTTGTTTAAGAGTGTGCCTCTAGTGAAATGGGGTGTGCCTTTAGCACAACCCTCCAAAAACCTATTTAAACATGGATGTAGAGAATTAGGGTAAATGGGCTTGGGCCTAACAAACTGGGCTTAGGATTATGGATCATTTGGATTTTCCTCACATACATCAAGGTTCAACCTAATAGCTTCACCAAGGCGAGACATCCAAAGGCACGCCTAGACTTAGTCACAAGATTGTTGTCAAACTAAACCGAGTGGCGGTTTCATTAATGTGATAATAGAAGACCTGGCTGACCCCATTTAAGGTGGCCCCTCCTACCAACATGCCCCAAATCCTTCTATGAATCCACTGTAAAGCCAAGACTAATCAAAGGTGGCATATTTGTTATAAATGTAATGTTTATACACTCATTGTCATTGAGATGTTGCTTCGAGATATGGTTTGGGCTAGATTAATGTATTTAGGTTTTGGAAGCATGCCCAACAGAGGTGTTTAGCCAGACAGACGAGTGTTCATGCATCAATAATACCTAAAGGCCGAGTTTTCAAATGTAAGTAACACAAATGATCCATTACTTCTATCTCTTTTTACTTCTCTATAAGTCTACTTATGTTTGCAAAACATAAGGTGGAATTAAAAGCTTAAAACAGGTATATATTATGTTATTCAATCAGCATTCTTTCCTATACTTGGGGATGAGTCATGGTATGTGAACTGAACAATCCTTTATCATTCTTACAAGTGTACTTCTTATCTATGATCTGTCATTAAATATATGTGGCTATCACAGGCTTCAGATACCCTATTCATAGCAGACACCAAATATTTAGGGCCTGTTTACTTGGGGAAAACTGTTTTCAGTTTTCCATTTCCATTTTTCTTTTCTATCTCTAGTTTTCTTTTTCTAATGAAAATTTTGGAAAATTAGAAAACGTGTTCACTTGATTTTAAAAATTAGAAAACTGTTTTCTGTTTTCTATTTTTTTTAACAACTTTTTTTTCTCAAAATAATAACTTTTATTGATAAACTCAAAGAATTACACAAGCTTGAACGTAAAAGACATATAACAAGCTTGAGCGAGATTCCATTAAATAAATTGTACAAATCATTTTTTCAAACCAAAACAACAATATAAACATAATAAAAAGAACATATTTAATAATATACATCTCCTCCACGAAATAAGTTGTAACAAACTACAATTCACCGTATTACAAATTCAACATCCTGTAGTACATAAATAGGTTGTAACAAACTACAATTCATCGTATTACAAATTCAACATCCTGTAGTACATAAAAAGGTTGTATTTAGCAAATGTAATAAAAAGTCCAACCTGCAAAACTAGAAATGACTCAGAGAGGGGCTAGTATTTAACAAGGAATTTAATTCAAACCCAAGCATCCACAACTTTAGTAACATATTAAACATATTACACAGCGAGATATCACATTCCTGTCTAATAGTGTTGTCATTTAAAGAATGAAATTCCACATTCAGATACAACAGAAGAAGAATTATAACTAAGTAGAATCAAAATCCAACTACAATGTTTATCACAATATGAAAAATCTGCAACATATTCATCCATTAAAAAACCTATAAACCAGTGACCTGAACTCATTCATCAATATATCAATCATTCAATTCAATAACAAATCATTCGATTCATCCATTGTATCAACAACAATAAAAAACTAACATCCAAATATCATCAACAATTATAAAACAAAACACAATAATAATAATAATCCCAACTATAATCTGATCACCTCACTACACTCATAGTCACTAGAAATTTCTCTATAGCACACCACACTCATAATTACTACAAACGTTCTACCCACATCTTTCTCCTAGGACTAGACATCTTGATAAACATCTTCCTCCAATCTGGGTCTTTGAACTTCTCCAAAGCTTTGGTGTATGAATCATCAGGAACATTCTCCATACTTTCCAAGACATCCATACATTCCTCAATAGTATAAGGATCAGATACAGGACTAGTGGCTTTGTTAGATGATTGGTCATTGTATATGGCTGCCTTTGCAAGATCTTTTTTAGCTCTAGCCTCCAAGGTAGATGCCCAGATTTGCAAGCATGAATCCAACTTCTCCAATTTTGACTCTTTCTTCACCCGAATACAACCTGGCAAGAAATCTTCAGCTGGCCGGTTACCCTTCGAGCTTGAAGTACCTGATTAATCAAGTAAGAATGTGAGCTTGAGTATGGGCTTAGAGCATGAACATCTACCTTTATATAAATTTTACAATAGGTGTAACTAATATGGGGTGACAAAAAACATTTAATCGGGAAGTGCTAAGAATTCCAAGTTTGCCAACATTAAGCTCACAGGTTAGTTCTTGCTGCACATGCAAATATGCAATTCTCCCTTGCAGTCCAGCACTCAATATTAGAAATCAAACTATACCAAACCATAGGCCTTAGTACTTTCTTTGGAACCTCTAAGCAACTTTCAGTGTACAACCAATAGGCCGTTAACATCACCAAACCCTCCCAAGCAGGGTGGCATGCATGAGTGAATGAATTCAATAATACAGTATAAGGCGGCTTCGATACAATCATTGGTCATGGATGCAAAACATGTTCTAATTTCATGCCATAATTCATGTATCTCATCCATTTCCAACCACAACCACCTAAAATAATCAGACACGTTGAGTGCAAAGTGCAAACACCAAATTTGTTTATTATTTAAACTATTCCCAAAATAGGAGGGAAGGACTTTGATCGCATCTTACGTCAAAAATCCTAATCAGACCAATAGTCGAATCAGACCATTCTTTCCCAACCTCACCTGTAAATTCATCAAGCATGTTTCATTAAGAAGAAAAAGACTAACAGTGTAATATATGAATTATACAGCCCAGAGCAACCAGTCACAACAAAGAAACACTGCCTACATAACCTCATGAATATATATTAGTTAACCAAAATTGCCAAGATGAATACAAACAATTCCAAACATATTTTCACAATTGGAACAGATATCCTAATAGACTAATATGGGAGGGTGTTTGCCAATAATAGGCGATGGTGTACACATCATAAATTATCATATTTCTACTCATTTATTCTGTATCCCTGTAATGAATAGAGCCTAGACTGCAGTAAAAATTGCCAAAACACCAAGTGCTGATTCCTACCCATTATTAATGCTATAAATATAACTAGTTATAAGCACAAAAAACAAACAGGAAATATAAAAGGTGTAATAAAACTTTGTTAGATTCAAGTACCTTAGAGGCAAAGAATGGTAGTTCGGTGATGGTTGATTGCACATATGAACATTCAACAATATCAGGAACTCCGTTAAGTCCCTTCAAGCAGGCATTGGCAAAAACGGCTCCAGCATAACTGCAAGAAAAATACGCTTAGTTTCAATCTACATAGCATTTCTGTTAACAATACAATAGAAGGCAGAAGCAGAATGAAGATGATGAAGAGGGGTAACCAACCAGATATATATTACCTAAGTAACAAACACATGTTATCTGAAAATTATCGTGGCAGACAGCATACGTGTCAGGCACTTCGTACCCATTTCCCAACACTTATGTATTCTTTTTTATGTTAATTAAGCCAAAAATTAAGTACAAACCTATTAACCACCTAACCAAATCTTCTAGGGGTTATTGTTGCTTAAATATCATAGTGTGTCACTACTCTTTAAGATTAGTTATATAAGTAAGGCTCACCTGAAAACTCCCATCACCAATGCAGGCAATGACACGCTTATCTTTAGCAGCTTGAGCATATCCAAGAGTCGCATCTACCGACCATCCAATTGATCCATACTGCATCTGGAATTCAAACCTGCACAAATACAGAGTCATCGAAAATATAAATGATGGTTAAAATGGGTTAACTAATATGTTATGATGAACCTTCAGTGACTTACCCACAATTTTCTGGGAGACGGAGCTTTTGACAATTGAACCATGAGTCCCCCGTCTCTGCAATAACTGCCGTGTCTCCACTGAGCATATTCTGTTACATAAAATTAATCAATAGCAGCAAACTAAAAATATTTACATATATAATAAATATATCTAAACAACAAATATAAAAATGACGGACAAAAATATGTCTAAGAATGTTTCATTTGGAAATCATGCCCAAAAAAAACAGGGTGCAACATGCCTCACGCAATCATTCATCATTTGTTTTGGTCAGATTGTCCATTATAGACCTCAGAACAAACAGTTACAATCATTCACTGGCCAAATAATATCATACAAAATTAAGCAAGGAAAGCCACAAGTTAACCAACTAAAATTTGTGGATAGTAGAGAGAACTTTAAAAAGGATTTCAGATGCTTGCCAGAAAGAGTCACAAGATATTTGTTGTTTGGGATAGGAATGTGGATTTACTTGAATATATTTTTCGTGAGTGTGTTGAAAGGACATGGATGATGGATCTTGTTAAAAAGGACTGTAGACGCAATTTAGTTCCCAACACATTTTCGTGTAAATACCAATATGCTTTGTTAAATACCCATCTCTTCTTCCTAAATCCATCTCTACTAACAACGATAATTCTACATATCAACATCAAAATTGTTCTCTCAAAGTTTCTCACCCAAAATTAATTCATGTGGATTATCACAAAAAAAAAACAATCAAAACCACCTACCTACTATTTAAATCAAACCCATCTATCATCTTCAGCTCAATGGTAAAAAAAAAAAAAAAAATTAAACAGTATCTAGAGATATATTCAAATTAATTATTCCAACCCACATCAAAATGTAATTTTGCATTTGCCCAAAACAATCTATAGTAACATTTTATCATATTTCAATTTGAAGAGAGATTGATTGAAGATTGAATAAGAAGAAAACAAAAAAAGAGATTGATTACCGATCGAAATCTCACCTTGATTGAAGATTGTAGAAGAAGGTGATTCCAGATCTCGAACAACTCAATATAGATCTATTACAGATGAAAGCTATAACAAGAGAGAAGAAGAAGAGATCCAGAGAAGAAGAAGAGATCGATGTTTTCCTTTCGATTTTTTTTTTTTTTTTTTTTTTCTTCTTATGTTTTGCTCGCAACCCGACGTTTTCCAAATAGAAAACTCTAAACAGGTGTTTTCCAACTTTAAACTTAAATCAAAAAACAGAAAATTTTGGAAAATTAGAAAACTGTTTTCTAAATTAGAGAAAACATCGCAAATAAACACGTTTTCCAATTTTCGTTTTCTTTAGAGATAGTTTTCCAGAAAACTGAAAAAGTTTTCCACAAGTAAACAGGGCCCACATTTTTCATTTAATGTCAGTATGTAATTGATTACAAACCTCGCAAGCATTCACAAATCTCAGTTATCTTTCTCACTATGGGGTCGTTCGGCAACTAAAATTTTTTTGGAATGAATTTCAATAAAAAGCGTGGTCCAGAAGAAGAAAGTACTAAGGAGAAAGCTAAGTACAGAAACTTCCGTTAAAATGCCTTTTCTGACTTTCTGAGAATTCCTTACCGATTTTAATTCTATGATTACCGAACAAGCTTCCTACTTTCCTGCTTTTGGAAAGCTACGGAATGCATTTTCACCCTTTTGCCGAACGGGCCTATGTCTACTACTGAATCAATGAGCTCAACACCTTCAATATAATGTCTTTGAGAACAAATGTTACCTGAACTGGATCTGCACAAATCTTCAGAGGGGTGATACAATGGAGCTATGATGAAGTTGTAAATGCAGTCTTCATTCGATCAGCTGATATTAGAAATGGCCATAAAATTTCATTAGGATCATAATTTCTTATATAAATCTGGTTAGGCCTTTTCTGGATGCTTACCCTGCTAGGTAATGACCCTATAGTTGGGAATCATGTCTGTGAAGCAACAAAATGACAAATTGTAAAAATTTAAAGTAAGCAATTGACGGGTGCAACTGAGATGTTTGTCTGATATCTACACACTGTAAAATGTAGCTATTATCAACATCTACACAACACCTATGAGCTATGATCTGTGGATACCTCAAATTTATTTCAGTTAAGGATTTACGAAGATGAACACGTTCTTAGGCAACAAATTTTAAGTCCCATTGATCACATGTAAAAATGTTGGTAAAATGTGACTGTCCTAAGAAGTGTGCATCCATTAGGCTCCCATCTCCATTTCTAATAGATAATACCAAGTCTTCCATTCCTCTGGCAAGTGATCTGGTTCGCTAAAGAAGAGAAAACATGAAGAAACAAATGTGTAATAAGCTAAATTGAAGCATAGATATACTGATAGTACATCTAAATTGTCAGCCAAAACACAGAAAAGGTACTGCGTGTAATCCATCTTCAGTTACCTTAAAGAGGCTGATGGAAAATAGAGGTTGGACAGATTAACTAGGCTATAAGCTATTTAGAATGTTAAATGCTTCAGTACATAGGCATGCTTTGGAATTAAAGGTGTATCCTTTGCAACAATGGTCACTCTTGAAGATTCTATATTTCTGGAAGAGCAACTGATACAATGAATGTTATTATGTACTGCATTGCAGGAAAGTTTGGAAGCTTACAGGAGAGGACGAAGCAAGAAGAAAGACTGTGATGGTAGATGATCGGTTACGTAGCTGAATGCCGAATGCTGTATCAAATGAGATTTTTTTTTTTTTTTTTTTTTTTTCCCAATTAAGTCCACTCATTGGCTGAGAAAGATTTAGCATCTGTCAAAACAATATGCATGTTTAAGGATCATTTTCAACTTTGTGGACGAATCTCTGCACACATCTCTTGGTTGTGTGCATATGAATAAGCCATCAATGGCATATTAATAAGACATCAATGGCTATCAATTGACAGATATTGTTAACCAAAAAAAAGACAGATATTGGTTCAGTGACAGGAGAGGACCAAGCAAGAAGAGAGCTGCATGCTCGCGTCCAACACTAAAGGAAATTCAGAAGCCCAGCTGGATTGAGAAAGAGTCAAAGAGCTGAGTAGACTTATACAAGATATGACTTAAATAATATACAGGTTGCAAACTAAAGGAAATGCTGATTGTTTTGTCACTAAAGCTCTGCTTGACAGATTTAACATTCAAGGACAAAAACCATGAAGAAATTTAAATGGAAGGGACCTGAGAATGATCAAGATAGATAGATGCATGGTGTAGTGAATGATAGAGGTGCAGGCTTAGGAGGCATTCTAAGGAATCATCAAGGACAGGACAGGACAGGTGATTAGTGCATTTATGGGTGCAAGTCCAATGAAGTCTGTAATCTAGCAACAACTGACTTCTGTGAAAAAAGGACGTACTGGAGCTGGCAGACCAGTTGGGAATCAAACTGTTAAGGAGGATGCAGATGGAACTATGTATACTAGAACTTAATCAATACAGGTCAGGGTCTGCCTAACCCTCAACCCATTTCAAAAAAAAAAAAAAAAAAAAGCACAATTGTAAATGCTGTGGGTTGATTAAAAGGGGTTGTGTCCACATTTACATCTTCCTCATATGTTTGTTCTACTATTGGTGTCATATCATATCTTCAATCATCGCATCATTCAAGCTGGACTGCTGGAGGAAAGATATTAATACTCACTTCATATCATTCAATACACTCTCAGATTCATTCATTGATACTCCTACAAAACACAACCACACATCGATACATTAAGTGGAATACTCTGTAATAGAAGACTCTCAAGTCGATAATGAAATAGTTCGACTCCCCCGTTCTCTTCGAGCACCTTGTGAAAAGACTCGTGCAACTAATCGATAGAGGTCAAAATTCAATTCTCTCCTTCTGCCCACGTGTTCTTTATGATACCATACCAAATGGCGACTTATATTGTACATGATTATGTTGATACAAATCAACCTAATACAAATAAATAAAATTGATATTTCATTGAAGTCCTCCAAAATAAAAAGGACATACAACCTAATCTATTACCCTTGTAAAAATATTTGATGATCCTGCTTCCTGATTCAAACTTATATCTGTATGATAGCACCTTCAAATGGGTTTGGCATGGAAATCTAATACGTATACAAACAGAAATTCAGAACTTCAACCCAATTTTTTTCTCGAGATTTGTAAAAAAAATATTTTTCACTGGTAGAATATCACATATAAATAGTGCTCTAATAATCGAAAACTATACAAAAAAAAAAAAAATTACGGTCTCATTCTAGTAAGTTAATATTCTTCGAGGCTAACAGAATGATCCAAATTGATCATTTTATCTAAAATCACAAAAATAGGGCATCCAAAACCATACAACTTCTTTGATTAATTTTCTAAAATCAATTAAATCGCTATACACAATTTCTTTGCATAAGAAACTAAGCCAATTGCTAAAACCCTACCACTTTTTCCAGTTAAGACTACATGAACAATTTTTAAAATGTAAGGTTTAAGATTTAGGGTTATGATTTTGCCCTTCATTGTTTAAGGTTTAAGATTTAGGATTTAGAGTTATAGATCCTCTCTTTAGGGTTTATAGTTTGTCCGTTTAGAGTTTATAAATCATTTTTAGAGTTTATATCTCTTTATGATTTTCCTGGCGTCCTAACTTAGAAATCTAGTGGGTACATACAGGTCATATCAAAACTAAAGAACTTTTACACAAAATCTAGAGAACTGTCTTCCACACAAGAAAAAGGTTGTCCTGTACATAAGCATCAACAAGTAACATTGCATAGTGTATAACAAACTCAATTAAGCATACTTTAAATAAAAATACTAATCATTGTCAACTTTTACAAAATTTATTCGAATGGAAAACATCCACTTACATCAAATCAAACTCATATGTAATAAAACAAGTGTGAGGCCTAACTAATTGGCGCACCTCCAACAAAAAAAAAAAAAAAAAAACTAACTGGTGCACCTGCAGCAGTCGATGATCAACGACGAGTTTGCAGTCGATGACCAACGACGAGTTTGTTCATTCGAAAGCCTGATATGTCTGTATCTACAAACACGTTTCTTAAACACATCCCCTTCTAAAGTGAGTTTGAAACAACTTCTAAGATCCAAATATTTAAGCTTGGGAAATCCCTCCTGAATGGCTTGCAAACCCTTATTTGTCATTGCACTTCTAATAAGATGGAGACTATGTAAATGAGGCATGTTTTTAGCAATAGCAAATGAGTGCTCGTCATAATCACGTGGTTCAAACGGTGAACCGCAATGGTACTCCACTCTAAGATGCTTCAGTTTTGGGCAAAAGAAACTTATTACTTCAAACTGATGGCATGTATAAAAACCATCACCCACATCAAGCTCTTCCAATAGAGGAAGCCTTTTAATAATTTCATAAAATCCATTCAAACTATAGCCAACCTCCATTCCTATCCGAAGAGACTTCAACGAATTTGGTTTACTAACAACTTGGAGTAAAAGCTCCTGAGTAAGGAAATTTTCAAATGAGAGTTTCACCAGTTGCCCACAACTTCTAACTATTGCTTCCTTGAAAAACATATGAAACTTACGCAAGCCAGTAGCATCATTACAACAATGAAAATGATGTTGATGATGTGGGACAATTATAGCGTGAAAAAGATGAGGCTCTTTGGCAAGTTTTCGCCACAAGGAACAAACATATTGGGCATTCAGTATAATTTCAACTGGCCCAAGCTTCATAAAGATCAATAGCATAACATCTGTAGGCAAATCAAGCCAATTCCTCACTTCTTTCTTTATGGTTTTTCTTCTTTTGTTCTTTGTCAATTGATGACCAAAAGTATTATTCCTTCTTTTACTCATTGTTATTCTCAGTAAAAACGTGAGGTTACCCTTAAAACAGGTTGTTGTGAAACAACGTACAAGTTCCTGCAAAGATCAAGAGTAATAACAATGAATGAAGCAATATTAAAAACTAAAATCACCACGTTTTCATGTAAACTAACGGAAAAAAAAATGCTGGGGAGGCTTTAAATTGGAACCAATTTAGACAATAGCAATCGTACATAAGCACCACAGTAAAGCAATAAATAATAATAGATATTTCTCATAGAAATCCAAAAACACTGAAAATAAACTAGGAATGCGAAAGACCAAAAAAAAAAAAAAAAAAAAAAACCTTAACATAATTAGCATTACATAAAGTGATAAAACCAAAAACAAGAACAATATTTTTTTTTTTCCAAAACCCAAAGGAATAAACAATAACAAAAAAACATGCGGAAAATAAATAAATCAAATCACAGGCAAGTAATATACAGACTGAAATACTTCCCCCGACATGTAAGCTAAAAAAAAAATCTATATACTGGTACAAATATTGAAAGCCACAAAAAACAGCTACCAGTAAATCAAATTGACATAATCAACAGACACACAGCCCTAATTCATGGCATCCATAAAAGTCTTAGAAATATGTGACAGACATAAAATTGGATTAAGAGTTACCCCAAAAAATCAAGCATACCAACGGATTCAGGGTTATTAGACAACTAAAGGTCCCATAATTCATATAAAATAAATGGATTGAAAGCACAAGAATAATGAAATTACTACATAAGAAATTGTTATTATATGACCATGGAGATAGAATATGTGTTTACCCAATAATGCGCAAAACAGATAAATAAAGGTGCTTGCTTTCAATTGCTATGCATTCAACAAGAAACAAGTAATACACAAGTGCAGCATAATAAATATTCAAAAGTAAAACAGATCCAAAAGTAATGAAAGCATGTAAATTAACAATCGAAACAAAATCAAATAGAATTAAATTGATTATTGTATACTAGCATCGAAGTTAAAAGGAAATAGAGGAATTTGAAGTAAAGAGAAACCTGTTAATAGTCAAGATCTCCATTAGAAGTGTTTCAATTGAAGAAAGCTTTCCAAATCTCTGACACAATACAACTTGATGATGAATAATAGAGAGAGAGAGAAAGAGAGAGAGAGAGAGAGAGAGAGAGAGAGAGAGAGAGAGAGAGAGAGAGAGAGAAGAAGAAGAAGAAGAAGAAGAAGAAGAAGAAGAAGAAGAAGAAGAAGAAGAAGAAGAGATTGAACAAATTACCTGAGAGAAGAAAGCAGCGCGACAAACGTTAAGACGACAACGGCTTCTTCTTCTTCCTTCTTCTTCTTCGCTCTTTGCTTTCTCTCTTCACAAATTTCTTTCCTTTGGTTTCGCAAGCTCTTTATATATATAGTTTTGCGTTTGACGGTATTTCTACGCTACGCGTATTCGGTTTCTAATTTGACGCAAAGGCTAGCTTTCTACGCGGACTCCGATTACTAGTCGGATTTCTAATTTCACGCTAATGTTGCGTACGCGTACCGATAAACGTACCGCTAACGTACCCATGTCAGAAATACTCGCGAACCCTTCATTCTGACTTCAATTGGATAATAATACGTTAAACTTCTCCGTTGAATTGAAACATCTATGGACTGGGCCTTAAAAGCACCGCAAAGCCCGTCCAATAGTATGGAGAGAATCATCAGACAAAAGAGATTGAAAGGCACCAGCTGCCAGAATTCTGCCTTCCGATTCCTCGCCACCACTGCAATTGAACTCTGTTCCGATAAAATATTCATTTTGGTTATTGTTTTATACATTTTTGTTGTTTATCATAAAAGTTATTTTTTGTTAGTTTAGTTATAAAGCTTACATTCCGTTATCAATTTAGTCACAAGTGAAGTCATCTTTGAGAGCAACTCTTTTGACCAGTGACGGAATATAATTTTCATGACCAAACTGACAGAAAAAAAAAAAAAAAAAAAAAACGTGTCCTCTTTTTCCTGTTGGAGTAGTATGTTGCATCAAAGTTTATACTAGGGCAATAGCTAATAACTTATTTTAATACGATCCATTAATACACCCCTGACATGAAGAGTGCAAATACGCAACAAAGAAAACCAAAACTGTTGATCATCTCACACACAACACAAAGCTTTAGCATAGGTATTATCTTAATAATTGCTTTTACTATTCTTGATACATACATGTACACCAATATTACAAAAAAAGAAAAGAAAAAAAGAACTGTAGACCTGTAGGTTTTTTTTTTTTTTTTGACCTGTAGTTCATCACAGATAAGTTATAACCAATGTAGATTCATGTTTGGGGTGTCACTATCAAATTATCTCTTGCATGGTGTTAAATTGCAGCGAGCGCCACTATTTCCATAGCCAGAGTTGGCTCGCTTAAACCGCAACGCAGTCATAAGTGCCTGCCTTGGAGTACCCATTAAAGCGTTGTTCATGTGATACAACCTATGCTGTCAAGGGCGGAGCGGAGCGCCAGGCGCTCAGATCTCTGGGAACCGCCTCCACCGCTCAAGCGGCGCTGAAGCGGCGCGACTTCCTCTAGAAATAACGCCTAGGCGGCGCCGCCCCTGACAGCATAGGATACAACACACTGAGTGTAGGAAATTGAAACTGAATGCTGTTATAGGAATGCCATTCTATTATTCTCTGCTTGTCTATTCAACAAAAAAAAAAAAAAATCATAATATTGATGAACAACAACAAAATACAATTTTGGTGCAATTGCAGAAAATACTCAAAATAACCCAATACAAATGGATCTATGAAGCATAGATAGAAGAGTTAAAAATTAAATTAAAAATCGAAACTTTACGAAGAAAAGTTATAATTTAACAGAAAAAACTAATAATAATCATAAAACCACTACTTACAGCAATAAATAAATTAATAGTAAATTTCTTCTCTCAAGCTTTCTTGTCCATCATCTTCATATTCATCTTGTTCGAGTTTTTTCTCGATTTGAGTCTTTTGATCTTTCTTTTCTTATCTTTCGTCCGTTATTAATAGTGATTTTTTTTTTGTCGGCTTACGTGTCCAGTTGCCATTCGAAACACCTCTTAAAATAGTAATCCAGGATTCCAAGCATCCAGATGTTGTTGTAGACTTTTACACCTCTTAAGAGTGTTTGCTGCATTGGGCTATTAATTGGAGTCCAGCCCACATAGAGAAAGAGTACAGTAAGAGGTTTAAGGTTATATATGGATCTCACTTTCATTATTAAACTAGCTGTACACCCGTGCTACGCACCGGGATTAAAGATTTTGTGAGAGAAATTTCTTAATTTATCTGTTTTCATTTTTTTTTATATATATATACATATAATAAATTATTATGTTTAGTTATATTTGATTATTAATTTGTGTTTTGAGTATATTTGTTTTTTTTTTATTTTATTTTTATTGAAATGTTTGTGTTTATACTTTATTAGGAGAGTAGAGAAAGTGCGTAAAGATTTTTTAGGTTTAGTGAAAAGTAGGAAAAAGTGTAAAAAAATAAAAAATTTAGTTATAGAATTAATTAGTATAATTTTTTTTTACTTTTTAATATTTTTTATAGGAAAAAATTTGTGAGAGCTTGATAATCATATAGAATGCCACATATGAGAGAGAGTGTGGGACTCATTGGGTCTAACTATCATATGGATACTAGTTGTGAATCTCGTGCTACGCACCGAGATTGAAGTTTTTTCAAGAAAATTTTCCTAAAAATTTTAAATTTATAAATCGATGGGGTTCCGTTTACATAAAATTTTACACATAATTGTACTCATCATCTGAGCCATCCATTCTTTTTAATCCAACGGTATTAAAACTACACAGCTGGCCACGGTTTTCAAGTGTTAAAAAATTGCTAAAACGGCTCAAGCCAAGCCAAGCAACTATTTTTCTCTCTCTCTCTACCCAACAATCTCGATTAAACAAAACTTCCATTATTTTACTCCCATTTTCTCTGTATTCTTCGTTGGTTTTTTTTTTCTCTTATAGTTCTAAAAAATTTCTTTTTCTAAAGCTATTGGTCCCTCTCCTCTCAAAATTTTTTTCATGCTCTAACCCCATTCAATCATTCATCTTCATGAAAGTAAATAAAAGAATGATAACTTAGATTCTCTTCTACTCCTACTCCCATTCATTTTTTTTCACAAACTGCTAGTACTGCACTACTACTACATATGCCCACAAAAATCTGGGTTAAACATATACATCAACATTTAACCATCATTTAACCTTTTTTGTTTTTTTTTGACAAATTTCAGGGTTAGGATAAAAGAATGATAACTTAGATTCTCTTCTACTCCTACTCCCATTCATTTTTTTTCACAAACTGCTAGTACTGCACTACTACTACATATGCCCACAAAAATCTGGGTTAAACATATACATCAACATTTAACCATCATTTAACCTTTTTTGTTTTTTTTTGACAAATTTCAGGGTTAGGCAGACCCAACCTGTATTAATTTCTCAAATATATAGTTCCACTTTGATCTTCCATTACAAGCATACTCAGATGCATACACAACGGAGGTATAAAATATCTTACACCCACAACATCCTCAAGACTTGCAAGGTAGTCTGCAACTCTCTTCGACTCCCTATATACATGTTTAAATGTGACCTCAGTACTGTATACTGTATAATAGTTCTATTTTTTTTTTTTCAACAACAAACACAAACACATACAAAATAATAGTTCTATATACTGTATACAACTTTTGTTTGTTAGGTTCTGTGTAGTAGTTCTATTTATTCATTACAAAAATTCTTTTCTAATATTTTTTGTTGGAATGCAAAATAATTTCTTGTAACGGTTTGTCAGGTTATGTCTGCATCAAATCAAGAGCATCCAATAGATTTAGAAGCTTCGTCTGCAACTCCTACGAATATGGAAAATGAACAAGTCGACTTGCAACCTTCAACTCAAGAAGAAGCAGTAAAACTATCTAGAGTACACAAACGAGCAAAGACATCCGGTGTGTGGAATGATGTTGAAGAGATTGTAGATCAAGACGGCAAGACGATGGGTGTGAAATGCAAACATTGTCTCAGATATTTTGTGTATAGTAAGGGGGGGGGGGGGGGGGGGGGCAACTTCAAGCTTTAAAAGGCATGTAGATACATGCTTAAGTCGCAAAGCTAAAATCTCTGGTAAAGGTAATGGTCCAGGTCAATCACTTTTAAGTTTGAGTCTTGTGGAGAAATTGGTTCTTTGACAACTTACAAGTATGACAAAGAAGCCATAAAAGATATCACAGCCAAGATGATTATGGTTCATGAGTATCCTTTTAGAATGGTTGAACATAAGATGTTTAGAATCTATAGTAAGATGTTTAACCCCACATATGAGTCTTTTAGTCGCCAACCCATTAGAGACCATGCCATGAAATTATACGCGGAAGAGAAAAAAAAAATGAAGGTGATGTTTAATGGTGTTGGTAGGATTAGCTTAACATCCGACTTATGGACTTCTAACCAAACCAAATGATACATGTGTGTGACTGGACACTTTTTAGATAATGAGTGGAATTTGCAAATCGCATATTAAACTTTTGTTTGTTGCCACCACCACACACTGGACTTGCCATGCTGATAAAATTTTGAATGTCTTTCTGATTAGGGAATTGAAAACAAGATTTCCAACATTACGTTTGATAATGCTTCTTCAAATGATGCGGCTGTTAGATCTTTGAAAGAACAATTTCAAGGTAGAAATGCACTTTACTTTGGTGAGAAGATATTTCATGTTAGGTGTTGTGCACATATCTTGAATCTTATGGTGCAGGATAGGTTGAGTCCACTTAAAAGTGTTACTGAGAATGTTCGTGAAAGTGTAAAGTTCATCATTTTGACCCCTTCGCGTCTTCACAAGTTCAATAAAGTTGTCAAGAATATGTCTTTACCCACTGATAAGTCTTTGATTCTTGATTGTGTCACTCGATGGAATTCGACATTTCATATGTTGGATAGAGCGCTTATCTTCAAAGATGTTTTTCTTAGGTATGCAATGAGAGACACTTCATATTGTTGGTTGCCATCTGATGATGATTGGAAAATAGCGAGCGATGTGTGCAAGTTTCTAGCTATTTTTGATAAAGTAACTGACATTCTCTCAGGTCGTGACTATACAACTTCAAATTTGTTTTTTCCTCAAGTTTGGAAAATAAGAAAAATCTTGAATTATATATGGCTAATAACCCAAGAGAATTCATGAAGGTTATGGTTCAAAGGATGAAAGAAAAGTTTGACAAGTATTGGAAGGAGGGTAGTCTTTTAATGGTAATAGCTGTTGTTTTGGATCCTCGAAACAAAATGATGCATATTGAGTATGTATTTGAAAAGCTATATGGATTAGAGGAAGTGGAGACAAAACTGCAATACATTAGAGCCGAATTGTATAACCTTTATGATGACTGCGTTGCTATAGGAACAACTGGTGGGAATAGTCATTGGTCAAGATGGTGGTGGCGGTCTTCTTAGGAACGAGGATGATAGAGAAAGTGTTGAGTTCGAAAATTGGTTCAAAACAAGAAGTACTGCTCAACCAAGTAGAAAGGAGATAGACATTTATCTTGAAGAAAGTGCTTTAGTAGACATTTATCTAAAATAAAATGTTTTAGTAGGTGGAGGTAAAGAGTTTGATGTTTTGGCATGGTGTAAATCAAATACCCTGAAGTTTCCTACTTTGTCAAAAATGGCTAGTAACATTCTCTCCGTTCCTGTGACTACTGTGCCATTTTGAGTCAGCTTTCAGTGTCGGACGTCGAGTTATTAGTGATGACAGAGCTTCATTAGGTGATGACACAGTAGAAGGTCTTCTTTGTGCTTCAAATTGGTTGCGGACTGAGTTCAATATATAAATAAGGCCAATGTAAGTAAATGTGATAACATCTTACATGTTTACGAATTATTTATTAGCTTGTAAAATTTTATGAATTTTATATATAGTCTTACTTTGGGTTTTTAATTTCAGGTTATGATATTCGGCTATTCAGGCTAGTCGGAATGTAGCATTATTTTGTTGGTGTATTGGTAAGATCCTAAACCTCTCGCCACAGCCATCCAAGTAGTCGAAGGGCCCAGGACGGAACTCAGACGTCACACCCTTGCCTTTCTGCGAAGGCCGAACAACAGTCTTCATCGACACAGAAGACATCTCAAGACCCCTAACAGGCGGGGTAAGAGCAGGTGTCGGCACAACGGGTCTCTCCAACAGCTTCAGAGCACCCGAGTGAGACCTCTTCTTCTGCCCAGAAAATGCAGGCAGTTTAGGAAATGAAGGCGGAGGAGACACGACTAGGGGGCTCGCCAACGCCTCCACCTGGCGCGAGCCACCACCAACTCTCTCATGCTCCACAGGTCGTTCTTTCTCCGACCTCCGAGCAGCACCAGCAGAACGCTCTCTCTCAGCAACCCTCGAGCTACCCCCAGCTCGTTCCTTCTCCTCAGCAGACCTCGAGCTACCACCAGCTCGTTCCTTCTCACCACCCCTCGAGCTGCCACCAGATCGCCCAGCATCACCTTTGTGAATAGCAGACATGTGTGCCTTCCTCAAATTCTTCCTCCTTCGAAGCTCGTCTTCAACGGTTTTTGAACCACCCTTGGGAGTAAAATGCTCCTTCAGATGGGGCAAGAGCCTTATCTTGCGCTTGTCAGCCAAGCAACCAAAATTGTTCAAAACGGAAAACAGATCGTTCTTCCTCACAAGGGAATCGTCCCTGATCGCTGCAAAAACAAACAGCATAATCAAGTCCAGGAAAAGGAAAACCATCTACTACACTAAGACTAACGACCAGAAACTTACGAGTATCATTCCTAGTCACATGACGCAACTGGATACTCCCCTCAACGATAGACCCAGTAATCAGCATGGGATCTTTCCACCATGGCTCACTACTTACAGGATAAATCAGAGGCAGACGTTCTGGCCTAACTTGCATGTTATAGCCGGAAATATCAGTCTTTGAAGAACGTTTGAAAGTAAAGTGGTCCAACACATCTTTCACGGAGATGCGCCCCCTATGCAACCTATTCAGGTCGTCAATCACCCTCATATTCCGCCAGAAATTCCCATTCATCTGGCAAGGGGCTCGACCAATGGCATTCAACACGTCCACCACCAATTCAGACAAAGGCAACCTCAGCCCAGCACGGAATTGATGCAAAGTAAATACAGTAGAAGACGGATTATTAGGTCGATATTCAGGAGAAAGTAAACGATCTCCAAGAAATATAATCTCCAAATGCCTAATCGACCTAAGATCATAATGCCTCCTAACAGCAAGATGTCGATGTACATAATTCATATTCACGATCCTACACATTTTACCATCGTCGCCCTCCACCATTTCATCATCAGAAGAGTCTGGCCCATGAGAACCACTACTCTGGGGGCTATCTACCTCCTCGTCAGGATCGGGAGACGGAGGGTCAGAATGAGTATTCTCAGACTCATACTCCTCAACCCCACCATCACTCAAGTGATCATTTTGCGAATCACTACCCTCAGACATTACTCTAAAGCAATACAGACGACAACAGAAGAAGAAAACGAAAGAAAATAAACAATCAGAGAAAATAGAAGAAAACAAACCTCACGAGCTCTCAAAATTCTTCAGATCGCAAGGCAAAAGCGGCAACAATTCAAATAAAAGCAAGATAGGTAAACCCTTCTCAAGGTAACTACAGTTTATATACTGTAGCTCAAGCATTTCCAGCCATCGATTCAAAACAGACGAACGGCTGAGATCGACCAAAGGATCAATATGCAATGCAGTTATTCTCCACTCACAAAACGGTTCGTATCCACCGTTGGATCAGTCCACGTGCAAAACAGATATTCAATCAAGCAATACGTGCGTCAGTTGCCATAACTACACGGCTAACTGTCCGAGGAAACTCATCCACTTCCCCGTAAGAGCGCCATGATTACCACAAACAGCGCTGCATGACTGCCACGTCACCAAATTCAAAAAGTAAACCTCAAATCACCATCGAATGGTGCATTAAGTCTTTTCAGCCCGCCTTCACCAGCCGACCTAAAAAGAGGGGGCTTATGTAGGGGTACTACATACTCCAGCCAATCAAAAGCAGCCACGTGGCACAGTCATCCAATTACCAGGTCGCTACAGTTCCGACCTCCTAGTAGCTCGTTCACAGCGACCCGATCATACAACGAGCAGCGACCTGCCATACACACGTGCTCTCATTCAATGCACAGAATATTCTCATCAGTTACACAATTAATTCACAGGGATGATCCGCGCGCGTTACTCATTTAATCCTCATTATGATGGCGGAGAATCTGCAAGATCCACGATCCACGCCCTTCTATCTTCTATATAAACAGAACTACGATGGCTTGATCTCTAAGTTCAATTCCCCCGAGCTAGAGTACGTAGGCAATCTCGATCTCAACGAGGTGCAGTCCCCCATCTCAAACATCCCCATTTGGTCAAGTCTCCCTAGCGACCTGACCCAGCAGTGCATTAATCTAGAAATAGGTTAATACACAGACAAAGACAGAAAAGAAAGTGAGAAAGTGCTTGCAAATGAGACAGAAAGAAAACCAAACACCACCACCATCAACACTACCACCACCACCAGATTTGAGATGTAATAGGATTGTAAATCATGGTTTACAATGCAATCAATGGAGAATTCATAATAATGAAATTTGTCAACATCATCATTTGTATGATTTACATCGATGAAGAAAAAATCAAGAAGTTGATTTCAAGAATTTTCAAGAAAAAAATGATGGTAATAATAATGTGATTAAAACGTCAGTAGAAATGGAATCAAGTGTTGTTGTTGTTGAGAAGAAGAAGAAAAAACGTGGGAGAAAGTGTAAAGTTATGGTTAAAAAGGATTCGTCTTTTGCTATTACTTCCTCTTCTTCGAAAAAACGAGGTCGAGGTCGACCGAAAAAAGACGAGAATTTGGAGGGAAAAAAAATTGATCTTGATTGTGATAATGGGGTTAAGGAGGATTCAAATTCTGCTATTATTAAGAAGAAACGAGGTCGAGGTCGTCCGAAGAAAAAGCGAAAAGATGAGAATTTAGAGGAGCAGATAACAAAAACTATACCGATTGATGGAATTGAGATAGTGTTTGAGGAGGAAATGGAGGGAATTTGTAATTTTAATGGTGAAAATGTGGTTAATCATGATTCAAGTGTTTGTATTGAGAAGAAAAAGCAAGGTAGGATGCGTAAAGATGAGAAATTAGAGCTTTTAAAGAGTGGTAACATTGAATTACACTCTTATACTGAACCTGAGTATGATCTTATTGCATTTTGCAAATCTAGTGCATCTCGCAAGTCTAGTTGTGAAGCACGTGCAAAAAAGCAAAATGTAGATGTAGAATCACACCCTGCAAAGAGGAAAATAACAGATAAAAAGACTACAACTTATTCTATGGGAGGTGTAGAGTATAGAACTGTGAAAATTGTGGATGAGAATGCAGAGGGAGGGTCGAGAACAAAGCGGATAAAAGTGAAAATTGTGGATGTAAGTCATGTCTTTCTCAACCTTATATTTATCAACATCTATATATTGAGTCTTTCCTTTTGGTTTTGCGATAGTCATTGTCATATAATATTATTTTATTATTTTCCCCTTTGAACAGGGAAAGGAGGTAGAGTCGTCAATGTGTCATCAATGTCAGAGGAATGATAAAGGAGAGGTTGTTCGGTGCACAAAATGCAAAACAAAAAGATATTGCCATTCTTGCACAAAATGGTAAAGTATTTTCAACCATTAAGTTCTGATTTAACATTCTAACTTTCTATTAATATAACGGTTAGCTAAACACTTAGACACATTTTCAAATGTGAAGTCATTCCTACAACTAATGTTTAACATGTTGGTATAAGTTGAGTCTGAATGTGCCACTGGCATAGATTTGTTCAAGCCAGATCCAAACCTCGAGTCCTCGACTTCTGGAGTTGATTCTTTTTTAATTAGGTTGGATTGAAACTGTATTTCAATACAGAGTAGGGTCGGATTCCCATTTTGATCTGCAGAGTACATATCCATTTTGATATTGAACTCACAAAGTTATTGAATTTATAATTTAAAACTTTCATCTAAATGCCAATATCAGTAGTTATAATTTAACTTTACTGTAACTGAGCATAGAGTTATATACTTGTAAGGTTTGTTTTAGAAATGAAATTAGTGATTTTGCTCTAACTTCGTATGAAATATAGGTATCCACAGTTCTCGCATGCGCAAATTGCAGAGTGTTGCCCATTTTGTCGTGGTATCTGCAATTGCAAAGAATGCTTGCGTAAATTTGGGAAGGCTAAGGTTTGCATTAATGTAGCTGATTTATTGCCCTTAACATTTGTCACCATTTGTTTCCAATTTTTTATTTTTGACATCATACATATTCTCCATTTATTATAGGAGAAAACTATCCCTGTAAAGAAGTTATCGGAAGAAGAAAAGTTAACTATTCTAAGTATTTAGTGCATCGACTTCTTCCCATCTTGATAGATATTGATCAAGCACAAGTTCTGGAAAAAGAATTGGAAGCTAAGATTCAAGGTAACTTGCAGATGTTATTGCATGCATGATCCCACTTTGACATGGACTGTGGTCTTCATTACTGATATATATATATATATATATATATATATATATATATATATATATATATATATGTCCTGCATCTGTTCTCTAGAATGTGTGACAGAAATAGGCCATATGATGGGCGATTTTTAAGCTTAACTATTAAATATTTATTGTGTTGGACTTTATGATTTGAAACATGTTTGTGGTACGAACATATGGTGCCAAATTCACATTAGTTAGCTGTTCCTTACAAACTCCTTTGTTGAACAATTAATTCTCTGCTGTTCTTAGTGATATACACGTCTTGTGTGGTTGCCTTTCTTAACCTCTCCAGTTTGTTAGTGATAACACCTCTATTAAACTGTTAAATCTTGTCTATTCTTAGTGATATACATGTTTCTTACAAACACCTCTCCTGTTTGTATTCTGGTTTAAAAACATATATTTATTCTGATTTTCCAACCAAATTATATCATGACAGAAATATAGGCTGTGGCACACCACTCATACACACCTTCGTATTCTTTAACTCTATGCTTACTTGAATTTCCATTTGTATAGGAATATCCTCAACTGAGGTGGAGTTACAACTGTCTGGATGTCCTGAAGATGAACGTGCGTACTGGTACAACCTCTCGAGTCTTGATTTATCTTCACATTATCATGCCTTCACTAGTTTAGTTCATTGATGAACTTTCGTGGAGTCTCTGTGCAGCAACAATTGCATGACTTCCATCTTAGACGTACACAGAAGCTGTTCGCGTTGTGGCGGTTATGATCTATGTCTTAGTTGTTGTGGGGAAATCCGTAATGCTCACTTACAAGGAGGTGGGGAGGAAAACGTTGTCACGTTAGGATATGAGTGGAAAGTGGAGGAAAATGGCAGACTCTCATTCCCACCACAGGAAATGGGTGGTTGTGGCTTAGGTTTTTTAGAGCTGAAACGTATGTTGCCAGAGGATTGGGTTTCAAATCTGAAAAAGAAAGCACAGCAGATTATTGCAGGACAAACTCCTCTTACTGATCTTGGAAGTTCTGCACGATGCACCTGTTTCAATTCTGTTGGGGACTTTGATTTGGACAACAAGATCTTACGTAAAGCTGCTTATCGAGAGGATTCAAATGACAACTATCTATACTGTCCGTCTGCTAAAGATATTCAGCAGAGTGACTTGAATCATTTTCAGAAACATTGGATCAGTGGTGAGCCAGTTATTGTCCGCGATGTGCTTGAATCTACATCTGGATTGAGCTGGGAGCCGATGGTTATGTCCCGTGCAATACGTGAGAAAACAAACTCTAGAATCATCAATCAAAAGAAAATTGATATTGAGGGTGACTCGTATTTGGATGTGACAATTATTGATTGTCTAGACTGGCGCGAGGTTAGGGACTTACACTGTGTAATGGAGGTTTTGTTATTTGGTGGTTTCCAACAGGATTGTGATTATGAGATTATCGCTTTTCTCATCTTGAATGTTAATGGCCATACTAGTCACTATTGTGTTTGTCTATTATATGTCATCTAGTATGTCAATAATGTCAGCTACTGATATTTGTGCATGTCATATTACTCAGGTCAAAGATAAAATTCAACATTTTTTTAAAGGTTATTCACAAGGTCGAGCTCACAAAGACTCGTGGCCTATGATGCTTAAGCTAAAGGACTGGCCCCCTTCTAATTTCTTTGAGGAGCGTTTGCCACGCCATGGTGAGGAGTTCATCAGTTCCTTGCCTTTTCAGGAGTATACAAATCCGAAGGATGGCTTTCTTAACCTAGCTGTAAAGCTACCACGGAAATCTCTGAAGCCAGACTTGGGGCCAAAGACGTATATTGCCTATGGAACCGCTGTAGAGCTAGGCCGCGGAGACTCTGTTACGAAGCTTCATTGTGATATGTCTGATGCGGTATGCTTACATTCTTAACTATTTATAACAGCGTAGTCTGCTTCTCACTGTTCAATATTATTTAGGTGCTAAAGCTGTTCAACGTAATATATATATATATATATATATATATATATATATATATATATATATATATATATATATATATATATATAATGTATATATATGTATATATATTTGTGTGTAACGTATACATTAATTGTATACTATCAACAGTGTTGCTATAGCTTGGAAATATGTAGTTTCCTTTTTTGCATTGAATCTATTGTCACCAAAAGCTCCTTTGATTCCATGTATTTTTTAATGAACACAATTCATTGATAAGTGACTGGTGTTCATGTAAATAGAAATATTCTCACCCATAGTTAGAGCTTGGAGATGTCTCATTAGTTTGTTATAACAAACAAGACACTAAAACACCCTTGGTTTCTTACTTTTTTTCTTTCAAATGGGTTTAGAATTGGTCTCATCCATAATAGTCATATACCCATTTGGTATATGGCATATCTTAGTAGCCGTATTTACATGTGGCGGGTACTACCAAAATAATCTTATAGCGACCAATTAGAAACGCCTATTAGTATTGAAAAAGCGGCAGTAGAAACACAGGTGCCTGTCCACTCCTTACTTGAATCCCATCCTCATCATCAAATATTCAAGAAATTCCCAATTAGCATGGTCATACCCTTGGAGATAGGAAGCTATGGGTTCCACGGGTGGGTATCAGAACAATATTGTCATTGGCAATCAGAATAGAAATAATTTTGGTGAAGGTTTTTCAGTTTAAAGTTTGATATAAGAATTGGTATTTTTCCAAGAAATATAAGAACCCTTTGTTTACCTTCATGACACCATTCTTGAAATTGTGCCAGCACCCAAGTAGTAGTTGACCACCATCTCACGAAGCCATCAAGATCTGCAGTCTAATCCCCTTCTAAGGATCCTGAAAGTAAAACCAAATAATCATTCAATTCTCATTATAGTCTCAAAGATGTATTGGTTATAAATTTCAGTCTCAAATATCTTAAAAACAAATGCTAAAATGAGATCAAAGTTCCATCTAAATGTTGTCTGTTAGTCTAGATCAATATAAGAAGATTTTAAATACTAAACATTTTAAAATGCCTTGATTTGAAGTCAAGATTTGTGCTAATTACTGTAGTAAATTAAATTTTACATATTTCACTCATATGGGAAATGAAGCTCTCGTGCAATAAAGACGTGATCTAAAAAAATATCAAGAACTACGTCGATTTTTGGGTTTGACAACAAGTTCTGTACACTAAGGACTCACTCAAAGAGAAGACTCTTCTTAAAACAAACACAATTCTTGATCCCTCGGCTTTATTTGTAGCATCTTGTGGTAGGAGCGTGCTTGTTTTATGCTTTTTGACCAAGGATGTCTCATCCCTTAATATATCATGTTTGTTTATCTCTATAAAGAAACAAACACAATTCTGTTACTTCATCCACATGGCCAAAGACTTACAACTCTTTAAATAGGAAAAACAATCTTTGGAAAGCAAAGAGTTATAAACGTACAACAACTTTGATAAAAACAGTATGAAAATTCCGAATTAAAATAATCCCAGAAATAGGAATACATTAAATCACCTAAAAATAGCAGTAAAGTATTTTTATAAAAATCCATAAAATTTATAAAAACATATAGTAATATTTTTTCCAGAAAATAGCGGTTTTAAATGGTAGAATACATCCGGAAATAATGAATGAAAATTTACAACTAGTTTTAAATGCTAACGATAATTTTTCAAGAAATTAGCGGTTTTGAATGCTAACTGAACAAGTCCATACATACGCAATTGTGAGGTCATACTAATCTAAAGGTGAAAGAAAATATAGGGGGAAGAAGGGTGAGTGTCAATGAATGTGACTAATGTTTTTTCTCAATAGTAAGCTCAAAATTATCTGATCGAAATGTCATAAATCTTGATAATTATCAGGTATCCAGGTGCAAAACTAAATATGTACTGTTCTTAGTCACACCACACAAATCTCTCGTACACCACATTTTTAGATAAATTTTAAATAATTGTGTTTTTACAAATTTATCCCTATTATTTTAGGGAAATTGATGTAATACTATCGGCGGAAGCAAACAATAATAAGAACACCAATTAAATAAATGGTTTGAACACCCAAAAACTAGGGTTCTTCACAAAAACGAATTTAATGTCTCAAGACATAAACAAATCTTCAATCTAACCTACTCAATAGGGTTTACAATCCCCTATTTATAATAACCTAAACCTAATCCTAACTACACTAGAAAGCTAAGTAAATAGAAACTACTACTAGGGATGTTCTAATCCATATAGGATTCTGCAGGAACTATGAGGCATGTGCCTTGCACATGCTATCTTTATGCATATGCATCAGAAATCATATTGACACAATGACACCTGACATTTTACAAAGAGCTATCCAAAAAATTAAATATACCCCAGCCCAAAATTATGACTAACTAAAAGCACCATATGATAAGAGCTACCCAAATTAATATTTTTTGTCTCCCCCTTTTACTTTTTATGTGAGATCTCTCATTCCAATCCAACACAAGTCTCTCTCTCTAACCTAATTTTTGAATCTCAAATCAATTGCAGCAAAACTTAGAGAGCTTTTCATCTACCTATCTAAGAAATTAAGATGTTGTGTTTTTTCCAGAAAGAAAATGGAATTTTATCAAATTCTGTATGTTATGATTTCTTTTAAGCGTTTGGAATTCGATGTTGGAAGTTTTCTAGAGTTAGGTGGATTGGTTGTCCAGGACAAAAGCCTTGCGATGATCTTGTTTGAAAAAAAAAACAAAAAGAACGAGAGAGAAAAAATAAAAATTATTAAGGTTTTAGACTTTTAGTTGGGTAGCTCTTAATAGAAGGTGTAAATAAGTTTATGGGTGTTTTTAATTTTTTGGATAGCTCTTTGTAAAGAGCCGGGTGTCAGGCCGACTAATTTTTCGTCATTTGATTCCAAAAGAATCATGCACCTATGCCACACTAGGAAAACTTATGTAAATGAATTCAATGTTTTGTAAAAGTAACTTGTTTATTGTGGGAGAGAGAGATTGTGAGTTATTTATTTACTTCCAAGTTTATGAATGGGAAGGAATGAAATTGGTTCAGTTGTAAGGGAACTACTTTTCCTCTGATTTTTCTGTAAGCAATTCAATTGCTAACAAATCTTTCAACGAGCTCTTAAACTGTGTTGGAAGTTGTATATCTTCATTTTGAAATTTGATGATGATGATTTTTTTTTTACCAAAAAAAAAATGAAAAGAAATTTGATTGATTTTTAAACGGTGTAAGGTTGTCTTTTTCTTTGAAAGCTTTCTGAAACATAACCAGAGAGACAAAGAACGATCGGGGAGAGAGAGAGAGAGTACAAAGGAAGAGAGAGAGAGACAAATCTAATATGTATGTATCGGGTTCAAAATGGGTTAAGCTAGACCCAGTAAAAAACCCACATTGGCGATAACGTGTGTATGGTTATACTTAGAACTAGTACTGTTTTACTTTCTTATCCTCAGTCTGTATGCAGACGGTCCGTACTTTAGACGGTCTGTATATATATATATATCTACATAACCGTATATGATATTCTTACCTCATATGGCTCCTCGTTCAACTAAGCTATGAATATGTATACCAAGTGTTTTACTGACAAGGATTGTTGTTCATCTAAACCATGTTTCATACGCAAAAAACGTTATGCTAAGTTTGGCAATTGTTACTTTACACATGCTATCTTATCAAGATCCTCATATTGTTTGTCTTGCTGTTATGCATTTCAGGTCAATGTTTTGATGCATACTGCAGAAGTGAAGCTGACGCCTGAGCAGCTTGATCTCATCCAAAAGAAAAAAAAGGATCACTGTGTCGATCAAGAGGAAGTTTCTAATACTATTTCAGATAGAAAAAAGAGGGGACCTCCTAGATTAAGAAATATGGGAGAACCATCCAGGCATACTTCTCTGAGGAAACCTATCAGTGAGGGGAAAGCTGGAAATGGTGTTGAAAATGGCAATGAAGTGAATGAAGAGGAGTCTAATTCCATTTTGTCTGGAACAAAAGCCATATGTTCATCCAAGCTACTGGACCCACCATCAGGAAATAATGGATTATCCAGCCCCTCCGGTGAAGTTGGAATAGAGGATGATAGCATGGTGAAGGCTAATTGTCTGGGAGATAAATCTGCAGTTTCTAGTAGCAAGCTACAGGAACCACAGACAACAGAGGGAGGAGCTCTTTGCGATATTTTTCGTAGAGAAGATGTTCTTAAGCTTCAGGAATACCTTATAATGCATTCAAAGGAATTCACGCACACTTTTCGTTCTCCAGTGAAGAAGGTAAAATTTTCATTATAATAATAACTTTTGAAAGGGCTATTGTGTTAGGCCGAAAATTTATAATTTCGTTAAGGTAATTAGATTTGCGACACTGACAATCTTGTTTTAGTGTTCTGACAAAAGTAACCTCGTAGTTACAAAGGTTTCATTGGTGTGTATCAAATCCAAAGTATAATGTATATAGCACTTTATCGTTTGATACAAATGATTATGGACAATAATGTTTAATATTTGTTGCCAAAATATATTCGTATACAATGGTTTGTTTTTTCTTGTCATTGAAGGTTCTAAACGTTCTCATAGGAGAAAAAAGATTAATAAATTTTTCTTTTGAGAAAAAAGATTAATAAATTTTTCTTTTTCCACTTAAGAACAAGAAGACAACTCTTTATCAGTATCCTTTTCTTTTATCAGTAATTTCTAGTGGCTAATCTCCAGAATATGGTATTTCAGTTGGCCCCAAGCTTATAAATAGACCCTTTAAAATCTGGATTTACTGAAGTTGGTCTTATACATATGTGGTATAGTTGGGATTTATTGCCCATTTCCATGACCAAGGAACTGAAAGAATAATATCAGCGTTTTCGTGGTCATACATAGTTCAAAATCTCGTCAGATTTCGTGAAGATCCGACGAATTATGCCGTTTTTTGTGAAATCCGGTCGAATATTGATTGGAGTGTGAATCTCCCCAATCCATCAAATATTCGTTACTTCGGATTCAACGGATTTTGGATGGAAACCACAAATTTGTTGATTAAATGTAGATCACAAGTATGGGATTGTGTTCTCTTTATCTGCTAGATTCAGTAAGAACTAACAACGATGTTGCTCCGTAGATCGATAAGAAAATCATAGATAATCAAGATGGATATCTAATCTAGGTTCACAATAAGGAGAATTGAAGGTTAGAAGAGTTTGGAAGTTGGGAACATCTGGATGAGAAGTTTTCAGTGTAACTTCAGTGAAGAAGATGGGTAGTCAGAAGTCAACTTGTAAACATTTAAGTATTAGTGTTATTCTACAATTAATATAAACTATATAGTAGGAGTAGAGTTAAAATAGTTGGTGATTGTGTATTTCTTTAGAAAGGAGAATATACTATACATTAAAATGTCCAAATATACCTCACCATTTCGACAAAGAGAAAGGAAATTTTGCAAAATAATCTGTTTTTTTAGAAAACTGGATATTTGGCCTTATTCGGCATTTTGAACTATGGTCGGAAGTGGAAGCAATGATATTTCATTGAACTTTCTGAGTCTATGGTATGAGTCATTGTCTTAGACTTGACGCTCATAATGTTACATTGTTACTCAAACCCTAGTGCTGAAAATTTGACACTGTATTGTCAACATTCCCAAACACTCTTGATCCGAGTCTTAGATGTAAAGTTGCTTTGTAGAACTGTTGTGTCAAATACCTGCTGATTATGTTTTCTGTTGTATATGTATAAATATATGCAGGTTGACCATCCCATACATGACCAGACCTTCTACTGGACATTGGAGCATAAGAGGAAACTTAAGGAAGAATTTGGTTAGTTATATAGTTTAGATTGGAGCTTTGTTGGCTGTAATGTATTTAATGTCCATTTATTTATGGCTTGAATCTACTGATAACACATACAACATGAGTATATATCCTTTACCTCTAACACATGTCACGGCTGTAGGATGTGCTAATCCCTTGGCGCATGTTAGCATACCCCATTCCTATGACATGCTTCAGCAAGCATCATTTGTTTGAACCATACAATCATCAACAAAATTATGTACTAGCACTTGTACACATTACAATTATATTCTACGTTTTGATTCCTGTATTTGTTGTCATTCTCGTGTTTTAACGCCATTAACTACATCTACTTGTCAAGTGAAAGTCACTACTCTTATCTTCAAGTCAAGGTAGAGAACTAAAGATTTCGAATGGGCTTCATGGGTGGGTAGGGTGTTTTAGTTGAACTTGTGTTAGAGCTGAATGTGTATTTGTAATGTTTCCGTCCATAGCTTCAGTTGACCACAGCTCACATCAGAAATTGGGAGAAAATCAGAATTCCAATGATTAGTAGCCATGACCTGAAGAGGAATTAATGGGAGGACAATTTTGTGATGGATAGGAGAAGGTGTGAAATGTAGACAGACATGCTGCATGGTAACAAGTCATGTTAGCCCCTTTATAATGTAGAAAAATTTAGCTAAATGAGAAATTTCTAATTCTCAGAGTTTGTTTCAAATTTTCAATTCATTCTTTTTATTTTGGACATGGCTGGTTTATGGATGGTAAACCAAACATGAAATAAAATTAGAGCTGAGAAACAGATTCGAGATAGTGTTTTGCAACTCAGGTCATCCAGTCCAGTCAGCATGATGAGAAAGAAAGTAAAAAAGTTGTGAAAATCCAAACCAAGGTCCAATAATATACTGTATTCTTAAATTGGCGGATAATGCACTTAATAATATTTAAGTACTTATTCGGGTACACTCAAATTGGCATCATGATGGGAGACATAGTTAATACTTTGTGTTTTAGTCAAATGCCAAAAGTAACGAACCAAGTGATGATACCCTGTAGCATAAACAAAGAGGATCAGTGTATCACCAACAGTTAGTAAAGGCTAAGACTTAACATTCAATGGAGTGCTAAAGCCTAAAGGCATAAAATCAACCATACCTCTGTGAATGGATGGTGCTTTGGGTGTTTCTGATCAGGTGGATGGTGGTTGTAAGAATGTAAGGGATCTTTTATAAATGGAGAGATTATCTATTTGTAATTGTGGTACTAATAATTAAGATCTGAAGAGAGGAAAGAGGTGTCGGATTTCAATATCTATCCATTTTCGCTGAGTGGGTGTTGAGTAGATCACACCTATCTCTATACCGAATTGTAAAGTTTAAGTTCTATTAATACAAGTTTAATCACTCCAAAAACAAAATGTCAGTTATTTTCTGGTAGAGTAATTGTTTTTTGGTATTCATCACATGCATATTTTGTTGGTATATTTTGCAGGTGTTGAACCATGGACATTTGAACAAAAACTTGAAGAGGCAGTCTTTATTCCAGCTGGATGTCCTCATCAAGTTAGAAACCTGAAGGTATGTTCTTCAATAATTTGCTTGATAATGAAGTGTTGGCTGTGCATGCAGATTTTAGATTATTGATCAAGAGTTTTTATGGAAGTGGTTATGTATCAGTGCTAGAGTACATACTGTTCATATTATTAATTGATGGTTGTGTGTGGACTATAGTTTGTACTCTCACGAGCATTTTGTTTTAATTTTCTTTTTAGAGAGGCAAAATATGTCTTTTCCGATATAAGGCCACTATTAGATAAAAGAAGACACCCATTTAGAAATCATCCAGAGGCTCATCTCTACATCCTTCATAAGTCATAGCCACTTGAACAATAATCTCAATGCATTCATTAAGCCATTATTCTGGTCATCACAGATGCTATCCGTTTACCTTTCCCAAAGGTCCAAAACCTCTCCAACAGTTGCAGAGAGAGATGTTGCTGGAAAATGCTCGTCTTTATCTCAAGTTGAAGAAAAACTGTGGCTGCTGCCCAAGTCTTGCAGACGATCAACGTGATCTGACAAATTGGGTAGGGCATGTTTGCATGAACTGGCAATTTGTGGAATTTAGTGTGGTATTGGCTGTCATGTGAAATCCAGTGTCCCCTTAGGTCCTTATCGCATGATACACCAAGGTGGTGAAGATGTCATGCAATGCAACAAGTTTTATTTTATGGAGGTGTGTTTTTTTTTCTTTGTAACCTATGGAGATGTTGCATGATGCAGACTACCTGACCTTAATGCAATCAATAAGCATTGTTTACACCAGCCATAAGAATCCTTATTAATTCTAAAGTAGGATATTGGGGACTCCCCCAAACTCTCATTGCATTGCCCCACATGCGTTCTTCTTCTTCATCCGAGCTTGTCTTGTGGAGTTTTCCTCTGATTCTGAGCTTGGAAGTTCCTGGTCAATAGCATGTTGCTTTAAATCCTCTCTGCATTCCTTGTCCGTAGCAAGTTCAAACCAGCTTTATAGATTACATTGTGGTTACTGTGGATTGTTCTTATAAAACTCTGTTTAATGCTTAAATGATTAAACTGCATTATCTAAGTAATGACTTTTGATGTCTTTAATGGTTAAATTATACTGGTGATCATGCCCTGTTCCATTTGACTGAACTATGTTTAAATTAGTTTTTCTATATAGGACCAGATAAGAAGGGAAAAAATAAACAAGAAATGGTGCTCTTAACTCTATTATGCGTATTAAGTAGTTTGTATTGATGCTCCATTCTTGATTGTTGTATTACAGTCTTGTCTAAAGGTTGCAGTTGACTTTGTTTCCCCTGAGAATACAAATGAATGCATCCGTTTGACTCGGGAATTTCGCAGCCTTCCCATGGATCATATAGCAAAAGAAGACAAATTGGAGGTAATTTTCCATTTAATTAATTTTGATTAGTGTATCATAAAAATTGTTGTTTATAAATTTTCTTTATTAATAGTAGTCTGCATCATATACAAAATCACGTAATGCTGCTGTAGTGTATTGCGTTATACAAGGTCTTGCTCTGAACGTGCATAGGATCCAAGCAAATATTTCATCACAAAGAACTTTCTTTCAAAATTTTTCTGTGTAAAATGACTCGCCTTGTTCAGGTTGATCAATTCAGGCACAGCTATATATACACAAGGACTTGACATAAACAAACACTGTGATTGTGTCTGATGATTTTTACTGGATTTGGTTGCATGTGTTGTGTGTAAATGACATAATAGTTATAACTTATAAGGCTGTATGGGCATATAACCAAACTACCGATATCTTTTATCGTTATGGTTAAGAGGTGATGCCTTCCATTGTTTGTGGTCCATGAGTATGATCCCAAATATAGAAAGTATTAACGCTTTAAATATCCGTTTTCTATTCTCAGGAAGTTACTTATTACTGTTGGTACTGCCTCATACATGGATGTTTATTATTGGCACAGTTGTCTTAAATTCAGATTGTGTGCTTGTAGGTGAAGAAAATGATTCTACACGCAATCAGTGATGTTGTGAAGGGGCTTGAGTCGCCTACCAAGTGATTTATTGTGATATTATTTTTTTGAACTCTGATTTCTTGAAGGAAGAAGCCCACGTCTCGTTAGTTTATTATCTTATTCACTAGTAAGTTTAATGGCAGTGGTGAAGAAGCAGGAGATGCAGATGGAAGGAGGGTGAAGAAGATGGTCGGCAAGAAGAAAGAAAGGAAAACAAAACCGTATTGGCAAAAAAGAAAAAAGGAAACAAAAGAGGCAGGAAACACAAAGGCTTACTTAACTCAGATGCTGGGCAGCATGGAAGCCCACAGGATGACCATCAAGAACAAAACAATGCTGAATTAAACGAAGAAACAGACTCCCCTAATTCAAATACTCCGGAATCCGTGAGTAATGGTAGAGAAGAAGAATTTAAAAAGGGGAAGAAGGAATCAGTTAATGAGCATGGTGACAGGGATGATATATTAACAACTACGGCAACTTCAAGCCGTATATCCGAATAAATCAGGTCAAGACACTACAGCTCTTGTGGATTTTATGTCGGAAGGTTTTGGTGAGTTGGATACAGGATCATGTGCAGTTTTTGTTTTGTTTTTTTGATAAAAAGAAATTTATTGATAAGAAAGTGAAATACAACCAATCTGACTAGCCTAGACAGAACTGTCTAGAGCAAGTACTGTTTTGGTTTGAAGCTTTACTATTTTGCAACCATAGCTGAAAACTTGTAATTTGCGATCCAAGGTTAATGATCTTTGTTTTTATTGCTCAACAGCCTTGTTTCATATAAACTGATTGCTGTAGTGCTTCGCAACTTTCACATCTTAAGTAATTGTTAGAAATTTTAATTATGTAATATAATTTGCTTGATTAATATGTGAAGCCTCAACCAAGTACCCAGCTTTGTGTTTTATGTTGCAGATATTAGTTTGTATCAATGCATGTTTACTCTTTCCTATGCTTGTTATCTTGAATCATCAGTTTGTGCATTGTGAAATTAAAGCCTTTTGTAGGTTCTTGAAGCTACAAGTGCTTGAAAACACCCAAATTACAGGTTGTTGGTGGCAATGTTAAGTTTGTTGGAAGACATATGAAGCTGCATTTCTCTGTTCATGGTTACGTGCCATGTACTTGTTTTAATGTTAAAGTTGGTTTTATGTATGGTTGGATCTCCTTCTCCTTCCCTCTTCTTGCTCAGAAGCTTTCTTCTTTCTTCGCATGAACGCAGTACAGTAGTTCAGTTTAACAAGTTTGTCTTTCACTGCCAGATCAAACACCAAATACTGTAAGTAGTAATAAGATAACATCTAACTACGAGTTCTTTGTATTTATTAATTGTAATGTTCTTGGATAAGATAATATCATATACCATAATAAATTTTGTTGTGAAAAAAATATATTTGTACATTTAAGAATCGAAACATATTATATGTATTTTCAATTTTTTTAAAATAATATAATAAAAACATGATCGTATGTTTTTTTTTTTTCAAGTAAAACATGATCCTATATATCGACCCTATCAACACGACCCGTTAGCCCGACCCACAACCCTTTAAAAAAAAGGGTTAAGGGTCGGGTGAGGTTTTCACAATTTTCGTATTAGCCCGCCCTAACCCGACCTTCATCATCGTTTAGGGTAGGGCTGACCCGACCCTTAAAGTATAAGGGCTCGAGGGTTCGAGGGCTAGGCTAGTCCTACCCGGCCCATTTTACAGGCCTAGTTAGAAAGCATATGAGTCTATGGCTCAACGGTTGCATCCATCTCACAAAGTGGAGAGGTCGTTGGTTCGAAACACGTCAGTAACAATTTGTTTGATATAAGTTTCCTTACAGGATTTAAAGGGGTAAAGGGTGCTCTCAAACCCGTTTGCAAAAAAAAAAAAAAAAAAAAAAAAAAAGATTAGAGACGTGAGTTATTATATTGTTCTGGTGTGGGGGATGGGAAGAGAGAATGTAGTACAAATTTGAGGAGCTTTTTGGCATTACACCATGCAAAAGGAAGGATTTATGTTTAGACTGGGTTATATTCTCTTTCTTATGGTTTGGCTTGTAACCTAGAAAGAGTGTATAGTCTTTTGTGAAGTTAACTATATATTAATATGAACTTTTCATAGCAATACAATATTTTCTTTTTGTCTGTACTATAAGGGTTTTGTCCTTACTCGAGACATTGAACTTATGCATCAAATTACAGACTACAATCCACATATATTAATAATATGAAATAGATATCATGCATTTGTAATTTACAGAACAACGGGCAACAATTTAGAGGATATTGTTTTGGTGTTAGAAGACAAGAAAATATTTTTTTAGAGGACAAAAATAAAAACTCTTGAATTTTGTAGTAATGCGTGATTTTTTTAGATTTTTATAGTAATTTTGAAAAACCTTTTAAAATTATAAGGAGTTTTTTTTCGAAACCCAACTTCTCACTAAAAAAAAATATGAAATTTTAAATTTTTATGAATATTTAAATTTTTATAACAATTTTAATTTTTTAAATTTAAAATTTTACAGTAATGTGGGATCTTGTTTGTAAGATCTCGTCGAGATCTTTCCAACCATATACACCATGTTGATTTTCGATTTCTAAATCACAAGTTATAAAATTTTCAAATGTTAAAACCAAAAAATTATACACCAACTGTTTTTTTTTTTTTTGTCTTTTTCTGAGATTTTTGTCTTATACTAATTCTAGAGGATAAAAGGTTGATTTTAGAGGATATAATACAAAGGTAATTTTGACCTGCTAAAAATTATGAAAAAATTATGAAATAGTCAAATGTCTTGTTTGAGAAGATGACCCTATGTCAGGGCATATTGGGGAAGAGACACCTAAACATGGGGTTTTCTGGGGATATTACCCTTTATTATATGTACATATGAATAAAAAAATTAATACAAATAAATTTAATATTATATAAACGGTGGGGTTTCGTTTACACAAGATTTTCACACATAGTTGTACTCATTATCTGAGCCATCCATTCTTTTTAATCCAACGGTAATAAAACTACACAGCTGGCCATGTTTTTAATTATTAGTTTATTATTAAAAATCGCTATAACGGCTCAGCCAAGCCGATTAAAAACACATCTCTTTTCCTTTGAGGAATCTCTCTCTCTCTCTCTCTTTCTACCCTGAATCTCTTTCTACTATTTCTGATGTGCAGTTTCCTCAACAGATGAGTTCTTTCTACTTTGTTTCCATGGATGGTTCCATATTCTACCTTAGAATTTCTAGTTTTCTTGCACCAACATGAAATAAAACAAGCTTTAACCTGTATATTTGGAAAATTAACTAAGCTTGAAGTTTCTTGTAATTTAACACCCAGATTACTAAGGCAAGGTTGAATGATGGTTAAATGTTGATGTATATGTTTAATCCAGATTTTTGTGGGCATATGTAGTAGTAGTGCAGTACTAGCAGTTCGTGAAAAAAAAAATGAATGGGAGTAGGGGTAGAAGAGAATCTAAGTTATCCTTCTTTTATTTACTTTGATGAAGATGAATGATTGAATGGGGTTAGAGCGTGAAAAAAAATTGAGAGGAGAGGGACCAATAGCTTTAGAAAAGGAAAATTTTTAGAACTATAAGGCTGCGTTTGATTGCGGAGTGAGAAAAAATGAGAGTGAGAATGACTTAAAGATAGTTTTCCCACTTAAGTGAGAATGACTTAAAATATTTTCACACTTAAGTAAGAAAATGTTTTAAGTCATTCTCGCTCTGAACAAATATGGTGTTTGATTGATAGTGGGAATTCTAATTATTTTCTCACTATTTTCTCACTTGTTTTGTTTGATTCCAATGAGAAAATTATTGAATTCCAACTGTTTTAAGTTAAATTCCCACTTGTTTTGTTTGATTGCAATGAGAAATCTAATCCCTACTATTGGGAAAATATGTTGAAGCCCATGAACCTTATTATGTAGCATTGAGTAGTTAGAAGCCCATGAACCTTATTATGTAGCATTATGTCCATAGAAGCCCATGAACCTTATTATTTTTCATTTTCCTATATCCACAAGAGGAGAAGTATGGACTAAACCCCACGCAGTACACAAATTTTCATCTTCTTTTGATGTCCAAGCCATTTCTGAAGTTCGTGTAATATATAATTAGAATCATACATATATCACTTCCATTAATACATAAATAGTACAAATTACATAGAAAAGCTTTTAAAATTCAACAAGTCGTCATCTAGTATTCAAATTAAAACAACAACAATCACCACACAATTATTGTTTTGATAACCAAAGCAATCAACAACACCAAAAGAACAACCACCAATGACTTAATGCAACAAAGATCTTCCCTATGGCTTTCGCCATTGATCAATACGTGGGACTTGATCAGAGGGGTGGGGGACAGGGCACTTCCTACAACCAAGGCACTAACATTGTTTATAGGCATAGAAACCCTTAGAATTCGTTCAGCTTCCTCGATCGATTCACAGCCTTGGTAAAGTGAGTGTTGAATAAACATTTTAAAGGATAAAAAAATAAAAATAAAACTAACCAATCAGATTGGCATCACCTTGGCAAGGTGACTGGTTCACATCTTCCATGTTGTCATCAAGTTCAATGTCATCACCAGGTTCAAAGTGGAGTCCCTTAGTGGCAACATCTTTGCCAAAAATGATTACCATCTCTTCATAATGGGGCAACATCTTGTTGCGTAGATATGATATCCACACCATATATTGTACGCAAAGATTCTACATAAGAATTTTCGATTTACACCAAGGCATGACACACAACATACAACTAGGCAGCACAATAGATGGTGAGTATGAACTATGAACTGGTTACTTGGTCGGCAAGGTGATGGTCATGAGGCTCTGATGTCTGAACAGAGTATTACTTTCAGTGTCCATAACGTAGTCTGTGGCATGACATGCTCATGACTGATATATATAATATAATGTGTCTTCATCATCATCATCTTGCTAAAGGCAAATGCTGTTCTTTTTTTCAAATATAAAAAAGGGCCACCAACCAAAATCAAATAAAACTTGTCCATAGTCATGAGCACGACTACTTGAAGGTTCATTTTGTCTTACACAAAATATTATTTTTGATATGAACCAGTCGTATTCAATGGCAGATCTATAAGACTGTATAACCATTACCATATGATCAATATTTTGAAAATGCCATTCTATACAAAATATCTAAACAAGATCAGCTACATCACAATCATTGTTTGCTTGGCACCCAAATTTCCTTAACAGATATATGTAAGGGATGTTGCTATCAACATTATCGCATTTCCCTGCTTTGGATGTATGGCTTACTTCCAAACCCATACTACTAAGCATATCAATGATTGAGGACACATATATACACAGTTGAAGCCATGCCATCCAAGTGTTAATATGCTAATAGATGTAAACTTTACTATCTTGCTAATAGATGTAAACTTTACAAATATATGGTGCCAATAGATAAACAGTTCAACAAATGTATAACTAAAATTAATCATATATAGATTATAAACTATTCCATGTAAACTAGTATCAAACGAGTAAATATATGTAAACAAATATAAACTAGTGTAAACCAGTATGTAATCAAAGCATATAACCATGTAAACAAATATCTTGTCACTAATTAATCAATTTAATCCAAACATAATCAGTTTGTAATTCAAGCATGAGACCGTGTAAACAAATATCTTGTCAAGAATCTAAACATGAAAAATAGAGGTCTAGAAAAATCACTCCTAAATCACTTTAGGATCATGCTTAAACACAATTCCCATACTTATCTTACTAATCACTACCACAATACATCATAGTCATATTAAGCATTACAAAATAAATTTGGCTTAAATATCCATACCGAGCAGCTTCAGAATCAAAGATCAGAGACCTCCTAAATCCAATGTAACCAATGTAACCGATGTAACCCAAAGTCCAATCAACTAGTTACAGTAATTCCAACCAATTTGTAGACATGATCGAAAAACAAAAACCAAAAGTTAGATTTGCGCACTAAAACTAAACAACATAGATTTGTAAAGTTTACATCTATTAGCAAGCTATAAATTTGTTTACATCTATTAGCAAGCTATAAAACACCAAAAAATGCTTATTTTAACTGAACTCGAGCATTTTAACAAAGAGAAACCAACAATAATAAGGAAAAAAAGCTAGAACAATTTTTCGTCTACAAGAACAATTTTTGCAGATCTTGATCAGACCACAAGCTAGAAATAAAACGCAAAAGCTAAAATTTATCATATATGTTGCAACCACAGAGATGGACCATAGAACCAAACATAATGAGCATTTCGAAGAATCCTTGCCATTATTTCAACTACTTAGTAGTTCTGATGTTATGAACTTCAAATTTGATTAAAGTTTGAAACTTTAATACTAGAAAACAACAAATTCCAAACTCTTTTCACATCCCCTGCTTCTCTACAGAGAGAAAAACTGAGAGAGAGAAACTTCCTTTTGTTGAAAAAACAGTTAACACTTAAAAAAAAAAACCCCACTTTGTTGTTAACACTTGAGTTTGTAGAGAAATTTTGAAGAAATTGAACAGATCTACAATTACAATTTACAGTTTTCGAGTTCGAAATGAACAGATCTACAATTAACAGTCTACGATTAACAGAGAGAAAGATGATGGATGAAAGAAAGACGAAGAATAGTTGATGGATGAAAGAACAAATGAAAAATAAATGAAAAAATTGTTACAGATTTACAATTACCTTACAAAATTTACTCACAAAATCAGATTTACAGCACAAAATTGTTGATAGAATGAAAGATAGATAAAAAATGAGCATTTACCAAGAATCGTCTGTTGCCTCTATTTCTCCAACACAAACTGTTTTTTTGTCTCCTCAAAGGAAGTATAAATATGTATTAAGGTGGATGGTCAGATGTTGTCTGAATTATATCCAACGGTGGACAAAGAGAGGGGAATTAACCTTCCTTTTTTCTCACCCTAGTGGGAAAATAACCCTATTTTCTCACTAATTTGGAATTCTAGGGGGGGGGGGGGGGGTAAGAAAATATTTTCCCACTGTATAGAGAAAATAGCTATACGGTGAGAAAATACGATTTTCTTTTCTCATTGTTTAAGTTAACAATCAAACAGCTAAATAATGCCCCTTTTCCACTGGTCCACTGAGAAAACACATAAGTTTTCTCATTACATTGGGAAAATGCTTGCAATCAAACACACCCTAAGAGAAGAAGAAAGACCAACGAAGAATACATAGAAGAGAGGAGTAAAATAATAGAAGTTCTGTTTAATCGAGATTGTTGAGTAGAGAGATAGAAAAATAGTTGCTCGGCTTAGCTTGAGCCGTTTTAGCGATTTTTTAACAATTAAAAACCGTGGCCAGCTGTGTAGTTTTAATACCGTTGGATTAAAAAGAATGGATGGCTTAGATGATGAGTACAATTATGTGTAAAATCTTATGTAAACGGAACCCCACCGATATATGAATTTAAAAGTTTTAGAAAAATTCTCTTGAAAAACTTAAATCCCGGTGCATAGCACGGGATCCACAACTAGTCTATATATATCTATATAATAGCTAGACCCAATAGGTCCCACACTCTCTTTCCTACGTGGCACTCTATACTATCACCAAGCTCTCACAAATTTTCTCTCATAAAACAAATAAAAAAGAAAAAGATATCTATATATCTCTATAATAGCTAGACCATGCGGTCCCATATTCTCTTTCCTAAGTGGCACTCTAAATGAATTCCAAGCTCTCTCCATTTTTCTCAAACTTTTACCTTAAAAATATACGAAAAAAATTCTTGACTGGCCAATCAATAATCTACGTGGTGTTGAACTCTTGCCAGTAATCTCAAAACTCTCTCTTTCAACTGAACTCAAACTTGCCCACTCTCTCAACTAAACCCACTCTCTCCGTTTTTTCTACTCAAAGTTAGTATAACTCTCCAACTTCTTTCAACTTTTGAAACAAAAACTCTTTCTTTCACAAATAACTGCTTTTCTAAATTTATCTACTATCATGCTCTCATCTTTCTTTCAGCAATATTCTCATTGAGGTAATCTCCTTCTTTCTTTATATTGTGTTGTCAAACTAATGTTCTATTTTTCCCCTATTATATTATTATTGTAGCATTCGAGTGACATTGGTTCCATTAGTACGAACTTCTTCTACGATCCAACATGATTGGTATCATCTCATAATCCGGTAATCCCCTTAATAGTTATTACAGGAGGTGAAGATAACAAATCTTGCTTTCTTGGATTTTTTTTTTTCTTCTGCAGATGAGACTTCAAGGGACAGTTTGCTGAGAAGACTATTCATTCTTGCGTCTTTTAAATATAAGGCTACAATTTCTCATTGTCAGGTCCTTAAAGTTGCATTATTTCTCTTCATTGTGGATGTTCGGATGGCATCTTTGCATTCTTTTTATCACATTATTGGGTTTGGTGATTTTTCTTTAGATTTACAGTGTGTCGACTTCAGATTATCAATTTAATTAGGTTATTGTTAATCCTAATCTTATTTAAGTTGTTTTGAACTATAACTATCTATAAATCAAATGACATGTTGCATTTTAAAATAAAAGAAATGGATTAACGACTTACTCCATTTTCTTATATTGCTTTGATGTGAAAAATATATGAACTCGATAAAGCCTTACACTTACATGTACTGTGGCATGTACCGCTGTATCTTTGCAAAAGTTTGTCATTGACGGGGGGCTGGGAAAATTGGGCTTGAAGTGAAGAATATAGTTGTTTGCACCTCCTGGTGGCCTGGAACAGAAATTGGTATGACTTTTGGCATTTATTTTACTTAAAAGACACCATCATGCCTATTGTGTGATATATAAATGCTAAATTCCAAGTGTTGATATTAATTGTTTTAAATTGGGGAGATCAGTGTAGTCAAGGGAAAGTTTGTCTTGAATAAGTGTTTTCTTTTTTTTGCCTAGCATGTGCACTTCAGTGTGTAATGGGTTAACCAGATTCCAGGATTGTGTTACTCTAAAATGAATTGTTGCAGATATTGTTGAAGAACAACCATCTATTGATTCTTATGGCAGGTTATTGGCTGCTGCAGGTGCTGTATGTGGGAATGCTAATGGAGATGGATACATAAATTCAGAACTGAAGATACAAACTTTGCTGAAGTAGTAGTTACTATAGTGCCAAACTTCTGATCATCAGCTATGATCTAGACAATGTTATAGTCGAACGAGATTGCCGAACTGCCATTAGATGTTTGAACTCTAAGGGTGATGTAGGCATGACTAGAATAGTAGAAGTGGATGATGTCTTCAATTTATGTAGATGCTTTCCTTTTCATAAGCTCACTATGCTCAGGTGGTGTCCAAGAAGGTGTAAATAATGGTCAAGCACATGACTTAGCAACTTCGCCAAATGTGAATTTGATCCACCTGAATCATGTATGGGTTCTAAGTTCTAACTTCTCTAAAGGCTTTATTGAAAAATGTCTTTGTTTTGCATGTCGATGTTGATGATACACGATATTCTTATCCAACAAGCATTTTTAAGCATAGAACGTTCAATATATGATTATATACATCCTGAACTTGAGACCCTTTTAGCTATCTCTTTCTTTCTATGAATCTATCAAACACTTGGTTCTGTGTTGCCCAAAGATAATTTTGATGTGGGAATCAGTTCTCACTCGGATGATACATCTGCTTTTGTTTAGAAATTGGTGACCCTTCTACAGGAACCCCTTTGGAAGACAGATAAGGAAGCTTTTGCCCTTTGCTTTATTATGGCTAGCATGGAAATTCAGAAACAATTTGATATTTCGAGGGAATGCCGGAGAAGAGCACAAGTTTCAGCTGGCTGCCTAGGCTCAAGTGTGGTACTAGATGGGGGGTCCTATGTAAGTAGTGTTCATTGAGGGAGTGTGTATTTCTATGTTTTATTTCCTCACCTGACAATACACTTAGTTGTTTATGCTAATCAGGGTTGTACTCTTTCTTCCTTTGATCCTAATGGATTGACAAAAAATAAAAAATAATATGGGTTGTTACAAGCCAAGTTAAGAAAAACATATGTCCCTGTACTATTGGGCATCAATTCAAGTATTTTGAATTTTATTTTCAGTTATACGAAATTACCTAAACTCAAAAAATCTGATAGTGCGCGCTTTCCTTTGCACTTATATATGTTTAGTTTTGAACCATATAAAAAACTGTTTAATTTCACGGAGGAATATGTCATGATCATCAAGCTCTCACAAATTTTCTCTTATAAAACAAATTAAAAATAAAAAATAAAAAAAATTATACTAATTAGTTCTATAACTAAATTTTGTATTTCTCTACATTTTTTCTCATTTCCCACTAAACCCAAAAAATCTCTACCCACTTTCTCTACTCTCCTAATAAAGTATAAACACAAACATTTCTCTACTCTCCAAAAAATTATACTAATTAATTCTATAACTAAATTTTGTATTTCTCTACACTTTTCTTTATTTTCTACTAAACCCAAAAAATCTTTACGCACTTTCTCTACTCTCCTAATAAAGTATAAATACAAACATTTCAATAAAAATAAAATCAAAACAACAAATATACTCAAAACACAAATCTATATATCTATATACTATATAATAGTGGAGCCTAACAAGTACCACGTGGCGATTTGAGAGCAAAGCTCAAATTTCGTGAAAGCCCAATGTAGGCCCAATACTTCTCTAAACACTATTTCACATCAGCAATAATTAAGTAAAGGATTCCCTGTTTAATCATCGGCTAAACCTTAACTTTGAAGACTCTACTCTTCTCCGGTTCTCCCCTTCCAGGAACGTGCTTGGATGGATGCTTTTCAGACTAATTCAAAGATTTCGCGAACACAGGTTTGATCGTTTGGATTGATGCTTTTCAAATTAATTTCAAGATTTTGCTAACACAGGTTTGATCATGATTATTGATGCACAAAATTCCAACTATGATATGATTCTCTAATTTTTTTTTTCACCGATCCATCACATGTATTGTAATGTTTTCAGTCCCTTCTATTGATTCATATATATTGTGCTTCGTTTATATTTATGTATGTTTCTCTTACAGGATATAGTTCATTCATATCAATGTTATATGAACGTATTGGATCAACCCTCTTATGGAGACATCCTCTTTGAAGAGTCTCAAACATGCAATACATCACTCACCAAGGTTTGTTCTAATATACGAGTCTTTTTAAATTTATCTGCTTATATTTTTATCTAAATCTATGTTTCTATTCTTTGAGTATTTTGTGATTTATATACACTTGGGCAAGTAGTGTTTTCTGTTTATGGAGATCCATTTATACATCTATTGAATATTTCCTCTTCCTGTTTTCACTGTCATATAAGGAGTCAAGGTCGATTATGAAAATAGTAATTAGACGTTAAAAATATAAAATTGTAGATGCAAATCTACATGCTGTATCTATTAATTGTGAGTGCTTATATACGTTCTCCCCTACGCTATTCTTTTTGCTAACACTCTGATATCGCCAGTAGTTTTTAATTAAATATGTGTTCTTCCAAACCCTCATAGAGTTTTCTGAATATTTTCATGCTTTTACATTTGCATAATATATTATAATATCTTGCAATATTTTTATTTAAAAGTTATCCGAAGCCCTTCTCAGTTCAAGGATGCTAAAGCAAAAGGAAGTCATAATTTTGAATTTTGATAAAGAATTGGAAGATGTGATAGATAGGCTGATTGTAGAGTGGTCAGAAAATCGCAAGCGCGTGGAGGATGTTGATGTTAAAGTTGCTATTGGTATATCAGTATCTGAAGTTAACCAGGTAATTCATTTACATCATACAGGGTCACAATATTTAAGAAACCTCTCTATATTTACCTTTAATCAAATGTGCTGACACTTGAGGTAAGAGCTTTATTTATTTTTTCAAGGAATAATTGAAAAATGTTGATCAACTTGATAAGCTTTATTTATTTTGTGCTCTTTGAACATGGTAATTAGAACATGCTAAATATGAAACATCTAGCCTTTTGTTTCAGTCTGACATGTAGTACAAAAATACGACCAATACCTAGCTGCTTCCGCCAAAGTTGATTGACTACATCATGGTGGTGGTATATACACAGCGAGGTTTATGTGCACTGAGTGTCTAATTTTGCCTTAATTAGAAAATTCATACATTCAATGTTGACTTTAAGTTGAGTTTATTGCTATTATAGATATTTTGATTTATGCGGATACAAGCTATAGAGTATGGGAAAGTAAAGTCCAACCTACCTCATACTGAAGTCTTTCCTAATAGGTAAGTTGCAAAGTTACATTTAAAGAACTAATAAAATACAAAAAACTTTTAGGACCTGAAATTTGAATAGTTTTTTTTAACTGACATCCCACAGAAATACCCGAGTTTATTTGGAAATTTAGTCTTCCAAAGATCCCAAAGAAATACCTGAGTTTATTTGGAAATTTAGTCTTCCAAAGATCCCACAAAAATACCTGAGTTTATTAGGAAATTTAGTCTTCTAAAGATTTTCATTATGCTCCTTTTGTGCGCACGCCTATTTTTTCATGAAGACATAGGTAGGTTTAACTTTCACTTCATTAAAATTTGAGAATGCCCATACATCCAGGGATCTTAGTAATTATCTTTGGACCAAAGAAGTTACCGAAGGTTGGACTTGGAAGGAATACTGGAAAACAGGAAAAGAGTCTCTTTTTAGCCTCTCTTTCCTGAAAATCAAACTAATAGTGCAAGCCTGCGACCTATGATGCCAAGCTCAAACCAAAAGCTGAATGAGAGTTCAACTAACTCATATACATGATTCAAAGAGCAAAGAAAAGACAGATTGAGAAATTTATGAAATATACTGGTGGGAAAGCATGGTATGCTATCATTCAATCTAGGGAGCTGATGTATAACAGCAATCACATTGGTAAGATTATTCACTCGGCAGCTAAGTTCAGTATAACATAACCTTTGCTACCAACATAATTGCCCATGAGAAGCAGCCATAGAAATGAAAGCAACTACCTATTCAACCTGATTTCAAATCCCAACACATAACAGATGATCAATTTAACAACAAGTTCAAGGTACCAATATTTGTTCCAATTGTAAGCAAAAGTTGTTAATCCGTGTAATATAGTTTAGATGTGCTCTAATTCAAGCAATTTGATGGTTCAGATTGCAGTGTATTATTTCGATTAATTTCTGTTTTTACCAACACTGCAAAATACACTATTAAATCAAGCAATTGGCTATTTCAATGGACTTATTTTCCATTCAATTAAGACACACTAATGATCATATTTTAGTATGTTTGCTAGGGTATGGAACCCATGATTTTATTTTTGAGGTGTTTAGTATTTAAATTGTTTCTTCATGATGAGGGTACTTTGTTATTAAACTCATCATTGTTTTGTTTAGATTTTACTACCTTAACTGTGTAAAATTCATGCAAAGAATTTTTGTTTTGCTGATGTAGTCCTTTTTAAATTTGTTAATATTCTTTTAGGGCCTTCTTTGAAAAAAAAAAAAAAAAAACAACAGTAATCTCCCTGCACTTTCTCAAAAGAAGTTGGAGGGAACTTAGGTAATCGGAAAACACTTCATGACATCTCAAACTCAGGGCTGGGTTTCTACGATGAAGGTACATTGCCACCACTTTTGTTGTTTGCTTTTGATATATTTTCATGATTGTAGTCGATATTAAATGAGTAATATATAAGCCACATATGATCAAAAGTTTTTCCTGAACATTTGTTATCAATTTATGGTTAATGAACTGTTTATGTTATCAAGGCGTGAGAATAATGCTCTAACCATTAAGCAGGTCCCTGAAGTGGAATTCTCGGTTCAACAAGGTGCTCACCAACCCAATTCCATATGGTATCTTTAACTCTCTTGACTACCTTATCTTTGTTTACTGCATTCTCTGAAAACTCTATCATTGTGAGTCTTCCATGTGATCCATAGCAGGGCACAAGGAAGGAGTTCCCATAGATTAGTGCCCAAGTTGACTCTATTGTGAACTGCCCAGTTGTTGAGGAGTTGTTCCACAGTCATTATGTTGGTGAGAAGTGCATCACTGTCAATTAGATCGCCTACCAGTACTTCCCGTACAGATTTGGTGAAGTTACAGTCTATGTTGATGTTTGTGAGAGTTTGGCTTATGCTAATTAAGAAGACTAGGATGATTCTGCCACAATATATCTCCTTCAAGTTTTGGTAAGCTTTGATTTGTAACGAGTGTTTCCTATAAGTTATCAATAATCTAAGTTTTATTATTTACACTCTTTGTTGCTTTCTTTGGTTGCTTATCATTAACACCGCAAAAAAATAAAAAATAAATAAATAAATAAATAAATGTTACTTGCATTGCCATCTCATGCCTTATGGTTACAACAAACTCTATACGTACAGCCTGCAAGTAAAAACCTCAAAAAGATTATAAGCATTCTATATCTTAATCCGAAGATACAACATATGTCCTAAGCAAAATAATTAATCTCAACTTTGAGAAGATACATGTGATCGAGATACACACGGTCTAAATTAGACCATCTATACAACAAAGCAAATCAAAGGGAAGTTTTTGATATTGGACTACAAAATCCCAAATGGATTTAGAAATATGAATTGCGGCACTTGAAATTATTTCAGTTCAAGACCATTGTACAGTGTACATACCAATATAAATAGTTGTGATTTGTAAAACTTTTCCATGGTTTTGGATAAACTCCAATAAATAGTTTCCGATTTTAACTATATATCCGTAGCTCTCTCTCAATGCCCTGACTTAGTTCCAGTTCCAATGAAGATACATTAAGAATTGAAAGTAGAGGAAGACAACACCTACAGATATCTTAAAATAGATACATTTTTCCTAAAAGGTAATTTTATTGAGTAAACAATAAAAATTACAAAAGGGAGCTTAGTTCCAAGTATATGAATACATAGAAGTCTGATAGGGATGGACAATCTGACGCATGAAACCGAGTTTTGCTTCAAGCCTCCTTCGCCCGTAATTGAACCTTGAGCTAAAAAAGAAGTCTTCAACAGTTGAATTTTATTCTACGGCTTAACCAAGAAATTGGATTCTCTCTTCTCCGATTCCACTTTTACAAAAGAGAAAGACCTAATCAAGAACTTTCAAAAACAAAATCAAGATTAATGGACTCAATGGATACCCATAGTATTTATGAATCCCAAAGGAAACTCCTCGAAACAGGTATTGCTTTGTTTATGTTGGGTGTTTATTATGTTATACTCTGCCTCATATATCCATAGTGCACTTAAAAAAAAAACATATAAGTAGTTTGCTTTAATTTGTTGTATACCTCACCCTATTGATGAATAATTTTATGTTTTACAATTTTTTGATTTATATGTAAGTACATGACCCGGATGAAAAGTAAGAACTAAATTACACTTAAATCATATCATATAGATACCTAATGTATAACAGCCCACCAACCTACTCTACAAAGGGTTGGCATAAATCCTCCTGCTGCATTTTGTGATTCACATCACTTTTTCATGCTCTTTTCTTTTTTGTGTTGGTTTATAGTTCTACGAAGACAACTGAAATAAAAAATGAGGCAAACCGTGTAAACTCTTTTCTTTTAGTTTGGCATTACTAATTCCTTTTGTAGTTTATTACTTTGCACCCGACTTAAATAATCAATGGATCTTCAAATTGATTCTTAGATTTATTAAGACCTCCACTTGACCACTTTCCAAATAGCATTTTTGTCATAAAGGGTTTGGACAATTCCAGACCCTTCTTCAACTTAAACCCTATGAAAGGCCTCACACCGATTATCTACCATGACCGTCTCTGCAAATGTATCTCCGCAAGTCTTCAAATGTACTCGAGAAAAATTTACAGATTTATATGAATGGGGTTTGCAAATGGTAAAGGCTTCGCTAGATTGTCAATCACATGGACAAGAAAAAATTACGCATTGCTGCTTGCTAAATTTTCACTGTAAACGTTATTTGGAGATTAAATCTTTTACTTCTTCATGATCTATATTTCTTCAAAACCTTCTATAAAGTTTATATTCGATTCTGCAGATATGCAACATTCAAGAATACTCTGCATCTAACCACCGTCCACACGTCATCTTCTGTATGAATACATGACTTATGGTTTCGTACACACATGAGAAAGAAATGAAGGTAGCAATAACCCCTCAAGAACCAATAGGTGCGGTATGCATTTATTTTAGTTATCCATATTTTACCTTAATCAACAATTAAGAAAAAAATATACTCTGCTTAGTTTCTATGCATCATCATTTTTTGATTAATTGTTGAGGAACACTATCAACACTTCTTACTAAAGAGATCAGTTAGATCTTACAAATGAAAACTTATCAACACTACTGTTAATATATGAGATTTGTGAAGAAATTGGGGCTGAATGTGCAACTATACCACCCTTCTATTGTTATATAGGCCTCCACCACTGCGCATTATAAAGATAATTAATGCTCTGGGCTATCTACGAAGGTTTGGAACTTCGCTATAGTTATGGGATATCAAAGTGTAATGGTGATAATCAAACTAATGTTGGTTAATTCAGTTCCAACATAAATTACAATAGAAAAATCTACTAGGTTGACACCTATGAGGAAAAATGTTAATGAAGGAAAATGTCTCTTTGCACCCATTGTTGTTATTACTTGCGATATTGTTGGAAAAAACCGGTTTAATCAGCTTAGAGGCAAGGCCATTGCACTTCACTCACAGGTACAATTCACTTCCTTTGCTATATTCCATAACATTACATATATCTTATATTGTGGTGATTATTAATACATAATTAATCTTCAGCTTATAAGAGCACGAAAGAAATATGAAAGATCTGATAATCGAATTTGATTTTCTTTTAGGTAATTACTGAATTCTATAAATCAATTGGAGCAGACGCAAAGAAAAGGCAAGGTCTAATTCGGTTATCAAAGAAGAATGGAAAAAGACTTGGGTTCCTTGCTTAATAGATTATAGTTGTTGCTTTTATTCATGAGAGGAGTTTGAACTTCTGATTTCTTGGAGGAATTTAGATGTATGTATACCATCTTCGTCTGCGTTCCACTGGAAAAAAAAAAGGAATAGAAACCAACATGTATCTAATACGTATACTTCTTCCCCCCCCCCCCCCCCCCCCCACCCCAAAAAAATATACTTCTTTCAGTCTTAATGTTTATCATGTATGAAATTCTGTTATGACATGTTAATTCAGAAGAAGGGAAAAAGAGGTTACCTACCACAAACCTTATTGAGATAAGGAGTTATGGTTGTTTCAGGTGTTTGATACAATAAATCTTGATGCCAAAGCTTGGCTGAAATGATACCAAGCAACTAAAAAGCGCTCAACATATGTATGATAGTAGAGGATGTCAGTCATTTATCAAATAAAGTTTAGAAATGCCATAATTTCACAGTTGAATTCAAAAGTGTCTAAGTTATAGTAATTTATGTTGATTGTATTTTGTTGCTTTTGTTACACAGAACCAGGTTGTTGATGAAACTCGGTCTACGCGCAAAGGTAGTTGATAAATATAGGAAATACGATGTTAGACACTTCTAACTTTCCAACCAATTCAACAATAAAATAGAAAGAATTATAAAATTGGCAAAAGCTCTACATGGTAGTACATGCCAACATCTGCAACTCTGCAAGATCATCAGTGAGAATAAAAAGGGTAGTTTGAAGTTGCCATTCCTGCCCTTCCCTTCGAATTGTAGCTGATTGAAGGAAGAAAATTCAATGCCTCTTCTGATCAACATCAAAACTATTGCACTAAAAGTAGCAAATCATCAAAATACTTTTATTTCCAAGAACTAACTCTATTTTCTACATAACTAACTCATCTTCGAAAATAATTAAAAGTTCTCAAAATTCTCCGGTGCGTAGCACGGGTTCCACAACTAGTACTATATAATAGTGGAGCCTAGCAAGTGACACGTTGCGTTTTAACAGAGATTTGAGAATAAAATTCAAGCCCAATTGAAGCCCAAATAAAGCCCAATACACGTCAGCCAGCAGAACCCAAATTCTAAAACCCTTCTTATTTTATTTCAAGTTGTTCCAAATCTTCTGTAGAAACTCATAATACAATAATGGCGGTTTGAGTAACTTCTGAAAAACTTTAATTCATGGCAAACTATCTCTGTTATTAATATTAACAGTGAACAATTGAACTGAATTCGTTTCAATTAAGATGGTGCAAAGAGAGTTAAAAGTAGTCAATAGTCTGTATGTTGCATCATACAGAGATGAGATGGCAATAGACTTTGAAGGCTTTCATCATCTTCTGTTGCTCCTAACCCGATACGACCAGTCTCTATCAACAATGAAGATTTTTTAAAACCCTTGATTTGTTCTTCCCCCAAGAGTCTATTCGTATTAATCTATTTACAGACATCTTTGCGAAACGAAGTTGTTTATGACAAGGAGAAAACCATTGTTCCTGTGTGTATTGAGCAATTTAAGGGAACTTTAATTCATAATAACATTTGTTGAGTGAGATCCACGATTGATTTCTTTCTACTTCTATTTTGTTTGGATTGGATTACAGTGGCCAAATTAATCAATTCTCCATTAGAAGTTGTTGATCTTGAGATTGCGAACATTATCGAGCTTGAGAAAGCTAGGCAATGGAAGGTAACTTAATTTATAGTTTATTTAGAATGAAAATAACATGTCTTTTTATAGAAGAATATCAATTCAAGTGTTTTTTCAGAGGAAGATTAATGTAAAATTTAATTTATGAACTTAAGTCATAAATATAATTGTGTGTTTTATTCCATCAGAGCAATTCAAATCTCTTTCGGTTATGCAAGCAGTTGGGTCTATCATGACCAATAAATACAGTGAAGGATATCCTGGTACAAGATACTATGAGAAGTCATTTTTTTTTTTTTTTAGTAGGAACTTACTATTTACTTGGTGGAGAAGGGTTATGTTGTACTATTCTCAACCAAAAACCTTGGTTCTGATTCTCTGTCTATTTCTATTGTTTCCTAACTAATGGGGATGTGTTACCAGGGGACTTACATTCTTACAGGTACATTGACATGACAGGAACCTTATGTCAGAAGTGTGCCCTCAAAGCGTTTCGGTCAGATCCTACCAAATGGGGAGGTAAGTGCTGATGATGCAACATTACTGTTATTTTTTACAATTAGCTCGGCTTTGTACAATATAAATTCAGTTTTTGCTAGAAATATAGAGGTTATAATCCAGTCAGTTTATACAACAGAAACAATTGAACTGTATAGGCATACTTTGTGAATTAAAAAGTTAGTTTGCTCTGTGTGGGAAGTGCAGCTCTGTACTGATGTGTAAATGGGGGTAATCCCATGGTTTTTATCCTGACATGATGGGGCTATTCAATGCTCACTGATTATGGTTTGTAACCTGTTTTTATTGGTGATATTAAAATTTTACCTTTGATTGAAAAAAAAAAGTCATCTCACTCTCTCTATTGGATTTCTGACTATATATCTGACTTCTCTCAGGAAAAAAGGCCATGACGAGCACCCAAAAAGTCCCAGTAAAACAAACCTATATTTCCTATAAGTTTTGTACCGATTGCCATACCATATATCCTCTATATTGAAACAAACATTTCTAACAAGAATTGGCTGAAAGGATAATTTAATTTGGTCATTAGTATTGTGATTTTTTTTGCTAACTTTTGTATGTGTACAGGGTGTATAGGGAAAAACTATCTTTGTTGGATTTTTGGATATTCACTCATTCGTATGTGTTCAGGAAGGGCATTGTTGCTTCCAGGAAGATTTGGAGCTCAAGGTGTAGTCAAAAGAGAAGTTCAGGAGGGGAATCGAACAAAAGGTATATTCGATTTAGATTTCGTGGTTTCTATGATTGATTTTGTTGTGTTAAACTTCTATTTGTTTCTCAAAACTCAATTTCAGTTTTTCAAAAAATAAAAAATAAAAAATTCATGCACGAACATGATAACTTAAATTTTGTTATGCATTCACGTCAAATTTTGGTAAACAACATTGGATATCAAGCACAACCTAAGATAATGTATAATACATTTAAAAGGGATGTTTTTGCCTCATAGTTTTGGCTGTTTAAGCTGCGACATCCGTTGCCCCGTTGGTGTTGGTTGTGTAGTATTTGGAAGGTCAGTCACATCTAATTCACGGGGAGGTGTTCTTGAAGTTGAGATTTATTTGCTTAGCAATTTTCTCGGTGTAAGCTATATATGAACATTGATATTTCTATTTTGTTTGATTGTTTGTCGTTTGAATTTTGATCATTATGTGCTTACGATGCATATGTTCTGCTGAAAAACATGAACCATGTCGCCTTAATCATAAGATGTTATGGTGTTTGTTCTTGGATATACTGTACAGTGTACGCCTAACTTTAATGGACAAAATACGAGATTATGTCAGCATTAGTTCAATGAAGTTTATGTATGGTGTGTTAGTACTTATTTGATTGTTATTGGCCCCCAAGATTCCTGTTGATGCCGATGCATTCCTATTGCTAGGAAGAGCTACGATATTAGATTTAGATTACTAATCTAAATCATTAATTTTATTAGTAATCTAAATGCCATTTAGGGTTAACTTGGCCTCTATATGGTAGTTGCAGAACCAGTTTCTAATAGCCCCGGAAAGTACATGCGCTAAGGTGTGTTCTACTTTTCTATTTTTTCTTAATATTTTTCGTATTACTTCGTCAATATACTAAACTTTGTTGTGTTGTGGGTGGAGCACACTTTATTTGTAGGAATAAAAACCTGGCACTCTAAATTTCTATTCTTCTAGGGGTTGTAATCCAGATAGTAACAACTTGGCACTCTAATCAAGTCAAATTAATAAAACATTAAAAAAATTGAGTTTATTAGTCGTAGATATAGTAGGGGTAAACCTGATTCTTCTGGAGGTTGTAATCCAGATATTAATAATTATGCGTAAAATAATGGAAGCAGATTTTGATGAGTGCAACAGTATTGGTTTTGAATGTATGTTGCACCCAAGATGGCCCGTTTAATCAGTGGATTTCCCGGCTAATTTGTGCGAGTAAATAGCAGAATTTTATATTCTAGGTTTAAATAGAAGAAAAGCTAAATTTCTTTACTAATCAAAATTGGGCTTAAATTGAGTAATATTTTGTACTTTGATCAATAATAAAATGAAAAGTGAGTAGTAGGCAACATTGGTATACATTGTTCATACAAAGGTATCAGATTTTATATATTGTGCTCATCTGATATCTCAAAAAGAAATATGTTGTATATCTTTGGGCATCTGTTCAAAATTATATATCTGATTTTTAGTTCAATATCTAATGACTCAGATTTCACGAATATTTCAGGTTCTTGAAATATTGGAATTTTATCAAAGGATATACAAAGAAATTTTAGCAATCCCAGTTGTAAAGGGGAAGAAAAGTGTGCTCGAAAAGGTTGTTGCTTACAAGGCGCCACCTGCCACTGCGTTAGTCAGAATTTTGCCGACATTTTTTATATAAGTTTTAATAATGTGAAGGGAGAAAGGAAATTTGTCTGGCAGGAACTCCTGGACGTACAGTATCAGAATGGTAACCCATTTTTCTTTGTTTTCTACAATTACGGTTCTTCTACTAATGTATTGGATTTGAGTTAATATCTTCTTGCATTCCAAAGGTGATACGATAACCGGATAAGAAGCTTTTGTTAATTTGATATAAAATTAAACTTTGGTTAATTTAATATCTGTAAATTTGTTTCATATCTAATCAGACATTGTAATGTTATGTCACCGTAAGAAGGTATGCTTTTTTATTTTGTAACACTTCTTATTGACCAAATGAAACAAAGCAACATGTCCATGATTACATATTTAGTCAGCCGAGTGGTGTGAACTGCTTATATATCACTATGTGGTTGCACGCGCTCCGCGCATGTTTTTTGGTTTAGACTATTTATTGTATTGAGATTTATTTATGGTTTAATATAAAATTTTAGTATTTGTTTTTATAGATATTGGTAGTCTCAGTATTTTTTTGTTAGATAAAAATATCTTGCTATGAAATTAGGGGTATTTGGATTGGGTATTATTTTATTCTAATACAAGTTATTTTGTTATTTATGTGAATGGGGTTATTTTGGTATTTTACTAATATACTAAAATAAGGGTTGACTGGGATACCGATCATAAAAGTGTTGGGATACCAAAATAACCAGTACCCAAAGTGTTGGTATTTTACTAATATGACACAAGTTCAATGAACTAAGAGTTGACTGGGAGCCCCTGTTTTACTGAGCATATAGCAGCAGCAGTTACAGATAAGTGACAGAGGAAAGATGCAGTCGTGGGCAGATTCAAATGGGAGATACACAGAAGACAACAAAAGGATAACAAGGCAAAGTAGCATGCCAACAACCACTGCAAAGGGGAAACAACAGTATGCGTAGCAAGTAATTGTGAACAGAAGTCAGGCGAGAAACTTGAGATTTTTGAGAGTTGTTGCATGTATTTCAGTTAGTTAGATAGGAGTATTACTTTTATGTATTGGTCTTATGGGCAGATGATTTTTGTTTCTATCTTTTGGAAATGTAAAAATGGAGGTGTGTCTCTGCTCAAGGATAGATGTTTGCTTTTCATATTAATAAAATTCTACCTTCATCATCATCATTAAAAAAAAAAAAAAAACTGTATATGAAATAAGATTTTGTCAACTTCTGTTTCTTAACTAATACTTCAAATATTCAGACATTTGGTTCTCACAATTTAGAGTAAAATGAAAAGGAAAATTACATGTTCAAAAAATCAAATGAAAATATATAGATAAAATTTTCTGATTCTAATTATCAAAATTATACCCTTGAGGGGTAAATTGTACATGTATACAACAAGCAAGTAAGCAACGATGACCTGCAAACAAACAAGTAAGCAACAATGACCTGCATGTATGCCCTCTAAAAAAAGAAGCGCTACGAATTAAGATCTTCAGAGTGTTAGCAAATGTTAATTTCTGTTGTCAATTCTACGAAAAAAAAATAAAGAACAAAAGTAAATTGTATAAACACATAACCTAAAACCCTATACACTACTACAATTTAGTGATAATTTTATCTTCAAACTAAATATTTTTACTATGTAATCACATTCGATCAATAGCATGCAGTATAAGTGATTCTTCGTATATAGGATCACACAAATCTCGGTGCGTAGCACGGGTTCAACAACTAGTTAATAATCAAATATAACTAAACATAATAATTTATTATATGTACATATAAATAAATAAAAAATAAATAAAGATAAATTAAGAAATTTCTTTCTCAAAATCTCTAATCCCGGTATGTAGCATGGGTCTACAGCTAGTTTAATAATGATAGTGAGATCCACATATATAACCTTAAACCTCTTACTGTACTCTTTCTCTATGTGGGCTGGACTCCACTAATGACCCTTAATAGCCCAATCCAGCAAACACTCTTATGTTCCTCTTTCGTATGTTAGGACTTATGACCGATCTAATAAGACTCCATGTGATGTAAATGACACACTGACAAACTTAAAAGTGTACAAGAACAGCTGGATGCCTGGAATCCTGGATTACTATTTTAAGAGGTGTTTCGAATGGCAACTGGACACGTAAGCCGACAAAAAAAAAAAAAAATCACTATTAATAACGGACGAAAGATAAGAAAAGAAAGATCAAAAGACTCAGATCGAGAAAAAACTCGAAGAAGATGAATATGAAGATGATGGACAAGAAAGCTTGAGAGAAGAAATTTACTATCAATTTATTTATTGCTGTAAGTAGTGGTTTTATGATTATTATTAGTTTTTTCTGTTAAATTATAACTTTTCTTCGTAAAGTTTCGATTTTTAATTTAATTTTTAACTCCTTCTATCTATGCTTCATAGATACATTTGTATTGGGCTATTTTGAGTATTTTCTACAATTGCACCAAAATTGTATTTTGTTGTTGTTCATCAATATTATGAATTTTGCATAAAAGTTCGTTTTTTTTTTGTTGGATAAACAAACAGAGAATAATAGAATGGCTTTTGTGAAAAATATTCAACCTTGGTTACTTAATTTTATTTACATTTAATTGTCTTTTTATCTGAAGATTAAATTTTTTTTGAACAACCAGACTATTCTATTATACCAAAGTAGGAGTACATAAGTAGCAGTACAGCAGTTACAATACATTACCTGTAGATTATTGAGCAATAATCCAGAGAGATTATTGAGCTACATTGTCTTTTCTCCAACTTTATTGTAGATTGATTAGATATTAAGATGTCTTCCCCATTTAGCCCTAGTCGCACTTATCGAGATGCTCTTCTTCATGGTAACCGTGTCAGTAGCACCAAAACAATTACCTTCCCTGCTCAATTGCAAGATCGTATTTCAGCCACATGGAAATGGACTCTAGTTGCTAAATTTAAAGATCAGGCTCTTTCATACCCTGTCTATTCAACAAACCTTCCAACTCAATGGAGGCTCAGGTATAATTGTTTTTTCCGGCAACTAACCCATGGTTTGTTTACGATTCATCTATGGTCGGAAGAAGATTTCAATCATGTTTGTTTTGATGGACCTTGGTTTGTGGCTGATCAGCCACTCCTAGTCCAGCCATGGAAGCCTAATATTCATCTATCTGATTTCCAGTTTAACACAGTTAGGGTGTGGGCTTATCTTCCTAACCTGCCCATGGAGCATATTCAACCACAATCTTCCTAACCTGCCCACAGTTAGGGTGTGGGCTCATCTTCCTAACACAGTTAGGGTGTGGGCTCATCTTCCATATGAAATTTCGGCGAACCCTGTCTAATTCTTCTCTTAACAGAAAGGTAATTGGAAAGCCTGAAAATGGTAAGAGGGGATGGCATTCAGGACTGAAGTAGTGAGAACAGAACGACCAGCCATGGACAGATGTTGCTTAGTCCAGTTGGAAGTTAACAGAAGAGACTTATCCTTCAACTCATTCGTGAGGGGCCTACTTGCTAGAGCAGGTGAGCACGTAATCCCTAAGTATTTTCCAATTGACAATGAGCATTGAATACCTAAGATTGTTGCGAGCTGGTTGATAGTGGCCTGACTTACATTAGGGGATGGGAAGAAACAAGATTATTGTTACTAGTGAAACTTACATAGGAATTCACTGGTGTATAATTGTGAAAAATGTTATTGAAGAAAAGAAAAAATGTATACCCCTAAACATCCACTCCACCGAAACCAGAAATATATTACCTTGTGCTTCCATTAGATGAGTGGCAATACCACCGCGTGTGGTTAGAGTGGATTTGATAACAATCAAGGGGTTAGAGATTAAGATACATCCAACATAGGAATTTGAGCATCAATTTGTTTAGTGGAGGGAAGTCAATAAGTTGGAAGATATGGTATTTGGATTTAGTAGGGACTAAACATCATGTCAATTGTTCAAAGGGTGCCTACTTTATTTCTTTCAGAGCATTTTGTACATAACCTAAACATCATATATTAGTTTTCCCTTTTACTTCAAAATACTAAATGTTTAACTCATATAAATTTATCTTAAATATAACAATGAAACTTGCCCATGTAAAGTTGAGAGGTGTCTAAATTGGTTCCAATTTAAAGCCTCCCCAGCATTTTTTTTCCCGTTAGTTTACATGAAAACGTGGTGATTTTAGTTTTTAATATTGCTTCATTCATTGTTATTACTCTTGATCTTTGCAGGAACTTGTACGTTGTTTCACGACAACCTGTTTTAAGGGTAACCTCACGTTTTTACTGAGAATAACAATGAGTAAAAGAAGGAATAATACTTTTGGTCATCAATTGACAAAGAACAAAAGAAGAAAAACCACAAAGAAAGAAGTGAGGAATTGGCTTGATTTGCCTACAGATGTTATGCTATTGATCTTTATGAAGCTTGGGCCAGTTGAAATTATACTGAATGCCCAATATGTTTGTTCCTTGTGGCGAAAACTTGCCAAAGAGCCTCATCTTTTTCACGCTATAATTGTCCCACATCATCAACATCATTTTCATTGTTGTAATGAAGCTACTGGCTTGCGTAAGTTTGATATGTTTTTTGAGGAAGCAATAGTTAGAAGTTGTGGGCAACTGGTGAAACTCTCATTTGAAAATTTCCTTACTCAGGAGCTTTTACTCCAAGTTGTTAGTAAACCAAATTCGTTGAAGTCTCTTCGGATAGGAATGGAGGTTGGCTATAGTTTGAATGGATTTTTTGAAATTATTAAAAGGCTTCCTCTATTGGAAGAGCTTGATGTGGGTAATGGTTTTTATACATGCCATCAGTTTGAAGTAATAAGTTTCTTTTGCCCAGAACTGAAGCATCTTAGAGTGGAGTACTATTGCGGTTCACCGTATGAACCACGTGATTATGACGAGCACGCATTTGCTATTGCTAAAAACATGCCTCATTTACATAGTCTCCATCTTATTAGAAGTGCAATGACAAATAAGGGTTTGCAAGCCATTCAGGAGGGATTTCCCAAGCTTAAATATTTGGATCTTAGAAATTGTTTCAAACTCACTTTAGATGGGGATGTGTTTAAGAAACGTGTTTGTAGATACAGACATATCAGGCTTTCGAATGAACAAACTCGTCGTTGGTCATCGACTGCAAAATCGTCGTTGGTCATCAACTGCTGCAGGTGCGCCAGTTAGTTTTTTTTTTTTTTTTTGTTGGAGGTGCGCCAATTAGTTAGGCCTCACACTTGTTTTATTACATATGAGTTTGATTTGATGTAAGTGGATGTTTTCCATTCGAATAAATTTTGTAAAAGTTGACAATGATTAGTATTTTTATTTAAAGTATGCTTCATTGAGTTTGTTATACACTATGCAATGTTACTTGTTGATGCTTATGTACAGGACAACCTTTTTCTTGTGTGGAAGACAGTTCCCTAGATTTTGTGTAAAAGTTCTTTAGTTTTGATATGACCTGTATGTACCCACTAGATTTCTAAGTTAGGACGCCGTGAAAATCATAAAGAGATATAAACTCTAAAAATGATTTATAAACTCTAAACGGACAAACTATAAACCCTAAAGAGAGGATCTATAACTCAAAATCCTAAATCTTAAACCTTAAACAATGAAGGGCAAAATCATAACCCTAAATCTTAAACCTTACATTTTAAAAATTGTTCATGTAGTCTTAACTGGAAAAAGTGGTAGGGTTTTAGCAATTGGCTTAGTTTCTTATGCAAAGAAATTGTGTATAGCGATTTAATTGATTTTAGAAAATTAATCAAAGAAGTTGTATGGTTTTGGATGCCCTATTTTTGTGATTTTAGATAAAATGATCAATTTGGATCGTTCTGTTAGTCTCGAAGAATATTAACTTACTAGAATGAGACCGTAATTTTTTTTTTTTTTTTTTTTTTTTTTTTTGTATAGTTTTCGATTATTAGAGTACTATTTATATGTGATATTCTACCAGTGAAAATTATTTTTTTTACAAATCTCGAGAAAAAAATTGGGTTGAAATTCTGAATTTCTGTTTGTATACGTATTAGATTTCCATGCCAAACCCATTTGCAGGTGCTATCATACAGATATAAGTTTGAATCAGGAAGCAGGATCATCAAATATTTTTACAAGGGTAATAGATTAGGTTGTATGTCCTTTTTTTTGGAGGACTTCAATGAAATATCAATTTTATTTATTTGTATTAGGTTGATTTGTATCAACATAATCATGTACAATATAAGTCGTCATTTGGTATGGTATCATAAAGAACACGTGGGCAGAAGGAGAGAATTGAATTTTGACCTCTATCGATTAGTTGCACGAGTCTTTTCACAAGGTGCTCGAAGAGAACGGGGGAGTCGAACTATTTCATTATCAACTTGAGAGTCTTCTTTTACAGAGTATTCCACTTAATGTATCGATGTGTGGTTGTGTTTTGTAGGAGTATCAATGAATGAATCTGAGAGTGTATTGAATGATATGAAGTGAGTATTAATATCTTTCCTCCAGCAGTCCAGCTTGAATGATGCGATGATTGAAGATATGATATGACACCAATAGTAGAACAAACATATGAGGAAGATGTAAATGTGGACACAACCCCTTTTAATCAACCCACAGCATTTACAATTGTGCTTTTTTTTATTTTTTTTTTTGAAATGGGTTGAGGGTTAGGCAGACCCTGACCTGTATTGATTAAGTTCTAGTATACATAGTTCCATCTGCATCCTCCTTAACAGTTTGATTCCCAACTGGTCTGCCAGCTCCAGTACGTCCTTCTTTCACAGAAGTCAGTTGTTGCTAGATTACAGACTTCATTGGACTTGCACCCATAAATGCACTAATCACCTGTCCTGTCCTGTCCTTGATGATTCCTTAGAATGCCTCCTAAGCCTGCACCTCTATCATTCACTACACCATGCATCTATCTATCTTGATCATTCTCAGGTCCCTTCCATTTAAATTTCTTCATGGTTTTTGTCCTTGAATGTTAAATCTGTCAAGCAGAGCTTTAGTGACAAAACAATCAGCATTTCCTTTAGTTTGCAACCTGTATATTATTTAAGTCATATCTTGTATAAGTCTACTCAGCTCTTTGACTCTTTCTCAATCCAGCTGGGCTTCTGAATTTCCTTTAGTGTTGGACGCGAGCATGCAGCTCTCTTCTTGCTTGGTCCTCTCCTGTCACTGAACCAATATCTGTCTTTTTTTTGGTTAACAATATCTGTCAATTGATAGCCATTGATGTCTTATTAATATGCCATTGATGGCTTATTCATATGCACACAACCAAGAGATGTGTGCAGAGATTCGTCCACAAAGTTGAAAATGATCCTTAAACATGCATATTGTTTTGACAGATGCTAAATCTTTCTCAGCCAATGAGTGGACTTAATTGGGAAAAAAAAAAAAAAAAAAAAAAAATCTCATTTGATACAGCATTCGGCATTCAGCTACGTAACCGATCATCTACCATCACAGTCTTTCTTCTTGCTTCGTCCTCTCCTGTAAGCTTCCAAACTTTCCTGCAATGCAGTACATAATAACATTCATTGTATCAGTTGCTCTTCCAGAAATATAGAATCTTCAAGAGTGACCATTGTTGCAAAGGATACACCTTTAATTCCAAAGCATGCCTATGTACTGAAGCATTTAACATTCTAAATAGCTTATAGCCTAGTTAATCTGTCCAACCTCTATTTTCCATCAGCCTCTTTAAGGTAACTGAAGATGGATTACACGCAGTACCTTTTCTGTGTTTTGGCTGACAATTTAGATGTACTATCAGTATATCTATGCTTCAATTTAGCTTATTACACATTTGTTTCTTCATGTTTTCTCTTCTTTAGCGAACCAGATCACTTGCCAGAGGAATGGAAGACTTGGTATTATCTATTAGAAATGGAGATGGGAGCCTAATGGATGCACACTTCTTAGGACAGTCACATTTTACCAACATTTTTACATGTGATCAATGGGACTTAAAATTTGTTGCCTAAGAACGTGTTCATCTTCGTAAATCCTTAACTGAAATAAATTTGAGGTATCCACAGATCATAGCTCATAGGTGTTGTGTAGATGTTGATAATAGCTACATTTTACAGTGTGTAGATATCAGACAAACATCTCAGTTGCACCCGTCAATTGCTTACTTTAAATTTTTACAATTTGTCATTTTGTTGCTTCACAGACATGATTCCCAACTATAGGGTCATTACCTAGCAGGGTAAGTGTAACGCCCCTGAAATCCGATCCTAGTTGGCCAGGCCAAAATCGGGCAACAGAGTCATAATGATCTCCATATGTCCTCCATGGACCATAGGGTCACACTACTGTCACGTGATATCACACCTCTAGACCACAGAAGAACATAATAAAATAAACAACAAATACTAAATTAACAGCGGAAGACTAAACAAAATACAAACTATATAAATATACATCAGAGTCATGCCCGAAGTTTACAACTCATCAAACTCCAACTAGACATATGAGCAACTCAAGACAACCTCCACCAAGCTCTTATCGAATACTTCATCTCTAAAACACTTGTATCCTGAAAAGGGAAAAGGGAAGACGTTAAACGCCAGCAAGTTACAGAACTTGAGGTTCGATCTTAATTCTCAGAAAAGGAATCCGCGCATCCTAAAGATGAACAATTATAAATAATAATTAATTTATTTTAACATTTAACACAGTGATCAATAAATCAACAAAATCATTCTCTGGTAATCCGCAATGTCCAGTTCTAATAATCGAATAATCAAAATCTATTTCAATTAATCAATCAATCAATCAATTAATCAGTCTGCAATATCAGATCAAGTCCTTATCCAGTAATTCCAATCCATCATATTATATCAATCCAAATCCATCAATTTTAATCCATGAAATTCATATATAAAGTTGTGCAGTAGCACCGAGTCGTACGCATCATCGCCATACACTCACATGAAATTCATATATAAAGTTGTGCAGTAGCACCGAGTCGTACGCTTCACGCCATACACTCATATGAAATTCAAATATAAAGTTGTGCAGTAGCACCGAGTCGTACGCTTCACGCCATACACTCACATGAAATTCAAATATAAAGTTGTGCAGTAGCACCGAGTCGTACGCTTCACGCCATACACTCACATGAAATTCAAATATAAAGTTGTGCAGTAGCACCGAGTTGTACGCTTCACGCCATACACTCACATGAAATTCAAATATAAAGTTGTGCAGTAGCACCGAGTCGTACGCTTCACGCCATACACTCATTGAGTTATGTCATGTGACAACACTCCGGGACGTCTCCCCATCATACGGGTCCGGTGTTAATTTGTTTAACCCGCCCAAATCTAATCCAACACATAGTTCAATCCAACCATTCTATTCCAACCATTGTCCATATAAACATATATGACGAACAACATAAACGTGTATGATGTCAAGTTCAGGAATTTCTAAAGTAAGAAAATCCATAACCAATGGGTTCAATCAAACATTTCAATACCAAGTCAAATATTCAAATCCAATAATAACATATTTTAAAATATAAATTTCAGCAATATTAATAACTAAATATTAACAAGTTCGCATATTTATCAAATTCTAATTATTAAAACATGTATTTTCATGAGAATCAATTATTATTCTACTATCCCAAACTTAATAACCAAACTAACACTTCAACCTAATCTGAAAATTAAGAGAAAACATCAAGTAATATAACTTGCCTCATAAGAAGACCACCAAACACCAAATATACGAAGAACACAACTCAAAACCACCATATTGCAATCCAGTCACAGATTTTCTGACCTCCAAAGAATCAGTTGTACAGGTCACGTCCGGAAGATTCACATACTCTACCTTATATCCTCAGATGCGTATTTTCAATAGGGTTCTAATGACGTAAGATTCATGTCATTCCGAGTTCTGTAGAGAGAGTTATGGCCGAAATACTAACAGGGTGTTATCAAAAACGGGAATCCATATATTTCTCTTCAAGTTTGAGATCTAGGGTTTTTCTTTTTGATTTAATAACTAAGAATATTATATATACTAATATTTATTTATGTGGACTTAAAGATGAGTTTAAAAATAAAGCCCAAAGGCATGATACTAATCCCATTTATAAAACCTATTTATATAGTCAAAGAAGTCCAAATTGAAATCCAATTTCTATTAAGCACAAGCCTATCAAAATACCGCGTATTACAGTAAGCATCCAGAAAAGGCCTAACCAGATTTATATAAGAAATTATGATCCTAAGGAAATTTTATGGCCATTTCTAATATCAGCTGATCGAATGAAGACTGCATTTACAACTTCATCATAGCTCCATTGTATCACCCCTCTGAAGATTTGTGCAGATCCAGTTCAGGTAACATTTGTTCTCAAAGACATTATATTGAAGGTGTTGAGCTCATTGATTCAGTAGTAGACATAGGGCCCGTTCGGCAAAAGGGTGAAAATGCATTCCGTAGCTTTCCAAAAGCAGGAAAGTAGGAAGCTTGTTCGGTAATCATAGAATTAAAATCGGTAAGGAATTCTCAGAAAGTCAGAAAAGGCATTTTAACGGAAGTTTCTGTACTTAGCTTTCTCCTTAGTACTTTCTTCTTCTGGACCACGCTTTTTATTGAAATTCATTCCAAAAAAATTTTAGTTGCCGAATGACCCCATAGTGAGAAAGATAACTGAGATTTGTGAATGCTTGCAAGGTTTGTAATCAATTACATACTGACATTAAATGAAAAATGTGGTTTTCACCTTTTTGGTTTTCCAACTGTTAAGATCTATATGTGGTTTGATGCAGGTTGTCAAGTTTAACATTCATTTGGTGTCGGGGCGGGATCAAAAATCTTGACTGTTTTTCTCAAGCTTAGCACACCGATCGAGCTGTAAGTATAAAATAGAAGAAGACCACTTTATGGCAATTTTTACTCCTATATAATTTGTAACTTTTTAGATAACAAAACTCTCCATTTTTTCACTATGGCATTGCTTCCTATGGGAATGACTGAAATTTTTTTATAGAAAAAGCTTAGTCATATTTTTCTTACTGTTGGTTCCTCATTACTGTTGTGCAACGGAAGCTTTAACCCAAGGATTGGTTGTAATACCGATAATCTAGATAATAGCAAATAACAGAGAAAATAATCGAAAAAACACAATCACACACAATAACACCAATATTAACGTGGTTTGGCAAACCCACCTACTCCACCCGACAACCGATGAAGAAGATTTTACTGATCAGAGAAAAGAAACAACCTAATTACAAATCTATAATTCATTGTCTCTTTCTCTCTCACACTACAACCTGAGAAACCTTATTATGAAAACCCTCATAAATTTGTCTCTCCCTATCTAGTAATACTTTCACCTTTGGTTCACTTTCTCTCTCTCTCTTCTTACCATTCCTTTACAATAGCCAACTAGTTGAGTATATATAATACCCAAGAGTTCCTAATCCATACAAGGATCCAAATTGAATAACAATACCAATTACCAATTAGAATACCATGTACTTATGGGAGTAAAATTCCTACATACATTGTTTCTAGAAACAAACATAAGATATGATCCTATAGACCTCACTTAATATAAGCTATGATCCTGGACATTGAGAGCCAATACACAACAATCTCCACCTTGGCGAGCCAATGAACTTGATTATTGTTGACTCCACCCTCGCATGTGAAACCTTCTTGATCCATGTTGCCGCCTCCACCCTTTTGGGTGCCCAATCAATTATGATTGACCGACAAGTTTGAGATACCCTCAAACTTGCCCACAGGAATCCACTTGCTGACCATCTTTCCCATTCTTGAGTTCCTTCCTTCTGCAACCACCTTGTTCATAACAGAACCATGTGATTTAAACATCACCTTGCCTGCCTTAGGACCAACTTTAGATCTTACTATTGTTTGACCCAATAGTATATACAAACCACTACTACTCGCAACTCCTTTCATGATCACATTGGAATCTCTGCAAACCTCTACAACTCCACCTTTGCCAGTGAACTTGTAACCCAAAGAATCTAACTTGAAAAGAGAAATTAGTTCTCTTTGCAAACTCGGCACATGTCGAACACCTTCAAAAGTATGTATCCTCCCGTCATACACCTTGATGCGAATATTACCGACTCGACTTCTTGGAGCCATCACACATCGACATCCAACCACCCTCATATCTTTCATACTTGTCGAACTATGACCTATGTGAACAAACATGTTTTGTGGCACCAATATCAAGTACCCATTCCCGATGTAAATTTTCTTCTTGAGTAGTCACCAAGAGTAATTCATCATCAAACTCCACTTGATTAGTTTGTCCGCCAGAATTAGCAATATGCTTACCTTTCCCTGACTTGGAGCTATTTGCCGAAACCGCTCCACCTTTTTCCTCATAATCTCGTTTAACGTGTCATATTTTTCCGCACTTCCAACATTCTATGTGAGGTTTGTTACACTTGTTAAATCCTTTCCGTGATCCCCTATTAATCACCAAACCCTCACCATGAGATTCACCATCTCTGCCTTTATTTCTGATTTCATGAGATAAAAGAGCACTGCAACCTCATCCAATTCCAAAGTTTCCTTTCCATAGAACAACGTGGTGATAATATGCTCGTAGGATTGGGGCATGGAGTTCAGAAGTAGATGTGCTTTATCTTCATCCTCTAACTTCACTCCAACATGAACCAATTCAGAAAGCATGCTATTCAAGACACTGAGATATTCATTAATACCTGTACCTTCTGCCATCCCCAACCTGTAAAGTTGATGCTTGCGGTACAATCGATTTGATAACGACTTAGTCATATACAAACTTTCAAGCTTTAACCAAAGTTTTACCGAAGAACTTTCTGTGAGAACGTTTGACAAGACCTCTTTCATTAAACACAATCGAATCGCACTAGTAGCCTTCAAATCAAATTCTTCCCAAACATCATCTGCCATATCCGTCGGTTTTCCTTTTAATGCTTTGTGTAGATCAGATTGTACCAAGAGATCGATCTTGGACTTGTACTTTCCACAAACCAAAATTCATCTTTCCATCGAACTAGTCTATATCAAACTTCAAACCCTTTGCGCAATCTCGAAAATCCCTACAACCTAGAACCTTACTGTGATACCACTTGTTGTGCAACAGAAACTTTAACCCAAGGATTGGTTGTAATACCGATAATCTAGATAATAACAAATAAAATAATCAAAAAAAGACAATCACACACAATAACACTAATATTAATGTGGTTTGACAAACCCGCCTACTCCACCTGGCAACCGATCAAGAAGATTTTACTAATCAGAGAAAAGAAACAACCTAATTATAAATCTATAATTCCTTGTCTCTTTCTCTCTCACACTAGAACCTGAGAAACCTTATTATGAAAACCCTCATAAATTTGTCTCTCCCTATCTAATAATACTTTCACCTTTGGTTCACTCTCTCTCTTCTTACCACCCCTTTACAATAGCCAACTAGTTGAGTATATATAATACCCAAGAGTTCCTAATCCATACAAGGATCCAAATTGAATAACACTTAATACCAATTACCAATTAGAATACCAAGTACTTATGGGAGTAAACTTCCTACATACATTGTTTCTAGAAACAAACATAAGATATGATCCTATAAACCTCACTTAATATAAGCTACGATCATGCGCATTGAGAGTCAATACACAACAATTACTTTTACTAGTCATTAATTGATTTTGTCAATTTCAAATGCATTTACAAAGTTGTATGAGGGTGTATCTGTAAGCTCTTTCTTGAGCTTGGTCACAGATCAGGGTGATGTACTCTTTCTGTTGACTCTTCTCTTGATATCTGCAAAGACCACCGGTTATAGTCCGGTGGGTAAAGCTCCAACGATCAAGTCAGTAATGGAGGCCAAGTTTAGAAATGAGTGTAATCAAAGAGTGAATAGTTACCTCCTGTTTGCCCTACAGTTTTCCTTATATATCGGTTGAAACCGCTTACTCCTAGCCCTAGCTTGGATATTTTCAAGATCCTAGGGATCTTCTTTCTTTGACGTGGTTCATTCTCATTCATACATTATGGGGCTAATGCTTGACAGCTAACTACCATGCGCCTTGCCCGTGATACTCTAGAATGTTCCTGGCTTCTATCTACTACTTCTCAGTTTCTCCCTACTGTCTTACCCCTAATGCCTCTATCCTGCCACGCTAACTGCAGCATATGGTACTTCCATCGCCCCTTCTCTGTCCGTCTTCCGTGATCTGGTCTTATCACTTGGATGACGGTCCAGAGGCTTATCTTACGTGGCCTTTAACTTTTCCCGAGGAAAAAATTGTCTTTTATATTCACGTGAGTTGCACGCTTTTCCTTTTCTGACTCTTCAAAAAAGATTCCCTTACACATGTCCGACATGCATTAACTCTGCCCACGTGCTGTATCACGCTTACCCTAGGCGCAATGATGGGATTACTGCGGTCTTTTGGTTTTCCAACGCCTTGTCCCATCATTTCTCCCTCTCTCCTCGTTGCTTTCCACGCGTTTTGCTCAAGGACTATAAACTGAGCACTTAACCTTCTTTCTTTCTTTCTTACTTTCTTCCTTCTTTCCTTTCTTGCTTAAGCTTTTCTCTTTTCTCCTCCGTTCTGCAAACTGCACCTCTTTCCTCTGCTCCGGCGACAACGCTTTGATTTTTCTGCTTGCATATTCACCATCTTGATTTTCCAGGTTGGTTGGTTCTACTTCTCATCTTATGTCTTCAATTTCTCATTAAATAACTGTTTTAGGCTATTTTTCTAGATTTGCATTTCATGTCTATGTCTGTTTAGATCTTCTTTATTTTTGTTTAGTTTTCTCTTGCCTTCTGCTTTAGATCTCTCCTCTAGTGACCATTATGCACAGAAAGAATTTTAATTGAACTCTTTTTCTTCTCTGTGTTAGGACCTTCCCTTGGCGCCCCCATCTTTTTCTTCTTATAGTCTTGTTGATTAGAGTACCAATGGCATCTAGGCAAGCCAATCAGAAGAAAAATACCTCAAACAGAGTTAGGGATGAGGCTTCTGGAGACGACGACATTCAAATCCGTCAACTTGCTAAACCTCCTTCTTCCACTTATTATCTAGATCTGCAAAACCCGGCTACGTATGAGTTTAGACCTGACCTAGATCTTTTCTGTCAGCAGTACGACATACCTGATGACGTAGATCTTTTTCACTACAAAAAGGCTCTTCGTTTCGCACATCACGATTTCTCCAAGCAAGACGCCATCATGGTGACGGCTCACTAAATTGCTTTTGGTTGCCGGTTTCCGTTGTCGGAACTTGTTCGTGACGTTCTTAATTTTTATAAACTCGCCACTGGTCAGTGTATAGGAAATTTCTGGCGGGTCTTAAGAGCTATGGACCAACTGAACAGTGAGGGCACCACTGCTGTTTCTCTTAACGACATACGCCAGTCTTACTATGTTAGGGTTTGTGAGGAAAAATGCGGCCAGCCTTATTATTACTTCGTTAAGCGCAGTGGTAGGAAATCCATTGTGGAGAAGTTACCTGAAAGCGATAAGGAATGGCCTGACTTCCCCTTGGTTATCAGTGGCAACTTTGGGGGTAAAGGTCCCAACATTAAAAAACCTTTGAAATATTGGCGGTTTAACACTGGAAGGTTTTTTTTCTTACCTTTTACATGTGTTAATCTTTTGATCTGAATTTTGATTTTTGTTGATCCATCTGACTTTATTTCCCTTTTTCTTTTCTATCTTCCAGAAATCTGCGGGGATGGCAAAGCTATAAAACCCCGCGTTGACGCCCCTTGGGAGCCCCTAATCGATTCAGGGCCTGACGGCTATTCTGCCATTCGAGAGCTTACTTGCTCGAAGAAGAACGACACCTCACTGACCAAGGATCTAGACCTTGGGGAATACGTTCTCCCTGTATGCTGCCATAAAGATTATCTGAAGGATAAGAAAGGCAAGCCTCCTTCTGCCGCTCCTGTGCCTCCTCCTTCTTCTAAATTTAAAGGTAAAGCCCCTGCTGCTGAAACCGCCAACGATGATGAGGATGATGGAGATAATATCCCACTTCAGGACATATTAGTTCTGAAGCGTTCTCGCAATCCGTCATCCACCTCTCCTGCTGTAGCCTCACTACCGACCTCCCAACCGGGATCCCTAGTGAAGAAAAAGCAAACAAGAGTAACCTCTCAGCTCTCTCCTTTTTTATCTACCCTGCGCCTTCAAAAACTTGTCAGACCTTCTACTTGTGATCTTTCTCCTGCTTCGACTGAGATCTCTGATTTTCAGGCTATCCAAGGTGAGCCGGAATCTTTGCCCGAGTCTCCTGAGCTTCCACTAGCGCGCACAAAGCAAACTGCCCGTAAGGCAAAAAGAGTCAAGATCCCCAAAAGGAAACTTGATCAATCAGTCCAGTCTTTCAGTCATTCCGCCGACTCGATGGAACTCCCCAACCAGCCTGATTTTAGTGGGGTTAAGGTTTTTGAGGAAATCGATGACCTTGGGCTTGACACTGACGGTCTCAATTTTGGGGATACCGTCATGGAGGACTCCCTTCACTCAGGTTAAGCTTCTTCTTCTTCGCATTCTTCCTTTGACAAACTTGCACTTGTGGATCCTAATGAGCCTCCTGATGTCGGCGCTATGCCGCCTCCTCTTCCTATTGACCATGAACTTTTTGACGTTGCAACCTTAGTTATTCCTGTTCGTGAAACGCCTAGATATATTCGTCGGCGTGCTTCTAATTACTGCTCTTCTACCTATGAGCCAGGTGATAAAGCTAATGTTGGTTGTCCACCTCCTTTGGCATCTGATGCTGCTCCAACTCCTATCCACACGCCATCTTCTGTGCCTAATGAGTCTAGGATGCCGGATCTCATGGCTTCTAGCGTTCTTGCTCGTGGAGACTCTTCCGTACCTGATGCCGGCAAAACCAGCTCTTCTCGAGGTACTGATTGTTGTGAAGTCCCTCCCCTTTCTCAAACAAAGGCTTCTACTTTTGTAGGTCGCCCTTCCCTCAGCCAGACGGATTCTGCCTTCAATGATGGTGTTGTTGCATTCACTGTTATGCAAAATTCAATCCTACCCTCTGATCAAGTCAAAATTGACCAGATGTCATTCAGTGAATGCAACCGGGAACTCTACAAGGCTCTATCTCTTGTAAGTTTTGATCTTAGTTGTCGTTCTACTTATTTCCTAATATCCTTGTTGCTAACCCCTTATTTTTACTTGTAGGTTAATGGTCTCACGGTTAGGTCTGGTACCTGCGTTTCTGAACTGATGGAAGAGCGTAAAAGCCTCTTTCAAGAAAAACATAATCTCACACTTGACAAGAACCGTCTAGTTAATGAGAAATGGGCTCTCCAGGCTGAAATAGAACAACTCAGGTCTCAGCGCAAGGAGGCTGCCGCCAACCTTGAGGCTGAAATCAAGCAGATACAGTCCAGGCTGGAGGGGGAATTCCGGGAACGAGTTGCTGCTCTGGAATCCACTCATCACAAGGAGATTGCTAAATGGCGGGAGCAAGTTGATGAGAAAATTCTCCGCCTTCATGAGATGACGACTAAGCATGAGAATGACTACGACCAATGGTGTCTTGACATTGCTGAGCGAGAGGCGGTCCTTAGATAGGAGAAGGAGGATGTCGTTGCCAAAGTTTTGGAAGATTACAAGGCCAAATACGATGAGCCTGTGGCGAAATCTACTAAGCAGATTGCTGCTCAGGTAAAGGTTCAAGTGAAGGAGAACTTGGTTTCCTTTTTTGCTTCCAAGAAGATGAAACCTTCTCCTTCCTTGCTTGCTTCTCCTAGTCCGTCATCTCATGAGGGTCCACCTCTTCCCCCCCCCCAACCTTGAGCACAGTGAGATTTATAGCTTTTTGTACTAAACATTGTTATTGTAAACTTTAATACTTTGTATCTTGTTGTCGATTTCCTTATTTATAAACTTTCGACTTCTTAATCATTGCTTGCATTACTCATTTCTTGCTTCTGGTAACACATATCTCTCTTAGAACTATCTTAGTTCATTCTCTGAGCTATACCCGTCATGGGGGCATACCTATGTAATCTAGTTACATAGCGTGTCCCCTTTGCTGGTGAAGGTTTCTCGTGTGTCAACATTAGGTCTTACTTCCTCAGTTCCCGTCGTCACGGTTAACTCGAAGTGAGACCCCATTGACCCACTAGCACTGTTGTTCTTCTCTCCTAGAGGCATCTCACTGCATTGTCTATCTCAACCTCAGTGAGAAGGAAACAATATATAGAGACTGCCAACGTATAGTTAACAGCATGCTAAGCCAAGTCTACACTTATATTGTTTCCCACCAATCTAAATTGGATTTCAATCTTAATCTTCTTGACTGATCTTTAGCGTGATCCCAGTCAAGGTATCTTTTCTCATTATCTTATATGATAGCTGCACACGGTAAACTATAGGGACTAGATACTACAATCATCTATTTCATTAAGAAATTTCAAAATTCACAACTTATAATGATGCGAGTCTGAGATCAAACATCCTTACAAAATTTTGAAAACTAATACTTCTCTGCTTTCCTAAGCATAGTGTTTCTTCAAATTGCTGATACTCCAAGGCTTGTCTACAGGGGTGCCATTCTGGTATGTCAAGTAGTATGCTCCATTAACTCCAACCTTGTCTACCAGGAAAGGTCCCTCCCAATTTGGTTCTAGCTTGGCTGGTGGCGGATTATGCTTCTTGAGTACGAGATCTCCTGGAATGAGACTTCTCGGTTTGACTTTCTTGTTGTAAGCTTTCTCCACCTGCCTATGGTAGTTTTCAAGTTTCATCTTTGCGCGTTCTCGAACTTCATCTGCCATGATCAACTCCCTTTCTATTACTTCATTGTTCTTCCCAATATCAACTACTACATTCTTGACGTTATGCACTACCATCTCTTGCGGAATCACTGCTTCCATGCCATAGGTGAGAGAGAAGGGTGTTGCACCTGTTGATCTTTTTGGTGTTGTTTGATAGGCCCAAAGTACTTCCCATAAGTTCTCGTACCATTTTTCTTTCTTATCCTCCAGTTTCTTCTTTAAAACTTCAAGTATTGCTTTGTTCGACGCTTCAGCTTGCCTGTTTCCCTGTGGGTGGAACGAAGTTGCAAACAGTTGCTTGATGTTGTAACTTTCCAGGAATTGTTTCAACTTATCCCCTCTAAACTGTGCACCGTTGTCCGCCACAACTGCCTTTGGAAGTCCAAACCTGCAAATAATGTTCGACCAGATGAAATCTTTGACCTCAGCCTCCCTTATCTTCCTCAGTGGTTCTGCTTCTATCCACTTGGTGAAGTAATCCGTGGCTACTATGAGATATTCCCTGCCCTGCGATTTTTCCAGCTTGCCCACTATGTCAATCCCCCACATCGAGAAGGGCCACGAGTTACTTATGAAATGAAGATTTTCCGCTGGGGTATGGATCAGCCTTCCATGGATTTGACAACCATGGCACTTCTTGGCGTAGTCACAACAATCTTTGTCCATACTTGGCCAGTAATGCCCATGTATCATAATTCTATGTGCCATAACCCTTCCTGGGGAATGATTTCCGCAACTGCCACTATGGTTTTCCGTCATGACCCCTTCCTTTTGAGATGGATGGACACATCTTAGTAATGGTCCAGCTGGAGATCTTCTACATAGGTCTTCGCCTACTAAAGCATATCTCTTGGACTGTTCCAGAAATGATCTTGCTTTCGTCTTTTCCTCTGGAAGTGTCCCATTCTTCAAGTAGTCAGTTCTCGGATCCATCCAGCTCGCCCCGATGTTTTGTATGAGGTTCACGATTTTCTCTTCCATCTCTATCATTGGCTGAGATCTCTTTGTGAAGGTAATTGTCGTAGTTGAATCTTCTTCTGTTGCCGTAGCTAGGTAAGCCAAGGCATCTGCGTGACGGTTTTCTCCTCTAAACAAATGCAAAATTTCCACTTTTGAAAATTTGTCGACACTCCGCTTCAAGGATTCAAGGTATGCCGCCATCTTTCCTGTCAAGGCTCTGTACACTCCACTGAATTGCTCCACCACTAACATTGAATTAGTGAACACTGTAATCTCGTCCGCCCCAAGCTTTCTCAATACTTCCAACCCCTTAAGCATAGCTTCATACTCTGTTTCATTGTTGGTTGCTGGGAAGGCTAAGCTTTCCGCTATCTCGATTTTTGTCTCGTCAGGTGTTATGATCACCACCACTATTGCTAATCTTCCTTTGTTCACTGACCCATCTGTGAAAATTCTCCAACCTTTAACCTGTTGCCAGTTGAGCGTTTCTGGAACCGGGACCTCAAGTTGCTCGTCTACCATCATATCCACATGCCAAGTTTCATCTTCTATGGGGAAATCTGCCAAGAAATCTGCAAGTACTTGGGACTTTTCTGCCTTCTTCTGTTCATACTGGATTTGATACTTACTTTGCGATACTGCCCATTTTTCCATCCTCCCTGAACGTTCTAACTTTGGCATTACTTGATTCAGTGGTAGATTTGTAACCACTGTGAGGTGATAGGCTTCAAAATAAGGTCTCAACCTCTGTGACGCAAAAAGTAGAGCTAGTGCATGCTTCTCCACCCTGGAATATCTTGTTTCTGGCGAAGTCATCTTTTTGCTGAGGAAGTAGACCGGGTTTTCGTTGCACTGACTGCTATGTCTGATACTGCCAAGTAGATGAAGAGTGTTTCCCCTGGTGTTGGTTTTGACAGTATTGGCGTCCTACTTAGATATTCTTTCAGTTTCTGGAAGGCCCTTTCGTATTCATCATTCCATTCAAAAGACAAATTTTCCCTCAAGAGTTGAAAAATTGGTTTGCACTTATCTGTGGACCTTGAGATGAATCTTCCTAACGCCGTAATTCTCCCCGCCAGCACCTGTACTTCTTTTTGAGTCCTTGGTGACGACATTTCCGTCAGAGCTCTAATCTGGTCTTGACTGACTTCTATTCCTCTCTTGGTGACTATGTAGCCGAGAAACCTTCCTGACGTCACTCCAAAGGTACACTTTTCTGGGTTGAGCTTCATGTTGAATTGACGTAATATCTGGAAAGTCTCTCTTAGGTCTTCCAGGTGATCTGATGGCTCCCTTGACTTCACCAACATGTCGTCAATGTATACTTCAACCGTCTTCTTCAACTGGTTCTCACATTGTCTCGACCAACCTTTGGTATGTGGCTCCTGCATTTTTCAAACCAAATGGCATTTTGGTATAACACAATGTCCTCGTACCAGTGTAGAAGGCGGTTTTCTCCTGATCTGGCCCCTAAAGTGGGATTTGATTGTAACCTGAATAGCCATCCATGAAAGATAGCAATCCATATCCCGATGTTCTGTCAATGAGCTCATCCACCCTCGGCATGACGTATCTATCCTTGGGGCAAGCTCTATTTAAGCTGGTGAAGTCAATACAAATGCGAACTTTTCCATTCCTTTTTGGTACCGCCACTATGTTTGCCACCCATTCTGGATATTGAACTTCTCTTACTATACCGACTCTCTCCATCTTTTCTACTTCTGCTTGGACTGCTTCTGCTAGTGCCGACTTTATTGTTCTAACCTTTTGCGCTACTGGCTTGAAATTTGGATCCACATTCAATTCATGACATGCTATGTTTGGGTATATTCCTGTCATGTCATGCACAGACCAAGCAAATACATCTACATTATCTTTTAGGAACTGCCAAAGATCATGTCTCACTTTAGGGTCTAAATTAGCTCCCATGTAAGTAATCCGCTGACCTTCTGCTTCAGTGAGGTTGACGGGTTCTGTCTGTTCCTCAGTTTTAGAAATTTCTCCGGGGAACCCGTCATCCTCCTTCTGTCGTTGCTATGCTGAAGTAGAGGCCATGCCGGCACCTATTGTGCCTTGCCTCATAGTCTTAACCGTTGTTATCTTCAGGTTTTTTGCCATTGCTTGATTACTTCTTATCTCATATTGGCCATCTTCGGTTGGAAAACAGATTTTCTGATAGTAGCTTGACGGAATAGCCTTCATTAAGTGGATCCATTCTCGTCCCAAGATCGCGTTGTACTCTGTAGAAGCTTCAATGACTACAAATCTTGACATGATAGTTCTGGTATGAGCCGTGACTGGTAGCGTAATCTCTCCCAATGGCGGAACTGCTCCTCCATTGAAACCATGAATGTCTCCAGGTGAGTTTATCAAACAGTTCCTTTCTAGCTTCATTTGATCCAGCCCCCTAGTGAACATAACGTCCACATCACTTCCACAATCTACAAGTACCTTAGTTATATTCCAATTTCCAATGAGTATTGAAATGACTAGTGGGTCATTGTGCCGCGTCACCACTCCCTTTAGGTCCTCCTCCGAGAACCCAATTGGTTCATCTTGATGCACTGGCCTTCCATTCCTCATCACGGGTACCTCTCCTGCTATGGATGGCTCTTCTCTTATTTGCATCAACTTTCACACCTTTTTCTTTACTTGGTTAATGGACTCTCTAGCCCCTTCTAAGATCATATTAACTGTTCCTCTGACTGGTGCTTCTGGTTTTGCCGCTTCCCTATTATTATCTACAATAAACTCCCTCAAGTGATCACTATCAATCCACTTCCAGATTAATGACTTAAATTCATAGCAATCTTCTGTAGGATGATTATAAGTCTGATGATAATCACAAAATGGCTTACCTCTCACTGTTCTACATCTTACAGATGGCTCTTGGAAGTACTTTCTTCCCCTTATCCTCTTCAACATTTGATCCAGGGGCGCATGGTGAGTTGTGGCAGCGGTTTTGGTGGCGTTAGCTTTCTTGGGGGAGAATCTCTGTCTTCCCGTCTATCTCTTTTGTCAGATCCCCTCGCCCCGTCCCTGTTTCTTCTTGTGCCGGATTCTCTAGGTGGACTGTCATTCCATGAACCGGTATCTGCTTTCTTTCCTTTCTCTGTTACGACATTGACAGTTACTGTTGACACCTTTGGTGCCCTCCGAGAAGCTATATCTTCCAATCTGATGTACTTTTCTATCTTTTGAAAAAGCTCATCTAAGTTTCTCATCTGTGAAGATACTATAGAGTCATACGTTGGTGACTTCTTGCTTATCCGTTTTTGAAATGCTACCACAACTGTTCTCTCATCCACACCGCCATCTGTTCTCAAAATCTCATTTTTGAAATTAGTAACAAATTTTCTGAGGGACTCACCTGGTGCTTGTTCTAAATCAAACAACGACGCTATATTTGTCGTTGCCTCTTCTGATGAATGTAATGCTTGACAAACATTTCGCTTAGCTGGGGAAAACTTGATACACTTACCGGAGATAAACTTAGATACCAATCTATGGCATTGTGTTTCAAACTGCTCGGGAATAGCCGACACCACATTCCATCATATTGACTTCCTTCCCAAGCCGCCATCTTTTGCTTAAAGTTGTTCAAGTGTTGCACAGGATCAGTTGTTCAATCATATTCATTGAACTTTGGAGATTGGAACTTACTTGGAAACCCGCGACGGTAGCATATCTCCGCCAATGGTTTTTTGCCTAATCTTTCCAGATCTTGAGTCACCTCTATGTTTTTTCCTTTATTCTGGGCCTTCATATCTTCATGTACCTTGCATATCATGTCAAAGAGCCTGGTGTAAGGATCACTTGCCGGAATCTCATCTTCATTGGCTCCCTCCTTTTGTTCGACTTCGCGGATTCGAACACCAGATTCGCCAGAACCCTCCCCTTCATCGTTTCTCTGTACTGGCAGTCGAGACCTTACACCTCCTTCTCCACCTCCTTGTGTTATCCCTTCTGTTGGTCTTCTCATGTTCTCATTCCTAACAGCTTCATTTTCTCTTTCTTGAAGATTCTGGTGTTCCACCTCTTCTCTTCCCAGCTGTTCTCTCAGCCTTTGGTTCTCTTCCCTTAACCTCCTTGTTTGATCCTCAACCTCTTGAGTTTTCTCCAACTGGTTGGCGTGAGGAACTCTCAACCTCTTGAGTTTGCTCCAGCTGCTTGGCGTGAGGAACTCCACCTGCTATACCCCCAGGATAAGTAGATGACCTAGTCTGCGTCACCATTCCTTTTCTTCTTCTTCTTTCTGCTATTCACTAAACCCTAGATCTGATCTTGAAAAGTAGCTGCCCTCCTTCTAGCGCCAAATGTTAGCTCTTTCTTGAGCTTGGTCACTGATCAGGGTGATGTACTCCTTCTGTTGACTCTCCTCTTGATACCTGTAAAGACCACCGGTTATAATCCGGTGGGTAAAGATCCAACGATCAAGTCAGTAATGGAGGCCAAGTTTAGAAATGAGTGTAATCAAAGAGTGAATAGTTACCTCCTGTTTGCCCTACAGTTTTCCTTATATATCGGTTTAAACCGCTTACTCCTAGCCCTTGGATATTTTCAAGATCCTAGGGCTCTTCTTTCTTTGACGTGGTTCATTCTCCTTCATACATGATGGGGTTAATGCTTGACAGCTAACTACCATGCGCCTTGCCCATGATACTCTAGAATGTTCCTGGCTTCTATCTACTACTTCTCGGTTTCTCCCTACTATCTTACCCCTAATGCCTCTATCCCGCCACGCTAACTGCAGCATATGGTACTTACAGTATCAAAGAATTGCCAAGATCAACATCACAAAATATTGTAGACAAACTACAGAAGAAACGAATTGCTCGACAGACTTCTTCAGACCTCATAAAGAGATGAAGCTTCATCTGTAGGATCATATAAATAGTCAACGATAAGATTGTGGATTTAGTTGATACACTCTCAAAAGATTAGATTATCTGCATTGCATTAGAGGTTCCTCTTGCATTTCCTCAAGCAACTCCAGCATCAACCTTTCCTCATAGTCAGATCGGATTTATATATTCTCTTACCAAAACAATTTTTACCACTATTTGTGAGACGTCCATCAAATTTTAATGCCCAAAGGCCAGGTTGCTACTGGGGATAACTGGAGTAGGATCATATCACTACAGCCCTATGGTGCTGAAAATACTTGACTATTTGTATTTATTATACATTGATTCCTGACTCTAAAAGTACATACAACAGGCACTTTGATTCATGGCCTATTCATTTAGGTTAGTGGGATGAAGCGATAACATTGTTAGGTGAAATCGTTTGCCATGGAATCTCACCGCAGTTAATCAACCCTGTAAATTGATAACCTGGTGTTAAAATGAGAATCAAACCCGACAAGCAATAGAAGCAATCTTAGGTTGGAGAAAAGCATTTAAAATGAGTGCAGAAAATGCAAAACCAAGAAACGGATTTATGAGGGAAGGAAATATGTTTAGTGGCTCCCTCTGTTGAATTATCTATATTTGTATTGTTTTCAGTAATGGGGGTGATGGGTATTGGGTAGTAATGGATTGACTTAGTACCATCTGAAGAGTCATTTACGGGCATTCCTTTTTTTTTCGTAGAGACTCCTGTTTCATCTATTTTCGTAAAAGTGAATCTGTGTTTCTTCTTATACAGAAATATAGGCTTGAGAAGAGTCATTTGTCAGAATCGTACATTGACAATGAGCAAGAAGGTGAGATAGAAATACACGTACAAAACAATGACTGGTTGATTAAGTTAAGAGGCTGTTTTATTGAAAAACAATTATGTTTCTGAGAGGTTTGCATTAGGGGTGGGCACGGTTCGGTTCGATTTTAGTTTCCCACCAAATTGGAACTGAACTGTGCATACTAGTACGGTTCAGTTTACAGAACTGTAAATTTGTTGATAAAACTGAACTGCACTGAACCGATTCAATTCAGTTCGGTTCGGTTCGGTTTCTGGTTTGGGCTTTAATCTGGGCTTATATTTTGGGCTTTAATAACTTAATAATACACCAAAAAACCAACAAAATTATAAAACATTTAAAACAAACTGATTCATAATAGTCCAACAAGGTCCAATACAACTTAAAAGTAAAAGTCAAACAAACAAAACAAAGTTTGGCCCAAACTCCAAAACACTTCTTCTTCCAAGCTCTGCCAACTTCTTCTTCTTCTTCCAAGCTACTGCAACTCTGCAACATACAAATACAAATACAATGAATGTTAGCAAATTCAAAAATTAAATTAATCCAAAGTTCCTTAACAAACAAACATACCAACAAAATTAATAATGAATTCATGTAAACATTGTGTTTTATTTATCAATCTGGAATTTTGGGGGTTAATCTTATTATATTAAAATCAAGAATCATAATCGAACAAGTGATCTGTTTTACAACAAAATTTTGCTGTATAGCTACTTAGCTAGACAAATGCTACATGTTTCTTCTTTAAATTGAATAAGTCAAGAACATTCTGACATTATATATAAAACGACTAATTTTAAGGAAAAAAACTATGTAAGAAAAAATTATATTAAAAATCACAAATTATTTATTATTATGTTAAATGAATTGGACTAATTTTAAGAAAAAACTTTCTACCTTGAATGAAACGAACACCGAGGTTGTTGAGATGATCAACTCCTCTTCTTACAAGTTCTGAACAAAGTGGAGAACCCACAAATCCAAGACCACCTGTAACTACAAATCTATTAGCGGGGTTGGTGTCTTGGTGAAAATAACAAGATGAATGGGGGTTCAAGAATAACAACTTAACATGATTCGAAGATGAAGACGATAATTGATGAATTGAAGTGTTGTTCTGGATTTCTGGTGGACTGGTGGTGGTGGTGATGGTGGTGGCGGCGGAGATCGAACTTGAGAGAGGGAGATAGCTTGAGAAAGTCTGAATACGATTAAGCCTAAAACCCTAGTGTTTTTTTATCAAGTGAGCCCAGTTGCATAATAGTAAATTAGTAATGATATTATTTTTTAAAAAAATATTTATTTACTTCGGTTCGGTTCGGTTTAAACCGAACAAAATAAACAGGAACTAGAACTGGACTGAATATGCTCGGTTTAGTCCGGTTTCGGTTCGGTTTCATTCGGTTCTTGGTCAACACAGTTTTAACCAGTTTTTGACCGGTTATTCCGGTTTGGTTTTCCAGTTTTCCGGTTTTCTGCCCACCCCTAGTTTGCATGTAGCTCAGACTCTACAGATGCAAATTGATGTACAAAACAAACTTCATGAACAGATTTCTAAAGTTGGTGTTTTATCTAATCTTTAATCTTTTGATTCATCGTTACCTGAATACTATTCTTATCGTTTCTTAGGTTGAACCCTTGCCATTTCATAACCCTACAACGCAATGGAGGAAGCTACTAAATGTATGCTCAGAAAGATCAAATGAAGTCTATCAGTTTTATGGCCAAATGAAGCTTCTTGAGGACCAGCAGCAAGCTAGGGCACGCATTGATGACCTGAACCTGGAGCAGGCTAGGGCACACATTGATGACCTGGAGACTGAGCGTCGATCTTCAAAGAAACCTGTCCATGGATATTCAAATGGTTATGATCAAAATGGAGATCGATATAGAGGATGGTGGGAGTGGTTGGGAAACTGCAACTCAAGTCTCAAGCTGATGAGAGAGGCTAAAGCATAGTCTAGAAGGAAGTGACACTGAAACGTTTATTTTATACAAGAATTTAGCAAGGAAAAACCTAATTGTTGCTGCGTGGTTGCTACCCAAACATTATTGTTTTCAGTCAGATTACAAAATTGCTTAATTTTCTACTACTTTTAACATTTAGTATATCTTCATTTTTAAGGCATTTACTAAACATTCTAAACTTGGTGCCATTGCAAGGACTATAAGTAACATCAAGAGGTTTTCAACAACATTCAAAGAACACAAGCAATGGCATCACTAGCACAATTTTCTGATACAGCTACTCTAGAAGAGGTAATTTCATTTTTGCCTTGCAGTTGTCTGAAACCTTTATTTTGCTATAAATTAATTTATAAATAAAAAATTCAATTCTCTGTACTTAATTTACGAATTCCTCCTGCCCATTTTTTTTTTCTTTTCCTGCTCACATTAGAACATTAACTGAACATTATAAATTCAATCCCATTGCGACCAATCACCAATGTGATACTGCAAATCTGCAATATCTGTATGCAGATCTTCAAGACCAATGTGATACTGCAATATCTGTAACTTCAAGAACACTAAGATCAGAACACCCACAGACTAAGAAATAGATCTCTACCCATTTTATATGTATTGCATTGCCTGCAAGCTGCCCGAAGAAGTTTTATACCTATTTTGTGAATCAAACTGCAACCCACAAAGCAGCTGGCACACCTGGCCGCAAGTGCCGAACAGGCGAAGGCAAGGGTCAGCTGCTAGCATGTAATTAGAGATGATAAACAAAATCAAACTAGTACACATGCTGGCACAACCCCGATGATGCCCTGTATGAGTTTGTGCTTATATAGGACGGGTGAGGCTTTATTTCTTGACGAAATGAATGTGACAAAAAACACAAAATAATGGAAAATTTTGTATTTTACTACATGAGTAATGCTGCTTTCTCTGTGATATTCCAGACCTGATTATCTATTTAACTACATCTATTTGCTCTTCTTTTCCTTAATGAGTGCCTTGTTTATGGAAGGAACTACACCACCTCCGGGGATTATTGCTTTAACTAGTACATCAAGTTCCTCGTCCTGTCTAATCGCTAACTGCAGCTGCCTTGGAGTAATGCGCCGAACTTTAAGGTCCTTGCACGCACAACCTGCCAACTCCAATACCTCTGCTGCAAGGAATTCTAAAACAGCCGCTGTGCAAACAGCTGCAGAAGCCCCAAAACGCATTTTTCCAACACTTCCTGCTTTCAAATAGCGGTGGATCCAGCCTACTGGCATCTGAAGACCGGCTCGATCAGAACGGGAAACCGGCCTCTTTGTGTACGCCTTATCACCTTTTCTTGCCCTTACCACCTAAACAAAGAACAAAGAGAATTATTCTCCAAAAAATGCAATCCAATATTTAAACAGATTAAAAGAAAGAGATTTTTGGACATATCCCCCCATTTGAAAGTCGAAATTTGAGATACCCCCATTTGAAATTTTTTTTGAGATACCCCCCAATTCAAGACAGAAGAGCTTTACAGCCGTAGGTGAGTTTTATGATGGACGGCTAAGATAACACCACATCTTGAATTGGGGGTATCTCGAAATTTTTTTCAAATGGGGGGTATCTCAAATTTCGACTTTCAAATGGGGGGTATGTCCAAAAATCTCTAAAAGAAATTTAAAATGAAAATAATGGGTCTGTTTGTGTGCAAGTGTGTAACTCGAGGTGTATGATCGACCTTCTAACGTGAAAGGACTGCATGACTTGTTTTATACAGGAATAGCGTAAACACATCTGGGAGGTACAGAAGAAGAAGACTCCAGCTGTGTCAGAGACAGCTTATCATGGAACAAAACGGATCCTTCAAGTCCCATGCGAACCTTATCCTTGTTCTTAGCTATAATTCTGTGTGCTAAAGGTTCACCTTTTCTTGCCCAGAGCTCCTAAACAAAGAACAAGAGATTTAAATGCAATGCAACATTTAAACAGATTAAAAAAAAAATTAAAATGAAAATAATGGGTCTGTTTGGGTTATCTCATCATTAACAAATTTAAAAAAAAACAAACGTGAGTACATGTAACTCGAGGTTTAATGGCGGTGTGTTTGATTGACCTTCAAAGTGTCCAACATTTTTGGCATGCCAGTATTATTCTGTACATGCAGAGCATAAACTACAACTGGCAGTAACAGAGGTACTTTACCTCTGCGCCAGAAGAAGAAGAAGAAGCCCCCAGCTGTGTCGAAGATGGGTTATCACGGTAAATAATGGATTCTCCTTGGACCAGGCAAACCTTATCCTTGTTCTTAGCTATAGTTCTGTGGATTAAAGGTTCACTTGCTTCGTTTCCTGCCACTGGCTCCTAGTAAGAAAGAACAAAGAGGAATTAATCAATCACGAAAAAAAGAAATACAAACAGGCCCATCTTTCTTACTAGAGCTGCTACAAACCTTATTCTTGTTCTTAGCTCGAGTTCTCAGTGCTAAAGACTCATTTGCATTTCCTGCCATTGGCTCCTAGCAAGAAATAAAAAAGAAGATTTATTCAATCACAAAATAATAATACAATTCTTATGGAACATATAATGCCAATGAAGAAACCTGTAATACCAACTTGAACTTAATTCTTATGGAAAATATAAACAATAATGTTTCAAATATACCAACCTGAGCAATAGATGCTTTCAAAGATGGCCAGAAATCCTGAATGCATGCAATAACCTGTGCTATAACATTCCGTGTTTTTGGTAAGGAAGCAACTTTAGATGGGGGGGTGGAAAACCTTGGATTCAATCTCTTGGTATTTACCACCCAAGAGAGGATGGACACAGGCATATAGAGAATCTGCTGTCGAGTTGAGTTCGTACCCGCCTTCCAAGCATAAGACAACTCTCCCACATGCGTATGTCATCAACTTCTCCGTCATAGTAAAGTATCCAAACGGTGTAATTTTACACCCTCCCATTTCATCACCAATGGCTGTAAGAAAATATAAGAAAACAAATTGATTCAAAACAGATAGTGTTTCATACAAAAAAAAAACAACTAAGATACTAATTGAGAAAGAAGTTGTGCCACAACCAATCTTTCTATAATCCACACACACACACACAGCCAATCAAAATTCAAACCAAATTCCACCACCTGTGCCACAACCAATCTTCTATAATCCACTCTCCTCCACCCACAAAAATAAAATAAAATTGCAGCTACAGTTTCAAAATAGCCTAATTTAAAGAAAGAAGTTGTTTATTTAATTAGTGAAGATACATAACAATCATTGTATCATCTCCAAGACAGAAAAATGTGTTAATAGCAAAATAACTGAAGCTCAGAAAGCATAATCACTTCTGTAAAGTTCAGTACACACATCTCTACTTGTAAAAGAAAGAAAAACGTTGCAATATAAGATGGAAATACCATAGAGACATTACAACAAAGTTGCTGATCGAAGACTAGAAAACTATGGTTTCTGGTTGTCAGTACTGTATAGAGTCTTTAGGTATTTCCTTTTATGGTTCACCTGACGAGGTTTTTTCAACACATTCTGATCAGGATTGGATTTTGAATTTCTATTTATCAAAAAAAAAAAGAAAGAATACCTGAATCAAAACCTGCAGACACAATTATCAGATCAGGCTCGAAATCATTTGGAACTGGGATCAAGACCTGATCCCAGATCATAGCGTAGTCACTATCACCAAACCCTTCACCAGTTAACGGAACATTAATGTTGCGACCACAAGCCTTCTTTCCCCCGATCTTATAGCATTCTCCATCTTTTCCACTTTTTCCATAGGGAAACAGGTCCGTCCTGCACAAAAAAAAAAAAAATAATATTACACTTAATAAAGCTAAGCCATGTCAATCATGTCTGTGTACAACATAGGCATATAAAAGTGGCTACAACAAAAAATAGAAGAAGTCGAAAATATCAACAGAAACTTCATTCCTTTATATGCACAAATAGTTTTTGGTGACGTAGATACTATTATATCGTATAGGCTTTGTCCCTTTGATTACATCCTTAAGCTCGGCTAAATAACAATTATACTGACTTAGCCTTGGATCCGCTTCTTTTGCTAGAACGCCTATTAAGAATTTACACCTATTCAGAAAAACATAAATAAATAGTTACAATGGGATTGGTAATAAAACCTAAAATGAGAAAAATAGTTAAAAATTTAAAATTATGTAAGGGTACCTTTTTCGCATATTTTCTTTTACAAGTTTATCATAAATTGTTGTACACCGTTCTGGTTTTTCTTCACATTTACCACCATTTTCTCTATGCTCCAGCATTCGTATATCATAATATATACCAACCTCCAACTGTATAAAAAAATACACAAATTGATTAGGACGAGATGCTTGTAAATTAGGAATTTCAGTTTCACATCCCTTGTTATCTAAGGACAACCCTTTACACATTTGTATTAGGATGTGATGCTTGTAGATTAAGCAAACCCATATAGTTATTGTCGTTCAGTTTTTTTTGGTTATGTTCAGTTTTAATACGTTGTAGAAAAACAATCATAACTTTGTGCTCGGAATTCCGAACAGTCATAACTTTGTGCTCGGAACTCCGAATGGCGATCTGTCTTTTGGTTTGGAAAGAGGACTCTCTCATCTTTCCAATGGTATATGGCACGTCGTCTGGAAATACGTATTTTGGCAGGAAAACGGCTTCACATTTCTGACAGGAAAAGTGCCTCTGGACAGCAGTTCTGACAGGTTTATTGCCTCTGGACGGTAAAGTGTCTATGAGCCTATTTTGGGCCCATAACGTGGTAAAACCTAATTTACCTTGTAATACACTATATAAAGCCATGATGGTGTAGGGAACTTAAAAGGAGTTGAAAAAGAGTTTTGGAAGCCATGAGAAACAAAAGTCTAAGTCTAAGGGAGTTTTGAGAGATTCAAAACTTGGAGATTTGAGGTTTGGGAGGCTTTGGCGAAAACTTGGGAGCAATCTTTGTTGGGGGATTTCTAGGTTTGTGTTCTTCTTGTAAAGGGTGTGAGGTTGAGTTGTGTGAGATCTCATCTTGTAATCCTTTTGGTGAAAGATAATAAAGTTCTTTGTTTTGCTTGTGGTGGTTTATTCCCCGTGAGGGTTCCACCACGTATATCTTGTTTATTGGTTTCATTTTTCTTATTATCATTACTTGTTTCTTCTAGATCTTGGGTTATTCCGCACTAGGGTTTATTGATTTATCATCGATTTTCCCAACAATTTGGTATCAAGAGCTTAGGTTGTAGAAGATGTCTGAAACGAAGTTTTCGAAGTATGATATTGAGAAGTTCGATGGAGTCATGAACTTTGGTTTATGGCAAATTCAAGTTCGGGATTACTTGGTGATGCTCGAATTGGATGATGCACTTGATGGTCCTCCTCTTGTACCGAAAAAGGGTCAAGAGAGTTTAGGAAACAATGCAGAGATGGAAGAAAAGATCGATGATGCATGGAAGAAGAAAGATCGGAAGGCAACAAGTCAAATCAGATTGTGTCTGACGATGAACATCCTATTAAACGTTACTTTAAATGGAGTTTCCACGGCAAAAGAACTCTGGGAAAAGTTGGAGAGTTTGTACATGGCATAGACGCTCACAAATCGGCTTCATCTAAATGAGCAGTTGCATCTTTTGCACATGGAGGAAGGTATATCGGTTTCTGATCACTTGTCAACTTTCAATTCGATCATTTCTGGTTTAGAATCCCTAGGAGAAGAGATTAAGGATGAGGATAAAGCTTTGCAATTGGTATGGTCACTTCCAGAGTCATATAAGCACTTGGCAACAACTTTGCTTTATGGTAAATCAAAGGTTACTCTTTCAGAAGTTACAGGTGCGTTGATTTCTTGGGAAACACGCTCAAAGAATGGTACAGGTACAAGTAGTGATTCTGGGAAGAAGACAAAAGGGAAAAAACATCGTTTTTTCGGTAATTGCTATAAGTGTGGTCATCCTGGTCACTTGAGAAAGGATTGCTTGGCAGAAGATGATGAACTAATTCGGCAAAAAGTTCCCATCATGCTAATCTAGCGGTTGCCCCTAGTGATGATGAGGGAGAGTTTTGTTTTGTGATGTCTACGTTGGTTACACAAAACGAATGATTGTTAGATAGTTGTGCCACAGAGCACATGTGTGCTAATCGCTCATATTTTAGTCGGTATGAGGATTGTCATGGGAAGGTGTTTACAGGAGATGGCTCGGGTATACGACTAAAGGGAGTCGGTGATGTTCACTTAAGGATGTTTGATGGTAATGTTCATTCAATCCAGGCTGTAAAACACGTGCCGAGGTTAAAGCGGAATATAATTAGTCTATCTAAGTTAGATTCTGTTGGTTATAATTACTCTTGTTATGGTGGAGTAATGAAGGTATACCGAGGAAACACTTTGGTCATTGATGGAAGCCAACGTAGAGACTTGTATGTACTGTTGGGAGAAGCAGTAACTGGTCGGACCTTAGAACATCTAAGTTGAAGATTGAGGATGCACATTCTCATGGAGATTCTACATTACCTGGAATTCAAAGAGTCCGGATGACAAAGAAGTGGGTTCCAAAGGTGGGTAAGTCCAAGGAAAACTTGGACTTGCATGATCATTGTTGATCGGTACCCGAAAGGGTGGAGTAACACAAAGAATTTTGTTGGTGACCTAGAAGATCCGGTTGAATTCATACCATGGTGGCGCATTGGTAGTTTGAATTCTGGTTTATGGAGATTGGCGTTCTTTGAAGGTGTCGGCTCAGATTTGAGAATCTTCGTCGAGGTGGAGAATTGTTGTTCAGTTTTTTTGGTTATGTTCAGTTTTAATACGTTGTAGAAAAACGTCATAACTTTGTGCTCGGAACTCCGAATGGCGATCTGTCTTTTGGCTTGGAAAGAGGACTCTCTCAGCTTTCCAATGGTAGATGGCACGTCGTCTGTAAATACGTATTTTGGCAGGAAAACGGCTTCAAAGTTCTGACAGGAAAAGTGCCTCTGGACAGCAGTTCTGACAGGTTTATTGCCTCTCGACGGTAAAGTGTCTATGGGCCTATTTTGGGCCCATAATGTGGTAAAACCTAATTTACCTTGTAATACACTATATAAAGCCATGATGGTGTAGGAAACCTTAAAAGGAGTTTTGGAAGCCATGAGAAACAAAAGTCTAAGGGAGTTTTGAGAGATTCAAAACTTGGAGATTTGAGGTTTGGGAGGCTTTGGCGAAAACTTGGGAGCAATCTTTGTTGGGGGATTTCTAGGTTTGTGTTCTTCTTGTAAAGGGTGTGAGATTGAATTGTGTGAGATCTCATCTTGTAATCCTTTTGGTGGAAGATAATAAAGTTCTTTGTTTTGCTTGTGGTGGTTTATTCCCCATGAGGGTTCCACCACGTATATCTTGTGTATTGGTTTCGTTTTTCTTATTATCATTACTTGTTTCTTCTAGATCTTGGGTTATTCCGCACTAGGGCTTATTGATTTATCATTGATTTTCCCAACGGTTATATCTTTCCAAGTTTATAAGAATTCTTAATATAGTGCATTTCATATTGGCTACACAAACATTTAAAGCCTTTCACAAATAAAATGTTTCAGAGTGTGTTGGATGATTTCTCTACAATGACCTGTCAAAATTCTTTTGAAGAGTGGTCATAATGCCACTCTACCTCGTGATTTTGGTGTTCTTATAATATGAGTCCTTGACAAGCCTTGTTCACTTCGGTTGGAAGCAGGTACTGATGTGGAGATGTTTTTCCTTACGCAACTCCATAATGATCTTATTTCTCGTACTTGAGGTTGCTATTAAGGTTTTGGATAAAATAGCTGTAAATGAATAATCATAGAAAAAATGAATGGTGACGAACAATTACACCAATTAATACGACAGACAGTCAGACACCATGATAGCAATATGTGAAACCAAGGGCATACTAGCATAGATACTTCCAACAAGTGATTTAAATATATTTGCTAGATATCAGACATTCAGTCGGAAAGTTAAAGCTTAAATGGCCATAAAGCGTAAAGAGATGGAAAAAATAAAAATAAAACATTAAGGCTAAATACCGTGTAACCCAAGAAGTAAGGATTTATATGAATACCCGTTGTCTAGCTTCTTCAGGATTCATATACTTCATTATTCCTTTGATGCTCCAGTCTGAGAATGTTGGAATAGGAGAGGTAACAGGAAACAGAATTCCAACTTCAGTAAGATTTGCATGCCGTGCAGCAATTTCTATCGGTTTCAACCCACTCTGCCAAAATTAGCAAGGGGCCGTTAGAAGTCCAAAAGTTGAAAGAAACAACAATCTAAGCTATATTCGGATGTTAAAGTCAAAGAACAAAGTAACACAAAACAAGTATGAAAGAACAGAATTCCCAAGAAACAAACCTTTATTTAATACAGGATTATAGTAATTTGTACTTTACTTTGTTATTTGAGGGGTTAAGCCCAAGTCTGCCTCCTGTATATGACAACTACTTGCCATAAATAGAACTTCCCCAATTTACTGTGTCCAGTTAGAGAAATCTTCTCTTTTTTCTATTTCGTGAGAACCAATGTTAACTACACACCAAACTGATAGGACGTTGAATCTGTATTCTATAATGGGAAATTTGGTCAAAACCCCCCACATTTGACCGGGTTTGGCGAGAACCCCCTAATGTTGTCCAAGCTTGGCGTAAACCCCCTTCTGTTAAGCAACCCCCAAGTTTCCGTCCATTCATAGTTTGTTTGCCATTATACCCTTAATTCAAACAGTTTGTCTAAACCCTCCAAAAAATCGTTAACATAACTTATTTGAAGCCGTTTGGATTATAATTTCTAAATTTTGTTAACGATTTTTTGGGGGGTTTAGACAAACTGACAGAAGTTAAGGGTATAATGGACAGACAAACTATTAATGGATGGAAACTTAGGGAGGTGCTTAACAGAAGGGGGTTTACGCCAAGCTTGGACAACATTAGGGGGTTCTCGCCAAACCCGGTCAAAACTTAGGGGGTTTTGACCAATTTTCCCTTCTATAATATATGCTAGTGGAATCCTCCACTTTGTAAGCTAAGTTAGTGGAGACTTTCAAGTTTCAACCTAAGGTTTGTTTCACTGCAGTTTGTGAAGTCAGTTGTAGGCTAATGGATATATTTTCTTAAAGTACAATTGGCCTCTTAAGATTACTTAATTTTGGAGGGTTCATATTTAGTTTAGTATTCCATGCTAGTAGGAGGGTATAAAGTTTACAGTCTCTCTTTCTAAATACAGTCTTTTACTACTAAATGAATCCGCAGAGTGTGTCCACAGGATGTCAATACAGCAAAGTCTATCAATCAATAATCCGAAAACCAATATGCTAAAGAGAATGAAAAATACCATCACAACAGAAGTTCGAAACTTATTACATAAGAAAAGAAGAAAAAAATGCGGACAGCCTCACATCTAAATTATAATCTACAAAGGGTGCATAATTTGACTAGGACTAAAATTTAGTATGACTAGGATTAAATTTGTATGACTGCGATTAATATTTAGTGTGACTAGGATTAATATATATGATTAAGTCTGATTAGGACTAATACTTCCAAAACCTTAATCGTCAAGTCAGTTTGCTAAACCTTAATCTCTTCCATCTACATCATCATCCTCTTCGTTTTCAATGTTCACGCCTTCAAGATCTTTCTTCTTAAATCACAGTCGTTCTCCTTCTGAAATTGCAATCTTCTCTCCCAATTTTTCTGTTTGGATTTTGAAATTTTAACCGTTGAATTTTTCTGATTGGATTTTGCAGCATCATTGGTTGTTCTTAACCTGCTTGAATTCAAGACCAACACCATCAATTTCTTCTTAGCCGTCCTTCTTCTTCAACGGTAAGTACCCAATCAAGTTGCAGTCAAACAATAAAGGTTTATATTTGTATTTCGTTCTTTGTTTTCTCACACATCTTTAAATGGTTTATAATTCAACAATTATTCTTATTTTGCAGTCAATTCAATTCTATATAAACTAAACTATTAGTTTTGATCCTGTATTACAATCACAATTATTGACTGTAAATAAGGATTCAGTTTAAGCATTTGCTAATCCAATTAAATCCAAATACAGATTATGCTATATATTTTATATGTTCTTAGGGACCAAAGTGCAGAAATGGAACTCGATGGATTGAGACTGCAATAGTGTCTAAGTTGCAGAATATTCTGAACAATATCTATCCCCAAGTGTCAAATCATATCATCAACAACAATTTTGTTTCGAAATCAAAGTAGGTTTAGGTAACACGAAAATAAGTAGGACTAAGGTGGGGGGTTCGGTATCGTATTAATACTGACAGTGGTTCAGTTTTACCACTGAAAGGAAGGAAGAAAAACAAAGTGAATGAATGATGGAGTAATCATCATGTCAACACTTAATTTATGTAGTGTAGCTAGGTAGCTTGGGTTGGGAGACATGTTTGTCCCTCTCATCAAGTACTCCTGCATTTGCACTGCAGTCAAATTATGCCCGTCCATCGCAATGAATTCTTCATCTGTCATCCCAATCTTATTACTTTTAAAGTTTCAATGTCTTAGGAACATCTCATGACATTATAGCATAATGAAACTTTAATAGTTATCACTAAAATACACTCCAAATTTTGTGTCTAGAGTTGCTTTGCTGCATCTCAAACTAATTGCAGAGAAATTCCGATCGATTTGGATTAAACGATCGGATTTTATAGAAATCTCTCCTTATTAAAACATACTACCATACATAAGTGAACCCCAAGGAAATACAGGAGACTTGCATCACTGCGCGCTAAAAGAAATGTGGGTCAACTGCTGTTGCTCCAGAAAAATTAATTAGTTTATCACCTACATGTAGCATTAATCAATGTACCTAACCTACATGTAAAATAGCAAACATGGAACACTTACCTTCTACCAACGTATCCTGGCTATGGCTAACCTACACATCCAGTGTTCTCTCTAGGCCAAAGCTGTCTTTAAATTTGAACACATCCAAATTATATTATTTCGTTGCATACCTATATGTGGGACATCAGTAATTCCAGTTCATAAAATAGAACTGAACTATTAGTTTTAATGATTGCCATGGCCACTCTAATCGATTACATATTTTCTCCTCTTAATGGCCACTCTCTACCCATTGCTTTGTCTTGAAGCAGTATTACGAAAATGGATAACTGAATTGGTCTCTAAAAAGAAAAATTTCAATGACCTTTGTGTATGGAATTGTGGCAGAGAGTGATTGTGTAGATAACTTCGTTACGAATTAGTATGGGGCCCGATAAGCCTTATAAAATTAAAATTTTATTCAGGTTCTTAGTTTAGGTCTATTGTGCTTCGTGTGGGGGTAAAGCAAGAAAATTTTGACATATGGTCCCCTGTTATAAGGTGTCACTTCTGTAATTGTAGTCGTTTAATTTTTAATCTGCTCTACTAAAGTAATTCTGTTTATCTCAAATAATTATTAATTAAATTCTAAAACTATTTTTCTCCTCTCTTCTCTTCATCAACCTCACAACTCGAATTGGCTGGGGTTTGTTCAACAACTATTTCTATCAATTCGGCAGCTAATTAGGATTTCTTCTAATTGAGGTAAATATAATTTGTTATATTCATCATTTTTTTTTATTTAGTGTAACTCTCTTTTTAGATTAGTTCTCTCTTATATTTGATTGACATTCCTGTACCTACATCCGGCATAGCATATTACCAGCTACAGTCTGTTGATTATTTATGGATTATTCCTATCATTCAATCCTCTATTGATTTAAGTAATTTACGTACAACAATTCATGGTTTTAATTTCAAGAATGAATACCGGAAAAGGAAATTCTTCTAACAATGGATGTTCAGGAGTCCGCATAACAGTAGAACAGTAAGTGTATAATTATATATACTATGATATATAATACTAATTATTGCGTAATGTTATATAACTATTTTTTTTTCTTAGGGAAACCATTGCAGAAGATAACATCGTGTCATTGTCTAAAGCTCAGATAGCACAACGCAGACGAAGAGAAAAAGAACGTGCTAAACAAAAGTGAGTAATTTCTACATTTTTAAATGAATTACCTTATCAATAATGATATCAACTCATTTACTAATATCAAAAATGTAGGGGTTTATTAAATTCCAGCAACAACGAAACACCAACCAAAAGTGTAGCACGAGAAACCAGTGCAGAAAATAACATCGTGTTATTGTCCAATTACCAAATAGCACAACGCAAACGAAGAGAAAATGAACGATCAGGATAAAAGTGAGTTAATTTTTTATTTAAAACTTACACTCTTTCCTCTATTTTCGATAGGTTCATATTGACAAAATTGATAGAAACACAATATAATTCTTCTTTACTATTCAAACATATAGGATTTTATTATCCAATAAAAAACAATGCGTCAACAAGGATGTTCCTCAAGTAGAGTAAGTATATATTCTGTTAGGACTACGTGTTTATTTATTCAAAGTGTTATATCAGTAGAGTGTGGAGTTTGAATTTTTTTTTTCTTAAAATATTTAGTATTCCGTTATCCAATATAACGCAATGTGGCAAAGAGGATGTTCTCCCAACAGTTTCTAACAATAATGATGGCACATTGCCAGAGATAATTGAAACAGAGTAAGTATTTTAAACACTGAGTATTTTATTACTGTTATGGAGTATAATTCTTCCTTACTATTCAAACATATAGGATTTTATTGTCCAATAAAAGACAACACATTAACAAGGATGTCCCTCCAACTAATCCTACCATATTGCGAGCAACAAATCAAGAAGAGTAAGTATATTTTCTGTTACTATGATTATTTAAATAAAATGGGTATATAAATGGGGTCTGAATTTTCTTATTGTTAACAAATTTAGGATTTCATTATCTATTGTAACGCATTGCAGCAAAGAAGATGTTCCTCTAACAGTTTCTAACAATAATGATGCCACATTGCCAGAGATAATTGAAACAGAGTAAGTATTTATTTCTTAAACACTGAGTATTTTATTACTGTTTGAAAAAGTTTTAAAATATAGTATTGTTTTACTAAAGACAATGCATGCAAGAAGAAAACCTTGAAGGGCTAAGCATGCACCAAACCAGTCAACGAAAAAGAAGAGAGAGAGAACGTTCTGTTGGGAATTCCAAAAAACAAAACACAACGCCGAATAAAGAATGGAATGCAAAGTACGTATAATTGTATTGGCCATAGCAATACATATAAACTTATATTTTAAAGAAATTTACAAATGTTTCATTACAAATTTACAAAGAATGAGTAGAGAGATTGAGAATGAACGAATGGTCCGGCTGGAACAGGAAAAACGTTCGTCTATAATACTGTAGCAGATACATTGAGAAGTGAAGGTCATATTATGATAATGGTTGCTTCATCAGGAATTGCATCTTTATTATCGACAGGAAGAAGAACAGCTCATTCTACATTCAAAATTCCATTTGAAGTTCTAGACGACTTTGTTTGTTCAGTCACAAAGCAAACAATCCATGCAGAATTATTCAAGAGAGCGAAACTGATTATATGGGATGAAGTACCAATGCAACATAGGTTCTGCGTGGAAGCTGTTGATCGTACACTAAGGGATATTCGTGAAATTAAAGAACCGTTTGGAGGAGTTGCAGTTGTTCTGGGCAGTGACTTCAAACAGACTCTCCCTGTCATTACTAAAGAAACTAGACAAGAAATTGTACGTGCATGTCTAACAAAATCACATTTGTGGAGTGGTGTTAGACTCTTAACTTTGGTTAAAAATATGCCAAAAAACAGTAATGATACTGAAAATGTCAAGTTCGCAGATTATTTGATTGAGGTAATTTTTAAATTTCAACAATATTTGTTATTTTCATATCTAGGTTATTTTTAAATTTCAACAATAGTTGTTATGTTTATATCTACATTTAAACCTTTGCTTATTATACCCTTAATATTATAATTTATAAGCCAAAAAAAAACTCTTCGTCTATGGTGAAGAAGTACTGCAAATCAAGCTATCCTAAACAACATGAGCATGGATACAAGACAACACTTGATCTAGATGGTTATCCAATATATAGAAAGAGTAACAAAGGTATATATTAACTAAACTGTAACACATACTTCATACGAAATATGTATTTAAGATTCTAATTATATGAATTTCTATCACACATCAACAACTTCATACCAATTATGTATTCAAGATTTTCTCAACTAATATATTACAATTTTATGTGAGTTTCTCCAAACAGGAATACCACCAAGAGCAAATAAAATAACCTCAATGGATATGGCAAAAGATATAAAAAAATATTACCAACACCAGTCGAAAAAGAATCCCTCTTTTTGTTTGGAAACATCCAATTTCTACAAAAAATATGTCGAATGTAAGAAAAATAATTATTCATGCTATATTACTTCTACTTCAAATTTTAGTTTATATTTTAATTTTTTTTTTCTTACAGTTATTCTTCAACATGAAAAGTCGATACCAAATGAAGACAATGAATTGATGCTACAAGAAGAAGAATGAAGTTAGCTATTGATTCCTTTCACCCATTGCAGACATATATTTAGGTAAGTCTATTGACATGTTTGGTCATTACCTTTGAAGACATAATTACTTGTTAGCATAATTAACCAAACCCTTACCATTATTATTATTATTATTTTTTTTTTGTAGGTTCAAAATGTTAAAAAGAAAATTGACGTATGTCATTGACTCCAAAGAAGCAGATGAGGTTATGGAGCTATTCTTCGAAGAAAAACCAAAAAGAACAAAAAGATATGAACAAAGAGTAAGAAAGAAACAGTCATTGGAAAGAACATACAGATACTACATAAGATAAGTCAAACGTCAAAATAGAGAATTACAACAACAATGGGAAGATCAACAACAATTATATAATTTATTTTTATTATTTCGAGAAAATCATAAATATTATTATGTAAGGTAGTATTTCAATAGAACAACAATGAAGACTGCAATTTATTGATATGTTATTATTTTTTCGAGGTAAATTATTGTCACAAATTTTTTTATTAAAGAATTTCTTAAAGAAATTGGTTGTTGATTTCTTCATACAATATGTGATTTTTATTTTTATTACTGTAATACACATGATTATCTGTTTTAGAAGAATAAATATTTTTAAGAGTTTTAATATATTAATTTTTAATATCTCAATATTGAGTTAGAATAATATTTTTAATATAACTATCTTCAAATTATTAATGGTAGTCGTGGCAGCGCCACGGGTTTTACTAGTCATTTAAATATTCGGATCGGCCCCAACTTCCGGTAAGCATTTGATAATATCATAATTCTCTTCACTGCAAGCAAGTGTTAAAGGCGTATGTCTGTGTGCAACAGCCTTTGGATCTGCACCTCTCTACACAAAAAATAATGCCATAACAAGTATCAAATGGAAGCTTTACAAAACTACAAAAGCATGTGCACACAACAACATGTGTGGTTATAGCAGTGCTATTACCACCACCATTTAATACTTTGCCAACATAAAAACCCATTAATCATTGAACTATAATATTAGATGTAAGATTCACTAACTTTAATATAAGAAAATGCAATTGGTCCATGACCAATCTGTCATGCAGGCATTCTTGATTTAAGACTTCGTATAACAAAACCATTAAAATATATATATATGCAATAAAGCTCAACAACCCAAGGAACATAAAAGTCAGACAATCAATCTATATTATACTGTGAGGATGGCACAAACACAGTTTATCTAGATAAAACAAACAAGGGTCTGGATTGTCTAGAGATCTGTGGTTGAGGGGAGATCTGTGGGTGAGATTAAATTGATGTTGGGTCCAAACTTAAGTTGTGTTCAAAGGTTAGGATCGTCTTAAGATCCTTATAGAGATCTGTGGTTAGATCGGTGGCTCAGATTATATTGAAGAGTTGTAAAACAACAAACTATTTGGAAAAGAAATAGATTTAGAATAACACTCGATCTACTTCTTCTTCCAAAGTATAGCGTAATAGTAATCTTCTTCCCAAAGCTTTTCGAAAAACAAATCGATCTCTTTTTTCCTTTTAATTGTTGGTGAGAACCTAATATATGTGCAATATAACAATAGTAAAGCAAACAATAAAGCAATAAACAAATAAAGAACACACGATATTTTTAACGTGGTAAAACCCAATATGGGAAACGTCCACGGTTGTCCTCGCGACAACAAATAAATCCAGTAGATGAAAAGAGATGTACAAACCTATCAACTACCTGCAATCACTGCGAGTTGACACTACTGGTTATCTCTAACACCTTGACTTCACCGGAGCACCTTGATCTACGCACAAGACACTCGACTTCTTGATGAACACACAAGAAGACTCGAAGTCGATCTATGTAACAAGCTTACATCAGAGTTCCTTGATGAACACACAAGGATACTCGACTTCTTGATGAACACACAAGAAGACTCGAAGCTAAATCACTATTCAACAATGAAGAAGAAGATGAATAGGGAAGAAGGAAGAAGAAGATGAATGGGGAAGAAGAAGATGAGTTCAATCACCAAAACAACCTAAAATCAAGACCTAAACAAACTCCAAGACTAGATGAATTGGACGGCCAAAGAACTAAATTGTTCATTGGAGAAGTAAACCTATTTATACCTAGGGTTGGAATACACAGGAAATGGGCCGAAATAGAAGAAATCCACATTGGACGTACGTACGTCGAAACAACGTTCGTACGTCTCCACACTGTAAAAGTTCGCTGCCTGCTTGGACGTACGAACGCCCTAACTAGGTACGTACGTCCTGACCAAAACATGTTTGCTGCCTAACATGACGTACGTACGCCCTAACTAGGTACGTACGTCCTAAACCCAAAACTTACTTTTGACACATGGACGCGAGGACACAGACTCGGGACGATGTGCGTACAACTTGGTTTTCCTAACAATGAACTCAAGGCGAGATAACCATGGACAACCAATGTCACAAAATTGATGTCAAACAAACTTAGTGCCGGTTTCAATCTCCCCCTTTGACATTGATTTTGTGACAAAAACCTATGACTCTAATAGCACTTATAAAACGTGCTTACAAACCCAAACCATGGCATTTATAAAACATGCCTACAAAAACACTCAAGGTAGAACACATACCAAGTCACCAATTCGTGACATCCAGCTAACACCGACAGTTTGATTATCAGAGATCGAACGGAAGCAACAAGAAATTCTGAAACAATCAAAGTGCCAACGGAAGTTCCTCGAGCAACTCCCCCATACTTCATGAGCTCCAAAGTTTGACACTCGAGCTCCCCCATAACTGTACAACCTCTAAACATCAACACGTTCACTCCCCCATACGTGTAGCATACCTGCAACATGACCCAAGAATACACTAACAAAGGAAGAAACGAATGTTAGTATTAGAGTCATAAATCTCCCCCTTTTTGTCACAAATGAAGTAAAGTGACAAAGGAAAGAGAAAACAAAAAACCGAAACCATAACAAATAAGAGAAGAAGAGAAGAATAAAACATGTTAATAAGAAGTAGATATTGAACAGAAGATATAGAACAAACTCTTGTCAACACAACACAAACACCATTAACATTAGAAACATCCTTAACTAAAACAACTTCACAAACCATAACAAGAAGATAAAAGGAAAAAAACCGATGTACCATAGAAGTGAAGAGGAACACATCATGAACTTCCAAAAACAGTAGCCAATCCCAATCCGTACAAAAATAAGAGGCAATATATGGGGATAAACAAAAGATTGAACAAATAAGAGAATTGAAGTGCATCATAAACTGAACCTCGGTGTGTGTAGATGCAATGCAATGCATAAAGAGAGAGAAAGTTCACCACTAGAACACACCCTTTGAAGACCTAGAATATAGAACCATCAACAAGAGACATACGATTAGATGAGTAAGTGAGCATAGAAGAAACAAACTTCAACCCCTTTTGAAACAAACGTTATGAGTAGAAGGCAAACGAATATAAATATGATCTTTCAAATGAAAACCAAGACATGAAAAAGGCAAAGGAATATAAACTTTGTATGCCTTACATAAAAAACAGTGAATATGCGCTTGGATTTTTATTTTGCCGCATGTGGTGGAGTTTAGTCTACATCACTCTAATGTCATTCCCGCGTGGGAGGGATTTTTGCCTCCATCTTTTCAAATACACGAGGGTAGGGTGTAGCCTACATCTTTTTGACAAACACAAACTCAAGAAGTGCAATACCATGATAACGTGCAACACAAGAACTAACATCTCTTGAGTGCATCCGTCTGAGCATGACCCTCACAACCCCAACGGGTTCTTAGCCAACTGATATTGTTTCAAAAACAATCAAATGGCTGGGGATAAAGTGAGTCATTGACCACTAACAAGAGTTGTAATAGGAAGATAAGAATGCTCAATAACACGAACAACAAGATGAACATTAACCAAAACAAAGGAGAGATAGCTCAAGATCACATAAATACTCGAGAGATAGAGAAGTTCTATGAGCTCAAAGAATATGTAAGTGGTTTCCAAAAACTCCCATTATGCAAGCATGCCGTGCACTGTGCAAACAAGCGAGAAAAAATGCATGATACATACCAAAACATACTTAAGAGTTCAGAAAAAGAAAACACCCAAACATATTGCACCTTATTTAACACAATTGAATTAAACTAATATCTCAGAAAAGATGCATCCAACAACACATACATGGAATAAATAGAAAACAAAAAATAGAAGGAATAACCAACAACCCTTTTTTTTTAATAACAATGTATTCAAACATGCAACATGATCTGCAAGCTAAACAAACAAAGCATAAAAAAAATAGAAACACCAAACAAATAGCCTATGTGGTTAGAGAAATATGCAATTCAAATAACACAAGGCTAGAAACAAACAAAATAAAAATAAAAATAAAAATAAAAATAAAAATACGAAGATGATATTCAATCTGACTTTAAGAAGTCAAAAAAGAATGTTCAAGTCATCCTTTCGTACCCATACTTGAGAGATATTCTGCAAGTTGGACCCGGATATGGAGGATTTTTGAATATTATCCCTGATAGTAGACTTTCCAATCCTTAGCCTCTCATTCTCTAGACTACATTTGGCAGCATCGATGCTTCTATCCCATATGTGAGGTGGTTTGATGACCTTTTGCACAACCCTCTTTCTATTGTTGAAATGTTGTGGTTTTTTAGGGCCACTTCTTCGCATAAAAGGAGGCCAAGAGGAATGATGAGCCTGTACAGGAAAAGAACAATGTGAGTTCCAATAATTATTACCATAAGAAGAAGAATATGGAACCATGGAATTTTTATCCCAACAGAAAGCGGAAGTATGACCTAACCGACCACAAGTAAAACACTTAAAATGTCTATGTTTAGGACTTGTCTTGTTCTTGGTCATCACATTTGGCTTAGATTCAAAAGCCTTGGTAGGTGGAGGCGAAGTAGGAATATGAGGATTTGGTAACAAAGGAGGCAATGATGGCCTCACAAAAGAAGTAGGAGGAGGAAGAGGAACACAACTGGAAGAAGCTCCAACATAATCATATCCTAAACCAGTCTTATCTGAAGAAAACTTTCCACTTTTAATAAGGGTGTCTAGATCAATCGAAACTTTTCCAAACCCTTGCAATCGCTTAGTAGAAGCAAATAAATCCTTTTTCACAGCTTCATGCTCCAACAACAAAGTACGATACTTATCTTCGATCTCATGATTGGATATTTCCAAAGAAACAATTCTAGATTGGAAATCTAGCTTTTCTTGGGAAAACTCCTCAGATAAGGCATTCATATCACCTGCAAGTACAAATTTCTCTTTTACAAGAGACTCAACCATATCATTTAAAATCTGATTAGTCTTACGCAAGGATTGACATTGTTTAACAGATGACATATGTAATTCCCTTAACTCACCAGGACTTACCAAAATAGAATCATCGAATTCATGATCGACAATATCAGTTACCTGACAATCCACATTCTCATTCAAAGATGCTCCATAGGCAACACAATGTGTAGCATGGTCTTCCGCTACATCATCATCATCATCGCTTTCATCTTCCTCCCAAGTGGTAGATAACTTGATTTTTTGTTGTTCTATCCCTTGTGCACCAAATTTCTTGGGAAGCTTACATTCGTTTAAACCATGGTTAGTCAAACCATTATATTTCATAGTCTTAAAAATATGTTTGAGATAACGATAAATGATACTTAGATGTTGGTTAGTGTCAAGAGACTTATCATGATTAATTTTTTC